>JAYESD010000005.1:121329595-122529595 GCA_036927565.1 Tuctoria greenei
CTATGCGAACTGAAGTGTTGTAGACACTTGGGAGAAGTGTTCTACGACATTCCTCGCCTAGTTATTCCCGTTGGGCAAGACCAATGCCCTACATGGAAGAATTTCCAGCTTCCAGCAAGATACCAAGGAATCTATTCCTGAGGCTTAGGAAAGGCTCCAGAGGTACATCCTAGCCTGTCCCCACCATGGGATGGATGATTGGCTAATTATTCAAAACTGCTACAATGGGCTAATCCCTTTTTCCTGTGACCGTGTTGATGCTGCTGCTGGAGGTGCCTTCTTCTCGTTGATGGTGCCCAAAGATAAAGATTTGATTTCGAAGACGGTGTCAAACATGGGTTGGAGCGATGGCGTCTCCATACCCGTCGGCGAGGCATGCACACCTTGAAGGAGGTGGACATGATCGATGCCAAATTGGACCTTCTTATGAAGATGATTAATGTACAAGGCAATGGGGAGGTATGTGGCAATTCCTATGCCTTAGACTCTCACATCACTTGTGAAGTATGTGGTAACACGAGCCATTTGGGCAATGATTGTCCAGAAACCCATGAGGATGCCTTATACATAGCCAACAATGGCTATCATCCAGGAGATCAAGGGTGGGGCCAACCACACCCATTCCTTCAAGGAGGGTATAACAAAAATGGCAACAATGGAAATCAACACAACTTGCGAGAACTTGCCATGGGCCAGCTGAAGATCAATGAGGCTATATCCAAGAAGATGTCGGCCAATGATAAGACCCTAGAGAGCATAAATGCCAAGATTGAAGGACTATCCTCAGCCTTCAAGAATCAATTCAGTTTCAACAAGATGTTGGAAACTTAGTTGGCTCAATTGGCAGCTGCTGTTATTCCCGTGGAGAATGGCAAAATGCCAGGACAGCCTGAACCCCCTGTTGAAAATGTCAACATGATTTATCTACAAGGAGGAAACTGGCTGAAGGACCCTGGATGTCCTACAATCTCATGCTCAATTGGGGCACACCACTTTGACAAGGCCCTTTGTGACCTTGGAGCAAGTGTGATTGTGATGCCCAAGGTGGTTTTCGACTAGCTGAACTTCATGAAACTTACTCCAACACCAATGCAGCTCCAACTGGTTGATTCCTTAGTCCGTTATCCGATAGGTATCGCTGAAGATGTTCCAGTGAAAATCCAGAACTGCTTCATACCCGTGGATTTAGTGGTGCTCGACATGGAGTTCAAAAAGGATACGCCACTCATTCTTGGGCGACCATTCCTTTGCACCGCGAATGCTCAAATAGATGTGGGATGTGGAGAAATCCACTTCCATATCAATGGCAAGGAGGAGAAGTTTAACTTTTGCCCAAAGTTGGAGCAATGCTCCATGATCTGTATCAAGTATGGGTTGGATGTTAAGCACATTCAAGAGGTCGAAATCACACCCCCAAAGGTTGATCCGCTCATTGCATTCATGAAGAATTTGATCTATGCGGAGAACTCGTCTTATCATCCATGCCGACACCCCAAGAAGACGGAGAAGTCCGGGTCTCCCCAAAGGCCCAAGTCCACCAAGCCGCCAAAGAAGGTATGGCAGAAGAAGCAAGACAAGCCGTCTGAGCCTATCCCTTTGGGTTCGGATGTAAAGAAATGAAGAAGGAGGAATGTCCATCTCATCGGACGGTGGTGAGACCTAGCCAATAGGTTAAAATGGTAGTTATTCTTTTCTTTTATTTTTCTTTTCTCTTTGATTTTCACCATTTAGGTTGGTTTTTCCCCACTGCATATTTGGTTTTCCTAGTAAGTTGAGAATCATATATTCTCAACTATCATTTTTATTTCTTTATTTTGACAAAAAGAAATCTGTTGGGTTTTGAGAAAGGAGTTTTTATTCGGGAAATAATCTTTCTGTGCTGCAAAAGAGGTAATTCACCAACGTGCTAATCCCATAGCCGTTGGGGAGCCACCTACCAAAAGACAGAACAGGGGGCCCACCTATCAGGTCGGCCGACCCCCCTGTTCAGCCGACTAAGGGAAAGAGCCATTCTGGCTCTCTCTCTTCCAACGACTACATTTGATTCCCGAGTGACCATTGGGGATTGTACAGTATAAATGGTGGCCGTGAGGAGCTCTTCTCCTCACAATTCACCTCATTTCACACCCTGTCAAAGTCACTCTTGCTCACATTGTTTTTCTTGCTCTTCATTGAAGTACTCTTGATCAATTCCCAAATCAAAAAGATTTGCTTTCATTTGCATTTGCAATTTGCTCTCAAGTTCTTCAAGGGAGAATTCATTGAGGGTTTTGCTTTTTCTAACATCACCTCTTTCGAGTTTTTGCCTTGTTGTGTTCTTGTTTGTTGTGGCCATGAAAGGAATGAAGAAGTTGTTTGTAAAGAGGAAGGAGACTGCAAGCTCAAGGCATGGTGGAGATTCGAGTACACGCCCCTCTTCTGTTGCTACACCAAGTTCATGGAGGAGGAGTGTAGGAGAGGACACTCCCATGGGTGAGAGGAGCAACCCACCCAACTTCTTCACAATGATGACCTCAACATCCAAAGTGAAGTGGAAGATCAAGCACGCAAGCTCCTCCAAGATCATGAGTTTTCTCATACGAAAGCTTATGATCCTGATTTGATCTCCAAAATAGGTATGGATTACGAATTCTTTTCCATTTGGCGTGCATTATGATGGGAAAACTTTGCTCACATAGAGGAGAAAGGTTCACACCTTCTCTGCATACAATTCCTTTGCACACTCAAAATAGGATTTGATGGTATTACTTTTAGATTCTTTCAAAAAGAATACAACATCCTATGGAAAGAACTAAGTGAAATCCTAGTCTTCCATAAACGTTGTTTGATAGATTTAGACACTTTGCCTAAGTTTAACAAACAATGTTTTTGGCAAGATTTAACTGGTGAGGTCAGATGTAGTGCACCTAGGAATAGCCACTTGCACAACCCTACTTTGCGCTTCATGCATAGATGGGTGGCTATGACTATGTTCCCTAGAGGAGATGTAAGGTAGTGCGCGATGATGAGTTAAAAATCTTATTTGCTATGACTAAAGGAATAAAAGTCAGTCCAGTTATTGCTATGATGACACAATGGTTAGATTACATTCCAAGGATAGGGCCAATTGAATGTACTTCATTGATTATCCGTATTGCTACTAAGGTAGGAGCACTAGAATATTCTTCATTTGAGTATATTGAAAATGAAAGAGAATTAATTGATGAAGATTATTTAGTGCAAGGACATACTCATAAGCATGATCAAGGTGGCTCTTTGATATTTAATTATCCTAGCTTTGTCAATGAAATTCGTTTACCTAACCCGGATTATCATTTGTACAAATGTCGGAAGCTAACCATTGACCTCCTTACCATCGAGGAAGCCGGAAGAAGTAATGTTTCTAGCAGGATAACTAGAAGCCGTACAAGGAGAGCGGCTATGCCCCCGACAACCACCATGGTCCATGAGTACGAAGATGAATAGAACCCAATGGGTGATGCACCCGATGGACTCAACCTCCATCGTATGAGACCGAAGGTCCGTCTTGGCATGGATGGCTAGGTGCCACATGGGAGTCACCCCTATCCACTTCAAGCTCTAGCAACTTGCCTCCATCGTCCATGAGAAGATGTCGTTCCTCTTTGGCAAAGTCATCATGACTATAGCCAAGGAATCACAGATCTCAGTATATGTATGGATGAGCTTGAAGTGAGAACGGGTGACATCTACAACACTCTCCAAGGGCATGCCCAAGGTACCCAAGACTAGCAACAACATATGGACGCTCAATTCATCAACCTCAATTCCACGCTACAAAAACAAGCCGATCTCGCTGCATACTTCTGTCATCAAGGGTTCAACCCTCGTCACGGAGGAGAGTGAAGAACAAGCTTGGGGGAGGACCCCCACTTAAGCTAAGTTGTATCAACCCCTTGCATAATTATTTTCCATTCACCTATCATCCACCTCGCATTTAATATATATATATATATGTATATATATATATATATATATATATAGGATAGATTTGCTTTCAAATAAAATAAATGTTGTGCGGTACGAATGGTTTGGAATTCACATAGATGAAATGATGAATAGTTGCTCTGTTTTAATTTTCCTAAGTCCCTAGTTTACACATTACTACTTTCCAAAATATTTCTCTCACTGGCTAAAATTGCTTTTGCCTTGATTTTGAAATTGTGGGTAGCTAAAGCTTAATCCATTCTATGTTGTTATGAGATATGATATAGTGATAGGGCTGCTATTCCTAGTTTTAAAGTGAAACTTAGATTTCTGGAGAAAGTCTAAAAAGATTTAAGTTACTCCCGTTTGATTGGAAATACCTACCAAAGCCATATGATATATCACATTGATATACCTTATGCATATACTATTTGTCTTCACATTGAGCTTTCTCAAACTAGTATAGACCTATGTGAGATTTCATTCATTACATTTTGAATTCAAGACTTCACTTGCACATGCTATACTTCTACACTAGAAGTAAGCAAAATTCCACCATACCACCATTCCACATTAAAAAGAGAAACTCTATATCATTCATGCTTAGTACTCTCTTCAGAATTTCTTTCATAAAAAGGGAGTAGAAGGCATGGCTACAATAAAATGAAAAAGAAAAAGAAAAAAAAATCATGCTTACATCATAAGCATGAGAAAAATTAGCCATGTTTCATCCCTTCAAAATAAGAGAGTCCACTCAAAAAAGAGTCATCTCAATATCCACTTCCACTTCCACTCCATCACACATGCACAAGTCTTGAATCAAATTGTTTTGAATTGATTTGTCCTAAGGCTTACTTTTTTGACATAGCAATACTATGTGTTGCAAATATGCCTACTATATTCCCTACCAAGCTCCACATACAAGCCTTATGTAGAGGTAGGATTGTCGGATGCTGGTTCCGGCAATTCCCCCGGCACTACTGTTAGTAGCCCGCGGAGTTTCTTAGTTCGGTTAGGGCGCGCGGAGACCCATAACAAGATAGTGACTTGACACAAGGATTTACGTGGTTCGGGCCGCCTGAGCGTAATACCCTACTCCACAGGTGTGTTGTTGTTGTTGTATTGAGTGTATGAGAGTCTGAGAGAGCGAGTCAGAGAGAGAGAGAGTCCCCCCCCCCCGTGTATCGCTCGGCTAGTCCTTTTATAGTACAAGGGCTGGCCGTTACATCGTTAGCCTGGCCCGACATGTGGCACTGGCGGTTACTGATGCCTAATACACAGTTTAATGTACTTAATTCCCCTTAATAGCTTGGTAACGCGCCTTAATGGTGGCGTTACTTGTATTAAGGGTCCTTCGATCGTGTGTCATTAAGATAGCATTAATGACACATAATCAGGTCTTGAAGCCTTAAATGTCCCTTGAAGGTCCGAGCCATTGGAGGTCCACCAATCTGCCTGTTGAGGTTGAAGGTCTGGTGGTTGGACGCGTGGCAACTTTGGAGCTTACCGTCTTGGACGAGTAGATCCTGTGCTGTTGTACACGTGTCGGTACTGGAGCTTCCCTCTATCGGGGGTTAGGTCCGGGGGTGCCACATAGGTATCCAGTCCGGAGCATTCCCATGTATGGATTGTAGCTCCGGTTTTATGATACACGTGGCGGCACTGGGACTAACCATATGAGGGGGGCATATCCGGTTACGAGTAACATGTGGGACCTTCGGAGGTCTTCAACTCAGATAGGTGCAGTTCCTTTGCACTCTTTGCAGTTCCAAAGGGTATCCGGTACGCAGGGTACCGAAAGTGGCCCCCGGGCCCACCTCTGGGAGAGACCCTTTGGATTAAGTCATTCTGCCGGAGGTGGGTCCATCTTTTGATTTCTGCGCCGTGTCTTCAAGGGTTTTTAGATGTACCGTTGAGGTGATAGTTAACAGTTAAACCATTGACGCGTGGTATCTTCTGGACGTGGCAGGTGAGATTTGCGCGTGCGGATCTCACGCAATTGAAGGTCGCCGGTTCCCAATACGAAAACCGTATCGGTTCCGCGCGCCCCGTCAGGCCGTCGCCCTTGGATTTCCCGCCACTCATCATGACAACTGTTCGCCTGGGGTAAGAACCTCGACTTGATTGTCTGGGTGGCCCCGGGCCCCATTGTCATTGGCAGGGTGTAATCTTTGAAATGTATCCTTGACCTTTTTAAGGTTTCCATCCAAGCATTGCGGGGGCTTACTTAAGAGGGAAAGCGTGCATGGTTTGGGGGTTCCTTACGCCTTCATTCGAACTTGCACTCGAATCCTCCAAACCTTTACTTGCTTTTTCTCTCTCGCCCCACCGTGCTGCGATGGAGTTGGGACTTCCCAAGAGCCGCATCAGGAGCAAGGAGGATTTGTCGAGGGTCCGGACCTACATGGGGTGGTCCAGTGACTCCTTCGACCGCGAAATTTGTTGCGGCAAGCTCCCCTTCAAGAAGGAGCATGCCGGAGATATGGTGTACTTCCTTGGGTACGCCATGGCGGGTTTGATCCCGCCTTTCTCTACTTTCTTCTTGACGCTGCTAGATTTCTATGGTCTGCAGCTCCACCATCTTGGCCCCCACTCGATCTTGCTAGTGGAGACTTTCGTCCACTTTTGCGAGCTGTGGGTGGGTGTGCCTCCTTGCGTGAACTTGTTTCGGACTTTCTTCACGGTTTACTCCACCGGAAAGAGTAAGGAGTTCGTCAGCTTCTACTACTTCGTGAAGCGGAAAAACTTCCCCCTCAAGTACTTGAGTTCTTTTCCTTCTGGCAAGTGGGACGATTGGAAGAAAGACTGGGTGGTCATCACCGTGGAGGGACATGAGAGGCTGGAACTGCCTGAAGGCCTCCCCCGCGTCGATAGCAACACTTGGAGTGAAGTTCCGGAGCTGTCGAGGGCGTACAAGCCCATTTTGTACAGAATCCAAGAGTGCGTCGAAGGTGGGGTGACCCCCCTGATGGTCTTCGAAAACTTCTTAGCAAACAGGTGGGCCCTGTTGAGGGCCAGGGAGCGACCTGCATGGGCCTTCAATAGTGATATGGATCACAATCGCATCGAGGTTGGTTTGAACACCAACTTAGGCGAGGAAGCTCTGAAGATCCATCTCAAGAAATTTCACCGTGGGAACATCAACCCTGATGATGTGTCTCCACCAACAACCTTTCTGCCTCTGAATATGATACCAGAGGTGAGCAGAGAGCTCCGGAGGATGATGATGCTGTTGGATGACTTGGGCCTGGTGGAAAGACGACCAACCTCCGGGGTAGCAATCTCCGGAGTTTCTAAAAGGGCGGCCCTTCCTTCTCCGAGCCGACGGGTTGAAGACACCAACAAGGGCAAGGACCTCGCTGAACCTTCTAACCGGAAGAGGAAGCTGAGACGTGCTGACGGAAGCTCTGTGAGGCCAGCTCTGTCTGCCTCAGTCCCTTCTCCTCGGCGCGGGAGGTCTTCGACGGTGACACCAACTCCAGCATCGGCGTCTCCCCAGAATGCCAACTCCAACCAGGTGACTCCGGCACCAGGGCCAGCTAAGGGCTCTAGGTCTGAGGGTCCTTCTCAGTCGAGGGGGGCCCCAACCAAGACGTCGCTAATGGTGGCAGCAAGCTCCGAAGAGCCTTCTGGAGTTACTACACATGTTGCGGCTGGGTCTGGCTCTGAGCGTCCGGCGAAGAGGTTCTGTGCTAGCTGGAGCGGAAGCCTTCCAAGGTAAATTTGCTTTTTTACCTCAGTTTTTTATTTTTGTTATAACCATATTTTGAGTTTCTTTATCCTTCATCCACAGGGCATCCAAAAAAGGGGCTGAAGCTCCGGTTCCTATGACAGCGGTTGATGCTGTGCAGGCGGAGGCTTCGGCTCCAATTCCAGCGCCGCCCCAGGTGGTGGCTGAGGTCGCAACAGCTGTGGCGCCAGCTGTCGTGGTTCTAGACCTCGACTCATCTCCCAAAGCTCCCGTGGTAGCGCTGGACCATGGGAATGAAGATGTACCAGCAGCACCAGCTCTGGAGGCTGAAGCTCCAGTTTTGGATGCTGCGATGATGGACGCTCTGGCCTCAGAGTCGGAGGTAGCTGAAGTTCCAGCCTTCGAGTCGGATGTTACTTTAGCCCCGTCGGCGGAGCCGGCGGTTCATGAAGTTTTGGTGCCTGATCCGGTTGACGTGGAGGTGCCGGCACCTGAACCGGTGGAAGTCGAAGCGCTGGTGCCTGAACTGGCAGTGGAGGAAGCACCAGCGTCGGAGCCGGAGATGGCCTCAGCTCCGGCTGGGTCTTCACTGCCTGCCCCGGAGGTGGTAGTTCTTGAGGTACTCGCTCCTGAGCCAGGGTGCCAAGACAGAGCGGCCAGTCCTCTGCTTGAGGGACCAGTTGATGATGACCTGGCGGTAGGACCTTCGGAGCTGACTCCGGAGGTAGAAACTCCCGTTGCAGGACCTACCTCGGCAACGGCCGAGGCACTCCCGGAGGGCGGCCCTAGTGCCACGGAGGCTCAGGGGACCGCTCTTGTAGATTGGGACCCAATTTTTATTTTGGAGAACCCGTTGGAGTCAGCGAAGAGGACCACATCAGGTCCGAAGCCGATCCCCCTGTCACTATCCATCGACAATGCTTGCTCCAGCCTTCGTCAGGTCCAGCTTGCATTTTATCACGACAGCAAGGCCCTCGAGGAGGAGCGCCAAACTCTTAGGAGGTGGCACAACCGACTCCAATTCGAGAACAAGCTGGCGCAAACAATGTTGGCCAACGACAAGGATTGGGTCAAGAGGGAGAAGGCCCGGATGGAGTACTGGAGCCAACTGCTAGATGAGAGGGAAAGCATGGTGCAATCCCTCAACAATCAGTCCCGGGCTATATACGAACAAGCCATGGCTACTAATGAGGAAACGAATGGTCGCCAGGAGAACCTCAATACCATCCACGAAGGCCTCGTCAAGCGCTGGGAGGGTCTTGACGAGCGAGAGAAAAAGCTCGAAGAGGAAGAGCAAAAACATCTAGAGTTGAGGGATGACCTCGTGAAGAGGGAGGAGGAGCTTGCCCAAAGGCTGGCTCTGAGTGACAAGAGCCTTGCAGAGCGCACCAAAAAGTTGGAGGAGTGCTGCAAGAGCGAAGAGGAGAAGGCCTGGCAGCGGGGATAGGACCTCACCAAAAGGGAGGTCAAAGTCACTGCCAGGGAGAAGAAGGTGCGAGGCCGGGAGAAAGACCTGGTTGACCACCGTAACCGGATCAACGTCCGGGAGAAGGAGCTTGCCGACCTTGAAAAGCAAGTTGCTGATAGTATGCAGCAGCAGCACGACAAGGAGGTCGAGCGCCTTTCCCAGGAGGGTTCGGAGCTTGCGGCGGCCCGGAGGTCTTTGGAGGAGATTCGGGGCTCGAGGGCTACGGAGTCCCAACAAGTATGGGACTTCTTGGGAAAAGCCAATGATGCGCTGCCACCGCTTGGCTTTAGTCCTGTGCGTCTGGACAATCCGGAGTCGGAGCTGGACCGTGCGTTGGAGGCGCTGAGCTCGGCTGGCAACAAACTCGACGTGATGGGCGATGTCATCGTGGATCAGTTGGAAACTGAAGGAAAATCCCTAGCGAAGAACATCGTAGAATACGTGCTGATGTGCTACACAAGTCGGGATCCTCATTTCCCACTAAACACGGTGCTTGAAGGTCCCATTGACGGAGAGGGAGACGCTGCCAAGACCAGCGTGTCAGAGGTTGCCCAGAAGGTCGCCTCGTTCTTCCGTAGAACTTAGGACTTTCTCCTTTTAGCTCCCACTTGTATCTTCTCTTCTTTTCTCCAATTTTGTAATCTCTTGTCTTCAGATGAATGAAATCCAATAAATTTATGAATTTCATTTTTTGTCTTCAACCTTTGTCTTACTTGGCCCCCTGGTAGATGTACACAATTTGATTGCGAACATGTACCAAAAGAATGTAGCATTTTGTTGAAGACTTGAGTGCTTCGAACTTGTAGAGTATAAGTCCAAAGTTTTGTTGCATCGACAGCAGGGGCCCCATGGGGTTGTCGGAGTTTAGTAGCTCTGACAGCGACCACTGTCAACACGTAGAGCGTCGACGACTCGCCCTCTGGGGTTGTCGGAGCTTAGTAGCTCCGGCAGCGACCACTGTCAACATGTAGAGCATCGATAGCAGACCACATTGGGGTGTTCTTCTACCATCTTTTCTTCAATTCCTTTTTTCTTCACGTTGACGGTTGGCCCCCTGGATTTGTCAGAACTTGATAGCTCCGGCGACGCCCACTATCAGTGTTTAGAACATCGACGGCGGGCCCCCTTGGAGGATGTCGAAGCTTTGATAGCTCCAACATCGTTCTCCATCATCATGAGATTTTTATTTTTCCTTCACACTGAAGTCAATAAAAATAGTAAAATTCATTTCTTGTCTATAACTGTTTTGCGACTTACTATTCCCATATGAAATTTTAGATCGATAGCAATTCTATATAGAATCAAGCGCATTTGCTTATTTTCTGCAGGTCCAATCGTTTTCTGGACTCACCTTACTTAGGCCTGCCAGGGTGTAGGTAGAGTGGCGTACTTAGGGTGCAGGACCAGGCTAAGCCGATAGCACACTCCGGACCTAGATTGGCTTGGCATTCAGGCGAGTAGGCCATTCAACAATGTTAAGACCCGAAAGAATTAATTATATATGAATTGTTCGAGCTAAAGTTTCCTAAGAATTGCACAACTTTGTTATAGACAAGAAATAGAAAAATAAAAAAGAATGAGCCTGTACAAAATAAATGCACGTGGAGTCTGTTTTCACATATTGATGTCTTTTATTATAGGTCCGGGATATAGGGGAGACAAGTACACTCTTAGGGTATGGAACCAAGCTAAGTGTGTTACATTTCTTGTTTGACCCAGGGTAGCTAGCTACACTTTTAGTTCTGAAACTGTGTCAAGTGTTGCTTGAACTTTGCGGACCTTCCTGGAAAGGTACAACTGTCCTCCCAGAGGAGCTACCCGTCTCTGTACAATGAAGCTATAACATACATCATATGTAATTACAGACTCACCTCTGTGATATTAAGCGTAAAACTTACGGAGGTGCTCAATGTTCCAATGATTAGGGAGCGGTGTCCCATCCTCGGTTGCCAAGCGAACGCATCCGGGACGGGATACTTTGATCACTCGAAAGGGTCCTTCCCAGCTGGGGGAAAGTTTTTTTCAACCCTTCTCGAGTTTGTATTCTCCGTAGCACCAGATGGCCTTCCTCGAGCTATCGGCTATGCACATGCCTTTGGTTATAATGCCGGAGCGCTTGGCGATATCGTGCATTTCGAACAGCTGATCGTCACCTTCCCTCTTCAACGAGGTCAAGGTCTTCACGCCGGAGATGGTCCTGCGTGGCTGTGTCGAAGGTCCGGACCCAGAGCGACCCCAAGGTGATTTCCGGAGGAAGGACTGCTTCAGCTCCGTAAACTAGGAAGAAGGGTGTCTCTCCGGTTGACCGGTTTGGAGTTGTCCTGTTTGCCCACAAGGTGGGTGGAAGCTCTTCAATCCAGTTGGCTCCATGTTTTTTCAAGCGCTTATATGTGCGCATCTTGAGTCCTTTTAGAATTTTTGCATTTGCTCTCTCAGCTTGTCCATTGCTTGCCTGGTCAGCCACGGAAGCGAAGCTGACTTGAATGTCGAGGTCTTTGCAATATCCTTGGAATGCAGAACTTGTGAATTGGGTCCCGTTGTCAGTTATGATCTTGTTTGGGACTCCAAATCTCCATACTATGGACTGCAAGAACTTGATAGTTGATTGCTTGTTTATTGTCACAACTGGAGTTGCTTCCGGCCACTTGGTGAACTTGTCGATGCCAACATACAGGTACTTGTAACCTCCGACGGCTTTTGGGAAAGGTCCCAAAATATCCATACCCCACACAGCGAATGGCCATGTCGGAGGTATCATTTGTAGAGGTTGAGCTGGTGTGTGAATTTGCTTTGCATGGAACTGGCATGCTTCACATTTCTTCACTAGCTCGGTTGCATCCTGGAGTGCTGTAGGCCAGTAAAAACCATGTCGAAAGGCTTTACCGACCAACGTGCGAGAAGACGTGTGGTTACCACACTCGCCTCCATGGATTTCCGCGAGGAGCTCGCGGCCTTCTTCCCTTGTAATGCACCGCATTAGGACACTATTGGCACCACGCTGGTAGAGATCCCCTTCCACCAGTGTGTATCTTTTAGTCTTTTAGCCAATCTAACTATCCGGTCAGCAGATACATTGTCTCCAGGAAGTATGTTGTCTTTCAAGTAGCTCCGGATCTCCGAGATCCATGCATTGGAGCTAACTTGAGCTTCTGAGTCTTGCATGCTGGGTTGCTCGGAGCTTTCTGCAGCACCTATGACCCTTGATGGACGCCATGGTAACAGGTCCATCGGGACCACCAGCTTCGAGGTGCTAGTCTCACCCCCTTCGCTCAGTTCGGCAGGCTGAGCTGTTGTTCTTGACAATCTCCGGATGAAGGTTCTGTCGGGAGTCAGAGCTCCGGTTGAAGCTTTAGTCGAGAGTTCGTCAGCTTCAGTGTTGTTGAGACGCTGGATATGAGAAAGATCCAGGACTTTGAAATCCTTCTGAAGCTTCTGGACTTCAAGAAGATATGCAGCTAGTTGAGGGTTGTTGCAGCAGCATTCACCTTTAACTTGTTTTATAATGAGCTGCGAATCACCCTTTACCAACAACTGCTTGACACCATATGCTAGTGCCACCTTTAGCCCATAGATTAGTGCTTCATACTCCGCTGTGTTGTTGGTCGCCTTGAAGTCAAGGTGAACCATGTATTTGACCTTCTCCCCGGTCAGAGCAAGGAGAAGGATTCCAGCTCCGGCCCCCTGCTTCTGCACGAAGCCGTCGAAGTAGAGAGTCTAGTGAGGCTCAGTGAAGACCAGAACCTTAGGTTCCGGTTTCTACTCAGTGGGGCCCCCAGGATTTGATGGAGAGGGGGTCCATTCCGCCACAAAGTCTGCCAATGCTTGACTCTTAATCGCTTGTCTTGGGACGAATAAAGATTGAACTCAGCCAATTCTGCTGCCCATTTTGCATTGTTCCTAGTAGAGTTGGGGTTATGCAAGATTGCACGCAGTGGATAAGAGGTTACCACTGAAATCTTGTGAGATTGGAAGTAGTGACGAAGCTTCCTAGAGGCAATAAGAGCTGCATAGAGCAGCTTATGCACCTCTAGGTACCGAGTCTTTGCATCGTGAAGTACTTCACTTATGAAGTACACTGGGCGCTGAACTGTCCGGAACCTCCCGAAGGGGCCCGGAGCTTCCTCCTAATCAACCCAGACCCCCCCCCCCCCCCCCCCGGAGGGGTCCGGACCTTTTTCGGGGACCTCCCAGTTCTTGCTAGAGGAACCCGAAGCTTCTTCTGAAGTGACCTGGACCCTCCGGGAAGGATTCGGATCTTCTTGTTCAGCAACAGTAACTCCTTCATTTGAAGGAGGTTGATCCTCTGACTTCTCACCTTGAGGATCCGGGTCTGGGGGCTGGGACCCAGACTCGCCTTCAGGTAGCTCCGGACCTTCCCGGGGGGGGGGGGGGGGGGTCTGGATTCCTGAACTGGGGATGGTTCTGGTCTTTCCGCAACCTAGACCATGCTGACAACTTCGTCAGTTGTTGAAATGTAAAGTAGAAGTGGCTCACCAGGATTCGAAGTTACCAAAGTTGGTAGAGTGGTGAGGAGCTACTTCAGCTCTTGGAATGCCTTTTTTGCTTCTTCAGACCATTGGAATGGTCCGAACTTCCTCAGTAGTTTGAAGAAGGGTAGCGCCCGTTCCGCCAGTCTTGAGATGAACCGGCTGAGGGCAGCTAGACACCCAGTCAACTTCTGGACATCCTTGATGCGAGCTTGTGTCCGCATGTCTTCAATAGCTTTAATCTTCGCTGGATTCACCTCTATTCCTCGGTGGTTCACCAAGAATCCAAGAAGCTTTCCGGGGCTAACCCCAAAGACACACTTGTCTGGGTTCATCTTTGTGTGTGTGATTCGCAACTTGTCGAAGACAGCTTGCAAGGTCTCGAGAAATGACTCCTTGTTCTTGATCTTGACGAAAATGTCATCGACGTACACTTCCACTACATCTCTAATGAGCTCTCCAAAAGTTTTGTACATAGCTCGCACAAACGTTGAAGCAGCGTTTTTGAGACCGAATGGCATGGCAGTGTAACAATATAATCCATCTACTGTGATGAAGGCAGTATGCTCTTCATCTTCCCTAGACATTCCAATTTGATGATACCCAGAATATGCGTCTAGGAAACACAGTAATTCACACCCGGAGGTGGAATCCACTATCGGATCTATTCTAGGTAGTGGAAATGGATCCTTTGGGCATGCCTTATTCAGTGTTGTGTAGTCGATACACATCCGAAGCTTTCTGCCGGCCTTGGGTACAACGACTGGGTTTGCCATCTATTTTGGGTGGAAGACTTCCTGGATGAATCCAACATCGAGCAACTTCTTCACTTCTTGACGTATGAAGTTCTATCGCTCTACTGATTGCTTCCGAGGCTTCTGATATACAGGTCGAGCATCAGGATAAATCTTTAGATTGTGCTCAATCACCTCCCTAGGGATCCCAGGCATTTGTGACGGTTGCCAGGCAAACACGTCGACATTAGCCCGGAGGAAAGTGATGAGCGCGAGTTCCTATTTGTTGTTCAGACCTCCCGATATACGGGTGGTCTGAGCAGCGTCGAAACCAATTTGGACGACTTTGACGGGAATGTCGATGTCGCCGCTTGGTTGCACACGGGTTGCGGAAGTTGAGCCTCGATGACGAATGCTCAGGGGCTTTGGAGCTTGCTCCTTTCCGGATTCTTCCTCCTGCGTTGTAGCAAGCGCGTGGAGTTCTTCCAGAGCTGTAACTCCGACGGTGCGATCTCCGCGGATCCGGAGAACACTTGAGGGTGTTGGCATCTTCAACACCAAGTAGCCATAATGAGCAGCAGCCATGAGTTTGTATAAAGCTGGCCTGCCCAAGATAGCGTTGAATGGCAAGTTGATCTGTGCCACGTCGAAGACCAACTTCTCAGTCCTGTAGTTCTCCCGAGTTCCGAAGGTCACCGAGAGAGTAATGGCATCGAGTGGGGTTATGGCTCTCGGACCTACTCCTAAGAAAGGTCGGGAGGGGTGAAGATATGAAGGTCGGAGCTGAAGCTTGACGAAGGCTTTGAAGCTTATGAGGTTCAACCCCGAACCTTCGTCCACCATTACGTGGTGGAGCTGGATGTTATTGATGGCCGGAGTGTAGGGAAATCGGCGGTACGCTACTCTAGCAACTCTACCGTGTCACCCAGGAAACATGCGAGTACAGAGGTCATGGATCGTTACCAATAGACGCGCAGTGCAGCGGAACATAGATGTGCGTCGGTGCGGAGGTAGACGATCTCGTTCGTCTCCTCCTCGTCCTTGTCATGATAGCAGGTAGACGATCACGATCGTCGTAGCCGATCAGCACAGCAGTAGCAGCAGCGCCTCCACGAAGTCCACACGTACGGAGAGGAACACCGTGCACCGGTGTGCTAGCACCGTGCGTGCGGCAAGGGTCTCGGCGTGAGGCCTTCGAGGGGTGGCGGCTAGGGCTGTCACGTGCTGGGATGATTAGCCCCTAACCCTACCCCTCATATTTATAGGCGTACTACTGGGCCTTTAGGTCGCAGGCCCATTAGTACCCTAATTGCTTATGGATCAAATATCTAATAGGCCTTAAATTGAATTGTTATGATTGCCTCTTGGACACATCACCAACAATCTCCCACTTGCACTAGAGACAATCATCTAGCCAAGATTTTCGATATTCCAACTCCTTAAGTGTGTGACCTGTTAGGTTCATGTGAAGTTGGTTGTGAATGGAAACCATTTCCAACCACAAGTCAGTAGAGGTACCTAGCAGGACATACTGACTCCTGAATGTACATAAAGATCATATCGGCCGAACCTAGATACATTCAACATGCTAATCCCTTTGCCTCACGATACCAGTCAAGCTCAAGGTGAGATGCGTGCCATCCTTGTGATAGCTCGACCATTTACTCGATCAAATAGTGGATTCATTCCGTGACTAACTTTTAGTCACTGTGATTAACCTTTAATCACCTTGGCATGGCCATGCACTTTCAAATCCAACTATCTCGAGGGCCCCAAAGATATCTCTCCTGTTATTAAGGAGGGGCAAATCCCATCTTGATCCGTGCACATCCCATTCTATGTTTCATTATATACCCGAAGACTACTTTTATGACTACCCAGTTACGGAGTAGCGTTTGGTAGTCTCAAAGTACACAACTACGCATAGTGAGAAACAATGGCGATCTTAGGTCTAAGGATCTAGCAGGTGTATCACTCAAGACCAACTGATGGCACATATGGAAATAACAATCCCAGTAGTGTCTCGGAGTCGGTCAATCCAACACCATGTTCACTAACATGTGTTCACATTATTAATTTGATATCTTCATATTATGATCCATGAAACGTGATCATCAATTAATACATGTGCTAGTCTGTATGCAATCATTATCTCATATAATGATATATACTAGGGATCATCTAGAGTAACATTACTTTTAACAAAGAGTTTCACGAACAAGTCACATACTTGATGATCAATGTAAATAATGATTACTCATATAACAATTTATTTAATAGTACATAAACATAGCTGTGACACAAGTCTCCCACTACACACTATGATTACTGATGTATGTATCTAATACCCATAGATCTCGTGTGTGCCTCATGCTTTGATTGTGGAAGAGGCTTTGTCAACGGATCTGCAACATTCAAATCCGTGTGCACCTTGCATATCTTCACATCACCTCGGTCGATGATCTCTCGAATGAGGTGATAGCGTTGTAGTATGTGTTTGGATCGTTTGTGTGATCTAGGCTCCTTTGCCTGTGCGATGGCTCCACTGTTTTCACAGTAGAGATCCACAGGACTGGACGCGCTAGGAACAACACCCATCTCAGAAACAAATTTTCTGATCCAAACAGCTTCCTTTGCAGCTTCACAAGCTACAATATCCTCCGCCTCGGTGGTTGAATCTGCTACTGTATCTTGCTTGGAACTTTTCCAGCTCACTGCCCCTCCATTGAGGCAGAACACAAATCCGGATTGCAATCTACAATCATCCTTATCAGTTTGGAAGCTGGCACCGGTGTAACCTTTTACAACGAGCTCTTCTTCACCTCCAAACACTAAGAACGCATCCTTAGTTCTTCTCAAGTACTTAAGGATGTTTTTGACAATGGTTTAATGAGTCTCACCATAATCTGATTGATACCTGCTTGTGATAGTTAGAGCATAAGATACATCTGGGCGTGCACATAGCATGGCATACATGATGGATCCAATAGCCGAAGCATAAGGAATCACTCTCATCCTCTTTTGCTCATCAGGTGTCGAAGGACACTGACTCTTGCTTAGAGTAATGCCATGTGACATTGGCAAGAAACCTTTCTTGGAATCTTGCATATTGAACCGATTCAATATCTTGTCAATATATGTATCTTGGCTTAATCCAATTAGCCTTTTAGATCTATCTCTATAGATCTTTATGCCCAAAATATACGCCGCCTCTCCTAAACCCTTCATTGAGAAACCTTTTCTTAATGAGGATTTAACATCATCAAGCATTGGAAGGTTATTTCCGATCAATAATATGTCATCTACATATAAGACCAGAAATACATGTGCGCTCCCACTAAACGTCTTGTAAATACAAGGTTCTTCTACGTTCTTGATGAAACCAAACCCTTTGATTACTTCATCAAAATGCAGATTCCAACTCCGAGATGCTTGCTTCAGTCCATAGATGGACTTTTGAAGCCTGCATATTTTACTAGCATTTTTAGGATCGACAAAACCCTCAGGTTGTGTCATGTACACATCCTCAGTCAGACTTCCATTAAGAAAGGTTGTTTTGACATCCATCTACCATATTTCATAATCAAAATATGCAGCAATTGCTAGAAGAATCCGAACAGACTTAAGCATTGCAACGGGTGAGAATGTTTCATCATAATCAACACCTTGAATTTGTTTGAAACCTTTCGCCACCAGTCGCGCTTTATAGATGTGAACATTTCCATCCATATCAGTCTTTTTCTTGAAAATCCATTTACAATCGATAGGTCTCACACCTTCGATTGGATCAACCAAGTTCCAAACTTGATTTTCATGCATGGATTCAATTTCGGATTCCATGGCTCCAAGCCACTTCTCAGAGTCGGGTCCCATCATTGCTTCAGTATAGGTCGTGGGCTGATTATTGTCCAACAATACCATGTCATGCTGCTCCATGGTTAGAAGCGTTAACTTTTCAGTCGCACGACGTACCCTCGTAGACCTTCGTGGGGCTGGTGTTTCATCAATTGGTTGTACAACATCCTGTACATCCTGTATAGGATCAGTGGATACCAAAACATTTTTAGGTATTTCTTGAATTTCTTCAAGATGCAGCTTGCTCCCACTAACTCCTTTTGAGAGAAACTCTTTCTCCAAGAAGACACCATTGCGAGCGGTAAACACTTTACCCTCTGTTTTATTATAAAAATAATATCCTTTGGTTTCCCTAGGATATCCCACAAAGAAGCATTTGTCTGATTTTGGAGTGAGTTTGTCTGACGTCAAACGTTTGACATAAACATCACATCCCCAAACTTTGAGGAAAGACTATCCGGGATGTTTCCCGGTCCACATCTCATATGGTGTCTTTTCAACAGACTTAGTTGGGACTCTATTTAGTGTAAACGCAGCAGTTTCAAGAGCATAACCCCAAAAGGATAGTGGAAGATTTGCTTGGCTCACCATCGACCTAACCATGTCCAACAAGGTTCGGTTCCTCCGCTCGGACACCCCATTCCATTGAGGCGTTCCAGGTGGAGTCAACTGTGGAACAATTCCACATTGTTTCAAATGATCATAAAATTCATGGCTCAAATATTCACCCCCACGATCGGATCGTAGAAGTTTAATTGTCTTGCCCAATTGATTTTGTACTTCATTCTGAAATTCTTTGAACTTTTCAAAGGATTCAGACTTATGCCTCATTAGGTAGACATAACCATATCTACTAAAGTCATCGGTAAATGTGATGAAGTACTAAAAACCACCTATGGCAATTGAACTCATTGGTCCACATACATCTGTATGTATAAGTCCCAATAACTCAGTCGTCCTCTCACTTTGACCAGTGAAGGGTGCTTTGGTCATCTTCCCAAGCAAACAAGATTCGCATGTGTCAAGTGATTCAAAATCAAATGAGCTTAGTAAACCATCTTTATGGAGTTTTTCAATGCGTTTCTCATTTATATGACCTAAGCGACAATGTCAAATAAAAGTGGGATTTAGATCATTATGACGAGCCCTTTTGGTATAAATGTTACAAACAGTTTTATCCTCAAGATCAAGAACATATAATCCATTCACCAATGGACATTGAGCATAGAAAATTTTATTGTAATAAATAGAACAACATTTGTTCTTTATTACAATCTCATAACCAACAACTTCTTCTAAACACGAAGAAGAGATAATGTTCTTGCTCAAAGTAGAAATGCAATAACAATTATTCAATTACAAAACTAATCTTGAGGGTAATGACAAGTGGTAAGTTCCGACAGCTATGACTGCAACCTTTGCTCCATTGCCGACACGGACATCCAACTCGCCTTTTGCAAATCTTCTAGTCTCTCTTAGACCCTGCAACGATTTGAATGTGTGAATCATCGATCCGGTATCAAATACCCATGATTCACTAGAAGATAATGCAATGTTAATTTCTATAACATTTATACCTGAAGCGGAAGTCTCACTTCCCTTCTTCTTCTTCATATCCTCCAAGTACTTCTTGCAGTTCCTAGACCAGTGTCCTTACCATGACAGTGAAAGCATTCATCATCAGGAGAAGGGCCAGATTTGCCCTTTGGCTTAGATTTTGAGCTTGAGGGCTCATCGGGAACCTTTCCCTTGCCTTTGCCTTTAGGATGCGTCACACGCTTCCTCTTTTTATTCTCATTTTGCACCATCATCACATGAGTGGCGTTTTTCTTAATGCTTTTTTCGGCTGTTTTAAGCATCCCATGCAATTCAGCCAAAGTTTTCTCCATGCCATTCATTTGAAAATTCAATATGAATGGCTCATAGCTCGGTGGGAGTGACTGGAGAACCACATCAATAGCTAGATCATCCTTGAGTTCAGAACCAAGTTTTCCCAAAGTTTCAATGTAACCAATCATCTTGATTACGTGAGGGCTGACCGGGCTACCCTCCGCCAGCTTGCATGAGAACAAGGACTTTGAGATGTTGTATCTCTCAGCCCTTACTTGATTCTCAAACATTCCACGCAGTCCCTCAATCATGGAATAAGTATCTGTATGCTCATACTGTTTTTGCAGATCAGGGGACACTGGCGAGCATGAGGCAGCTTACATTAAGCGTATCATCGCAGTGCTTCGTATAAGCTCTACGTGCTGCATTAGTTGCATCAGCTGGGAGGTCATCAGGGTAAGGCTGCAGAAGAACGTACTCGGTTTTCTCTTGCCTAAGAATGATTCTCAGGTTGTGGTACCAATCAATAAAGTTAGCTCCATTGAGTTTTTCTTTCTCAAGCAGAGATCGCAAATTGAAACAAGAATTGTTACTAGCAGACATTATCTATAATAGAAAATAAATATGCAAGGTTTAGCACTATGTTATGTACCAATCTTCTATTAACAGTTTAATAAAAGATATCACCACTATATGATCATCGTCTTCCCTCTAACGACATATAGTGGTTCAAGAACCATATTCACTAATTCCTAGTGAGCTATGGCTTCACTGCTAGGAAATTAGTGACATAGGTAAACAACCATTGTTAATCATATCTCTATATGACTCTTGTTTGTTGGGTGACATCCAATGCCCCGACTCCCAACTCTATGCCATAAAGCCCAAAACCGTTTTGATAGCTTTGTTGAGTAAACCAACACTATGCATGTGAATGTCCAACATTCACCCTATGAATTATGATAGATGATGGTACTTTGCTTTGGCAAACCTACCACACAACGATCAAAACATCATAGGTGCAGCTATTGGTAAATGGCATCAAATGCTCAACTTTTGTGAGGGAAGCTATTCTATCATAACAAAACATCCACCATATGAAAAGCATGAAAATAATAGTAATAAATAAACATCACAGGCATATGATCATATCACATTGTGAATAGTATGGCCTTTAGAATCATAATGGTCTCCATCGCCATGATTCCATCAAGATCTGAGCTGTCATGCCTCCCTTCTTGTGGTGATCTCCATCTCCACCATGCTTGAAGACATCTCCATGATAATAAAAGAAGCCAATACAACTAATAGCTACCAAATAAATTACATGAGAGATCAAGCATCACATGTCGACACGCATGTCGTTATACAATTTTGTGACAATCTCAACCCTGTTGTGTTAAATTTGCAACACGCAGGCTGCACGAATTTACACACAGATCATCACATCACATTAAGGCCATACCATTCACATCATTCCCTGCAAAAACAAGTTAAGCGTAGAACGATTTCTAGCGCGAAACTATGTTATGTAATCGCTATAGCAGACACCAAACGGAATTACATAGATCGCATATATGAAATCACTATGAAAATCTCATCGGATTGATCAAATCAACCCGAATCCGAGCCATTCAGAATGGCTAAATTTTCAATGTGACCGGTTATTCATGAGTAGATCGCGACTCATGACCGTGGTCTGTTGGCTCAATCTGTTAGCTAGGTACACGATTAGTCCCGATGGTGATTCCAGGCGGTAGGGACAGGTTGCGCACACAGCATAGAAGGAGCACGAACTGACCCTTTAGTCATATACGATCACAATCTACTCTAACCAATTCCAAACCCCAAAAACCGTGCGATAAAATTCATCGTATGAATATGTCTGCAGTAGATCCCATCTACTAATAAGATCTAGACCAGAAACTATGCAACCTGGCTCTGATACCACTGTAGGGAAATCGGTGGTACGCTACTCTAGCAACTCTACCGCGTCACCCAGGAAACATGCGAGTACAGAGGTCATGGATCGTTACCACTAGACGCGCAATGCAGCGGAACGTAGATGTGCGTCGGTGCAGGGGAGGTAGACGATCTCGTTCATCTCCTCCTCCTCCTCGTCACGGCAGCAGGTAGACGATCACGATCGTCGTAGTCGATCAGCGCAGCAGTAGCAGCATCGCTTCCACGGAGTCCACACGTACGGAGAGGAACACCGTGCGCCAGTGTGCTAGCACCACGCGCGCGACAAGGGTCTCGGCGTGAGGCCTTCGAGGGGTGGCGGCTAGGGCTGTCACGTGGTGGGATGATTAGCCCCTAACCCTACCCCTCATATTTATAGGCGTACTAATGGGCCTTTAGGTCGCAGGCCCATTAGTACCCTAATTGCTTATGGATCAAATATCCAATAGGCCTTAAACCGAATTGTTATGATTACCTCTTGGACACATCACCAACACGTGGATACCATCAATGGAAGTTGGCTAGCTGTGATCATGTTCCGAGGGCAGTCCGAAGCATCGAAGGTGATGGCAGTATCCATCCACTTCCGATGAGGCTCCGCCCTAGCGGTTGGAGCTACAGAGGCCATGTCCTGCCGCATTGTCTTGAGGACACGGCGGGAAGTGATGTCCCACTAACCACCAAAGATGGTGTTCATGGTCTTTCGACGCTCGTTGTCGGAGACGTCAGAGTTGTCGTCAATGGAGGTGTAAACAGCCTTCAAGACCTTTTTGGGATCCTGAAAGCCTAACTCCTCTTCAACCGGAGCTTCGTCGACTTTTTGTTTTCCTTCCCTTTGACGGAAAGGAGCTTTTTTTCGGCGCTTGTTGTAGCACTCGACAAGGTTCTGGACCTCTTGGCAGTCTTCCAGGTTGTGCTTGTCCGTCTTGTGTATGGGACACCACATCTTGCAGCTGCCACCATCTTCAGATGACAGCCGAGGTCGTTTCTCAGGACGTGGCCCCCGGCCACCCAGAGCTGCGGCAGCTGCAGCAGTAGGTGTGCCGGCCGACGGCTTTTTCTTGCCGTTGAACTTTTTCTTCTTCTTACCACTCCCGAAGTTAGTGGCTTCACCCTTGGAGGACTTTTTGTTGGCCTCCGGAGGTGGTTTGGAGTGCATTTCACGGCCCTCCGCAGCCTTGGCACACTTGTCTACCAAGCTGAAGAGTTCCGTGACGTGGTGACTTCCTTGGTCGCCAACTTCTCCAGCATTTTCTTATCTCAAACGCCCTGCCTGAATGCTACAATAACAGAAGCGCTTGAGATAGAAGGAATGGTATTTCGACCTGGGAGAACCTCTGGATGAAAGATCGCAAGGACTCTCCCCCTTTTTGCTTAACAGTAAAATAATCCAGTTTTGTGCCCGGTTGGGTATATGAGCTCCCGAAATTGGCGGTGAACTGTTGGCACAACTCCTCCCAACTATTGATAGAGTCAGACGGGAGGCTCATGAACCAAGACCTGGCGGCCCCAGTCAAAGCCACAGGGAAATAATTGGCCATCACGGCCTCATTGCCACCAGCCGCAAGGGTAGCGGTGGAGTAGATTTGAAGAAATTTGGCGGGGTTGACAGTCCTGTCAAATTTCTCCGGCAAGTGAGGCTGGAACTTATGCGGCCATCTGACCATTCGTAGGTGCGTGGCCAAGGCAAAATATCCTCCTCCTACTCCCTCAGGAGTGGGACTGTCCCGAGCCTCTCGCCTCTCGTGAGCACGCTCGATGTGGACGCGGCCGTCCTGTTGCCGATAACGATGATCGAGCTCCGCCCGAAGGTCATGAGTCAAAAGCCTTGTTATTGTGTGAGTACGTCGCGCCCCGGAAGGCAGCGACGTCACCTGTTGAGATGCAGCACATCTCCTGTGTTGCGAAGCTTGCGGACTGAGTCTACCCGACAAGGTCCGACGCTGTGATGGGGCCCGCCTTGAGGGGGGAGGACCTTGATTGCTGATGCCATCGGCTGCTGCTGCAACCAAATGATCCACATCAGCTCTCCACTGCTCCATCACACCCTGGGGTGCTCCTGGAGGCGGTGGACGTTGGAGAAGAGCACGCGTAGAAATAAGTGCGTGTTCGGGGTTGTTGTTCGTCGATACAGTGATCGACGCAGATGCCCCATCTTTTTGTTTGGGTTGATTCACTGGAGCGGACGGTGGCGGCGGTGGCATGACTCCTGCTGGGGCTACAGCACCTGCTGGCTGCTGCATGTTGGAGGGATTGCCTCCAGCAGGTTGCTTAGTGTGGTTACCGTTGGATGATTCAGCAGCAGAATCTCAGGCGCCCCCTTCCTTGCGCGCCAAATGTCGGATGATGGTTCTGGCAATTCCCCCGGCACTACTGTTAGTAGGCCATGGAGTTTCTTAGTTCGGTTAGGGCGCGCGGAGATCCAAAACAAGATAGTGACTTGACACAAGGATTTACATGGTTCGGGCCACCTGAGCGTAATACCCTACTCCACGGGTGTGTTGTTGTTGTTGTATTGAGTGTATGAGAGTCTCAGAGAGCGAGTCAGAGAGAGAGCCCCCCAGAGTCCCCCCCCATGTATCGCTTGGCTAGTCCTTTTATAGTACAAGGGCTGGTCGTTACATCGTTAGCCTGGCCCGACATGTGGCCCTGGCGGTTACTGATGCCTAATACATAGTTTAATGTACTTAATTCCCCTTAATAGCGTGGTAACGCGCTGTAATGGTGGCGTTACTAGTATTAAGGGTCCTCTGATCATCGTGTGTCATTAAGATAGCATTAATGACACATAATCAGGTCTTGAAGCCTTAAATGTCCCTTGAAGGTCCGAGCCGTTGGATGTCCACCAATCTGCCTGTTGAGGTTGAAGGTCCGGCGGTTGGACGTGTGGCAACTTTGGAGCTTACCATCTTGGATGAGTAGATCCAGTGATGTTGTACACGTGTCGGTACCGGAGCTTCCCTCTATCGGGGGTTAGGTCCGGGGGTGCCACATAGGTATCCAGTCCGAAGCATTCCCATGTATGGATTGTAGCTCCGGTTTTATGATACACGTGGCGGCACTGGGACTAACCATATGTGGGGGGCAGGTCCAGTTACGAGTAACATGTGGGGCCTTCGGAGGTCTTCAACTCAGATAGGTGGTGTTCCATTGCACTCTTTGCAGTTCCAAAGGGTATCCGGTACACAGGGTACCGATAAGGATAAATTTAGGAAAAATGCCTTGGTGAGGATATATTTCCACTACACACAAAGGAGAGACTTGAGAGAATCAAATTGAGATACTTAAAATCTAAATTGAACTCTCCAGAATTTGAGTGAAACTTGATTTCTAGGGTATGTGTGCTCAATTTGATGTTCTATCTTTCAACCACCCATGAATAGGAGATGGCATAAGCCCCATAATGACTTAAGATGGGTGAAGTACGATGCCAATTTTTGCAATACTAGGTATAACATTTTGTTGTGCATATGGTACTTTTGAAAAGTAGAACTTTGTAGCAACTCCTGATCATCAACCTAAAGTCTTGACTTCGCTCGGGATGAGTAAAATATAAGCTTGGGGGAGTTTGTTGACGGTTGTTATATACCAATTTCACCCATCAATATAACTCAATTATGTGAAGGAAACATCATTTCTTGCACACATGACCTTTCTATTTAACCTATTTCCACATGTCTTTGGATAAAGTAGTGCATGCAGGCATTCTATCCAGAATTGAAGTGAAACAAGAGGATGGATCCTATAAAATATCATTCCAGCCAATCAGGCGATGACACGTGGCACCACATGGATTAAATGTC
Organism: Tuctoria greenei; assembly: GCA_036927565.1. NCBI lineage: Eukaryota > Viridiplantae > Streptophyta > Magnoliopsida > Poales > Poaceae > Tuctoria > Tuctoria greenei. The sequence goes on from JAYESD010000005.1 coordinate 121,355,371, forward strand.
CCACAAACAGAAGTATCCAAGGCCATCCAGCGGTGTAGCACCCATATCAGTCAATGGGACCTACCAGGAAGTCACCCCAAGGAAGCACACAAGAAATGGTCAACTTTTCTGTTCGGTCGACTAGGGGGTTCAGCCGAACCCTTCCTGGCGCCAAACCTGGTCAACTTCCACGTGTCGACTCCCTGTGGTGCCCTGGTCACGATGAAGACTGATTCACACGCTCTTGGTGGTGGGATACGACCCTTCTCCAAGCTATAAATAGGATCCTCACCCCTCACTTCAACACACACTAGTTGAGTATTCATCCATTGTATCCACTACTCTCCATAGGTTTAGAGGAGTATAGGGTATAGAGAGGAGAGTCTCTATTCCATAGTCCAAGTAGGAGGGGAGTAGATGTAGTCTCTTCCCAATTTCCAATTGGGAAAGGTATGGCTCTTATATTCCTATTTGTATTTGTGACTTTGTTCTTAATAAAGATGTTATCTTTAGTCTTCCATTGTTCATATACTTGGATGAAGCGTTTCTTTTTTGATTGTGGATTCCATGTATGTGGTAGGAGTAGTATTTATGATTATGCTATACCAATCTCAATATATCATTATAAACACTATAAACCTCCACTTATAGTCTAATCATCTCTGACATGGTTATGTTAACATGAATCACTTATGCTATGAATTAACATTGGTTCAATGATGATTGAGTTCATTGCCTTAGGATGGCTTGTGCCTAGGCTTCTAAGGTAATTACTTAATATGCTAGCATGGTGCTAGGATAGAGAGTAGCGTTGAATGTCTCGTAGACCCACCGATTGAAGAGGTAGGCTGTAGGTGGTGACAACCCTATCTTTCCTTTGTAATCCTCCACGTTCGGCTATGCCACAGGCTCTTGGTGGGAGTCGTCCTAGTATTGCTAGGGGTAAACCCGTGCCCAATGTGATAATCCACTTAGCATGAGAATTTATAATTGACATGATCATTAGTAACTAACTTAGGCTATCTATATGTACATTTCAAGCATCGTAGGAGTCTCTACCTAACTCTTAGCCTAGTCCCTTTTTACCTCATTTATCCCCTTAGGATAGAATGCTCTTGTGTGTGTCACACTACTCCAATTTATCATCTATCCATCCTTGCTAGAACCCTACCTAGGGCAACCTAGCCTCTCCACTTGATGATTGTTTTACTTCCATCTAGCCTTCCTTTGGGAGAATATAAATGACACCCTTTGGGAATACTCTTAGAGGGGAATGCTACATCCATAGTTTTCGTGCGCTTGTGTATTTACATGTGTAATCTAAATCTATTAACAAGCATTTATGACACCACCACTAGGGATGAATTGTTAGTAGTGCGTAAGAACCATCAACAGGGACCTTCTACTTTTGCGCAGGAGATCGATGAGCTCCCTAAACTCAATGCCGCAGACGTTGAGATGTTGGAGTCCATGCTTCTGCCATGGGCTCCGACATTTATTTCGGAAGACTTGGGGGAACCAGAGGAACCTCAAGCAGGTCCTGAGCCAACCCCCCTGTACATGTCGATTGACAACGCCTGCTCGAGCCTCTGCCAAGTTCAGCTCGCCTTCGACTACGAGTGCAAGACCCTAGAGGATGAGTGTCACACTCTAAGGCGCTGATGCAAGCTGCTCTACTTCAAGACGAAGTTGATGCAGACTCGCCTGGCCAACTCGAGGGACCAGCTCACAGCTGAGAAGATGCGGCTAAAATGGATGGACGGGTTGTTAGAAGATAGGCGGGCTACCATACAAGCTTTGAGCAAGAAGACTCGCGAGATCTATGGCAAGGTGAGATAAGCCAATAATTTGGCGGATGCTTGCTTTGAGACCCTAGAGAAGTTGAGGGATGAGCTCCTCAAGGGACAGGAAGCTATCGACAGTAAGGAGAAAGAGCTCCAAATGAGAAGTGATGAGATCTCTCAAAAGTTAGAGCGATGTGAGCAGGACTTGGCTGACCGCATTGAGAAATTCAAGTCTTGGTGTGATAGAGAAAAGCACTAAGTATGGTTGGCAAGGGGAGTCAGCAAGCGAGAAAGTGTTGTCTCCGCCAGGGAAAACAAGGTGAAGGCCAAGGAGAGGGACCTTGCGGAGAAGCAAGACTGCTTTAACCTCTGGGAGAAACAAATTGCTTACCAAGAGAGGCAGCTAGCTGAATGGATTCAACGTCATGCTAAAAAGGTCGAGCGGTTCTCGAAGGAGGGCTCTACAGAGCTATCATCCGCAAGAAAGTCACTGAAAGAGCTCCTGAGTACGAGGGCAATAGAGTCCCAACAGGTCTAGGATTCTATAGGTGAGCAGAAGATGCTTTGATGCCACTAGGGTTCAGTCCGGTCCGACCGGTGTACCTGGGGTCAGAGATGGGCAAAGCTTTGGTGGCGCTCAACTCTGTCGGAGCTAAGCTAGATGTGATGGAAGATGTGATCAGCGACTAGCTCGAGACTAAGAGAAAATCCTTAGGGAAGAATGTCGCAGAATATGTGCTGACATGCTTCTGAAGCTGGGATCCCTCTATGTCTCTAACTCCGGTGATTGATGGACCCATCGTCGAGGAGGAAGAAGCTGCCAAGGCAAGCGTCCAAGAAGCCACCCAAAAGGTTGTTAGGTACTTCCAGCGGAACTCCAGTAGCTAGAATCCTTCCCTTTTGTACCTTCATCTTGTAAATATCCAAATTTTGAATGAGTGAAATCCTTTTGAATTCCATTTTTGTCTTCAATGTTTCATTGCCTTTATCTTGTTGGCCCCTGGTAGATGTGCTCAATTGATTGAGGACATCTACCATAAGGAATTTGGCAATGTCTTGAATTTTTTACTGCTTTGAACTCGTAGCTACTGTGATAGCTCCGAGGTTCGAGTCCTGCATCCGAAATCTCCAAGGACCCTTCGCCACGTTCTTGACATCGAGGTGGCCCCCCTGAGAGTTGTCGCATTTTAGTTGCTTCGACAATGCCCACTATCAATGTATGAAATGTGGATGATGGGCCCCCTGGGTGTTGTCGGAGCTTTGTTGCTTCAACGGTGCCCACTATCAACGTATGAAACATCGACGGCGGGCCCCCTAGGTGTTGTTGGAGCTTAGTTGCTTTGACGGCACCCACTATCAACGTATGAAACATCGACAGTGGGCACCCTAGGTGATGTCGAACCTAGGTGATCTGGAGGCACCCACCATCGTCGACAATTATTCTTTTGTCCTGCACATGATAGACAAAAAAAGCAGTAAAATTTATCCTCTCGCCTATAGCTTATTTGTGGCTTATTATCCTTCCTTGAATTTTAGGTCCTAATAAATTCATTGTGACAACATAAGTATACTGATTAAAGTTCTATAGGTCTGTGTGTTGTTCGGACCCGCCTTACTGAGACCCACCAGAATAGGTAGAGTGGCATACTTAGGGTGCTAGATCAGGCTAAGATGATAGCGCACTCCGAACTGTAATTGGCATTGGTTTTCAGGCGAGTAGGCAATCCAACAATACAAGTATCCAATGGAAATTACTAATAAAACTTATGTATATATCACATGAATCTTTAGGACTAGCTTTCAAGTGGATTGTACAACATCACTATTGACAAGAAGGTATAAGTAGGAAAAATAATGAGCATGCGCAAAGTAAGTGCACGTAGAATCTGTTTTCATATAAATGTATTTTATTATAGGTCCGAATAACAGGGGAAGGCAAGAACACACTTAAAGTATAGGACCAAGTTAAATGTGTTATTCATCTTGGACCAACCCGACTCTGTTCATAGACTCTATGAGATACATTTTATACGAATACAGACTCACCTCCATGCTACTAAGTATAGAACTTACAAAGATGCTCAATATTCCAGGGGTTGGGAAGTGGTATCACATCCTCTGTTGCCAATCGAATGCATCCGGGGCAGAAAACTTTGATAACCCAAAAGGGACCTTCCGAGCTGGGGGAAAGTTTGTTCGTCCCTTCTCGGGTGAGTATTTGCCGCAGCACCAAATCACCTCCTTTGAACTGTCGATTGCGCACATGCCTTTTATGATAGCATCGGAGCGCCTAGCGGTATCGGTCATTTCGGATAGCTGCTTGGCACCTTGCCTCATCGACGAGGACTAAGTTATCACGCCGGAGCTGGTCTTGCGTGGCTTCATCGTAGGTCCGGACTCGGAGAGACCCCATGGCAATTTCCGGAGGGATGACATCTTCGGCTCTGTACACCATGAAGGGTGTTTCTCCTATTGCCCGGCTGGGTGTTGTCCGACTTGCCCACAATGCAAATGGAAGCTCTTCTATCCAGTTGGCACCATGCTTCTTCAAGCGCTCATAAGTGCGCGTCTTGAGTCCCTTGAGAATTTCTACGTTTGCTCTCTCGGCTTGGCCATTGCTTGCCGGATGAGCTACTGATGTGTAGCTGACAGTTATGTCATGGTCTTCGCAATACTATTGGAACGCTGCACTTGTGAATTAGGTTCCATTGTCAGTGATGACTCTATTCAGAACTACAAAACTGGAGATAATGGACTTCAAGAACTTGATGGTAGATTGCTTGTTGATTGTCACAACTGGAGTTGCTTCCGACCACTTTGTGAACTCGTTAATGGCAACGTATAAGAACCCGTATGATAAAGAGGTTTAGGCCCGATCTTTCGAAAGGTAATGGATAAGTCGATTGATGGAGATCTAGACGGTAATGATCCGTGTCTCTCGAGTAAAACTTGAAAAACTCCTGCAATCACTACACCACCGCTCCATTGGTTATCAACCGTGTTGCACACGATTGACCTCGCCAAGAAGGCTTATCCTTGCAAGTGCAACCGAGAACACAAGTAAGAATGTAGAAGACACGATCTGAAATCGTGAAGTTGGGGTTTCACAAACTGTAGAATGGCGATATTATTAATCTATGCAAAATCCAATTGTTCATGACGGCTACTATGAAGTATATATAGGTGGGAGAACGTCCAAAGGGTGTTGGAGTCGTGAACTAACCCTAAGACACAAAATAAGGGATGTAGACTTGATACAAGGCCCAATGACCCAATACAGTGGTGCAGCACCGGACAAAAATCTAGACTTAATTGTTTCGATGATTCCTGATGACTCTAGAGGAATTTTGATGTGGGACCAGAGTCATTGGAAAGTTTATCTTCTCGTCTTTTGGTGCATATGTAGAACGTTAAAAATGGAGTTCGTATGCATCATGGGCGTCTGTTTTAAGTTGGACTGCTTCTGGACTCCAAGTTGAACTCCAGCCTGAGTTGTAAAATGGGTTCATCAACTTGTGGACGTCCCAGCTAGTTCTCCACGTTCCCAAGGCCTTCTCTCCTCACTTGTTGATCTCCTCCATGCTTCCTAATAACAATTAAATAATTACATAGCAATACATTCTCAAATTCACATGGGTAGGCATTTAGGAAAGAGTTCACATGTTGATTTAGTAGCCGCGCTCGTGCTCTTGTAATTGGTCCTTGTAGTTCAACATGTGTATCCACTGTTGGGAAGTTCTCATCATCCTCCCCTCTTGAATTAGAGTCGTCCTCAACTCAAGTTCATCTTCTTCTGCCAAGTATGGCCGCAAATATAAAATGTTAAATGTGGGACTAACCCAAAAATCGTGAGGCAACTCAAACTTATATGCATTATCATTAATCTTTTCAATAATATGAAAAGGACCATCAGTTCGAGATATAAGATTAGATTTTCTCAAATCAGGGAAACACTCTTTTCTCAAATGTAACCCTACTAAATCACCCAGTTCAAGTTTTACATTTTTTCTACCTTTACTACCTGCAATCCTATATTTCCCATTCATTCTTTTAATATTTTTCTTTGTAGTTTCATGCATCTTAAGAATGAATTCAGATCATTGGGTAGCATCCAAATTTATAGTTTTAGAAGGAGGCAAAGGTAGTAAATCAATAGGAGCACGGGGATTAAAACCATACACTATCTGGAATGGACTTACCTTCATTGTGGAGTGAATGAATCTGTTGTAAGCAAATTCTATATCTGGTAAACACTTTTTTCACAACTTTAAATTTGTTTTCAAGACAGCCCGCAACATAGTAGATAAGGTATGATTAACTACCTCAGTTTGTCCATCTGTTTATGGGTGACAAGTAGTTGAAAAAAGCAACTGATTCCCAATTTATACCACAAATTTCTCCAAAAATGACTTAAATTTTTTGCATCACGATCAGAAAAAATTGTACTGTGCACACCATGCAAATGAGCATTTTCTGTCGTAAACAAATCAGCAATATGTGAGGCATTATCATTCTTATGACAAGGTATAAAGTGTGCTATTTTGGAGAAACGATAAACAACCACAAAAATAATATCCATCCCCCACTTAGTCCTAGGTAATCCCAAAACAAAATCCATAGAAATATCCGCCCAAGGTACAATAGGAACAGGAAGAGGCATATAAAGATCATATGGGTTAAGGTGAGACTTAGCTTTAATGCAAGTAGTGCATCGTGATACGTAGCGCTTGATATCACGTCTCATCTTCGGCCAAAAGAAATGTGTGGACAGGACGTCCTCAGTTTTCTTCACGCTAAAATGTCCCATCAACCCTCCTCTATGTGCTTCCTGCAAAAGTAATAGACGAACGGAGCTAGCTGGAATGCATAGCTTGGTAGCACGATAGAGGAATCCCTCTCGCAGCACATATTTATTCCAAGTTCTTCCTTCTCTACAATTTTGAAAAGCATCTTTGAAGTCTAAATCAGTAGGATATAATGTGTTTATTGTTTCCAAACCAAAGATTTTATGATCAAGTTGGGACAGAACAGTATAACGTCTAGACAACGCATTGTCAATGTCATTTTCCTTCCCTTTTTATGCTTACTTATGTATGGAAATGACTCTATGAATTCAATCCACTTAGTATGTCATTTATTCATATTGGTTTGACACTTAAGATACTTCAAAGATTCATGATCGGAATGTATGATAAACTCCTTAGACCAAAGATAATGTTGTCAAGTTTGTAGAACTCGTAAATACAATTATTTATCATAAGTAGAATAATTTAAAGAAGGACCATGCAATTTTTCACTAAAACAAACAATGGGTTTACCTCCTTGTATGAGAACACATACCAGTGTCGCTTGCATCGCATTCTAGCTCAAAGGTCTTGTCAAAATCAGGAAGTTGCAGCAATGGTGCTTGCGTAAGCTTCAATTTGAGAGCATCAAAAGCTTGTTGCTGCTGTTCGCTCCACCGAAATGGCACTCCCATCTTTGGTAGCTCATGTAGAGGTGCTTAAATGGTGCTAAAATCTCGCACAAAGCGGCGATAAAAACCTGCAAGACCAAGAAAACATGCACCTGTGTGACAGTTGTTGGAGTTGGTCAGCTAGTGGTTGCAACAATTTTTGTCTCATCCATCTCAATTCCCTGCGAGGAAACAACATATCTAAGAAACGTGACTCGATTGGTGCAAAAGACGAACTTTTCAAGGTTACGAAAAAAGTGTGCATCTCTCAAAACAGCAAAAACAGCATGTAAATGATCAAGATGTTCGTCATATGACTTGTTGTAAATGAGAATATCATCGAAGTAAACCACCACAAATTTTCCAATTAAAGCACGTAAAACCTCGTTCGTTAATCGCATAAAGGTACTAGGTGCATTAGTTAAAAAAAAGGCATGACTAACCACTCATAAAGTCCAAATTTTGTTTTAAACGCAGTTTTCCATTCATCTCCTACTGACATTTTAATTTGGTGGTAACCACTATGCAAGTCATTTTTTGTGAAGATGATAGCACCACTCAATTCATCAAGCATGTCATCTGGAATAGGATAATATATCGAATGGTGATGTTATTAATTGCATGACAATCAACACACATGCGCCAACTACCATCTTTCTTAGGAACTAAAAGAACAGGAACTGAATAAGGGATAAGGCTTTCACGAATGTACCCGCAGTCCAAAAGATCTTGGACTTGAAGCTGAATTTCCTTAGTCTCCTCTTGATTGGCCCTGTACACTACACGATTTGGCAAGCTTGATCTTGGAATTCTATCTTGTGTTCAATGCCCCTCAGGGGTAGCAAAGTAGGGGGTATCTCAGAGGGAAACACATCCTTAAACTCCTGCAAAAGGTTAGCAACAGCAGGGGGCAATGCAATAGACAATTCATGAAGTGAAAATAGGGCTTCTTTGCATACTAAAGCATAGCACATCCCCTTAGCATCAAATAAATCAGCAAGGTCAGATTTTGTTGTGAGCAATGAAGGTGATTTTAACTTAATGACTTGTTGTTTTTCATATTCTAGTTTTGTTGCTTTATCATCACGAATTTTACTCTTCTCAAAATGCACAATTTCAGCAGGAGTCATAGAAAGCAAAGTGATTTTCTTTCCGTTATGCATGAGAGTGTATTTATTAGTTCTACCATGATAAATAGCATCCGTATCAAATTCCCAAGGAAGACCCAACAAAAGAGAACACGGATCCATAGGCACGACATCAAAATCAGCAAAATCATTATAAGAACCAGTTGAAAAATGTATTCTTGTTGTTTGTGTTACTCGAACCTTACCGCTGTTGTTGAACCGCTGAATGTGGTATGGATGAGGATGTGCTCTTGTTCTCAAGTCATGTTTCTTGACTACGTCCGTGTTTACTAAGTTATTGCAGCTGCCTCCATCAATTATAGTATGTACACTGTAGTCCTTGACGATGAGAAACATGTGAAAGAGGTTGTGTCGTTGTAACTTGTTGTCGACCTCCACTTTGGTGCTCAAGGCACGCTGCACAATGATGCTCCTATAGTTTTCCATCGCTGCTGTACCAAATGCCTCTCCATCGGATTGTTCATCATTTGTATGACCTGCAACGTTAGTAGCAAGAGAATATTCATCTTCAACATCTGAAGTACTATCATACCTGCCATCGTTGCGTGCTATGTATGCTCGTTTGCTCGGGCAATCTCTCAACATGTGACCAAGTCCTTGGCAGCGGTGACACTTAATGTCAGAAGTACGACTCATAAAGTGGAAGACGAAGGCTGGAATGATGTCGACTTGCTGCCCTCCAGCACCCGAGAAGGTGGAGCAGCAGGTGCAGTTCTTTGGCCGCCATTGGATCGTGTAGTGGCTGCATGAAAACTCGAAGATGGTGCTTTTTTGGATGGTGTAGACATCAAACACGGCGTGAAGGTGGTCCTCGTGTGTTGTTGCTGTTGTTGGCGGCCCTGCAATTCTTTTTCTGCCAACATAGCAAGCTGAAATAATCTGTTAACAATATCATATTCTTTGTAATCAATAATGTCCTGAATTTCGCGGCTCAACCCCCCATAAAAGCGAGATATTTTATCACCCATGTCCTCTACTACCCCACAGTGCAACATATCCTTTTTTAGCTCTTGATAGTATTCTTCTACTGACATATTACCTTGGTCTAAATGCTGCAATTTTTTTGAAGGTCTCGCTGAAAAGAAGGAGGCACAAAATGAACACACATAGCTTCCTTTAATCTATCCCATGTTGGAGGATCAGTTTTAGTTTTAACAAGTTCATTCAACCATATGACAGCAAAATCATTAAACTTACAAGTGGCTTGACGAACTCTATGTTGTCCAGGAACAAGATGGGCATTAAATTTTTTGTTCTACTATCATCTCTCAATCAAGATAAGCCTCAGCATCATAAGCAGTAGAAAAGGAGGGCATAGTAAATTTTACCTTAGCAAAAGGGTCATCAGGAGAATGGTTATAATTGTTATGGTGATTATTACCTCCCATACCTCGACGAAAGAGTGGAAGTCGTGGTTGATGATTATGATCTTCCATATCATCACAAGCATAATCTTCATGTCCAGCGAGAGGCAACCGATATTCAAGATTACCCATCCAAAAAGCAAGGTCATCAAGTTGGTGAGTCAAGTGCGCCAATGACTCCGTTGTTGCTGCAGTGTTTTTGGTAAGCACTTCTTCCATATCGTTCATCATGTTACGCAGCTCAGCATTTGTAATTCAATCACCATTATTTCCTGCCATTGTTAGTAGTACAAAAAGACAACAGGAAGATGTTATCCCCATCAACTACAAAGAGTAGTGGCAATATGAGAGGTGGAAAAACAATCTCTCTCACTCAAGCGTCCTACCATGCTCTTACAAGTGTTCTTACCGACACAGCAGGTAGTGTGGACGGTGAGATGAACCAATGAAGCGTGGGATGATTGCAAAATGTACCTGTTCTTCTCAAGGGAAAGTGGAGCTTGGATGACACTTTATATGTAGCAAGGATTAGCAACAATGTAATCAGATAGTAAAGTTGAATAAGTGTCTAACTACTTGTCAAAGTTGCTGGCCTAAATGTGTTCCTAGTAGTTCAAGCTACCAAGACATGAAACAAGGATGCAAGCGCTTCCGTTATTATTTTTCTTTGTTATTCTTTTCTCTGTTTTTTTTTGTGCGGCTTTTGTATCTTTTCTTTTTTTGCACTTGCCTTTTTATTTTTTCTTCTTTATTTTTTTATTTTTTTCAGAATGTGATGCAAAAGAACACAATGTAGAGCAATCAAAGATATATCGTAGGCCTGTTACATATTTTCTGCTCAATCTTCTAAGGACAATTAGGCACCTTTAGAGGCCCCAAATCTAAAAACTTTCAACAGCAAGATTATAGACCTATCTCTCCTCTTTAATTTTAGTATATGGAAGACCTATTTTGGATAAAAACAATAGGTGATATTGCCCCAAAAATAGAGACTGTTCCGAAATTCTAGATCAATAACAGATTCGGATCTAATGCAATTAATATATTCGGATCTAATGCAATTTCGACCTCGATAACTTTATTTCCTGGGAAGCTGATGAATACGAAAGTTATAGAAAATTTCTTAAGCTTTCTAGAAAGTACAAGAACACCAAAGTTTGAGTTCGTATGAGTGAGATATGATGAGAATACCGAATTGGACAGAGATGAATCAAATCTGGACGCGATGATGTGATTCAAAAGGATGAATCAACACAATGCAAAACTCAAACTAAGACCAAAAACACTTTCTAAACCAGCAATATGACTCAACCACGGACACAGACTCAACAAAACTGAACTGAAAACAAAAGTTGCAAAGGCTCAATGGTGGTTTGGACAAAGTAATGAACAGATCTACTAAACTGCCAGTTTTTTTTTGTGCCTTTTTTGTGGACACTAGGTATGAAAAATAAAACTAGTGTAATGGATAGATGAATTACCTAATAGGTAATCTGAAAATCTGTTACCAATTGATAAGGAGGTCTAGGCCCGATCTTCCAAAAGGTAATGGATAAGTCGATTGATGGAGATCTCGATGCTGATGATCTGAGGCTCTCAAGTAGAACATGGAAAACCCCTGCAATCACTACACCACCGCTCCGTTGGTTATCAACCATGCTGCACACGATTGACCTTGCCAAGAAGGCTCATCACTGCAAGTGCAACCGAGAACACAAGAAATAACGTAGAGGACACGATTTGAAATTGCGAAGTTGGGGTTTCACAAACCGTAGAACGGCGATATTAAAAATCTAAGCAAAACCCAATTGTTCATGATGGCTACTGTGAAGTATATATAGGTGGGAGGACGCCCAAAGGGTGTTGGATTCGTGACCTAACCTTAAAACACGAAAATAAGGGATGTAGACTTGATACAAGGCCCAATGGCCCAATACGGTAGCGCAGCACTAGACAGAAATATGGACTCAACTTGTTTCGACGATTCGTGATGACTCCATAGAAATTTTGATGTGGGACTTGAGCCATTGGAAATTTTATCTTCTCCTCTTTCCATGCATATGTAGAACGTCAAAAAACAGAGTATGTATGCAACTTGGGCATTCGTTTTAAGGTGGACTGTTTCTGGACTCCAAGTTGAACTCGAATCCGACATGTAAACAGGTTCCATCAACTTGTGGACGTCACAGCTGGTTCTCCAAGTTCCCAAGGCCTTCTCTCCTCACTTGTTGATCTTCCCCATGGTTCCTAATAACAATAAATCATTACATAGGAATTCATTCTTTATTTCACATGGGTAGGCATTTAGGAAAGAGTTCACCTGTTGATGCAGTAGTCGCGCTCGTGCTCTTGTGGTTGGTCCTTATAGTTAAACAAGTGTATCCATTGTTGGGATGTCCTCATCACGGTACCCTCCAACGGCTTTTGGGAAAGGTCCCAAAATATCCACCCCCCACACAGCGAAGGGCCATGAGGGAGGAATCATTTGAAGTGACTGTGCTAGTGTGTGAATATGCTTTGCATGGGTCTGGCATGCTTCGCGTCTCTTGACCAGCTCGACTGCATCCTGGAGAGATGTATACCAGTAAAAACCATGCCGTAAGGCCTTACCGACCAGCGTGCAGGGTGATATGTGATTCCCACACTCGCCTCCATGGATCTCTGCGAGAAGTTTGCAACCCTCTTCTCGGGAAATGCACCGCATTAGAATGTCGTTGGCACCATGTTGAGAGAGATAGAGATCTCTATCTACAAACGTGTATCTTTTAGCCAGTCTGACAATTCGCTCAGCGAACACACCATCCTCAGGAAGGATGTTGTCTTTCAAGTAGTCCTAGACCTTCGAGATCCATGCATCGGGACTGACTTGAGCTTCTGGATCTTGCGCGCTTGGTTGCTCGGAGCTTCCTGTAGCGCCTACGATCCTTGGTGGACGCCATGGTAACAGGGCCACAGGAACCGCAAGCTTTAGGGTGCTAGTCTCGCCCCCATCACTCAGTTCGGCGGGCTGAGCAGCAGGTGCTGGTAATCTCCTACAAAAACTCCTTCGAATATCGGAGCCCTGGTTGAAGCCTTCGTCGAGAGGTCGTCTGCTTCAGCGTTGTTGAGACACTGGACATGGCAGAGGTCCAGGACCTGGAAATCTTTCTGCAACTTCTAGACTTCAAGCAAATATGTAGCAAGCTTAGGGTTATTGCAACTACAGTCACCCTTGACTTTTTTGACAATTAGCTGCGAATCTCCCTTCACCAGCACCTGCCAGACGCAAAATGATAGCGTCGTCTTGAGTCCGAAGATGAGAGCTTCATATTCTGTCATGTTGTTGGTCGCTTTGAAGTCGAGATATACCATGTACTTGACCTTCTCCTCGGTTGGAGTGAGGAGAAAGATTCCAGCTCTGACCCCTTGCTTTTGCACAGAGCCATCGAAGTAGAGATTCCAGTGAGGCTCAGAGAAGACTGGGACCTTAGGTTCCGGCTTCTGCTCGCTGAGGCCCCCCGGACTTGATGGAGAAGGTGTCCACTCTGCCACAAATTCAGCCAATGCTTGACTCTTGATTGCATGTCTAGGCAGGAATTCGAGATCGAACTCTACCAGCTCTGCATGCCACTTGGCGATATTTCTCGTTGAATTGGGGTTATGCAATGGATAAGATGTTACCACTAGTATATTATGGGCTTGGAAGTAATGATGTAGCTTCCTTGAGGCAATAAGAACTACGTACATGAGTTTATGCACATCAATGTATCGAGTCTTGGCATCATGAAGTACTTCACTGATGAAGTATATTGGCTGCTAGACAGTTCGGACCCTCTCAGAGGGGTCCAAACTTTCTTCTTCATCCATCTGGACCCTCCCGTAGTGGTATGTATCTTCTTCTTGAGCGGTAGATACTCTCTCGGATGAGAGAGGTTGCTCCACAGGCATCTTGCCTTTAGGATCCATGCCTAGGGGTTGGGAACCAAACTCACTTTCAGGTAGCTCTGGACCTTCCTGGAGGGGTATGAGCTCCTGAGTTGAAGATGTCTCTGGTCTTTCCGCAACCAGGAGCATGCTGACAACCTCCATAGTTGCAGTGATGTAAAGCAGAAGAGGCTCACCAGGTTCTGGAGCTATCATGATTGGTAGTGTGGTGAGGAGCTGCTTGAGCTCTTAGAATGCCTTCTCTGCTTCTTCAGACCAGTGGAATGGCCCGAACTTCCCCAATAGTTTGAAGAATGGAAGTGCTCGCTCTGCCAGCCTTTAGATGAATCGACTGAGTGAAGGTAAACATCTAGTAAGCTTCTGGACATCCTTGATGCAGGCTGGAGGCCACATTGCTTCAATGTCTTTAATTTTGGCCGGATTTACTTCAATTCCTTGGTGGGTTACCAAGAAACCAAGAAGCTTTTCAGAGTTAACCCCGAAGACACACTTGTCAGGGTTGAGCTTTGTGCGCATCAGGCGCAGCTTGTCAAAGACAGGTTGAAGGTTGTCCAGCTGTGAGTCATTCTTCTTCACTTTGACAACGATGTCATCCATGTAGACTTCCACTAGGTCCCGGATAAGCTCCCCAAAGGTTCATTGTCAGAGTTGGTGTCGGACTCCTTGATAGTGTTGTAGACCACCTTCAACGCCTTCTTGGCGTCTTGGAAGCCTAACTCCATATCAGATGGAGCTTCGTCGACTTTTTGTTTTCTGTCCCGCTGGCAAAAAGGTGTTTTATCTTGACACTTGCTATTGCATTCAGCAAGCCTCTTGACCTCGCGACAGTCTTCAAGCTTGTGGGTAGTAGACTTATGGATCAGACACCACTTCTTGTCACCATCTTCAGGCGATGATCAAGGTTGCTTTTGGGGGCGTGGCCCCCGGCCACCAGATGCTGCAGCAATGGTAGTTGTAGATGTGTCGGCAAGTGACTTCTTCTTGCCACTTGACTTCTTTTTCTTTTTGTCGCTGCCATTGGCAGTAGCTCCGACTTTGGAGGCAGACTCACCAGCCTTTGTAGCTTGTTTGGAGTGCATCTCACGGTCCTCCGCAGCTCTAGCACATTTGTCAGCCAGGCTGAAGAGTTCCATGACACTGCTGACATCCTTGGTTTCCAGCTTCTCCAACATCTTCTTTGTGTCGAACTCCCTGTCGGAATGCAACAAAGACAGAAACATTGGAGATAGAAGGGATGGTGTTCCGTACCTGAGAGAATCATTGGATGAAGGATCGAAGTGAATCTCTCGGCTTTTGTTGTATAACAAAAAGGTCCAGCTCGGTGCGAGGCCGGGTGTAGGAGCTACTGAAGTTGGCTGTTAACTGGTGACATAATTTCTTCCAACTGTAGATGGAGTCAAGAAGTAGACTCATAAACCAGGACCTAGTAGTTCCAGTCAAAGCCACTGGGAAGTAATTGGTCATGACAACCTCATTCCCTCCTACTACGAGGATAGCGGGGGAGTAGATTTGAAGACATTCAACGGGGTTGACTGTCCCGTCATACTTCTTCAGCAAATGAGCCTGGAACCTCGGTGGCCATTCCACCATGCGAAGATGTAATGCGAGGGCCAAACAGCTGCCTTCAACTCCCAAAGAGAAGGGTTTTCACGAGCAAGTCGCCTATCGTGACTACGCTCGATGTTGACACGGCCATGTGAACCGACGCTTTTACTCCACTTAAGAGCGCCGGTTCACGCAAGACTGGCGCTCTTACTTTGCCACGTGAGCAGCGTGCCGAGCGCATCTATGAGCGTCAGTTTCATACAAACCGACGCTCTTACTCCACTTAAGAGCGCCGATTCGATGGAGACCGCGTTTACTTTGTCACGTGGGCAGTGTACCGAGCGCGACTATGAGTGTCCGTTACGCACAAACCAACACTCATAACATAATCTAAAAAAAAAGCCTATTTCCTCTCCCTCCCCGGCTGAGGAGCCTCCATTTTCTACAGCACAACACAGATAGCACATACAGCTTCAACAAGCACAGCAGTAAATTAATAGCACGCACAACAGCAAACATTTACAACTTCACAAATATTTCAAACACGACAATATAGACAAGTTTTCAAATTTCAAATGTTTCAAGCACAAGCACAACAATACAAAAATGAGTAAACAAAATTCATATGTTGTTGTGGGAGCCTCCACTCGCACGTCCTACACTCGCATCTCCTCCACTTGCACCTCTGTCATTGATGTTAAGGAAAACATCGCAACTTTTGGGTGTTCCGTGACGGGGTCGCTGCGATAACCAAATAAAAGAGAAACTTAATAATATTTTTTCTAACAGATATTAATAATACGAAGTCGACTAAAACTCACTAAAGCTCTCTCATTTACTCTCACTCTCCCTTTCTCTCCCTCGCTCTCCCACTCCCTCTCTATCTCCCCCCCTCTATCTCTTCCTCTAGCTCCTCTCTATCTATCTCTTCCTCTCACCCATTCTCACTTTCTATCTCTCTCTCCCTCTCTATCTATCTCTTAATCTCTCCCTCTCTCACTTGTTCCCTCTTTCAATCCATCTCTCCTCTCACTCTTTCCCGTCTCTTTTTTAATATTGTGCAAATTAATATGCGTTGTTATAATGAAAGTATTATAACAAGTATACAAGTCATGCATACCATTGTGTCTCCAACTGGTGATGGCTGGGTCTGAACCGGAGGGAAAAGCATTGGTGGGAAAACTGCATCAAATTGTTAGATCCTAATTAGAACATTTTGAAACCGAATAAATTGGTCAAATTTGAAAATTATATTTTACCTGGATAATTTTGCTGCAATCCAGAAGGCAATAGCGACATGAATCTGCGAGTTTGTGGAACACACGACTGACCACTCTTGGAACCCTGCAACATAAATGGTTACGATGTTGCATTATATAACCCGAGTGAATAAGATAAGCAGTTGTACCTGTCAGGAGGAGACAACGTGTTGTGCTAGCTGCATTGGAGGAGGCATCATGTCGAGTTAAGATTGTTGTGGCGGACCAAACTGGGAACTGAAGTTATGTGACAACCTGATTTTCGAGTTTCGGCAAATGAAAAACTTAAATGGGAATTTATAGTTAATAATAGGAAGAAATTGTTTTTATAAAGAAAAATATTAAATATATGCATCTCATCTTGCATTTGCATTTATCCTCAAGTATTGAAATTAATTAAAAAAATAAATATGCTAAAAGTAATTTATTTGCCATAATGAATATGAGATGAAAGAAAAAGAGGAAACTAAATATACATATGTATATAATACTCTAATATTATGAAGTCATACAAAAAGAATTAAGTATGATGAGAAGGAACAAACCTAAAAAAGAATTAGAAATAAAGAAGCAAGTAAAAATTTAGGCACACACCGATTAGTCCGGACAATAACGGACTAGTCCGAATGACTTTACTGAACAACAACGGACTTGTCCGGTACAATACCAGATTAGTCTGGTATGCACATACTACACAAACTTAATCAAATTTTTCCCACCACCGGCTTGTCCGGTACAACAACAGACTAGTTTGAACTCCCTTACTGTACAAACCCCGGACTTGTCCGACGCAATACCAGACTTGTTCGATATACCTTTTTGTGCCGGAATGGACTTGTCCAGTATTAAATGGACTAGTCCGATACTCTACAGTTTGGTATATTTTAACACTTCACTACACCATATATATAAATAATAAACACAAGTCAACCATTGATCTGATCACTGGCCGCACAAAGAGTCTTGCCGCACGCTAAAGAAAAATAATAAAATAAAGAAATAATAAAAAATAACAATTAATAAAGGAAAGAAAAATGAATAGATAAATAAATAATAAACAAATGATATAAAAAGAAAAAAAAAGCCAACCCTGGCCAAAGTCCTGCCGCGCCAACAAAAAACAAGGAAGAAAAAAAAGAGCACTACCGCCAGAAAAGCAAAAGAAGAAATAAAAAAATAGAACAAAGAACCGTGGCCAGACTTGGCCACCAGCGAACGAGTCCTATCGGGACTCTCCACCGAGGGACGAGCCACGCCTGTTCAAAAAAACAAAAGCACCCGCTGGCAAAAGAAAACAAAAAGGAACAGTCAAATGGCCACAAGGCCGCACCCAGCCAGGTGAGTCGGATCAGACTCTTGCCGGGAAGCTTTAGGTATGCATGGCTTCTCCCGCCGACCAGGACTCGTCTTTTTAGCACAGCTTCTTATGCAGCTTCTTCACAAAAATAAGTTAAGTGTGTGCCAAATAGGAAGCTTCTGTAACAGCTTATTAGTTCAGCTGCTTCTGAGAATGAATTAAAAACAAGATATAAGCAGATGTTGTTTTTCACCAGCTTTTTAAACAAACTTCTAGTTGTGCCAAACAAGACCTCAAGTCATGATTCCCTAGCCGCTGGCGCACTACCAAATGAAGAAAACAAAAACAAAACAAAAAGAAAACAAATGTCGGGCACCGATCAGGACTTCCCCGATCTCGGCGCGCACGTGCCTGGCCACCGAGGCCGATCAGGATCGGGACTCCCATGTCCCGAGAGCCCATGGCCGCGACATAAAAGCGATACGCTACCATAAGCCTTGCTTCTGTACCGTAAACCGCATGTAAAAAAAGGGACCGCTACCTTGCTGCTTGCACCCGTAAGCTGCTGTCACGGAAAAAAACCCTAGGGCAGCAGCCGCCACTAGGGAACAGGAGGCCAAACCAAAGGAAGAAGAAAAGGCAAAAAGGAGCCGCTCTCTTCGTCGGAGGATTGCTGCATCGTTTTCATCGTCTACATCATGTCGCCGTCTTCTTGATCAACATATCATCGTTGTCGCTCTTTCAAAAATATCACGCCGTCATCTTCATCAACGGAGCCTAGACGCCGGAGATGCACGCCACATCTCGTCCCACAATCGACGAAGCCATTACATCACAGTAGTTACTCTCAGTCCAGATTCTTACAACGAAACTAATCTACTGCACAAACGATATCATGTCCACACTTATTTCATTGTGTCTTGCAGTACCGCCACGAACTAGTATGGTCTTATGCGAACTTGTCCGGTGCAGCGTGGACTAGTCTGGTCCAATCGCAGACTAGTCCGATATTAAAATTTTAGCAACATCTAATTATCACAAAAACCACTATAATTGACCCAAACTTCACATAAGCACTTGAGAACTAGTTGAACCTAATTAGTGAACAACAATAGTGAATTAATAGTATGTTTTACACTTATAATTGTGCATGCATCCGCATCATTGCATATTGATTACTATGTATGCATTGTATTGATTGAATGTGCTTGATTTCGAGTAGACGGGTACTCTCAAGAGGTTATGATCGAGAAGCGAATATCCGAGGATCTTCATATGCAAAACTTTGATTTGATTGAGCACTCAAGTGCGGAATATAAAAGCAAGTGTCCTGGATCATCTTGATCCTATTTTTAAATGTTTCAGTTGCAAAACTACATGCTTGTGTCAAATTGATGAGAAACCCATAATAGGTGTTTACTAGTCTTGTTTGACCATCCTTGTTCTTGCAATATATTGTAGAGGCGGGAAGGGTATTTCTACTTTTTTGCTTCGCTCTAATTAATTAGGATGGGAAAACAACCAAATGTCTTAATCATGAATTAATGAATCTATGGATGACGTAAATTGATGAATATGGTTAATTGGTAACACGGATTGGAAGATCTAGGCAAGCATGGTTTGTAGATTGGGTTGGATGTTATGCTGGTTTCGCTTGCTTTAGATCTAAGGACCGGTTCGTAGAGCGACAACCCAGGTTTTACAATGCCACCACAAGGCCAAGTATGAGTGCGGCTTAGCTGATTAATTAGGTGTATTGCCAGCATTGTTCGAATCATTTGGAGAAGAGGGGAATGCGAGTCCGTTGGGTTTGCAATAGTGGCAAGATTGCTCTGGGATCTGAACGGCACAATAGGGGGGCCCTTGGTTAGATGTGCTCAATTGGAGGCATCACCACCAGTAAAACCTTAATGGGTATGATGGTAGCCCCTTTGTAAAAACTATTTTGTGATCTTTTGTCCAAACACCGTTGGAAGTGTCTAATGTGACCGATGGGTCATGGATATAATGGAGGTTTCTTTAGTCATCGAAAGGGGATAAAATCACAAACTTGTGGGTGAAGTGCTACAAACTTTGCAGAGTGTTAAAAACTATTATGATAGTTGTGCTTCCGGTTATGAGCGACCTGGACCCTCACTGATTTGAGCGAAAATTGGGAAATTGGAATGGACTGGTTATGGTTATGGTTTGGGTTGTGATAAATGGACATGGTTCATGATGATGGTAAAAATCTGGTATATGGATAAATAAATATTGATGGATGTCAGATGATAGTAAATGATGATGTTGGACTCATAATTGGTTGTTATTTGGGTTATGATAGGATTAATTTACAGACATTGTAGGATGATTTTTACATATTTTAAATATACTTTTCAGCAAATAGCAATTATTTATTATCATCCTTGTTTTTAGCTACATGTCATACTTTCTCACACTTGTTGAGTACGACATGTGCTCACCCTTGCTATCTCCATATTAATTCAGCTACAAGAAATATTTTGGAGGTCGTCATGGAGTACTATGCATGCGTACCACCGTCGATTGCATGTGGAGTTGGAGTCGCCTATGCTAGATTTTGTTCCGCTGCAATATAATCAAGATATATTTTATATTTGTAGCATGGTTAAATTGTGATTATCATTTGTGATGTTGATGTGTATGTGTGAAGCAACATCTTGGGCACACATAAACTGCACTTGGTTTGTTTTTTCAGAACCAAGTGTCACAAATTGGTATCAGAGTCGTGTCATTCGTAAGACGCAAGCCTAGGTAGAATGAACACCACAAAACACATAGGAACTATTTTCTAAAAACTACTTTATAAATGGCATCGCTGCTGCAATTTCAGCTACTTAAAGACATTACTTGCTGTGTGCTAAAATTGATTTTTTCTCTTCTTCCTCGCTGCCCCATTCTCTTTTCTTGTACCTCCTTGAAGCCGAAATTTTCATGTAGACATCTTACACCGAAAACACGTAGAGCATGAATAACCAACCCATAAGGATGACCGCATCGCACTAGCTCTTTCAACTAAGACATAGAAGAAGCAAAGTCAAATGAGAACTTGTGAAGAATACACTTCAACAAGAAGAACTTCTGGACATGAAAAAATGAACAATTAAAGGTTGCATCTTTGCCAACAGTCAAGTTTATGTAAAGCACGTCACCTTCTTGGGAAGCCGCTCGTGAAGATCTGGCAAGCCAAAATCATTCTCCACCACACCTAGATTGCCACCTGGACCCTGTCCCAAGCTCGTATAAAAAAATACAGGATGTCTTCACCTTTTTGTAGCTCGATAATTTTATAACTTCTAATGAGGATTTAAACTTTACCATTTAACATGTTGCAAAACGCTTATTTCATTAGTGCGCTAGATTAGGAAGTGTGATGACTATTTGATTGCTTGCTTGTATGTTTGTGTGTTTGGATGTGCATTACGGATTACTTTTATATATATCCACGTCCTCATCCAATAATGCATTATTTAGGATCATATACTTGATGCATGCATATAGGTTGGGATTCCTTCTATCTATTTTCATTCTCGTCTCTACTCCCGCGGAGATGGTCACCACTAGAAGAATCACTATCTCGGATGAAGCTACATGGGAGCGTGAAGATGTTATCAATAGTTTTCTCATCTTTTCTCCAATCCGCCCGAACCTCGAGGACGAGGTTCCTTTTAAGGGGGTAGATTGTAACATCCCAAAATTTTCAAACTTGGCTAATTCAAATATCAAAGGAAATTTAAAATTTTAGTAACCAAATCTTTTCTTCAACCCAACCGAATCTCGAGGGCGAGATTCATTTTAAAGGGGTAGAATTGTGACAACCTGATTTTCGAGTTTCGGCAAATTAAAAATTTAAATAGAAATTTAGAGTTAATAATAGTAAAAAAATGTTTTTATAAAGAAAAATATAAAATATATGCATCTTATCTTGCATTTTGCATTTATCCTCAAGTATTGAAAATTAATTAACAAAATAAATACGCTAAAAGTAATTTATTTGTCATAATGAATATGAGATGAAAGAAATAGATGAAACTAAGTATACATATGTATATAATATTTTAATATGATGAATTCATACAAAGAGAATTAAGTACGATGAAAAGGAACAAACTTAAAAAGAATTAGAAATAAAGAAGCAAGTAAAAATTTAGGCAGACACCGGATTAGTCCGGACAATAACGGACTAGTCCCAATGTCTTTACTGGACAACAACGGACTTGTCCGGTACAATATCGGATTAGTCTGGTATGCACAGACTGCACGAAGCTAATTAAATTTTCCCCACCATGAACTTGTCCGTTATAACAACAAACTAGTCCGAAGTCCCTTATTGTACAAATCCTGAACTTGTCCGGCGCGATACCAGACTTGTTCGATATACCTCTTTGTACCAGAACAGACATGTCTAGTACTCTACAGTTTGGTGTATTTTAACACTCCACTACCCCATATATATAAATAACAAACACAAGTCAACCGTTGATCTGATCACTAGCCGCACAAAGAGTCTGCTGCACGCTAAAAAAATAAAAAAAAATAAAAAAAATAAAAATAAAAAGAAAGAATAAATAAAAATTAATAAAGGAAAGAAAATGAATAGATAAATAAATAATAAACAAATAATATAAGAAGAAAAGATAACAAAAAAGAAAAGAAAGCCAACCCTGGCCAAAGTCCTGTCCCATAAAAATAAGAAGAAAAAAAGAGAACTACCGTCAGAAAAAAAAAGGAAAAAAAATTGAAGAAACAACCATGGCCAGGCTCCAGCCACAGGGAACGAGTCCTATCGGGACTCTCCACCGAGGGACAAGCCAGGCCCTGAAAAAAAAAAAACGCACCCGTTGGCAAAAGAAAACAAAAAGGAAAAGTCAAATGGCCAGGGAGGCCGCACCCAGCCAGGTGAGTCGGATCGGACTCTTGCCCGGAAGCTTCCAGGCTTCTGCCGCCAACCTGGACTCAAGTCTCGATTCCTTGGCCGCTGGCGCACTGCCAAAGGAATAAAACAAAAGGAAAAAGAAAAAAGAAAAAAAAAACAAATGCCGGCCACCAACGGAGTCTGAATCGGGACATCACCGATCTCGGCACACGTGCCTGACCACCGAGGCCGATCACGATCGGGACTCCCAGGTCCGCCGCGACTATAGAGGTGATACGCCACCGTAAGCCCCGCTTCTGTACCGTAAGCTGCATGTGAAAAAAAGGACCGCTGCCTTGGTTCTTGCACCCGTAAGCTGCCATCACCAAAAAAACCCTAGGGCAGCAGCCGCCACTAGGGAACAGGAGCCCAAACCGAAGGCCATGGCCGGAAGAGGAGAAGAAGAGAAGGGAAAAAGAAGGAGTCGCTCTCTTGAAAGATTGCTGCATCGTCTTCGTCATCTACGTCATGTCATCGTCTTCTTCATCAATATCTCATCGCTGTCGTTCCTTCATCGACGTCACACCGTCATCTTCGTCAACGGAGCCTAGACGCCGGAGACACATGCCACATCTCGTCCCACAATCGATGAAGCTATTACATCACCGTAGTTACTCTCGGTCCAGATACTTACAACGAAATTAATCTACTGCTCGAACCATACCATGTCAACACTTATTTCATCGTGTCTGTCCGTACCGCCACGGACTAGTCCGCTACAGTGCGGACTAGTCTGGCCCCTTTGCAGACTACTCCGGTATTAAAATTTCAGCAACGTCTAATTGTCACAAAAACCAATATAATTGACCCAAACATCACATAAGCACTTAAGAACAAGTTGAACCCACTTAGTAAACAACAATAGTGAATTAATAGCATGTGTTACACTTATAATTGTGCATGCATCCGCATCATTGCATATTGATTAGTATGTATGCATTGTAATTATTGAATGTGCCTAATTTTGAGTAGACGGGTACGCTCAAGAGGTTATGATCGAGAAGCGAATATCCGAGGATCTTCATGTGCAAAATTTTGATTTGATTGAGCACTGAAGTGCGCAATATAAAGGCAAGTGTCTTTGATCATCTTGATCCTATTTTTAAATGTTTTGGTTGCAAAACTGCATGCTTCAGTCAAATTGATAAAAACACATAATAGGTGTTTAAAAGTCTTATTTGACCATCCTTGTCGCTTGGAGTATATTGTAGAGAGTCGGAAAGGGTTTACCTTTTTGCTTCGCTCTAATTAATTGGGATGGTAAAACAACCAAGTGGCTTAATCATGAATTAATGAATCTATGGATGATGTAAATTGATGAATATAGTTAATTGGTAACATGGGATTAAGAGATCTAAGCAAGCATGGTTCGTGGATTGGGTTGGATGTTATGGTGGTTTCGCTTGCTTTAGATCAAAAGACCGGTTCGTGGAGCAACAATCCAGGTTTTACAGTGTCATTACAAGGCCAAGTATGTGTGCAACTTAGCTGATTAATTAGGTGTATTGTCAGCATTTTTTGGATCATTTGGAGGAGAGGGGAATGGGAATCGGTTAGATTTGCAATAGTGGCGGGACTGCCCTGGGATCCGAATGGCACAAGAGGGGGCCCTTGGTTGGATGTGCTCAGTTGGACCCATCACCACCGGTGAAACCTTAGTGGGTCTGAATATGCTGGTAGTCCCTTTTTTAAAGGCTATTTTGTGATCTCTTGGCCATACACTTTTGGAAGTGTGTAATGTGACCGACGATTCATGAGCATAATGGAGGTTTCTTTAGTCTTTGAAAGGGGATAAAATCACAAACTTGTGGGTAAAGTGGTACAAACTCCGCAGAGTGTTAAAAACTATCATGATAGTCGTGCTCCCGATTATAAGCGACCTGGACTCTCACATGATTAGAGTAGAAACAGGGATGGATTGATTATGGTTATGGTTTGGGTTGTGATAAATGGAGATGGTTGATGATGATGGTAAGAATATATTGATGGATGTGAGATGATGGTAAATGATGATGTTGGACTCATAATTCTTTGTTATTTGGGTTGTGATGGGATTAATTTACATAGACATTGTAGGATGCTTTTTACATGTTTTTAATGTACTTTTCAGCAAATAGACATTATTTATTATCATCCTTGTTTTTAGCTACATGTCATACTTTTCCAAACTTTTTGAGTATGATATGTGCTCACCCTTGCTATTCCCACATTAATTCAGCTACAAAAAATATTTTGGAGGTCTTCATGGAGTACTAGGCCTGCGTACTACCATCGATTGCCTGTGGAGTTGGAGTCGCCTACGCTAGATTATTTTTCACTGTAATTGAATCAAGGTATATTTATTATTCATGATATGGTTAAATTCTGATTATCAATTGTGATGTCGATGTGTATGTGTGAAGCAACATCCTGGGCATACATACACTGCACTTGGTTCGTTCTTTTAGAACCGGGTGTCACAAGTTAACTTGAGCTATGAACTGCATCAAGTAAATTAGTTGTGATATATTGAGTAGAAACATTTTTAAATCAAATAAAATTTTCAAATGTGAAAATTACATGTTACCTGAGACATATACAAATAATCATCTGTTGTTGCAGCATTTGTGTTTGTTATTGTTGTTGTTGCAGCTACATCTGTGTATCCTCTTTGGTGCGTCTCAATTCTTCTCGTAATTCATCAGCCTTTGTAGTAGATTGAAATCGACTACAACTAACATTGGACAACTATCGTCTAGCATAAGCCTCACACTCTACATACGCGTTGCCCAACCCAAGTCTAAAAAAAAATAAGTGTGATGAATCAACATTCATTAACATAGAAATCATCATTATCTTTACACATACCTCCCATGCGGTAGACCCCCGCCAGCATCGTACACCGCACCCACATCCAAGAGCTATCTTAGATTGTCTGAATTAGGTCCATGGTTCTTCTTGAAACACTCAACATATTTTTGTTATGATACATTTAGTTGACAGATTAATGTAATACAAGATAAATTAAGTTGATAGATAGATGCAACAAACAATCAACATACGTACCAATTTCTGCGTTGATGCCTCGCCACAAAACACCTCTGAGCAATTTGGGTCTGGACCTTTGTGCCTTTTAAGATAAACCTCGAAAAAAGTAGGAGGCGTACTAGTTTCAGCTGTCTGCAATATGAAAATTCAACAATTTAATCAATACAATTAGTTGAAGCAATCTAAGTATGAATGTAAGAATTCATACCATCCTTTGTTCCAGTCTCACATATCCATCCGGCCCAAAGAAGTGCTTTTCTGGCTTGCTCCTCCGGTTTTCTCGGTGTCTATCAGAAACATTTTTGAACTCAGCTAAGCCCCAATACCCGCATAACCACTCCCAAGCCTCCATATTCGCACAAACCCAGTCCACATGGCTCTACAAGTAGTCCTTAATAGTTAGGTGAATTTTGGCTGCTTCCTTGTTTGTCATGGGCTAGAACATCACCGTCTTGGAGTATACGGTCACAGCTTTGATCTGTGCCTTAGAGAAGGAGTCCCTGACATGTCTTTTTTCTACATTATGAAAAACTGAACAAGCATATGCTTAACTCACACCCTCCGCCAAACGAAACATACTCTGCATACAAGTAACAATTGATGTCAACCAAAATAAGTTGCAATGTAATTGAAACAATCAAAACAAACTTACCCAGAAGATCTCCCAAACTCTATCCTGACATGTACCCGAATCGCCATACTCTTGAAGCGCATAGTGATCCCAATTATGCATTGCAATCCTTTGATGATCCACTAAAACTATTCCAGGAAAGCAAAATCGGACGGCGTTTCCCAACTCGATGTTAACAACTCGTCGATGCCCCTTGCCACTCCAACCAGCACCTAGTACCCTTCGGCTTTATAATCGTCTGCTCGTCCAAGCTTTTACTTACACAACATAAAAGGTGCATCCGCAGCCTGTACATAAAAGGTACATAAAATTAGTTAATTAAAAAGGTATAATAAACTTATTAATTAATCAGATATATTACCTAAAGGGGCATCGATCAGAGTGTCCTAACTCTTCTTGCTCTGCCTTCTTGCAATCCTGGCATCTCGCTCGGGATCATCAACCTCTTCGCCGTTGTCCTCATCACCCCCTCATTACCACCATTAGAAAAGGTCCACCACCCAACATTATCTGAGCCTCCTCCTGAGCCTCCTCCTAAGCCTCCTCCTGAGCCACCTTCCTACTCTGACGTCTGCCTGACAGTTTTGGTTCCTCGCTGTACCACTCCTGGTACATCGGGCAACGATCTGCCACCTATGTCAGACTCAAACCTCGTGCAGGCACGCTCAACGTCAGCTATGCCACAAAACTCATAAACTGCCTCTTCCTCTGCCCACTGTAAGTAGTGTCATAGAAATATAAATAAAGAAGTATGTAAAGAAGTAAGGAACAATAGACAATTAATTTTGATATTGAAATGTATGTAACAAACAAGTACCTAAAACGGGTCCGTCTGGCCCGAACTAGAACTGGGAGTGGAGGACGAAGATCCACTACCCTTCTTGCCCTTCTTCTTCCCCAAACATGGTAAAAGCTTAAACATCTGCGCACATTTTTATAAAAATTATTAGTATACAACATTAGATAAGAAATAAAGAATGTGTACAATAATAATAATAATCTAAAAAATGTGTACAATATAAATAAAGAATCATTAGCATCATAATATGCTTCTGTCACGCATGCATTAAGTTATTAACGTATCTCTTCTTCCATCTCATCCTCTTCACTCTCTTCCATCTATTCTTCTTCTTCATCAAATCTCTCCTCTTCTTTCATAATCCTTTTCTTCTTTTCCATAATTCTTTATGATTGTCGAACACGTTTTCTTGAAGAGTCAGCTTGTTCTTCAGACATCAACTCTAGCGTATCACTAGCTATTTCTGCGAATCCTGTCCCACAAGATATCATAAAATCTTATGCTTCCTCGACGTCATCTTGATAGACACTACCGTCATCTTTCTAAATCTCTATATACTCATCATAACGATGATAGTGCACTTCACGGCTAACCGTTTACACAACCAATCAATTTTTCAAACTTGGGTGAGGATAACTTACATAGTACACTTGTACCACTTGATTTGCAAGTACAACATTGTTGTTATGGGTTGTGTATCGTGACTTGTGATTGACCTCCGCCATTCCAAAATCATCAACTTGTGTGCCTTATGTTGGATCAAACCATTCACAGTCGAAAATCACAAGTTGAAGTGTTTTTGGACTGTCAAATGTGTACACTACTACTTTTTTTAGGACATTGTAGTATTATGTCACTTTTCTACTATCCTCTGCGGCAGTTATCATTACTCCACTGTTTGTAGTGGCAACAAGTGGACGAATTGCTTCTAAACTTGCCGTCCAAAAATGGTATCCGTTGATATCGTATCTGTTAAATTCCGTTGCTCTCAATTGACCATGCGACATCTGTCGCAAGTCATCAGAGATGTTCACATCTTTCATACACTACATAAATAAACAAAGTTAACATCTTATGATAAACATGAGAACTATGATTGATGGAAAAAATGGATAGAAAATTACATGTTCACGGAACCAGTTCACAAAGATTTTTTCCACCGTTTATGCCATGCGGACGTAACTTATCTAATTGACTTCGCATAGGTCTTCGTGAAGATTTCCAATACAACTTGGCAAACATTTCAAAATATGGTAACAGCTCCTCCATGTTGAAAAATATGTAAAGCATGGTGTAGTTGCTCTCTTGCTCCGAAATATAATGAGAAGTAGCAGCCCTAACACCTTTACCCTTCTATTGAAAAATCTTAAGCTCACTCATAGATTGCTATTCTACATTATGATATTGTGTGACAGATCCACTCAAGTTGTTGGCACGTGAAAAATATTTACTAGATAAGTTAGTAATCTCCTTAGCTGTAAATGCTTCTGCAATACAGCCCTCAACTCTTGCCTTGTTGCGCACTATAGCTCTAAGTTTCTTCAATTTTTTTTCTTGGCTATACATCCACCTGAATCGTGCAGAACCTGCTACCAATGCTTCATAAGGTAAATGCACCAGCAAATGTTGCATAACATTCATAAATCCAGGCGGTAACACTTTTTCCATCTTACATACAGACACCGCAATTTCTTTCTCCCACCACCACGTCATCCTTTTCGACACTTCCTTAGCACAAATATGTCGATAAAAGTTGCTAAGTTTAGCAAACATCTTCCACAAATCAGGTTTGAAGTAGCCACAGAACATTACCGGTATAAGTCTCTTCATCATAATGTGGTAATCATGATTCTTCAACCCATTCAGTTTACCAGTGTTGAGATTAACACGTCGTTTTATGTTTGCTGCATAGTGGTCTTGAAACTTCAGCGTTTTCAACCAACTAAGTATTTGCTTTCTTTCTTCTGGCCTAACACAGTATGGAGATCATGGCCTACTTTCATTTACGCTTGCATTTGTTATAACCTCAAGCCCAGGATGATCGTAAATATCAGCTAAGCCTTTCCTTGCACTCAAATTATGTTTGGTTTGACCAGTGAAATCAAAACACATGCTTATGATTCTTTCAGTGACATTACGCTCCTGGTGCATCAAATCTATGTTGTGTGGTAAAAGCAGCGTGTTTGCGTATAGTAGCTCCAAAAGAAAAGAAATATGAGTCCAGTTGTGTTCTTTACCGTATCCTTCGAAAACACCTTCTGCAGACCCTTTTAACTTTGCATGCCATGTCATTTTTTCGCTTGTCAATCAACGAGGGGGTCCTTCTGTAACACTTTTGCCTTTTCGGAATGATCCTGTATCACTCCTGAAAGGGTGATTTGAAGGACGGAAATGTTGATGGCAACCAAATAAGCTGACCTTTCTTCCATACTTCAATCCGAAGGCATCGGTGTTAGCCATACATATGGGGCAACACAATTTTCCATGGACACACCAACCAACCCAAATGCCATATACCAACAAATCATGTATAGACCATAATA
Source organism: Tuctoria greenei (assembly GCA_036927565.1). Lineage (NCBI taxonomy): Eukaryota > Viridiplantae > Streptophyta > Magnoliopsida > Poales > Poaceae > Tuctoria > Tuctoria greenei. Next base: position 121,385,059 of record JAYESD010000005.1, read on the forward strand.
CGCAACACGTAAAGTAAATTCACATTTCAGATGACTGTCGTATGCCTTTACACCTTGCCATAACTCTTTCAACACCTCAATTAACGGTTGCATAAACACATTGTCGGTACCCTGGGAACCGTACACCCCTTGAGATTACAAAGATCTCAAGGGAAAGTCATCTATTTGATTTGAAGACCTTCGGAGGCCCACATGTCATACATAACCGAACCCGCTTCTCCAACATGGTTAATCCCAGGGTCGCCACGTGTACTGTCAAACCAGAGCTACCACCCACAAGGGGGAAGCTCCGGGCTATGTACCAAAATGGCACCCCCGGACCTAACCCCAGACCGAGGGAAGCTCCAAAACTGACACGTGTCAAGTAGCTCCGGAACTACTTGTTTCCCACAGTATGCTCCGGGGCTGCCACGTGTCCAACCGTCGGATCTTCGGCCTCCAACCTCCGGAAGACTCCACAACAGCTCCGGATCTTCAAAGGGGAATCAAGGGCTTCAAGACCCGATCAAGTGTCATTAATACTATATTAATGACACACGATCAAACGACCTTAATTACCAGTAACGGTGCTATCAAAGCCCATTACCCGGTCATTAAGGGCAATTAAACGTGTTAAATGAGTATCCACATGTCGGGCCAGGCTAACTTGTAACGGCCTGCCCTTGTACTATAAAAGGACAGGCCGACGACACACTCTACACGTTCTATAGACGCTCGATACAAGCTCATACAGCTAATACAACACCAACACACCCGTGGAGTAGGGTATTACGCTCAGGCGGCCCGAACCACGTAAATCTACGTGTCTCCTGTGCTATCTACAATTCACCTTCTTGAATCTCCGCGCGCCCACACCGAACATCAAACTCCTCTAACACTTTAGTAGTGTTGGGAGATCTGCCGGATCCAAACCGCCAAGTAGGGGCGCCTGAGATTTCGAGAATGGTGAACTCAGCTGCTGGATCATCCAACGGTCATCCTGTTGTTCAAGCTGTTGGGGGTAGTCCCTCCAATATGCAGCCACCAGCAGGGGCCTCAGCGCCAGCAGGAGTCACACTACCACCACCGCCACCTCCACCAGCAAATCAAGCTGGACAACGCGATGGTGCACCGGCGTTAGTCACTACGCCGGGAAATCATGACAACCCGGAACACGCGCTCCATGCAGCACGTGCTCTTCTCCAACGCCCACCACCTCCAGATGCATCCTGGGATGCACTGGAGCAGTGGAGAGCTGATGTGGAAAATTTGGTTGCAGCAGCAGCCGACCGCATCAGCAACCAGGGTCCTCCTCCTTCAGGACGGGCCCCATCGCAGCGACGGACCTTGTCTGGCAGACTTGGTCCGCACGTTTCCAACAACAGGAGACGTGCTGCATCACAACAAGTGACATCATTGCCTTCTGGGGCACGACGCACTCACACGGTATCCAGGCTTTCAACTCATGACCTCCGGGCGGAGCTTGATCGCCGATACCGCCAACATGACGACCGAGTCCATATTGAGCACGCTCGTGAAAGACGAGAAGATCAAGACGTTCTTGCTCCTGAAGGAGTGGGCGGAGGCTGTTCAGCCCTGGCCATGCATCTGCGTATGGTCAGATGGCCACAGAAGATCCGGCCTCACCTGCTGGAGAAGTTCGACGGGACCATCAATCCTGTTGAATTTCCTCAGATTTACTCCACTGCTATCTTGGCAGCTGGAGGAAATGAGGCCGTAATGGCCAATTATTTCCCAGTGGCTTTAACTGGGACCGCCAGGTCCTGGTTTATGAGCCTTCCGCCCAACTCCATCAACAGTTGGGAGGAGCTGTGTCAGCAGTTCACCACCAACTTTGGGAGTTCATACACCCGACCAGGCACTGAACTGGACCTTTTTGCAGTTGTGCAAAAAGGGGGAGAATCCCTGCGATCATTCATCCAAAGATTCTCTCAGGTACAAAACACTATCCCTTCTATCTCTAGCGCCTCTGTCATTGTGGCATTCAGACAGGGTGTACGGGATAAGAAGATGCTGGAGAAACTGGCGATCAAGGAGATCACCAGTGTCACGGAACTCTTCAGTTTGGCCGACAAATGTGCCAGAGCTGCGGAGGGCCGTGAAATGCACTCCAAACCAACTCCGCAGGATCACAATAAATCCTCCAAAGGAGAAGTCGCTACCTCCGGGAGTGGCAAGAAGAAGAAGAAGACGAACGACAAGAAGAAGCCGTCGGTCGGTACATCCAATGTTGCAGCTACTGCAGCTCCGGGTGGCCGGGGGCCACGCCCCGAGAAGCGACCTCGACCGTCTTCTGAAGACGGTAGCAAACCCAAGGTGTGGTGTCCAATTCACAAAACGGGTGGCCACAGTTTGGAAGACTGCCGGGAGGTCCAAAACCTTGCCAAGCGCTACAACAAGCGCCGGAAAGAAGATCCTTTCCGACAGAGGGAAGGAAAACAAAAAGTCGACGAAGCTCCGGCTGAAGAGGAGTTAGGTTTTCAGGATCCCAAAAAGGTCCTGAAGGCCGTCTACACCTCCGTCGACGATGATTCCGACGTCTCTGACAACGAGCGTCGGAAGACCATGAACACCATCTTTGGTGGATCATGGGACATCACCTCCCGTCGCGTCATCAAGACTATGCGTCGGGACATGGCTGCTGTAGCACCTACAGCCAGGGCGGAACCTCATCGGAAGTGGATGGACACAGCCATCACTTTTGATGCTTCGGACTACCCTCGAAGCATGGTTGGAGCAGGTCAGCTACCTTTGATGGTATTTCCTACCATCAATAACATCCAGCTCCACCATGTCATGGTAGACGGAGGTTCGGGGCTTAACCTCATAAGCTTCGAAGCTTTTACCAAGCTTCAGCTCCGACCTTCGGATCTCCACCCTTCTCGACCTTTCTCCGGAGTAGGTCCGGGGGCCATTACCCCACTCGGAGCTATTACTCTCCCCGTTACCTTCGGGACACGGGAGAAGTATCGCATCGAGAAGTTGGTCTTTGACGTTGCTCAGATCAACTTACCCTTCAATGCCATCTTGGGTAGACCTGCCTTGTACAAATTCATGGCAGCTGCTCATTATGGCTACCTGGTGTTAAAGATGCCAACACCAGTAGGCGTTCTCCGGATCTGCGGAGATCGTACTGCCGGAGTAACTGCTCTGGAAGAACTCCATGCACTTACCACGGCGCAAGAGGGGGACTCCAGGCAGGAGCAAGCTCCAAAACCCCCGAGCATTCGTCAATGAGGCTCGACATCTGCACCTCGTGTGCAGCCAAGCGGCGACACCGACATCCCCGTCAAAGTCGTCCAAATCGGTTCTGATGCTGCTCAGACCACCCGTATATCGGGAGGATTGAACGACAAATAGGAACTCGTGCTCATCGCTTTCCTCCGGGCTAATGTCGACGTGTTTGCCTGGCAACCGTCACAAATGCCTAGGATCCCCAGGGAAGTGATTGAGCACAATCTGAAGATCTACCCTGACGCCCGGCCTGTGCACCAGAAGCCTCGGAAGCAGTCTGTAGAGCGACAGAACTTCATTCGACAAGAAGTGAAGAAGTTGCTCGAAGATGGATTCATCCGAGAAGTCTTCCATCCAAAATGGCTGGCAAACCCAGTCGTTGTGCCCAAGGCCGACGGGATGCTTCGGATGTGTATCGACTACACAACACTAAATAAGGCATGTACAAAAGATCCATTCCCACTACCTAGAATAGATCAGATAGTGGATTCCACCTCCGGGTGTGAATTACTATGTTTCCTAGACGCATATTCTGGGTATCATCAAATCAGAATGTCTAGTGAAGATGAAGAGCATACCTCTTTCATCACAGTAGATGGATTGTATTGTTATACATCCATGCCATTTGGTCTCAAGAATGCAGCTTCAACCATTGTACGAGCTATGTACAAAACCTTTGAAGACCTCATTAGAGACATAGTGGAAGTGTACGTTGATGACATCGTGGTCAAGGTCAAGAACAAGGAGTCACTTCTTGACACCTTACAGGCTGTCTTCGATAAGCTGCGAGTTACCCGCACAAAGCTAAACCCAGACAAGTGTGTCTTTGGGGTTAGCTCCGGAAAACTTCTTGGTTTCCTGGTAAGTCACCGGGGCATAGAAGCTAATCCGGCGAAGATCAAGGCCATTGAAGACATGCGGCCACCAGCCCGCATCAAAGATGTCCAAAGCTAACTAGATGTCTAGCAGCCCTCAGCCGGTTTTTTTCAAGACTGGCGGAACGGGCACTCCTCTTCTTCAAGTTATTGAGGAAGTCCGGACCATTCCAATGGTCTGAAGAAGCAGAAAAAGTGTTCCAGGAGCTAAAACAGTTCCTCACCACCCTACCAACTCTGGTAGCTCTGAACCCTGGTGAGCCTTTGTTGCTTTACATTTCAGCTACTGACGAAGTCGTCAGTATGGTCCTGGTCGCGCAGAGACCAGAACTACCCCATACTAAGGGATCCAGACCCCTCCAAGAGCGTCCGGAGAATCCTGAAAGCGAGTCTGGGTCCCAGCTCCCAGACTTGAATCCACAAGAAGTCATTTCAGAAGACCCAGACCCCTCTAGGAGGGTCCAGGTCGCTTCTGAAGAAGCTCCGGGTTCCTCCAGCCAGGACCCGGAGGTCCCTGAAGAAAATCTGGATCCCTCCGGGAGGATCCGGGTCAGTGGAGAGGAAGCTCTGGGCCCCTCCGGGAGGGTCCGGACCATTCAGCGCCAAGTGTACTTCATCAGTGAAGTACTACATGATGCCAAGACTCGATACCTAAAGGTGCATAAGCTGCTCTATGCAGTTCTTATCGCCTCCAGGAAGCTTCACCATTATTTCCAAGCTCACAAGATCTCAGTGGTGACTTCTTACCCACTTCGAGCAATCTTGCATAATCCCAACTCAACTGGGAATATTGCAAAGTGGGCAGCGGAATTAGTCGAATTCGATCTCGAATTCATTTCAAGGCAAGCAATCAAGAGTCAAGCATTGGCAGATTTCGTGGCGGAATGGACTCCCTCTCCATCGAACCCTGGGGGCCCCAGTGAGCAGAAGCCGGGACACGAAGCTTCGGTCTTCACCGAGCATCATTGGACCCTCTACTTTGATGGCTCCATGCAAAAGCAGGGGGCCGGAGCTGGAATCCTTCTCCTCGCACCAACCGGGGAGAAGGTAAAATACTTGGTACACCTTGACTTCAAGGCGACCAACAACATGGCGTAGTATGAAGAACTCATCTACGGACTAAAGGTGGCACTGTCATACGGTGTCAAGCAACTGCTGGTGAAGGGAGATTCGCAGCTCATCATTAAGCAAGTGAAGGGTGAATGCTCCTGCAACAACCTCCAGTTAGCTGCTTACCTCCATGAAGTCCAGAGGCTTCAGAAGGACTTCGAAGTCCTAGATCTCCACCATGTCCAGCGTGCCCACAACGCTGAAGCCGACGAACTCTCGACGAAAGCGTCAACCGGAGCTCCGGCTCCTGACGGAACTTTTGTTCGAAGGTTGTCAAAACTCACAGCTCAGCCTACCGAACTGAGCGAAGGGGGCGAGATCAGCATCCCGAAGCTGACGGTCCCGATGCCCCTGTTACCATGGCAGCCATCAAGGGTCGTAGGTGCTGCCGGAAGCTCCGAGCAACCCAGCACGCAAGACTCAAATGCTCAAGTTAGTTCCGATGCATGGATCTCGGAGATCTGGAACTACTTGAAAGACAACATCCTTCCTGACGATGATGTGTCCGCTGACCGGGTAGTCAGATTGACTAAAAGATACACATTGGTAGAAGGGGATCTCTACCGGCGCGGTGCCAACGACATCCTAATGCGGTGCATCACAAGGGGAGAAGGCTGCGAGCTCCTCGCAGAAATCCATGGAGGCGAGTGTGGGAACCATGCGTCTTCCCGCACGCTGGTTGGTAAAGCCTTTTGGCATGGCTTCTACTGGCCTACAGCACTCCAGGATGCAACTGAGTTGGTGAAGAAATGCGAAGCATGTCAATTTCATGCAAAGCAAATTCACACACCGGCTCAGCCCCTACAAATGATACCTCCTACATGGCCCTTCGCTGTGTGGGGGATGGACATCTTGGGACCTTTCCCAAGAGCCGTCGGAGGTTACAAGTTCCTGTACGTCGCCATTGACAAGTTCACCAAGTGGCCGGAAGCAACTCCAGTTGTGACAATCATTAAGCAATCTGCTATCAACTTTTTGTAGTCCATTGTATGCAGATTTGGAGTCCCAAACAAAATCATCACTGATAATGGGACCCAATTCACAAGCTCTGCATTTCAAGGATATTGCGAAGACCTCGGCATTCAAGTTTGCTACGCCTCCGTAGCTCACCCAGCAAGCAATGGCCAAACCGAGAGAGCAAATGCTTAAATCCTTAAAGGACTCAAAATGCGCACCTACGAGCGCTTGAAAAAACATGGTGCCAACTGGATTGAAGAGCTTCCGCCCACTCTATGGGCCAACAGGACAACTCCAAACTGGTCAACTGGAGAGACACCCTTCTTCCTGGTGTATGGAGCTGAAGCAATCCTTCCTCCAGAAATCACCTTGGGGTCACTCCGGGTCCGGACCTTCGACGAAGCCATGCAGGACCAGCTCCGGCGTGAAGACCTAGACCTCCTTGAGGAGGGAAGGTGCCAAGCAGCTGTTCGGAATTCCTGATACCGCCAAGCCCTTCGGCGCTATCATCAGCGGCATGTACACAACCGACAGCTCGAGGAAGGCGACCTGGTGCTACGGAGAATACAATCTAGAGAAGGGTTAAACAAACTCTCCCCCAGTTGGGAGGGACCCTTCTGAGTGATTAAAGTATCCCGTCCCGGGAGCGTTCGCTTGGCTACCGAGGATGGGACACTGCTCCCAAATCCTTGGAACATTGAGCACCTCCATAAGTTCTACACTTAATATCACGGAGGTGAGTCTGTAGTAACTTGAGGTGTATGTTATAGAGTCATTGTACAGAGTCGGGTAGTTCCTTCGGGAGAACAACCGGACCTTTCCCGAAAGGTCCGCAAAGTTCATGCGACACTTGTCACAGTCTCAGGACTAAAAGTGTGGCTAGCTACCCTGGGTCAAACGAGAAATAAAACACGCTTAGCCTGGTTCCGTACCCTAAGAGTGTACTTGTTTCCCCTGTACCCCGGACCTATAATGAAAGACATCTTCATGTGAAACAGACTCCACGTGCATTTATTTTGTATAGGCTCAACATTTTTTATTTTTCTCTTTCTTGTCTATAACAAAGACGTGCAATTCTTAAGAAATTTTAGTTCGACCGGTTCATATACGATTCGAGTTGTATTGTCGATTATTTTGGATTCAAATATTGTTCATGGCCCACTCGCCTGAATGACGCCAAGCCAATCTAGGGCCGGAGTGTGCTATCGACTTAGCCTGGTCAAGCACCCTAAGTACGCCACTCTACCTACACCCCGGCAGGCCGAAGTAAGGTGGGTCCAAGTACAATTGGATCTAGAAGTAAAGACAACGCATTCGATTATATTTAGAATCGCGTTGGACCTAAAATTTTCTTGAGAATCGTAAGCCACGACGAAGTTATAGGCAAGAAACGAATTTTACTATTTTTCTTGGCTTCAGTGTGCAGAAAAAATAAAATCTACGTTGATGGAGAAAAGCCGGAGCTAACAAAGCTCCGACTCCCCTAGGTGGCTTGTAATCGATGTTACGCATTGAAAACGAGCATCACCGGAGCAATCAAGCTCCGGTAGATCTAGGGGGGCCAGCCGTCGACGCTAAATAAAAGATGGTGAGAAGACCCCGCAAACGGAGTCTGCTGCCAACAAACTAAGTGTTGGCAAAGGTCACTGCCAGAGCTACTAAGCTCCGACACCCCGGAGGATTAACTATCGATGCTCTACGCGTTGATAGGGACTATTGCCGGAGCTACTAAGCTCCGATGATAGATAATGCCGGAGCTTCTAAGCTCCGACAACCTCAGGGGGCCTTCACTATCGAAGACTTCGGACCTACACTCTATAAGTTCGGAGCAAATGAGTCTTCAACAAAACACAATATCCTCTTGGTACATGTTCACAATCAAATTGTGTACATCTACCAGGGGGCCAAGTGAAGACAAAAGTGTTGAAGACAAAAAGTGAAATTCACAAAAATTTGGGGATTTCATTCATCTGGAGACAAGGGATTACAAAATTGAGGAAGAAGAAGAGAAAATACAAGTGAGAACTACAGAGATGGTCCTAGACCCAATGGAAGAATTGGGCGACCTTCTGGGCAACCTCCGATAAGTTGGCTTGGGCAGCTTCGCCTTCTCCTTCAACAGGACCTTCAAGCACCGGGTCCAGAGGAAATTGGGAGTTCCGGCTGGTGTAGCACGTCAGCACATACTCTGCGACGTTCTTCGCCAGGGATTGCCCCTCAACCTCCAATTGGTCCGCGATGACATCGCCCACCTTGGAGAGTTTGTTACCTGCCGAGATCAATGCCTGCAACGCCTGGTCCGGCTCCGGCTCCGGATCATCCGGACGCACGGGACTGAAACCCATCGGTGTCAGCGCGTCGTTGGCCTTGCCCAGGAACTCCCAAATCTATAGGGAGTCCGCAGTCCTCAAGCCCTTTATTTCTTCCAAGGATCTCCTGGCCGCCACCAGTTCAGAATTCTCGCGAGCGAGGCGCTCAACTTCTTTGGCGTTTTGCTGAATCTTTTCAGCAACCCGCTTTTTGAGTTTTCCGAGCTCCTCCTCCCGGAGGTGGATCTTGTTCCGGCGGTCAACCAAGTCCTTCTCCCTGCCCCTCACTTTCTTCTACCTGGCAGCAAGGGCACACTCTTGTTCGTAGAGCTCCTGCCCTCGCACCCAGGCCTTCTCCTCCTCCTCATCAGTGCAGCGCTCTTCCAATTTCTTGGTGCGCTCCTCGAGGCGCTTGTCAGCCAGAGCCACCTTTTCGGTGAGCTCCTCCTCCCTCCTCAGGACGTCATCCCGCAGCTCTAGGAGTTTCTGCTCTTCATCTTCGAGCCGTTTCTCCCTCTCTTCAAGTGCCTCCTGGCGCTTGATGAGTGTAGTGTTAATGGCCTCAAGCCTTTCTTGGCGTTCATCGGCCGCACTGTTAGCTGCTTTGGTCTGCTCGTAAATCTCCCGGATTGAGCATCAAGGGCACAAGTCATACTCTCCCTGTCATCCAGTAACTTGCCCCAGTATTCCAGGCGGACCTTCTCCCACTTGATCCACTCTTTGTCATCTGCTAGCCTCGACTGCGCCAGCTTGGTCTCGAAGTAGAGCCGGTTACGCCACCGCCTAAGGTTTTGGCGCTCCTCTTCAAGAGCCTTCCTGTCGTGGAAGAAGGCCAGTTGAACTTGACGCAGGCTGGAACAGGCGTTGTCAATAGACAATGACAACGGGATAGGTTCCGGGCCTGCTGGGGTCTCCTCCGCTGGTTCCAGCGGGTTTTCAGATATAAAAATTAGGTCCCACTCCACAAGAGTGGTCCCCTGGGCCTCCATAACACTAGGGTCGTCCTCCGGGATGGCCTCAGTCGCCATCGAGGAAGGCCCCACCGCCAGGTCTTCATTCACCCCCTCAGGCAGATGGCCAGCGACTTCACCAGGGCACTCCGGCTCAGCCGCGGGTACCTCCGACGTCGTCACTTCTGGAGCAGGGGCCGCTTCTGGCTCCGGCTTGGGCACCTCCTCCGATGGGGGCTCGAGCTCCGACGCCTCTGCAACAACCGGCTCAGGAGCTGGAAGATCTTCATCATCAACCGGCCCTGCGGCCGGAGCTCCAACAACGACCGACTCTGCGGCCGGTGTTTCTGAGGTAGCCGGCCCGACCGCCGGGACTTCAATCACCTCCGACTCAACCGCCGGAGCTTCGACGATTTCCGGCTCTGGGGCCGGAATTACTGCTTCCTCCGGCTCAACGGCCGGAGCTTCCATCATCTCAGCACCAGGACCCGGAGCTTCAACCTCCGGGACAGGTGCCGCTAGCGCATCTTCTCTCCCGCGGTCCGGCGCTACCACAGGAGTCTCTGGGGATGAGTCGAGGTCCATGACCACGACAGCTGGCGCCGGAGCTATCGCAGCTTCAACCACCACTTGGGGCGGCACCAGGACAGGAGCAGAAGACCCCGCCCTCACAGCTTCAGCTGCTGTGGCTGAGGGTGGAGCCTCACTCCTCTTCTTGGGAACGCTGCAGATGATGGATAAAGAAACTTAAAAAATAGTTACTACAACTAAACAACTGTCCAAGGTAAAGATTAAAAATTACCTTGGGAGGCTTCCGCACCAGATTGCGCGGAACCTCTTTCCCGGGCGTTCTGGGCTGGTCATAGCCGGCGTGGAAGCTCCGGAAGGCCCCGCGGAACTCGTTGCAGCTACGGGCGTTTCCCTAGTCGAGGCCCCCCTCGATCAGGAAGGATCTCCGGACCTAGAGGCCTCAACCGGCCCAGGTGCTGGAGTCGCATGCCCGGAGCTCGCACCCCGGGAGGACCCCGCTGCGGGTACAGTCACCGCGGTTGTAGAAGACCTCCCCCTCCGGGGAGAAGGAGCCGATGCAGAGGTGGCAGGCCTAACGGATCTTCCGTCGGCGTGCTGCAGCTTCCTCTTTCGGCTCAATGGTTCATCCGCCGGCTCCTTGCCCTTGCCGACGACCTCAACCCTCGGCTTCGGGGCAGGGTCGGAGCCACCTTCGGAAGCTCCAGGGATCGCCACCCTGGTGGTTGATCTTCTCTCGATGACACCGAGGTCGTCAAGCACGGGCATCTTCCGCCGGAGCTCCCTACTGAACTCTACTTCCACGTTTAGAGGAAGAAAAGCTGATGGCGGAGTGAAGTCGTCACCCTCGATGTCGATGCCGTGCTGGAACTTCTTGAGGTGGAACTCCAAGATTGTCCCCACCATGTTGGACTTCAGCCCGGTCTCGACCCGGTCGTCGTCCATCACGCTGTTGAGGGCCCAAGCGAGTTTTTCTCTCCTCTTCAGAGGTGCCCACCTGTTGACCAGGAAGTTACAAAACACCGCCTGAGGAGTTAATCCTCCCTCCACGCACTGGAGGATCCTGGTCAGAACGGGGTTGAAGGCGTCCGCCAACATCGGAGCTTCACTCCAGATCGTTGTGTCAATGTTGGGGAGGCCTTCGGGCAGCTCCAGCCTCTCGTGCTCCTCCACCCGGATGACTATCCAGTCCTTCTTCCAGTCATCCCACTTCCCAGAGGGAAACGACCGGAGGTACTTGAATGGGCACTTCTTGCGCTTCACGAAGTAGTAGAAGCCAAGGTATTCATTGCTCCTACTGGTGGTATGGACGGTGAAGAAGGTCCGGAATAGTTCAATGCAGGGGGGATGCCCACCCACATCTCACAGAAGTGGACGAAGATAGACACAAGGAGAATGGAGTGAGGGCCAAGGTGGTATAGCTGCAGACCATAAAAGTCTAGCAGCATCAAGAAAAAGGAGGAAAAAGGTGGGATCAACCCCACCATGGCGTACGAAGAAAAGTACACCATTTCGCCGGCGTGCTCCTTCTCAAACGGGTGCTCTCCCCTGGCGCGGACCGAGCGGTTGAAGAAGTCCGAGGACCATCCCATGAGGGTCCGGACCTTCTTCAGGTCGCCGTCGGTCTTCAAACGACTCTCGCAGAGACCCAACTCCATCGCAGCACAGCAAGTCAAGAGAGGAAAAGCGAAGCACAAGTTGGGAGTTTGAGCGCAAGATCAGATGAGAGGCGTAAAGAACTCCAGATGGTGCACGCTTTCCTTCTTAAGTAAGCCCTCGCAACGCTTGGATGGAAACCGCAAGGAAGTCGAAGATACCACTCAAAAATTCCACCCAGCCGATGACAAGAGGGCCCAGGACCACCCCGACGATCAAGTCGAGGTTCTTACCCAAGCGAACCGTTGTCATCATGAGGCGGGAAACCCGAAGGCGGCGGCCTGACAAGGCGTGCGGAACCGATACGGTTTTCGTATCGGGAACCAGCGACCTTCAATTGTGTGAGATCCGCACGCCAAAGATCTCATCTGCCGCACGCGGGATACGCCACACGGCGAGGATTTAACTCCAAACCATCACCAACGGCACATCCAAAGCCCTTTGAAGACTCAGTTCAAAAGTCGCGAGGATGGACCCACCTCCGGCGGAATGACTTCACCCAAGGGGTCCTCCCCAGAGGTGGGCCCAGGGGGCCACTGTCAGTACCCTGGGAACCGTACACCCCTTGAGATTACAAAGATCTCAAGGGAAAGTCATCTATTTGATTTGAAGACCTTCGGAGGCCCACATGTCAGACATAACTGGACCCGCTTCTCCAACATGGTTAATCCCAGGATCGCCACGTGTACTGTCAAACCGGAGATACCACCCACAAGGGGGAAGCTCCGGGCTATGTACCAAAATGGCACCCCCGGACCTAACCCCAGACCAAGGGAAGCTCCGGAACTGACACGTGTCAGGTAGCTCCGGAACTACTTGTTTCCCACAGTATGCTCTGGAGCTGCCACGTGTCCAACTGTCGGATCTTCGGCCTCCAACCTCCAGAAGACTCCACAACGGCTCCGGATCTTCAAAGGGGAATCAAGGGCTTCAAGACCCGATCAAGTGTCATTAATACTATATTAATGACACACGATCGGACGACCTTAATTACCAGTAACAGTGCTGTCAAAGCCCATTACCCGGTCATTAAGGGCAATTAAACGTGTTAAATGAGTATCAGTATTAGTAACCGCCGGGGCCACATGTCGTGCCAGGCTAACTTGTAACAGCTTGCCCTTGTACTATAAAAGGACAGGCCGACGACACACTCTACACGTTCCATAGACGCTCGATACAAGCTCATACAGCTAATACAACACCAACACACCCGTGGCGTAGGGTATTATGCTCAGGCGAATCAAACTCCTCTAACACTTTAGTAGTTTCGGGAGATCTGCCGGATCCAAACCACCGACAACATTGATTTTCATCCCAGGATGTTTAGGACCAGAAATGATGGCCGCGAGGAATATGCATCCTTCCTTCATGCACTTGTTGGGAGGGAGATTGTAAGGCATGATAAAAAAAGGCCAATAGGAGTATGGATTGTTACTTGTGCTGGAAGGAGTGAAACCATCTGTTGACAACCCAAGACGAACATTTCTTCGATCTCTACCAAACTCCGGATCAAAACAGTCTAGAGCTTGCCATGCCGCACCATCTGAAGGATGCACCATAATATCTTTGTCATCGCTCTCACGTATCCCTTCTGAATCCCACCTCATCTGCTTCGCTGTTTCTTGGGAAAGAAACAACCATTTAAGTCAGGATGTGATAGGCATGTACCGAAGCTGTTTGACCGGTACCTTTGTACTTATTTCCTCTCCATTATCATTCAAAAATTTCTCATGTCTAGATGCTTTGCAATGCATACAATGAGTATCGTTCTCGTGTTCCTTCCAAAGCAACATGCAATTATTCTCGCACGCATCAATTTTCTCATAACTCATGCCCACACCTTCCAAAATCTTCTTTGAGTGATATATGTCTTCCAACATCTTATGTTTTGACGGAAGGAGATCAATGATCAACTTCAGGATATCATTATAACAATTGTTTGCAAAATTGTACTTAGACTTCAACCCCATAAGTCGTGTGACTGCCTGCAAAACGGTCACATTGGTGCCCTCATACCCTTTTTCATATGCGGCGGCAAGAAGCCTATAAAACTTCTTCACCTCCTCTGGCAGTGACTGCTTATCATACTCTCGACCAACATCCGCCATCATCTCATCCATCCGATCTTCATTCTCGTTTCCATCCGACTCACTAGCATGATCCATCTCTCCATGCTCACGCCACACTAGATAGTCTGGCATAAATCTGTGCTTACAAAGGTGCAACATCATTTCAGACCGCTCCAAACATCGACGATTCTGGCACCTGCTACACGGACACTTCACAAAATGAGCACCACTAGGAAAGTCTTGGTTCATGAAAACATTTGCAATTCGTGCCCATTCCAAAGTGTACATACCATCTGAACTTCATCCATCATACATCACCTTACGGTCGTTAGCCATTTTTCAGCTTATACCTTGAAAGCATACAAATCATTATTAGTTTATTTTTATATTATGTGACGGTCACTACAACAAGGCAAATAGGTCCTAAACCCACCCAAGAGTGATCGAGTGGGGCGTGCTTATGATTACATGCGTAGTTTGTATCCAGACAAAATTTCGGAAGCATAACCCCGCTATTCTTCACTACACGCCCAAAAATGGTGAAGCAGAGAACATCAGGGTTATACCGTTAAAATCTTGTCCAGATTCAGATCCGCATCTCGTCACAAGCCACACACCCCCCATCCACTCCCAGGCTGTCCAAAAGGGGACAACTCTGGACCTTCACGTCTCACATGCCAATAGCATGTGAAACATGCCGATTCAAAACGGGTAATCAAATTCTATAGGTTATGTTGCTCATTTTCATTTTTCAATCATTTACGAGATAGGAAAGAACAAGATAGAGGGGAAAGTTGGTAAGATTTGAAAGTTCTAAGTTCGAATCCACTGTCCACACGCGGTTAATTGGTCGTCCTCATTATCGCCGTACGCCTCTGTGCTCGTCTTGACACATACTTCACAACTAGAATCATCTTTCACTACAAGCCTTTAAAGCTACCAAAATTATAAAGATGTTTACTATATTACAAATGCCAAAAAGGAGCAATCACATGATACAAACTTTTAATTCATTTAGATGAAAAACTATACAAGCCTTTTTTTATTCATATCTAAAAGAAGTAATGACATGATATGAACTTGAACATTAAACTCTAATATTTATTTTCCTAAAATTCAATTTATATGGCTTAATGGATATGAATCACATTCAACTCTAATCACATGATATGAATTTGCATAATGATAAAGCATTACTTTCACGAGTTAGCAACCACTCACAAATTACACATATTTGCAATGCACCTACAAACTAACAAACATTTTACCTTGAACCGGATGAAGCATGCCGAGAGGGCTGCTGCGCGGACGGAGACGCCGAACAAGAGCACCGACACACTACAGGAATCACGATAATAGACGACGGCCGAGAACCGTCGTCTATAAGGACTGTACTGTCGTCTATAAGTTATAGATGAAGGTATACACTTATAGACGGTGGTTCTCAGCCGTCTACAATTATTTGTCGTCTATAAGTTTATAGACGACAGTTACCGTCGTCAATTAACTAATTGACGACGGCCAAACTTAGCTGTCTTCAATAAGTTACCTCCATCCACGTGGCAATGTGGAAACCTTATTGACGACGGCCACGTAGAAACCGTCGTCTATAATTACAATTATAGACGACGGTCGTGGAGGACCCGTCGTCTATAAGGTACATTATAGACGACAGCCTCGAGCAAACAGTCGTCTATAACGACCGCGAGATACGACGGTATCTCGGGGACCGTCATCTGTAATAGTTCCTTATAGATGACGGCCACAATATAACCGTCGTCTATAAGTTTTGCTTTTTAAAAAAAAAACAGAAAACAGATATTACACAGATTCACAGATATGCAGAAACTACCAGACATTACACAGATTCACAGATTGCAAAACAGATTCGCAAAAAACAGATTACACATAACCACTATCAGACACTTTCAAAAATAGGTTCACAATTACACTTGTCATGTTCAAAGTAGAAATCTGCCTCCAATATTACGGTTTTTTTTCCAACCTCCCGCTGTCTTGCCTTGCCCTCGCTTCAAAGCAACAACACACTCTGAATCCTCAAAGAAATAGAGCAGCTCAAGCAACAGTTCTTGGTAAATATAATTCAGCCTTCTATTTGTTCTACTGATTCAGCCTTTGCAGCCAATGATTTAATTTGCTTTTGTTGACTCACTACCTAGTTATACCTGAGTTATTGGTAATGCAGTATGAAAGAACAAATCTGGTTCCTTCTATTTCATTATGCAATTGTCAACATTGACAGTATCATTTACGCAAAACTGGTAATGCAGCATCAAAGAACAAATCTGGTAATGCAATCGTCAACTTTTATTTCATTATGCAATTATCAAAGAACAAATCTGGTAATGCAATATCAAAGAACAAATCTGGTTCCTTCTATTCCAGCAAGGTGCACTCACTACAACCCTGGCTAAAGTTAGTCCCCAAGGTGCTTGTGCTACAACTCTAGCTAAATATATACAAAAAGGTGTAGTCACTACAACTCTAGTTAAAGTTAGTCACCAAGGTGCTTGTCCTACAACTCCGGCAAAATTAGAGATAGAAGTATACTGACCTGACTATCACACGCTATCCCGTCCGCTGCCGCCGGAGTTCAGAAAGTCGTCCTCCGGCAGTCGTCCAAGCGCCGGAATCTGGTGCGACGGAGTTTGAGCCTCCGCCCCCGATCCCTGTGATATGCAAGTGTGATTAGACAAATTATAAGTATAAAAATGCATATTTTACTAAATTTGAACAAGTTTAACTAGTTCTAGTTATTTTGAATAATTTTGTACCTGTGCTCCTGTTGTCGGCACAAGTGGCAACTCCGTCGATGGCGGCGCCCACTGCGGAAAGACAGCCTGCTGTTCTACACTCATAGCCTGCAAATACAAATCAAATCATTATAGATGGCATTTGTATATTAAAAATGTTAAGTACAACATTCAGAACTTACTTGGAAGGCAGCTTGCCACTGTAGCATGTACGAGTTTTGATACTCGTCTCTAGCCCTAAGCGCCGCTGCCTGCATCTCATCCCTAGCCATGAGCGCCGCTGCCTGCATCTCGTCCCTAGCCCTGAGCGCTTCTTGTGTCCTCTGGAGCTCCTCCCGAACACTCTGGAGCTCCAGATCTCGGCTCGTACGGCTGCTGTTGGACCTGCTCTGCTGCGATGAAGAGGCTCTCGAGGAATCCCGCGCCATCCTCGAGTCGACCACTCCATCGAAGATGGCCAATGTGCACAACGAAGTAAGATTATTAAATTTTTGTAACTGAAAGTTTGTGATAGTAAAATAAAATTAACAAAACTCACCGTTCGTGAGGTTTCCCGCCACCGATTGCATACACGGCTTCGGGGACGATTGGCGCGCTCTGCCAATCGTACTCTTCGCCTCAAATCATCTGCACCTCCTGCCCATACTTTGCCTGAAAATACAGTAAAATAACATTATTGAAACTTTTAAAGAGAATTCAAATAAGTTAACAAAATAAATCACCAATGTCTGAGTCGCCGTCTTAGAAGATAGTTGGTTAGGCTACGACGGGTCACTTCCCAAGTGACCCCTCTTCCACACCTCGATAGGTGACGGCTCCTGATAGCTCTCATGCTCCTATCAATATATGTTAGCACAATGAAAGATTATAAAATTACTTAAATAGAATTCAAGTCACGCTTACCATCCGTTTAGCGAGACGTATGTAGCCGTCCCCATCCAAACGGTGTTTTTTGTCCATCCCTCTACTCTTTCGATGGGTTTTAGACACGCCCTGGAAGCTTTTGCTCCCCCAACGAGCACACAAGGCACGATACACATCCAGATGGTTGTCAAGCCACGCTACACCGACCTACACACATTTATTATTAAATAAAAGCATTTATCACAATTAGATAATGAAGTAAAGTAAAACAAACACTTTACCTCTGTGTATTGCGCCTCCGTCAAGTACTTGTCAGCCGCTTCCCTGTACTTCCCGGGCTGACCCTCCTCCGGATGCAACTTGAAGTACGCCTTCGTAGCTTGAATGCGAGCCGTCGATAGTGACTGAATCATGAGCTTCCTAGCACAGTTATGAAAGACGAGACGAGCGTGACCCATCTGCTCGGCCTCGTTCTCCAAACGGTATCGTTCCTTGAAGAACAAATATACAAGTAAATGTATTTAATTTATAATAAATCATGTACTCTACTTCGTAAACTGGACCATCGATCTTCTGTCATGGTAGTTGCCCATTTTTGTTTTTGTTTTTGCATCTTAGGAGTTTCTATATCTTCTGTATCTCTAACTAAGTCATCGAGTCTTAAATCAGGCTCGACGATAAAAGAGTCCGGCAACTCTTGTTCTTGGTAAACAACATCAACCTCATCATCAAGGTATCCATCATTGTCTGGTGTATATAACCTCTCACGAGGATTCACCTTGTGTACAACCCACTAAGCATTAAGCTTTTCACATGGATAATGTAGACAATACACTTGCTCGACTTGGTGTGCAAGGACAAAAGTGTCACAGCCTTGTAGTCGGTCCTTGTGTTTGACTTCTATTATGACAAATTGGTTTTGTTGAGTTCCATGGTTATTATCAAACCAATCGCAATCAAAGAAGACTACTTTAAGGACCTTATTCCCCGCAAAACTGAATTCAAGGATATTTTTAATGATCCCATAATAATTAGTTTCATGTCTTTCGGCATCAACTACCCTCGTCACAACTCTGGTGTTACATGTTTCCCTGAAAGGACGTTGAGTTTCAAATTCAGTTGAACGAAATCGGAACCCATTGACGTCGTATCGACTGTAACTTTTAATTTTAATGGATCCGTAGGACAATTGTCGCAAATCTTCATGGACGCCTGCTCGTTTTTTTCACTATTCAACATATGAAGTTAGAAGACTATTTTATGCTATACACATAATTACTAAGAGAAACAAGATATGAACATGTTACTTGTGCATGAAACCAGGATAGGAAGTTAGGCCCTCCTTGTACTCCATAATATCGCATCGATTGTATTTGTCGAAGCGTAGGTTGCTGCTTCGATTTTCCAATTTTGTTGATCGAACTCAATAAATAAGGAAAAAATAATTAGCATAGATGTATAACACAACACGCTAATTATTATAGATGTTGAACAAATACTTACTGAAAATATTCTTCCATACCCTCTATATTCACAAGCCACGCCCCCTCGGTCACTCCCAGGCTGTCCAAAATGGGACAATTCCGAACCTTCACGTCTCACATGCCAATAGCATGTGAGACGTGCCGATCCGAAATGGGTGACGCATTGCTATAGGTTACGTTACTCATTTTCATTTTTAAGTCATTTACGAGAGAGGAAAGAACGAGAAAAAGAGGAGGAAAGTTGGTCTTAGATGACAATTCCACATCCGGATCCACCGTCTGCACAATCGCGGGTGGTTGATGTCCTCACCATCGTCGTTCGCTTCCGTGTTGTCTCGATGCATATGTTACGACTACAACTATCTATACGGCACAAACGCATTTATTGCGTGTTGTGTTGTGTCAGGTCGGGCCGGACCAGCTCAAAACCTGTTTATTTACATATTAATAAACAAACCAACTAATAAAAAATTACACGTTCAGTACAACTGAAAAGAGCAGAAGGCACGACTCACAACAACTATACTATACCATTTGTTTGTGTAAATATGTTGCACACTCAACCAATAAGAACGGGTAGGGTATGAACTTTTACTAGCATATCCAGCACATTCAGCTTCTAGTTACAAGGTTGATTGACTAAGAAGGGTGTGTTACATGAACAATTCCAAAATTTAGCTCCAACTTTGAAAATACATAACTCTCTCTAGAATAAACCAAAAATTGTGAAACCAATTTTGTTGGATTCACAATAACCAGTACAACCCATCTGTACAGTTATCAGGCCATGAAAGCTTTAGTATTTCCTGGAGAAATTAATTAGCTATAAACACTATTAAACTTATTGTAAGCCCTAGAATAATTTCAGTTGAATGACTAAACAAAGTGTGGAACTTGGTATGAAGCTATGTTCATGTTAAGGCTACCGATAGAATGAAACTGGACAACAAACCTTATTGTAAGCCCAAGAAATTCAATGAAGTAATACATATGCTGATTCAACAAGTAAAAATAAACTACAAAAGACAGTAAATCAAATCTGTGATGCTTCAAGAAAGTGGAGGTGGATTCAATGAAACTGGACAACAAACCTTATTGTAAGCCCAAGAAGTTCAGTGAAGTAATCCATATGCAAGCTACTTCTCCTATATTTCAACCGCATAAATAAACTATTTCTCCTATTGCTTCACTGAAGAAATTCAATGAAGAACACATAATATTTCAACCGCAAGCTATATGAACTCCACCACTGGGAGGGGGCGGCGCACGGCGGGAAGAGGCGGCGTGCGGTGGGGAGAAGGCGGCTGAGAGGGGAGGCATACCTCTCGTCGGGGAGGGGGCGACAACGGTCTTCCTCGACAGACGGTGATCCTTGGTGGCGGCCCTCGGGACGGCGAGGCAGCGCGACGGGAGAAGCAGCGACGGTGGTGGTGTGGCGAGAAAAGCAGCGGCGGCAGCCCTCAGGACGGTGAGACGGCGGCGCGGCGGAGAAGCAGCAGTGGAGGCGGCGCGGCGGGAAAAGCAGCGGCGGCGGCAGAGATCGAGTAAAATGAGGACTTAGACGGCTGCAGGCTGGAAATAGCCTCTAATAGATGACGGTAGTAGGTCACCATCGTCTATAACGCCTAATAAACGACAGCTGCAGGTCACTGTCGTCTATTACTGCATTGAGTGGACCCGGTTTAGAACGTTATTGACGACGAACAATAATTTACAACGGTCAACCGTCGTCCTTAGTTAATTGACGACAGCTATATTTCACCGTCGTTAATTATGTTAAAGATGATGGCTCTGTCGTCTATTATTCTGGCCGATGGGAGGCGGACGGGGGCCCGAACGAGGGCGCCGATGGGGGGGGGGGGGGGGGGGGGGGGGGGCGGACGGACGACGGTGCCTGATAGGTGGCGGGCTGACAGCGGCTAGCAGCGGCGGCCAAAGGCGCCGGCGAAAACTGCAACCCACACCGCGCGATAGAGAAGTGTCGAAGGATTTTGGGTTTTCACGTGGGGCCCGCATAAGAGCGTCGGTTGGGTCAGGGTCGACGCTCTTAGAGCTTGAGCCGGTCGGACCCGCCTTAGAAGCGTGGGTTGAACTGACATATTTAATAAAAAATGTCGGTTTAACTGACGCATTTAATATGTGTGTCGGTTTAACCGACCATTTAATATGTGCGTCGGTTCTCTAAATCAAACCAACACCTTTAGTCATTTTAAATGCATCGGGGCCGACGCCTCTATTTTAACCGATACCTCCCATGTTTCTTGTAGTGTG
Organism: Tuctoria greenei; assembly: GCA_036927565.1. Classification (NCBI taxonomy): domain Eukaryota; kingdom Viridiplantae; phylum Streptophyta; class Magnoliopsida; order Poales; family Poaceae; genus Tuctoria; species Tuctoria greenei. The sequence continues at coordinate 121,406,140 of JAYESD010000005.1, forward strand.
TTCTCTCGCCTCTATATAAGGAGAGATTCGGCCCTCACATTAACCATCGTATCTAAGTCCCAAAATCACTTAAGCATAAGAAGCTTCGATCGCTTGGAGAGAGAAGCTCGGGAAGGACCTCCTCACTTATCACCATCGCCTTCATCGCTGACGGTGACCTTCATCGCTATTTGAGGAGTTGTCCCGGCTCAGCATTGTATTGTGATCCTGTACCCAAGTTTCGGAAGATTAATTAGCATCCTTCGGTTACACAATGCAACAAAAAAAAGGAAGGACTATTTTTTTTGTCCATTTGCTAATCTTTTCCGTCCCAGGAAATCGTGAACGTGAACACATGACCATGACGCAAACGCTTGTTCCAAGCTGCAGCTGCAACTCATGCTTCCCTCAAAAAAAAAACCTGCAACTCATGGATGATGATGCATTTAATACGTCACTTTATGTCAAATTTTGAATTTGAGTTCCGTTGCTATACTTGGGACATCATGTGCCGTAGTGGCCGTCGTCACGTCGGCTTTGGAGCCTGGTGGCGCGCCGGGCGGTACTTCTGGTTCTGACGCGCTGTTGGGTTTACCCCGTTCAGTACTACTGACACGTTGGCCCGACATGAAGGGACCTGCCTGTCAGCATGCACCATTGTAACTCAGCTCGCAACTCACATAGTCCAACAAACAGAAATGTTCCGCTCTAGGGAGGTGATAGAGAGACCGCCGTTCACTTGGATCGGAGAACAAATTCTGGGCTAGAAAGAAGTGGTTGGGCCAACATATAAAGAGCGACTGTGTTCTTCTCGTTCAGGCTGTTTCAATCGGTCCAAGAGATAGTACAGATTTTGAACTACATTTCTTCAAGAAAAAAGAATGTGAACCACTCATATGACTTGGATTGGTTTTATATTAGAGGAAATCAATACAAATCAACCAAAAAATATCTTGGTTGCACTGCGCCATGGCAGGAAATTGGTGCCTCCATGCCCTGCTAATGTCATTCTCAGATGGTCTCAACATAGTGTTTTGACTACTTAACAAAATATTCTACATTGTATTGAAATTTTTTAACTATATTATTTGTTAACGGTCATTGTATACCAATTTCGACAGTCAATATAACTCAATTATATGAAGAAATAAATATTTCATACACACGAGATCTTTACATTTAACATAATTCCACTTGTACATGGAGAAATAGTGCATGCATGTATTTTATTGCAGAAATAATGCAGAATGAGTGGAGCAATCTTGAAAAGTGACATTCCGACTGTTGACGGTCGTTATATATCAATTTTGACTGTCAATGTAACTCAATTATGTGAACAAATAAATGTTTTTTACACACATCATAGTTAGATTTAACATAATTCCACTTTTACTTGGAGAAATAGTACATGCAAAAGTTTTTGTGCAGAAATGATAGAGAATGAGGGGAGCAATCCTAAAAAGTGCCACTCCAGCCAATCACGCGACGACATGTGACACCACATGAATCCATGACTCATTCCCAAGCGTATCCAAGGAGATCCAACGGTGTATCACCCGGGAAGGGGATAAGGGCACACCTGGAAGTCACCCCGAGGAAGCACACCCGAACGGGGGCCAGGACCAGGTCGGCTAACACCCCCTAGTCGGCCAACTTGGCCATGGCGCCAAACTCGGTCTTCCTCCACGTGTTGGCTCCTCATGGATCCGTGAAGGCGGTAAAGAATGATTCATGCGCTAATTGTGGCGGGAACCTCCTCTACTCCGTGTATAAATAGGGGGTGCCTCACCTCTCACACACACTACTCAAGCATTCTCTCTTGTGTTACACTAGTGCTCTTAGTCCCATTAGTGGAGGTTAGACTGTAGAGAGGAGCCTCTGGTCCCAAGTCCAAATTGGAAAAGGTATGGCTCATGTATCTTCTCTTGTATTTGTGACATTAAGATTTATAATATTATTATTAGTCTTTATTTATTCATATACTTGGATGAAACGTTCCTTGTTTGATTGTGGATTCCATGCATGTGTGAGGGGTAGATGTCATTATGATCTAGTTATAATGTATTTATTATATTATAATAAACATCAGACACCTCCACTATAGTCTAATTAGATATTAATATGATTATGTTAATATGAGTAATATAGTGCTTGGTTTCAACATTGATTTCAATGATATTTAGGTTAGTCATTGCCTTAGAGAGGTACTTGTACTCGAGCCTCTAAGGTATTTACTTATTATGTAAGCATGATGCTTAGATAATTAAGTAGCATTGGATGTCTTGTAGACCTACGGTTTGTAGGGGTAGGCGGCAGGTGGTGGTAGCTCTGTCTGTCCTTCGTAATCCCCCACGTTCGGCTACACTGCAGGCTCTTGGCGGGAATTGTCCTGATATTCTTAGGGGTAAATCCATGCCCGATGTGTTGGACCGTTAAGATCTAGTATGCGTAGTTAGCATAGCCATATGTACACTGGTTGACTATGTATATGAATACCTAAAGCACACTAGGAGTAGCCTCTTTATCCCTAACCTATCCTCCACTAGGACATTCTTGCCCCTTACAGTAGTTTGCTTAGGTGTGTGTCACACTACCCCTTCAATTCATTTACCCATCCTACACTCCTCACTAAAACACCCTCTTCTATCCTTGACATTGTCTCTCTTCTACCTTTCCTTCCTTTGGGATAAACAAATACGATACCCTAAGGAATACTCTTGGATGAAATGCGACAGCAGTACTTTCCATGTGCTTGTGAAACTCATGTTGTTTTGGCTTAGGTTAGCCTAGTGCCCTTGAAAAACTAGCCTTCCTGCTAGGATGGCCTGTAGACATTAAGAAATACCAACACCAACCAATCACGCGATGACATGCGACATCACATGGATCCATGGACCCTTTCCCAAGCATATCTGACAGAATCCAATGACGATTCACACCGGGAAGGATCCTGGGCCCACCTACCAGTGACTTGGAAGAAGCACACCTCGAGGGGTAAGAGAACCAGATGGTCGAACCAGGGGTTCGCGCGACTCCTTCCTGGCACCAAACTTGATTAGCCGTCGCATGTCAATGCTAAGGTTGAAGGCTTAGTTTCTACCTTCAAGAACCAGTTGAGCTTCAACAAGATGTTGGAGACTCAATTAGCTCAACTTGCAACGGTTATCCCTCCATTGGAGGATGGAAAGATTCTAGGGCAGCCCGAGGCACCCCTGGAAAATGTGAGTGCAGTGACTACTAGAGGTGGAAAGACCACTCGTGACCCACTGTACCCCACTCAAGAGAAGACAACAGTTGAGAAGAACAAAAATGGAGTCCCTTCTAACAAGGGGGGGGGGAAGTTTAGTGAAAGAATGGCAATAGAATTTGAAAATACTACCTTCATGCCATTCCTTCAAAGATCCACATTAATGTGACCTTGATAGATATGATGCAAGTCCCCACTTATGCTCGCTATCTCAAGGATATATTGAAAAACAAGCGACCATTCCCACCACAAAAGTTGTAAAACTAACGGAGGATTGCAGCGCAGCTATCCTCAACACGTTTCTGAAATAGGACTCATGATGCCCCACTATATCCTTCTCTATCCCACTATTGTAAAAGCCCTAATTTCCATAATGCAAACTTCAGTTAGGACTAAAATTTTGAATGGTATCAAGAAATAACAAGGATATGAGAAAAACAAAGTATTTCAAAATCCAAAAGAGGGAATTCAAAAAAATAAGCTTAGCTACTGTCCAAATGAGTTTAGCATGAAGAATTGAGTTGACCATTGGATTCCAAATATTTCAAATAGTCTCCCTGCAAACTTTCATAATTTTTGAAGCAAGTTTACTATTTAATTCAATAGCTACATTGAATTCAACTCAAATTCAAATTCAAGTTTGATTTCGAATGAAACTTGGGCAAATCAACAATTTGATTTCAGAATCAAAGTCTCCATATTCAGTTTGGCCTCCCACAAATATCTAGCAATTTTGTAACAAATTAGGAGTGTGAATTGGACTGTCCAGTGAGTGGATGAGGATGAGCAAAATGTGGCCCCCACCTGTCAATGTAAGAATGCTCTGTTCTTTTCATCCCAGGGAAACACCTCACGCCAGGCAATTCCAGGCAGCTACCTGCTTGCCTGCTTACTCCCCAACTTGAATCCAGCTGCATACAGCAAGCCCCAGGGCTCCTCCTTCTTTTCCAAGTCCCAGCACAAAAGCTTTGTTCTCTATTTCACCACCCAGGCGCCATTTTTTGCCCCCCATCGAAGTTCTTCCTGTCCAGTCAAAATCCAGCAAGGATCATCAGTATTGATCGATTTTCTTCGCAGTGAGTTACTCCCCAACATCTTGCGCAGCTATGTGATCATGTTCTTGTGCAGCTAGGCTACCTCGAAGCTCCATAAACTGAAACCGTGACCGCCGTCCTCTGTTTTCCCGGCCGCGGCTCTGCTCCCTCAGTACCCCGACGATACAGCCATCATCTCGCCTCGGTCCTTGAAGCAAAAAGGTTTGCCTATGCGTATTCTAGCTGCTGGTAAAATTTGAGCCCATGCCATTGACCGTAGACCCCGTATTTCTAATTCTTCCGACGAGCTTCGTGTATGAACTTAGCTAGATCTCCAATTAAATTCGTTTCTACGTGTAGCAATTCTTCGTGGACGTGAGGCTTTATCTTATACACATCCAGGCGCTTCACCTCGAAGAAGAATCATCAAGTTTCATTGAGTAACCACGCCGGAATAGCAGTTTTCCCAACCGCCAATTTTTCACCTCGTCGCTTCATCATGGCCACCGTGTTCCAAAGTTTTTCTCTCCTTTTTGTGTCCATAATCATGCTCCCCATGCTTCCATGAAGCTTTCTGAAGTTTTCCCGTGCGAAATAATCCACCATAGGGCCCGGCCGACATGGCTGGAACCCTAGGTTCCGCCGCCGCTATCGGGTGTCCCTCTCCGGGCATCTATCGCCGGTGGTAACTGCTCCAGCGTGTTCCCCATTGATTTTTAGGTGGGGGCGGCAAGTAAAAGAGGCCGAGATAGCCTAGGACGGGCTGCGGCGAGTGGCCGTCACCAGGCGCAGCTGCGCGCCGCGCCTCAGCGCCGTGGGCGCGAGATTGAAGAAGGCCCTGTGGGGCCCGTCCGTCAGCCTGTGTGGCATGTGCCCCAGATTTGCTGCGGCATTGGATACAGTGTGGCCACGCCCGTTATCTCTATGGCCCATGTGGCTTAAATCTGATTGGTCCATTTTAAACCCGTAGCCCTCGTCTTTTAATTCAAACTTTCCCATTTAAATTTAATTCCAGATTTGATTCTGACTTTAAAAATCAATATCTCCTAGAATACTTGTCCAAAAATTCCCAAATAAATTTTGTTGGGACCAGGATGTTTTATACTTTCTTGTGGTTCAGTTGGGTCTGTATGAAAATATTAATTTGTCCTCAATAATTCCATTAAGCAAAATGCTATTGAAATTAATTCTTGATGCTCCATTCATTCAAAAATTCCCAAACTTGGCCAAATAATTCCTTAAGTTCCAGTAAACTTTTCATCTCCATTTGAGGTTATTTGAATAGCCAAATTGTGTTTCCAATCTATATGTACCCAAAAAATCCAAAATGTCCAGAAACTTTTCAGCAAATTGTCCAAACTTATAAATTCAATATCTCATTGTATAATGCTTAGACAATCATGAAACCAATTTTGTTGAGTCACTCTTGACCCCCTCTAAACAGAACACCAACTTTTGGCCATGTTAAAGTTCCAGTTTCCCATGAAAATTATGGGAAGTGTTTATCTACATTGAATTTTTGACAATAGAGACTTCCATGAATTGATCCCAATTTTGGCAAGAACCTCACCAATTGTACCTAGTATCCTCTGTAAAATTACCAGAACTAGTGGCCATTAGTTATTATACTTAGCTGTGTTTCTATTCAGCTATGTAATAATACCAATATTGATTCACTTGCATTATTCTTTGCATATCGAATAGTTGTCGAGCTCGTGGATACTCCGGAGCCACTGGAAGTCCTCAACCCAGAGACTAACTTTAACCCCGTCTCGCAACCAAACAAGCCCCGGTTTGCATTTAATAGTGTTTTAAACTTTGATCTGTATCACACCATATGGGTTAGCATGTATGTGCATTAAGTCTAAGTTTTCTTAGAGTTTTCCACATGCATGACCCGAGAACCCATGAGAGAAGGGTAGTTGGTTAAGTCCTCGATGTGTCCATGCTATGCTTAATGTTATAGTTCCTTCGGTAGAAGTCGAGTAGTAGGAATCTACTCGTGAGTTCAGAAATTGGGTTCATACGGGATTGGTCGAGTGAGAGGTTCACCATTTGGTTAAATATGAGACTGGGCGTGGAGTAGGAGCAGCAGGACATAGGGACCTGTGAGCTGTAGTTGTGCCTTTGTCGGTCAAGGACCGATCTGGGTGCAGCCCTGTTGAGCAAGTTTGAATGTACTGAAGGCATACTGGATATATGGGACCCAATAAACCGATGTAACTTGTCCATCTTAGCGTGGGGGCATATCCCACTGCCTTATAGGTGCGGGTTGAGAGCAGCAAGATGTAAACCTGCCAGTGGGTATGACGTACTCCATGTGGGGGCCTCTTGCTTGTAGCGGTGGGACCGATTCAGTATGTAGGTAGCGGGTGAAAGGTTGCCCCATACAACACCAGTGGAGTGTGCCTTTGCAACTCCGAGTGTGAGTGTATGTGTCGTGCTATTCGAGTATACCTGCAGGTGTATATCGATTCGAGTCGCCATCCCTTGCGGTTATTGAGTACCGCTTGTTCACTGAGTTGTGACGTAGTTAATTAACTAGAGCTGAATATTATTGAATCATGCTTTATGGAATAATTATGTATTGATACTTGTATGTTTAGAACAGGTTGCTCACTAAATTTCAGATTTATGAAGCTTTAATTTGCTGCTGAAAGCTGAAAGTAAGGACTATCATCTAGACGAGTCTTTTATTGCAAACTGATGTCCTATATTACGTATATCCTGCATATAGAGTTCCATTCTTAGTGGAGACGGTTAAGTCTTGCTGAGCCTTCATGCTCACGGTTGCTATTTTAAGTTTTTGCTGCAGATGATGACGTATATGATGAAGGGTTCACTGGTGAGGTGTTGCCCCCGTCGGGGTACACGACCGCGTGGGAAACCTGCACGTCGTCGTGATGTGATTTGTGTGCTGCTAGTGTGATTCCGTTCACGGGCTGAACGGACTGACTTTTGCATAGCTTAGGCTTTAGTGTCGAGAGATATGAATTTATCTTCCGCTGCAGTGTATTTTAATGTATATTATTTGTAAAATACAAAGCTTGTATACAACTATGTTGTTTTATGTAATATGATGTTCCTTTTTCTGTGTGCTGTTGGGTGCCGCATCGCACGACACCACCCAATTGCGATTCCTGGAATGTTGGGACTCCGGTCCCCACAACTATATCCTGCTCTATTGGGACACAACACTTTGACAAGACACTTTGTGACCTTGGTGCAAGTGTTAGTGTCATGCCAAAGGTGGTCTTCGACAAGCTCAACTTCACTACATTGTCTCCAACGCTGATGCAGCTCTAGCTGGACGATTCATCAGTCTGCTATCTTTGGGTATCGTCGTAGATGTTCTCGTGAGAATCCGGAACTGCTTCATACCCATAGACTTCATGGTTCTTGACATGGAGGTTGAGAAGGAAAGCCCGCTCATTCTTGGACACCCTTTCCTTAGCATCGCGGATGCTCACGTCGATGTGGGAGCCAGAGAAATCCGCATCCATATTAATGGCAAGGAGGAGAAATTTGACTTTCATCCAAGAAAGGAGCAATGCTCCATGATCAAAACCAAGTATGGCATGAATGTCAAACACATCAAGGAGGCCAAAGTGACAATAGCTCAAGTGGACACACTCATTGCATTTATGAGGAAATTGATTTATGAGGAGACTCCATCTTTTTGTATGTCAACATTTCAAGATTGAAAATCCAGGACTGTATGAACGGTTCAAGTCCACTAAACCGCCAAAGAAGGAATGATGGAAGAAGCAAGTCGAGCCGGTTGTGCCCACTTCTCCAGGGCCGAAGGCTAAAAGTTAAGCTTTATGAAGACATCTCATCAGATTTTGGATGAGACCTCGCCAATAGGCTAATTTGGTAATTATCTCATTTTTTATTTGTTTTTATCCCCATTTGAACTTTCTCCATTTGAAATTTGCTTTTTCCACAACATGTTTGCTTTTTCTTAGGGGTCTGGGAATTTTGTATTCTCAACTTAGATTTATTTTCTTTTATATTTTAAAATAAAAAATAAAAACATTTGATTTGGGGAAGTTTTATTTGAGAAACAATTTTTTGTAGCAATTTTGTGGTCGATTCACCCAACAAATCGAAATATATCCGTTGGGAACCACATGCAAGAAGAGGGACTAGAGGGGGCCCACCCACAAGGCGGCCGAACCCCCTGGACGGCCGACTTGGGAGGTGTCATTTTGGCTCTCCCTCCTTCAACGGCTATATTATTTCCTCCTATGATCATTGGGGGTGCTACACTACTTATACTTGCCCGGGTGAGTGTATTGTTTCACACTTCACCTCATTTTCACCTCCCCAACTCAATCACTCACTTGCTCAAAGATTGTTTTGCTCTTTCTTGGAACACTCTCCCAATTCTGAGCCAAAAATATTTACTTTTGCATTCTCAAGTTGCTCTCATGTTGGCAAAAAAAAATTGTTGGGGGTTTTCATTTGGTTTCCACTAACATAACCCATTTCGAGTTTTTTTGTTTGTTTTCAACTTGTGCAGCCATGCAGACCATGAAAAAGTTGTTTGGGAAGAGGAAAGGAGCTTCATCAAGCTCAAGCCATGGGAGAGACTCAAGCTCACACCTCTCCACCGAACCTATACCAAGTCCACGGTGGGGAGGTGCGCAAGATGACGTCCCAATGGAAGAAGACGATGCTTAACTCCGCTTTATCAAAAATGAGGACCTCGACTTGATGCACGATGTTGAACAACAAGCCTACATCCTACTAGATCGTGAGTTCGCTCACACGAGGGCCTACAATCCGATGCTACTCTCCAAAATTGGTATGAATTCTGGATTCTTTACCGTTTGGCGTGCATTAGGATGGGATAATTTTGCTCAAATAGTTGAGGAAGGTTCACACCTCCTCACTATTCAATTCTTATGCAACTTTAAATTAGGATTTGAATGTATTTCTTTTAGGTTTTTCTTAAAAGCATACTTTATCCCATGGAAGGAATTAAGTGAAATCCTAGGCTTCCATAGACGTTGTTTAATAAATTTAGACACTTTGCGTAAATTTAATAAATCGGGTGTTGGGCAAGAATCGACTAGTGAGATAACATGTACGGGTCCTAGGAATAGCCACTTGCAAAACCACTTTATGCTTCATGCATAGATGGGTGGCTATGACTATGTTCCCTATTGGAGATGTTAGGGTTGTTCGCAAAGATGAACTTAGAATCCTTTTTGCCATGGTTAGAAAAATTAAAATTGCTCCTATCAAGGCTATGATGTCACAATGGTTAGAAAACACTAAAATGACGGTTCCAATTGAATGTATAACATTAATTATCCGCATCGCTACGAAAGTAGATGCTTTAAAAAATATTTCAATTGTATATATTTCAGCACGCTGCTACTTAATAGATGATGGCTATCTAGTGCATGTACACACTCTTAAACTTGATCTAGATGGGTACTTATTGCTTTTCTATCCCGACTATATAAATGAGATTTTGTTATCTAACCCGGATTTCATTTATACAAATGCCACCAACTAAACATTGCTCTTCAATGTATCGATGAGGTTCGTAGGAGTAATGTTTATGGCAGGGTCACAAGAAGCCGTTCAAGAAAAGCAGCCATGGAGATGCCTCCATGGTCTACTCCAGCCTATGTACCAAGAGGAATTGGATCCGACGGGTGATACCCCGGCTGGACCCAACCTCAAACGTATGAGGTTAGAGGATCGTCGAGGCCAGAGTCGACTACCACAAAAGGGAGATGTGACCCTTACGGATCAAACTCAAGCTCTACTAGTTTGCCTCCTCCACCGATGAGTACACGTCATTCCATTTTGGCCTGAGGTTTTTGTGACCTTGGCCAAGGAATGGTGGAAATCACTCAAAGGATGGGAGAACTTGAAGTGAGGATAGGCGACATCCTCAACACACTTCCAGACCACACCCAAGGTACCCACGACCGGCAGGAACAAATCGGTGCACAGTTCAACAACGTCAACACCACGCTGCAACAACAATAGGCTGACCTCGTGGCCTATTTTAGTCATCAAGGGTTCAACCCTTATTACGGAGATTGAGAAGAACAAGCCTGGGGGAGGACCCCCACTTGAGGTAACTTGTATCACATCCCATTTGCATTCCTTTATTTTATTTCTTTCTTTCGACATCATTTGCATCTAATAATAATAATAATAATAATAATATAGGTTAGGATAATAAAATAAAAGATGTACGGTAAGAATATTTTTTACTTTGCATAAATTGAAATGATGAATAGTTGCACTATTTTATTTTTTCTTAGTTCCTTGTATACAACTTAGTATTCTCCGAGTATTGCTTTTATTGGCTTAGCCCGAAAACTTGGAATTTGTGGGTAGCAAAATCTTAGCGCAATTCTAGTTTTTTGTGGGATATGATATAGTGACAAGAGTTGCTAAAATCCTAGTTGAAAGTGAAACTTGATTTTTCAGAGAAATCTAAAATGATAGTCCCTCATTTCATAGAAATTCCTACCAAAGCTATATGATGATTCAAATTTGATAAACTTAGTGCATATGCTATTTTCCTTATAGATTGAGCCTAGTCAAACTAGTATAGACCTATGAGAGAAATTTCTTCATGCTTTTAAGATCATGATTTTAGGGGCACATGCTAAACTTCTACACTAGAAGTTAGCAAAACTCGATCATACCATTCAAAAAGATATTTAATGCTTCTCAGGCATAATACTCTATTCAAAATATTTGAAAAAAGAGGAGCAAAAGACATGGCTACAAGAAAAGAAAAATTTATGCTTATGTACAAGAGCATGACAAAAAAAAGATAATAGTCATGTTTCATCTTCACAATAAATAGAGTGCATACAAAGGAGTCATCTTCATATTTCCACTCCACAAATATTGCATCACAGTTGCACAAATATTAATCAAAAGTATGATTTTTTTTGTCCTAAGGCTTAGCCTATGGACTAAGCAATATATGTGTTGCAAATGTGCCTACTCTTGATCCCTACCAAGGTCCACATACAAGCCTTATTTAGATGTAGGACAAGAAAGGCATTGCTTTGGCGAGAATATAAATACCAATTCCCACATAGGAGTGATTGAGAGAATCATTTGAGGGACTTAAGTTCAAACACCATTTGAAATTCTCCGGAAATTTGAGTGGAACTTAAACATTCGGTGATGCATGCTCACTTTGTTGTTCTATCCTTCAACAGCCCAAGAAAAAGATGAGGCATAAGCCCCATAAAGACTAAGAAAAAGGAGTGAGGTACCATAGCCAATTTATTCAATGCAAGGTATAATATGTTGTCGTGCACTTGGTACTCTTGAAAGATAGAACATTGTAGCAACTCCTGAACAACAACCTAAGTCTTTATTTTTCTTCGCGACGAGCGAATAGTAAGTTTTGGGGAGTCTGTTGACCGTTGTTGTATAACAATTTTAACCATCCATATAACTCTTATGAGAAGGAATAAATATTTCTTACACACATCATCTTTAGATTTAACATAATTCCATTTGTACTTGGAGAAATAGTGCATGCAGGTATTCTATTGCAGAAATGATGAAGAATGAGGGGAGCAATCCTGGAAAGTGACATCCCGACCAATCACGCGACAACATGTGGCATCACATGGATCCATGGACCCCACTAGCAATTCACATGGGCAAGGATCCTGGGCCCACCTACTAGTGACCTAGAGGAAGCACACCCCTAGGGGTGCCAAGACCAGGTTGGTCGAACCAGAGGTTCAGTCGACTCCTTCCTAGCGCCGAACTTAGTCAGCAGCCACGCGTCGACTCCCTGTGGTTCTCAGAAGTCGGTGGAGAGTGATTCACGCGCAAAAGATGACGGGAACCGCCTCTACTCCGTGAATAACTAGGGGGAGAGGCCTCACTTCACACACACCCCTCAAGCATTCTCTCATTGTTTACACTATTTCTCATAGGTCCTTAGTGGAGGCTAGCATGTAGAGAGGAGACTCTAGTCCCATGTCCAAATTGGAAAAGTATAGCTCATGTATCTTTTCTTCTTTTTATGACTTTATATTTTATAATAATAATATTATTAGTCTCTATTTATTCATATACTTGGGAAAAATATCTCATTTTTTATTATGGAGTCCATGTATGTGCTAGCTGTAGATGCTTTTTGGTCATAATGTTCATATCATGTTATCATAAACATCATACACCACCATTATAATCTAATATGGTAATAATATGATTATGTTAATATGAATATGATAGTGCTTGGTCCCAACATTAGTTCAACAATGTTGAGGTTCGTCATGTCCTTAGGAAGGAACTTGTACTGCAGCTCTTGAGGCATTTACTTAATATATAAGTGTGGTGTTTAGATAGTTAAGTAGCATTGGATGTCTCGTAGACCCACGGGTTGTAGGGGTATGCGACAGGTTGTGATGGTCCTGTACATCTTTTGTACCCCCCCCCTCGTTCGGCTACGTCATAGGCTCATAGCAGGAATTGTCCTCATGTTTTCAGGGGTAAACTCGTGCCCAATGTGTTGGACCACTAAGCCCTACTATTCATCATTAGCATACTCATGTATATACTAATGGCCTATGTATATGAGTAATTAGAGCACAGTAGGAGTAACTCTATCTCATAACTTGACCTTCACTAGGACATCCATACCCCTTAGAATAGATTGCTTAGGTGTGTGTCACACTACATCCACTACATCATTTATCCATCCCGCCGGACTCCTCACTAGAACACCCTACTCTTCCTATGATCTTGCCACTTTTCACTTGCCTTCCTTTGAGATAAAATAAATATGATACATTAAGGAATACTCTTGGGTTAAATACTACAGTGGTACTTTCCGTGCGCTTGGGGAACTCATCTTTCTTTGGCTTAGGTTAGCCTAGTGCAAACTGCATAACTAGCACCTATTGCTAGGATGAACTGTAGATGTTAAGAAATATCAACAATACTTCACCCTATCCCTTATGGGACTTATGCCTTATCTTCTTCTTGGATGATTGAAAGACAGAACAACAAATTGAGCATGTATAACCCAATGTCTAAGTTCCACTTTAATTCCGAAGAGTTTCAAATGGTATTTAATGTCCAATTCCTCAAATGATACTCTCAATCACTCCTTTGTGTAAGTGGAATTTTCCTCACCAAGGTAATGCCTTTCATATCCTACATCTAAATAAGGTTTTTTTGTGAAGCTTGATAGGGGGCAAGGGTAGGCATATTTGCAACACATATTTGCTAAGTAAAAAGAGTAAGCCTTAGGAGAAAATGAATCATACTTATGATCAAGATTGTTCATGTGTGATGGAGTGGAAGTTGATTTTGAAGATGACTCCTTTTTGTGTGGACTCTTTTTATTGTAAGGATGAAGCACGACTACTTATTTTTTTCTTTCTTTTTTCTCATGATCGTGTTATGTGAGCACACATTTTATTTTTATTTTTCTTGTAGCCATGCTGTCGAAGTGTGGCAACGACACTTCGCCCGGTACTACTAAATCGTAGTCCACGGGGGTTCGTATTCGGATGGGGCACATAAGATCACGAACAAGATGATGAAATAAGAGTTTTTACGTGGTTCGGGCCGCCTGAGCGTAAAACCCTACTCCAGGGAGTGGTTGTTGATTGTATGAGTGTGTGGCGAGTGTCTGTGGTTGCTTGTATGCACCTGAGCTTAGTTGTCCTCTACCGTGCGGCGCATCCCTTTTATATGCTAAGGACTGGCCGTTACATATATGCCTGGCCCGACAGGTGGCCCCGTATGTAATTAACCACCTATACACGATCAACATGTATAATCTAAGATTAACAGTGTGATAACGCGCCTTAATGGCGGTGTTACCCGTCTTGATAGTCTTGATAGTATTAATGACACATTAATTAGGTCTTGTAACGGTCGTTTAATAGCCTCTTGAATGTCCGTGCCGTTGGAGATCCTGTAGTCTTTCCGTTGCAGGTTTAGGTCTGGAGGTCCAACACGTCGTAGCTCTGGAGCTTCCCTCTGTGGGGAGGTAGGTCCGGAGCCACTTGACGTGTGGCGGCACCGGAGCTTCCCTCTACTGAGGGTTAGGTCCGAGGTTGCTGGACACATGGCGGTATTGGATAGAGGACCAACTAGGAACTTAAGTACTGGATAGAGGAGCCTCTGTTTTATCGCTCCACCAACTAAGAACGGCCATGCACCACCACCCATAGAATCAAGAAAGAGCTCTCAGTCTGTCAATCCTTCTATGTATGGACCTGGTAAGTTTCCCCGTGTTGAGGCAAATTAAGCCGCGGGCTCCACGCCTGGTGGTGTCCTTCTATCAATTCCTTTAAGTTTCAGCCTTGCAACCATACTGCCCCCGGAACCCAAAGACTTTGATTTCTCATAAGGTGTCGGCGGAGTCCTATAAGCAACATCCGTCGATCCCTGGTCGGCATAGTTTATGGTTCAGACTAGGACGGTATCTGATCGTCTTCGAGCCCCCCAAATTTCGTTCTTGATTAATGAAAACATCCTTGGCAAATGCTTTTGCAGTTGTTCGTCTTTCGTAAATCCAAGAATTTCACCTCTGACTATGAAATACGAATGCCCCCGACTGTCCCTATTAATCATTACTCCGATCTCGAAGGCCAACACAATAGTAGCCTCTGTTTTAAGTGCGGCCCAAAATAGAGGACCAACAAAGCCTCCCTGAGCCTCACTGGACACTCTACTGGGGGTTAGGTCTTCAACTCAGACATAGGAACTCCTTAGTTTTAAGTGCGGTATCAAGGAGTACCTGGTATCCAGGATACTGACACACACGTTGTACTTATTTTTTCAATAAACTTGAAGAGAGTACTATGCATAAGGAATATTTTTAAGGACTGTGGTGCTGACATTACAGGAATCACATTGGGTGATGTCGTGCAATACGACACCCAACAAGATTCACGAAAAGATTACATACAACATTCAAATTCTTTATTTGTCAACATAGGATTATTTAAAAATTATGTACATAACTGGTACATAAGCACCGGAATACATAATCAGTCTCTTGAACCTAACTATGCAGAAGAGAAGCGGCCTAGTCCTAGGATTGCTTCCCAATATCAGAACAAAGTATATATCACTACAGAAAAATCAGAACATTACGTCGGCCAAAATAACTTACGTTGGTGCCCCGGTCCACCGCCTCCCCGAGCTCGCCAGGCCGCTGCCTCCCCGAGCTCCCGGGGCCACCGCCTCCCCGAGCAGCCAGGGGCCGCTTTTACTCCTCCCCGACATTGTGCTTCCTCCCCAAGCGCTGTCGCCCCCGAGGCTGAGTCTGGCCGGCTGCCTCCTCCCCGAGCAATGCTGCCCTCGCCCGAGCGCCGCCGTCCCTGAGCCCGGGCCCAGCCAGCTGCCTCCACCGAGGTGAGCCCCCTATTAGTTGTTAGTATTTTTTGTTAACTTTTGCAATTAATTGTCAATTGTTAGCTAGCACACTTAATGGGCAATTAGCTAGAAATTTCTGTTAGCTAGAAATTGTTTATACGTTGTCGAGGTGATATTAATGGTTTTCAAATATTTTAATGAGAGAATGAGATTGAATTGCTGCCATGCATGCTAAGAATTTTTTGTCGCTCGTCTTTTCCAGATATGAACAGAGCTAGAAACTTGGTCCACTCTGCTTGGCATTCATATATACTTGTAGCCGACGCATATAAACTCTGGGAGAATAATGTGATGATTGTGATAATAATAACATTTGGAAGAACAGAACCGCCGCCGCCCACTGAGACCTCCCCCTACCCCCCTCCTTTTTACCTGAACACATGCCATTGGGCCATTGGCCCCACCGCCCTGTCCTTCAGCTTCTCGAGCACGTGAAGCCCTGTCGGTGGCTTTCTTTCCCGCCCCACTCTCTTTGACCCTCCTCTCCAGCTAGAGAGGACATAGTTCAGTGGGCATAGGACAACAGGGTTCTTGTGGTGTACTCACTACTTGCCTTCACTTGGCACTCACTTCGGCACATCACTCAAGACTAGCACACACAACCTGTATTTGCCTGACACTCGACTCTCATTTTTATTTCAGCTCTCTGTCGCACACCGCCGCCACCTCTCTGTCGCACGTCGCTTCACCTTGTCGCGGCAGGTATGCCGCACGTTGCCTCCACCTCACGTTATGATGATGCAATGTTTTAAGCAGACGTCTTATGAATAGAATTGAATTAAAATTGATGCTTATGTTTAAGTTGAGAATTGAATTTCTTATGTTTATGTTGAGATTGAATTGCTTATGTTTATGTTTAGAATTAAATTGTTTATGTTTAGGTTTATGTTTATGAATTGATAAATTACAATTTAATAATTGTTATGTTTAGGTTTAATTGAATTGCTTAGTTTTTTAAATTATGGTTATAATTTTAATTTTGTTGCTTGAGTGTTACTATATGTATAACAATGGGCTTTGGGTCGGCTTGACCTGGCACAACCCATTTAGGGCCCGACAAGGCCCTTTAGTTGGAAGTTAAAGTATGCATCTAAACAGGCACAAAAGTGAACGATGATGGTGCGGATGGCAAGAAGTCGCGCATGTGGATGGCGGACCCCGACAGACACAGTTCTCTCTCTCTCTCTCTCGTTCTTTCCTCTCTCTCTCTCTCGAAAATGACTCAAATATGAAAAATTAACGTAAGCTGTACAATATGTGTTACCCATTTTAAATCGGCTAGTCTCACATGCGTTGCGCATATGAGAGGTGACGGTTCGGGATTGTCCCTTTTTTGGACAGGCTGGGAGTGACCGAGGGGGCATGACTTGTGACGGGATGCAGGTCTGGATCCGAATGAGATATCGATGACATAACACTGTTGTTCTCTGCTGCACCATTTATGGACTTGAAGTTGGAGAACAGTGAAGTCATGCTGCCAAAATTTCGTCCGGATCGAGACGATGTGTCTCGTCATAAGCACACCCCCTCGACCACTCTTGGATGAGTTTAGGACCTATGCTTTCCGATAGATGTAGGACCATGACATTAAATAGAGTATAAAGTAACCATTATTTCTCTGACTTTAAAGTACAGAGTCAAACATGGATGGTGACCGCAGTTGGATGTATACTGGTTGGAAGAGCAGAACTGGTGGTCACTCAGATGAGTGGTATGCCAAGACAGAAGCTTTTGTAGAATGAGCTTTTTCCTTGTCAAATATTGATAAGGTGCGGTGCCCATATACAAAATTCCGGAACGGGACATTTTGGACAAAATGGAACTTTCGATGCACTTGTGTCGAAACGGTTACGTGTCACATTATGAGTTTTGGACCTTCCACGGTGAGACAACTTCTCAAGCTGTACAAGAAGAGGAAGCAGACAATGATGATGACACAGGGGTTCATATGATGGATGAGATGTTGAAAGCTATACTCTGAAGCTTTCGGAGGATCCTCCTACAGTGGAGGTTGCCATCTCAAAGCTTCAGAACAGCCATTGCATGGACACATTGAACCCTCCTCATTTTTGTGACTAGACTTATGGCAATTAAGTCTAAGTGCTTCTTTTCTAATAACTGCTACAACAACCTCATAAAATTGTTCATCGATGTCGTTCCACATCCCCATAAAGAGCCTAAAGATATGTATCAGGCAAAAAAAATTATTTCTGATCTCGGTATGAACTACAAGAAGATTGATGTATGTCCGCACAACTGCATGCTTTTCTAGGGAGAGCATGCCAATGAGAACAAATGTTTAAAATGTGGTCAACCGAGATTTGTTGAAGTTGTTAATAATGATGGTCATACTGTGATGATAGAAGTCACACGTAAGCAGCTTTGTTACTTGCCTGTGACACCTAGGTTGAAGCAGATGTTCCTTTCAAAAAAACAGCTAGACACATAAGATGACACAAAGAAGGTGTGATGTCAGAACAATGGAGTCACGACGCACTCGTCTGACGGTGAGGCATGAAAGGCGCTGGACCGGTTCGATTCAAATTTTGACCATAAAGCGAGAAATATTTGCATCAAGTTGGCGGTAGATGGATTTTCGCCGTTAAGCACAAACGCCACATCATACTCCTGTTGGCCTGTCTTTGTCGTTCCGTACAACCTACCACCGGCTTTTGCATGAAGTATGAGTTCATGTTTCTTAGCCTCATTGTACCTAGGCTGGATCATCCTAGATCACGTCTTAATGTGATGTAGAAATCATTGATCGAAGAATTGGAAATTTTGTGGACAGGAGTCGAAGTGTACGACTATTACAAGAAGCAGAAATTCAACCTTCAAGCTGCTTATTTGTGGTCCATCCATGATTTTCTGGCATATGACATGTTTTTTGGATAGAGCACTCACGATCATTTGATGTGTCTGATATGTGCTTCAGACACCGATCGCTTTCGACTTACTCATAGAGGCAAGATATCTTACTTCAATTGTCACAGATGTTGGCTGCCTCTGAATCATGTGTTTAGCAACAAAGGAATGTCTTCTAAAAGGACACTATTGTCACTAAAGGACCACCGAAATGTCTTAACAGGTCAGAAATATCTAATATGTTGGACAAATTGGTGCCAGATGAAGGTCGTCTTGGATATTTTGTAGGTTACAAAGACGGACACAATTGGACTCACATATGTGGACTTTGGGAGCTACAGTATGTGAAGTCTTGATTTTAAGGCACAACATTGATGTGCGGCATCAAGAGCGTAACATGGGTAAATTTATCATAATCACATGCATGGACATGATGGGCAAAATGAAAGACAATTTGAAGGCTCGAAAGGATCTCGCTGAGCTTTGTTACCATCCAACTCTTGAGCTTTTCGAAAGTGGTGGTAAACCACGTGCTTCTTTCTGTCTTCGACCTAAAGAAAAGAAAGAAGTTCTCAAATGATTGCAAAGTTTGAAACTCCTAGATGGTTATGCAACAAGTCTGAGATGAACCGTTAATGTGAAAACGAGAAAGCTTATTGGGTTTAAGAGTCATGATTATCACATAATCATGGAAAGACTTCTACATGTTATGTTTCAGAGCTACTTTGACGATGCAGTGTGGAAGGTGTTAGTCAAGCATAGCTACTTCTATAGACAACTCTGCGCTAAAGAAATCATGACAGGGATGATGAGTAAGTTCGAGAAGGAGATATCGGTACTATTGTGTAAGATGGAAATTTTTTTCCTCCAGGGTTCTTCAGTCCAATGCAACATCTCCTAATCCATCTTCCATCTGAAGCGAATGTGGGAGGTCTCGTGCAATATAGGTGGATGTATCATATTGAAAGAGCACAAAGATATCTGAAATCAATGGTTGGTAACAGTGCAAGGGTTGAAGAGTGCATCGCCAAAGCTTTTACTCTTAAGGAAGTAGGATATTTGTCAAGTGTTTACTTTGCAGAGGAACACAATGTCAATACTTAGGCAATGCGGTACAATATGGATGAGTAACCTCCTTGTAGTGATCTCTCCATTTTTGCAACAAGAGGTACCACTGTTGGTAGTTACACTTCCTACGACTTTAGCGAAGAGGAAAGGATTATTGCTTTCCTCTAAAATGTACCCTAATAAAGATGAGAAGGACAAATATTTAGAGTAAGTGTATGTCCTACATTTATGCTAATCAACATGCTTTGCAACGCATCTATTCTAAAAGGTTCTCTTTTCGTACAGTGAGTTCCACAAGCAAAATTGGAGACATAAACAGTAAACCACGAGCAAACAAATAGAAGGGATGCAACGGGAAGGAGTAGGGTGCATGACCGTGACGTTGATGAATTTTGAAATATATGAATTAACGTTTTCTTCACTAACATAACATGAATTTTGTATATTATCTTAGCATATTAATCAATTATTCCTTACAACAGGATGTCATCGAAGGGGAAGGGGAGGGAGTGAGAGGTTTCCTCGCCCTCGCCTAGCAGGCTCCAAAGCTAGCACGAGATGTTTTCTCAAGTACCTTGTTGGGTGCGAGCAGCCGCTCGCAGCTGATGGAGCACCTTCTAGAGTTTGCGGCTCGTCAGGTCTAGTCGGGTGCGCTGGCCTTACAGCGCATGGAGGTAGATTTCAGTTGACAATTCGATTATTTTAAATTGCAATCATCAATAATTATTTCTTATCAATCTTTTTATTTTTAAAGTTTTACTCAAAGTCATCTGAGTCAGAGTCAGAGGTAGGGGGCCGCCACATGAGACGTGTTAGCCTCCCTTCGGAGCCGCCTAGCGTGGAGCCTTCGGGCTCCGGTGGTGATCAACCTTCTGGGTCACAGGACGCAGTGGTGCCACAGATGAGACAGATGAGGAGGACCCACTTTGCGGCTTCTCCTCCGGTTCCTAGTCAGCAGATCACTTTTTGTCCAGTAGGAGACAGGTAAAAAAATCACATAGTATTAAATATTAGATGTTGTCTTCAAGTACATAATGAGTTAACAAATTTTGCAGATCTTTGTTTGACGGTTTGGTACGAGCGAGAAACACCACGGGCAGGTTAACAATATTCTGGAGGCTTTATTTAAGTTGCACTACCCCAGTGTCATCTATGGTTTTCCTGCTCTGTCATCGGACGACTACGCTTGTGTCTCTCACGAGGTCCATGGCACCCTTCAGACCGTGTGAAATGATTTTACAGTAAGTTTAACTGTTTAAATTTTTCAACTCATTTAAATTGTTAATGCATATCACTTAAATGTTTGTTTGCTTAAAGTTGATGTATCAGTTAGAGGAACCAAGCATGGAGGAGCATGTGAGACACGTGTTCCACCACAACACTCGGAAGCTTGTGATGGCGGCGTTGTCGAACGCCCGGATCTAGGCCGTGATCGCGTACCAAAATCTGCACCAGCAGCAACAGGAAGGGGTCCATTTAGAAAGGACTCCAACACGTACTTGATAGAGGAGCAGTACGCGAATGTAAGTTTTTATTATTAAATATTTACAATACCTATGTATGTTAACTGCATTGATGAAATATGTGCAGGTTAGTATTTCTTGGTTACAAGGTCGACCCCATGCGTACCAAGCTCTTTGTCGGCACTGAGCTAGCGATGCATTCGTCGCTAAGTTCATAAAGGCAAGACAGTGTGGGGGTCCGAGGGCAACCACAACTATGCAATGATGGCTACTCGCATTTGGCTAAATGCATGGTAAGTACATTTAAGTTCATTTATGTGTTCATAATATATTTGTCCTACTAACACGGCTATACAGGAGCGAGAGACCGGTCAGGAGCCGACCCCGACCCAGGTTTGGAAGAGAGTTCACAAGGGAAGTAACCCTTCCCAGCCTAGGCAGTGCAGTCAGGTCACCGCCGATCAGCTGGTAAGTTTTCAAAATTCATCAATTTAATTATAACTAATACTATTATCAATTCAAAAGTACGCGCAGGAGGTCGCAAAGATACACGGTGAAGACTAGAATTGGAAAAACATGTCGATCGACCCCCCAAGCCGTGTACTGGAGCGAAGGTAGGAAGGCCCATGGATGGTGAGTTGGTCATTTGTTTCATTTATTTTTCAATCTACCTTCTTTTACCTAGTATTTTTCATTCTTTTGCAGGTTCTCCATTTTTGATAGAGTTGTCGACTCGAGGTCGGCCCGACCTTCAAGAGGTGTTTCATCGATGCAGGCCTCGTCCATTGGGCCGTCAAGTGGCCATATTTCGAAGGCCCAGTTGGAGCTCAATGTCGTGAAAGAGTCACTGACGCATACCAAGGCGGAGCTGAAGGAGGCTCGGGCGGAGCTGCGGAGGTCGAGGGCCTTCCAGGAGGCCACGACCATGTACATGACCAAGATGCAAGCAACGATGGAGGTAAGTAATTTAAACTATTGTAGTTTAATTTCATAGCATTTCACTAACATATGTCTTCTAATATTTTACAATGGCAGACCCTTGCTCGAGACGAGCAAAGGATAAACTTGAGGGAGTTTGTTGACGGTTGTTATATACCAATTTCACCCATCAATATAACTCAATTATGTGAAAGAAATATAATTTCTTGCACACATCACCTTTATATTTAACCTATTTCCACTTGTCCTTGGGGAAATTAGTGCATGCAGGTATTTTATGCATAATTGAAGTGAAACAAGGGGATGGATCCTATAAAATATCATCCCAATCATTCAAACAACGACAAGTGTCACCACATAGATCAAATGGCCCACAAACAGAAGTATCCTATGCCATCCAACGGTGTAGCACCAATATCAGTCAAAGGGACCCACCTGAAAGTCACCCCGAGGAAGCACACATGAAATGGTCCAACTTTCTGCTCGGCCGACTAGGGGGTTCGGCCGAACCTTTCCTGGCACAAACTCGGTTGGCTTCCACGTGTCGACTCCCTGTGGTGCCATGGTCACGATGAAGACTGATTTGCGCGCTTTTGGTGGCAGGAACTGACCCTTCTCCAAGCTATAAATAGGACCCGTCACTTCAACACATACTACTTGAGTATTCATCCATTGTATCAACTACTCTCCATAGGTTTAGAGTAGTATAGATTTAGTTCATAGTCCAAGTAGGAGAAGGAGTGGAAGGAGTCTCTTTCCAATTCCTAACTGGGAAAGGTATGGCTCTAATATTACTATTTGTATTTGTGACTTTGCTCTTAATAAAGATGTTATCTTTAGTCTTCTATTGTTCATATACTTGGATGAAGTGTTTCTTGTTTGATTGTGGATTCCATGTATGTGCTAGGAGTAGTATTTATGATTATGCTATACCATTCTCATTATATCATCATAAACAATACAAACCCCCACTATAGTCCAATTAGCTATGATATGATTATGTTAACATGAATCACTTATGCTATGAATTAATATTGTTTCAACGATGATTTAGTTCATTGCCTTAGGATGGCTTGTGCCTAGGCTCTTAAGGTAATTACTTAATATGATAGCATGGTGCTAGATTAGAAAGTAACATTGAATGTCTCGTACACTCACAGATTGAAGACGTAGTCAGTAGGTGGTGACAGCCCTATCTGTCCTTTGTAATCCTCCATGTTCGGCTATGCCACAGGCTCTTGGTGGGAGTCGTCCTAGTGTTGCTAGGGGTAAATCTGTATCCAATGTGTTAATCCGCTTATCATGGGAATTCATAATTAACATGATCATTAGTAACTAACTTGGGCTATGTATATGTACATTAGAAGCATAGTAGGAGTCTCTACTTAACTCTTAGCCTAGTACCTCTTTACCTCATAAACCCCCTTTAGGATAGAATGCTCTTGTGTGTGTCACACTACCTCCAATTATCATTTACCCATCCTTGCTAGAACCCTACCTATACCAACCTATCCTCTCCATTTGATGATTGCTTTGCTTTCATCTAGCCTTCCTTTGGGAGAATATAAATGACACCCTTTGGGAATACTCTTAGAGAGGAAATGCTACATCGATAGATTCCGTGCGCTTGTGGATTTACATGTTTAATCTAAAATCTATTAACGAGCATTTCTGGCACCCCTGCTAGGGATGAATTGTTAGTAGTGCGTTAGAACCGTCAGTGAGCATTTCTGACGCCGCTGTTGGGGATGTTTGTTAGTGTTTCTTAGGAGTCATCAACAAGCATTTATGGTGCCGTTGCCGGGGAAGGTAGCCGAAGTATTGCATGATTGAGTGAATAGGATAGGACCCTGGTAGGTTTTAGTAGGATAACCCTTCTTTGTTTTTGAATTTTATGTGAAAACAGGGTAGTGTATGTCTAATTTCCGCTTGCCGGAAAACTTTGTTGAAGATCATGAATCCCTTCTGAGAGATTGACCTTGTGTCTTTACTCCTTAGAAGCTTCGAGTGGCAAAGCAAGCCAGCGTAACTGCACCAACAACCCAAACGCTAATGGCCCAAAAGACCTTTTGTGAGTTTTTGGCTCCCTTTGCTAACAATGTGCCTGTTGGGCCCACTGTTAACACGGAAGACGTAAACTTCAAAATCAAGACTGGTCTTATCACTATGGTGCAAGCCCACCCATTTTGTGGGAAGGCTAATGAGGATGCAAGTGCTCACCTGCAACATTTCCTTGAGATCTGCAACACTTTTAAGATCAAGAACGTATCTCCTAATATTGTCCGTCTTAGGCTATTTCCATTCTCTCTTCTTGGGAGAGCGAAAGAGTGGTTCTACGCGAAATGTAGTGTTGTAGACACTTGGGAGAAGTGTTCTACGACATTCCTCGCCATGTTATTCCCATTGGGCAAGACCAATGCCCTACGTGGAAAAATTTCTAGCTTCCAGCAAGATGCCAAGGAGTCTATTCTCGAGGCTTGGGAAAGGCTTCAGGAGTACATCCTAGCCTGTCCCCACCATGGGATGGATGATTGGCTAATTATCCAAAACTTCTACAACAGGTTGATCCCTTCTTCTTGTGACCATGTTGATGTTGCTGCTGGAGGAGCCTTCTTCTCATTGACGGTGCCCAAGGCCAAAGATTTGATTGAGAAGACGGTGTCAAACATGGGTTGGAGTGACGAGCGTCTCCATACCCGCCATCAAGGCATGCACACCTTGAAGGAGGCGGACAAGATTGCTGCCAAATTGGACATCCTTATGAAGAAAATTAATGGACAAAGCAATGGTTAGGTATGTGGCAATGCCTATACCTTAGACTCTCACATCACTTGTGAAGTCTATGGCAACACAGGCCATTTGGGCAATGACTGCCCAGAAACCCGTGAGGATACCCTATATGTAGCCAACAATGGAAACAACAATGGCTATCATCCAGGAGGTAAAGGGTGGGGCCAACCATGCCCATTCTTTCAAGGAGGGTACAACAACAATGGCAATAACGGAAATCAACCCAACTTGAGAGAACTTGCCATTGGCCAGCTGAAGATTAATGATACTCTATCCAAGAAGTTGTCGGCTAATGATAAGACCCTAGAGAGCATTAATGCCAAGATCGAAGGACTATCCTTGGCCTTCAAGAATCAATTAAGTTTCAACAAGATGTTGGAAAGTCAGTTGGCTCAACTGGCGGCTGTTGTTCCTCCAATAGAGAATGGCAAAATGCCAGGATAGCCCAAACCTCCAGTGGAGAATGTCAGCATAATTTCTCTACAGGGATGCAACTGGAAGAAGGACCCCAAATGTCCTACAACTTCATGCTCAATTGGAGCTCACCACTTTGACAAGGCCCTTTGTGACCTTGGAGAAAGTGTGAGTGTAATGCTCAAGGTGGTTTTCGACCAGCTAAACTTTACGGAACTTACTCCAACACCAATGCAACTCCAACTGGCTGATTCTTTAGTTTGTTATCCAGCGGGTATTGCTGAAGATGTTCCAGTGAAAATCTAGAATTGCTTCATACCTGTGGATTTTGTGGTGCTCGACATGGAGGTCGAGAAGGATACGCCACTCATTCTTGGGCGGCCATTCCTAAGCACTGCAAAGGCTCGCATAGATGTGGGAGCTAGAGAAATCCACTTTCATATCAATGGCAACGAGGAGAAGTTTAACTTTCGCCCAATATTGGAGCAATGCTCCATGATCCGTATCAAGTATGGGCCGAATGTTAAGCACATTCAAGAGGTCGAAATCACGCCTCCAAATATGGACCCTGTCATTGCATTCATGAGGAATTTGATCTATGAGGAAAACCCATCATATCGTCCACACCGACACCCTAAGAAGATGGAGAAGTCTGGGCCTCCCCAAATGCCCAAGTCCACCAAGCCGCCAAAGAAGGTATGGCGGAAGAAGCGAGACAAGCCATCCGAGCTCATCCCTCCGAGCCCAGATGTCAAGAAATGAAGAAGGAGGAATGTCCATCTCATCGGACGGTGGTGAGACCTAGCCAATAGGTCAACTTGGTAGTTATCCTTTTCTTTGATTTTTCGTTTCTCTTCATTTGGTTTTCCCCATTTGAATTTATTTCTTTCCCCACTGCATATTTGGTTTTCCTTGGCAAGTTGAGAATCTTATATTCTCAACTATCATTTTTATTGCTTTATTTTCCACAAAAATAAAATTGTTGGGTTTTGAAAGAGTTTTTATTCAAAAAACAATTATTATGAGCTGCAAAAGTGGTAATTCACCAACGTGCTAATTCCATAGCCATTGGGGAGCCACCTGCCAAAAGGGAGAACAGGGGGGCCACTTGTTAGTGTGGCTGACCCCCCTGTTCCACCGACTAGGGGAAAGAGCCATTTTGGCTCTCTCTCTCCTCCAACAGCTACATTTGGTTCCCTAGTGACCATTGGGGAGTGCACACTATAAATGGTGGCCTTGAGGAGCACTTCTCCTTACACCTCACCTCATTTCATACATCTCCAAAGTCACTCTTGCTCTTCATTGAAGTACTCTTGATCAATTCCCAACTCAAAAAGATTTGATTTTGTTTGCGTTTGCAATTTGCTCTCACGTTCTTCAAGGGAAAACTCGTCGAGGGGCTTTGCTTCTGCTAACATCACCTCTTTCAAGTTTTTGCCTTGTTGTGTTCTTGTTTTTTGTGGCCATGAAAGGAACGAAGAGGTTGATTGGGAAGATGAAGGAGGCTGCAAGATCAAGCCATGGTGGAGATTCAAGTGTACACCCCTCTTCTGTTGCTACAGCAAGTTCACAGGGGAGTGTAGGTGAAGACACTCCCATGGGTAAGAGGAGCAACTCTCATCAACTTCTTCACGATGACGACCTCGACATACAATGTGAAGTTGAAGATCAAGCATGGAAGCTCCTCCAAGATTGTGAGTTTTCTCATACGAAAGCTTATGATACAGATTTGATCTAAAAAATAGGTATGGATTACGAATTCTTTTCTATTTGGCATGCACTAGGATGAGAAAATTTTGCTCACATAGAGAGAGGTTCACGCCCTCTCTCCATACAATTCCTTTGCACACTCAAAATAGGATTTGATGGTATTACTTTTAGATTATTTCAAAAATAATACAACATCCTATGGAAAGAATTAAGTGAAATTCTAGGCTTCCATAAATGTTGTTTGCTAGATTTAGACGCTTTTCCTAAGTTTAACAAACAAAGTTTTTGGCAAGATATAACAAGTGAGGTCAGATGTAGTGCACCCAGGAATAACCACTTACACAACCTAACTTTACGCTTCATGCATAGATGGGTGGCTATGACTATGTTCCCTAGAGGAGATGTAAGAGTAGTGCTAGATGATGAGCTAAAAATTTTATTTGCCATGATTAAAAAATAAAAGTTGCTCTAGTTATTTCCATGATGACACAATGGTTAGATTACATTCCAAGAACAGGGCCAATTGAATGCACTTCATTGATTACTCGTATTGCTACTAGGGTAGGAACACTGGAATATTCTTCATTTGAGTATATTGAAAATGAAAGAGAATTAATTGATGAAGATTATTTAGTCCAAGGACATACCCTTAAGCATGATCAAGATGGTTCTTTATTATTTTATTGTCCCAGCTTTGTCAATGAAATTCGGTTACCTAACCCGCATTATCATTTATACAAATGTCGAAAACTAACAACTGTCCTTCTTCCCATCGAGGAAGCACGAAGAAGTAATGTCTCTGGTAGGGTAACTAGAAGTGGTGCAAGGAGAGCGGTCATGCCCCCGACAACCTCCACGGTCCATGAGTACGAAGAGGAAGAGAACCCAACGGGTGATGCACCCGGATGGACTCAACCTCCATCGTATGAGACCGAAGGTCCGTCTTGGCATGGATGGCCAGGTGCCACATGGGAGCCACCCCTATCCATCAAGCTCTAGTAGCTTGCCTCCAACGTCCATGAGAAGATGTCATTCCTCTTCGAATAGAAGTCATCGTGACTATAGCCAAGGAATGACGGATCTCACCACACGTATGGAAGACCTTGAAGTGAGAACAGGTGACATCTACAACACTCTCCAAGGACATGTCCAAGGTACCCAAGACTAGCAACAACACATGGATGCTCAATTCACCAACTTCAACTCCACGCTACAAAAACAACAAGCCGATCTCATGGCATACTTCTATCATCAAGGGTTCAACCCTCATCACGGAGGTGAGTGAAGAACAAGCTTGGGGGAGGACCCCCCCCCCCCCCGAGGTAAATTGTATCAACTCCTTGCATATTATTTTCCACTCACCTACCATCCACCTTGCATATAAAACTAATAAGTAGGATATATTGTTTTCAAATAAAATAAAAGATGTTCGGTAAGAATGACTTGGAATTCAAATAGATGAAATGATGAATAGTTGCTCTGTTTTAGTTTTCATAAGTCCCTAGTTTACAACTTACTACTCTTCAACATATTGCTCTCATTGGATAAAATTGCTTTAGCCTTGATTTAGAAATTGTGGGTAGCAAAAGATTAATCCATTCTATGTTGTTGTGAGATATGATATAGTGATAGGGCTGCTATTCCTAGGTTTGAAAGTGAAATTTGGATTTCCGGAGAAAATTCTAAAAATATTTAAGTTACTCTCATTTGAGTGGAAATACCTACCAAATTCATATGATACATTACATTGATAAACCTTATGCATATTGCCTTCACATTGAGCTTTGTCAAACTAGTATAGACCTATGTGAGATTTCATTCATTACTTTTTGAATTCAAGATTTCACTTGCACATGCTATACTTCTACACTAGAAGTAAGCAAAATTCCACCATACCACCATTCCACAATAAAAAGAGAAACTCCATATCATTCATGCTTAGTACTCTCTCCAAAATTTATTGCATAAAAAGGGAGTAGAAGACATGGCTACAAGAAAAAGAAAAAGAAAATGCATGCTTACATCATAAGCATGAGAGAAAAAAAAGAGAGAAAAGTAGCCATGTTTCATCCCGGCAAAACAAGAGAGTCCACTCAAAAAGGAGTCATCTCAATGTTCACATCCACTCCATTCCATCACACATGCACAAGTCTTGAATCAAATTGTTTTGAATTGATTTCTCCTAAGGCTTGCTCTTTTGACTTAGCAATATTATGTGTTGCAAATATGCCTACTATATTCCCTACCAAGCTCCACATACAAGCCTTATGTTGAGGTAGGATGAATTTAGGCAAAATGTCTTAGTGAGGATATATTTCCACT
The DNA here is from genome assembly GCA_036927565.1 of Tuctoria greenei. Classification (NCBI taxonomy): domain Eukaryota; kingdom Viridiplantae; phylum Streptophyta; class Magnoliopsida; order Poales; family Poaceae; genus Tuctoria; species Tuctoria greenei. The sequence goes on from JAYESD010000005.1 coordinate 121,435,380, forward strand.
ACACATAAATGAGAGACCGAGAGAATCAAATTGAGAAACTTAAAATCCATATTGAACTCTCCGGAACTTGATTCCTAGGATATGTGTGCACCATTTGTTGTTCTATCTTTCAACCACCCATGAATAGTACATGGCATGAGCCCCATAATGACATGAGATGGGTGAAGTATCATGCCAATTTTTGCAATACTAGGTAGAGTATTTTGTTGTGCACTTGGTACCTTTGAAAAGTAGAACATTGAAGCAACTCCTGATCGTCAACCTAAAGTCTTGACTTTGCTCGAGACGAGCAAAGGATAAACTTGAGGGAGTTTGTTGACGGCTGTTATATACCAATTTCACCTGTCAATATAACTCAATTATGTGAAGGAAATATCATTTCTTGCACACATCACCTTTATATTTAACCTATTTCCACTTGTCCTTAGAGAAATTAGTGCATGCAGGTATTTTATGCAGAATTGAAATGAAACAAGAGGATGGATCCTATAAAATATCATCCCAACCAATCAAGCGATGACATGTGGCACCACTTAGATCAAATGGCCCACAAACAGAAGTATCTGAGGCCATCCAACGGTGTGCACCAATATCAGTCAAAGGGACCAACCTAGAAGTCACCCCGAGGAAGCACAAAGGAAATGGTCCAACTTTCTATTCGGCCGACTAGGGGGTTCAGTCGAACCCTTCCTGGCGCCTAACTCGGTCAGCTTCCACGTGTCGACTCCCCTTGTACTACTAAATGTAGCCTGCGGAGGTTCTTGTATTGGTTTGGGCACGCAGAGATCAAGAACAAGATGGTGACACGGGAGATTTACATGGTTCAGGCCGCCTGAGCGTAATACCCTACTCCACGGGGTGTGTGTTGTTGTATTGGGAATCACTAGTATGCGTAGTGTATGGCTCAGCTTGTCTCTATATCGTGCGGTCAGTCCTTTTATAATCCAAGGACTGACCATTACAATGCTTGCCTGGCCCGACATGTGGCCCTGGCGCATTTAATAGCCTAATACACTGTCTATAAGTATTAAGCATGGTTAATAGTGTGATAACGTGCCTTAATGGTTGCGATACCTCTATTAACAGTGCTCTGATCGTGTGTCATTAATGCAACATTAATGACATGTAATCAGGTCTTGTAACTACTATTTTACTGTCCCTTAAATATTCGTGCCGTTAGAGATCCGCCAGTGCACTCGTTGGTGGTGTAGGTCCGGAGGCTCCACACGTGGCAGCTTTGGAGCTTCCCCTTGCGGGGAGGTAGCTCCGAAACCGCTATACACGTATCGGCACCGTAAATTCCCTCCGCTCGGGGTTAGATCCGGGGTCGTTATACATGTGTTGAGTCTGGAGCTTCCCTGTGTTGAGAGTTTAGCTCTGGACTTACATTACACGTGTCAATCTTCGGAGCTATCCATATGAGGGATGCGGGTCTGGTGTAGTGTGACATGTGGGGCCTGAGGAGACCTTCAACTTCGACAGGTAGAACTCTTTTGCACTTCTTGCGGTACCGTGCGGTACCCGGTACGGAGGGTACCGACAGTGGCCCCGGGCCGACCTCTGGGAGAAACCCTTTGGGTTAAGTTATTCTACCGGAGGTGTGGCCATCCTTGATTCTCGCGCTTCGACTTCAAAAGTCTTCTAATATGTCGTTGGGGCGATAGTCCGGGATTAAACCATTGACGCATGGCTTGTTATAAATGCGGAACATGAGATCTTTGAGTGCGGATCTCATGCAATTGAAGGTCGCCAGTTCTCAATACGAAAATTGTATCGGTTCCGAGCGCCTTGTCAGGGTGCCGCCTTTAAGTTTCCAGCCACCCATCATGACAACGGTTCGCCCTGGGGTAATAACCTCGACCTCTTCATCGGGGTGGCCCCGGGCCCATTCGTCATTGATAGGGTAGATTTTTCAAATGGGACCCTGCTCTCGTTGCAGTTTCCATCCAAGTGTCGCGGAGGCTTACTTAAGAAGGAACGTATGCACGGTTTGAGGACTCTTTACGCTTTCGATCAAACTTGTGCTCAGAGCCTCCCAAACTTCGCCTTGCTTTCCCTTCCTTTGCTCCCCTTTGCCGCGATGGAGTTGGGTCTTCCCAAGAGCCGCCTCAAGAGCAAAGATGATCTGATGAAGGTTTAGACCTATATTGGGTGGTCCAATGACTCCTTCAACCACTTGATTTGGGCCGGCAAGCTCCCATTCAAGAAGGAGCATAATGGCGACATGGTGTACTTCTCAGCGTACGCCATGGTGGGATTGATCCCACCTTTTTGAAGCTTTCTCTTAGTGCTGCTGGACTTCTACGGTCTCCAGCTGTATCATCTTGGCCCCCATTCTCTTCTGCTAGTGTCGACCTTCGTCCACTTCTGCGATATGTGGGTGGGTATCCCCCCTGCATCGAGCTATGTCGTACCTTCTTCATGGTCCACACCACCGGCAAGGGGACTGAGCTTCTTGGCTTCTACTATTTCGTGAAGCGCAAGAACTGCCCCTTCAAGTACTTGAAGTCATTCCCTTCCGACAAATGGGATGACTGGAAGAAGGATTGGGTCATCATTGCAGTGGAGGAGCACAAAAGGTTGGAGCTGCCCCAAGGACTCCCCAACGTTGATATCGACGCTGGAGTGTAGTTCTAGAGCTGTTAGATGCATTTAACCCTGTCCTGACCAGGATCTGAGAATGCGTGGAGGGTGGAGTGACCCCTCAGATTGTCTTCGGCAATTTCTTGGTCTATAGATGGGCTCCGCTGAGGAAGAGGGAGAAGCTCGCTTGGGCTCTTAACAGCATGATGGATGACGACATCGATTGAAACTGGTCTAAAGTCCAACTTGGATGACGAAGCTCTGAAGCTTCATCTCAAGAAGTTTCAGCATGGGCTAGTCGACAGTGACGATTTGGCTCCGCCAGCTGCTTTCCTGCCCTTGAACATGATTCCAGAGATCAGCAGGGAGCTCTGGAGGAAGATGCCGGCGCTAGACGACCTTGGCGAGGTAGAACAACGCCGAACCTCCAGGGTTGTAATCCCTGGAGCTTCCGAAGGAGGGTCTGCCTCTGCCTCGAGCCAGAGGTTTGTAGGCATCGGCAAGGGCAAGGGCAAAGAGCCAGCCGAACCCTCCAGTTTGAAGAGGAAACTAAAGCACACTCATGGGAGGTCCGTCAGGCCTGCTCCTTCTTCAACGACCCCTTCTCCTCAGCGAGGGAGGTCTTCTGTGGCTACGCCTTCTCCGGCGAGGCGTCTCCAAGAGGCGATAGCTTCGGACAGTCAACACCGGCCCCAGTGCTGGCTAAGAGCTCCAGGTCTGGGAGTTCTTCCCGACCAAGAGAAGTTCCGGCCGTGAGGACTCTGGCTGCCGCAAGTGGTCCCCAGCTGAGGTCTGAAGTCGTCGTCTCACTAGACTTAGTGGGCTCTGGCTCCGTGCCTCAGAAGAAGAGGTCCCACGGCGACTGGGGTGGTAGCATCCCTAGGTAAGCATCGTGTGCTCACCTTAAAATGCTAATCTTTTTTTTGTTGTGTCTTTAATCTTCTTATCTCTTTATTTCTAGGGTGTTGAGAAAGCAGTCAGGGACTTCGGGATGTGCTACAGTGACTGTGGTAGCGCATGCTGAAGCTCCGGCTTTGATCATCGAGCCTCCTCCTCAAGTGTTGGCAGAAGTCACAGCAGCTCCAGCGCCAGCTGTCGTGGATTTGGATTCTGAGTCATCGTCGGAAGCTCCCATGGTAGCGCGGGACCACGGGGGAGAAGTTGAAGATGTACCTCTGGCAACAGCATCGGAGGCTGATGCTCTAGTGCTAGAGCTGGAGATGTCAGAAGCTCCAGCCTTTGAGCTAGAAGTCATCAAAGCCCTGACCGTTGAGGCAGAGACAATTGAAGCCCTGGCCATCGAGCTGGAGATGGTTTTAGCTCTGGCCCTTGGGTTAGAAGTTATTGAGGATCCGGTTGTTGACCCGGAAAGACTTGAAGCTCCGGTCGCTGAACCGGAAGTGGCTGACGCACCGACATCTAAGCCAGCGGTGGTAGAGGCACCAGATGAAGCTCCAATCGTTGCCTCGGAGGTAGATGCTTCGAAGATGTCTGGGACAGAGACGGAGCAACATGAGGAAGTGGCAGTAGGTCCGCCACCCTCGGAGCCGGTAAGTGAAGAACCGGAAGCAGCGCCTTCGACTTCTACTTTGGAGGTGGGAGTTCCCCCAGTGGGTTCTTCCTCTACTGCTGCTGAATAGCTTCCGGAGAGTGGCCCTAGTACTGCAGAAGCTCAAGGGACCACACTTGTAGAGTGGGACCCTATTTTTGTTATGCAAAACCCCCTGGATTTAGCGGAATTGACTGAGCAGGCCCAAAGCCTATCCCTCTGGCGTTGTCCATAGACAACGCCTGCTCGAGCATCCGACAAGTTCAGCTCGCCTTCGATCATGAGAGCAAATCCTTGGAGGAGGAGCGCAACACCTTAAGACGTTGGCGTAACAGGCTCCATTTTGAGACCAGGCTTGCTCAGACAAGACTTGCTGACCAGAAGGAGTGGATCAAGAGGGAAAAGGCCCGGATGGAATACTGGGACAAGCTATTGGAGGAGAAGGAAGCAGCCATCAGGACACTTGATGCTAACTCTAGGGAGATCCTTGAGCAAGCCAAGGAGAGGCGTGATGCTACTGATGAGCGTCATGAAAACCTCAATGAGTTAAACGAGATCCTCCTGAAGCGTCGAGCGGACCTTGAGGCAAGGGAAGCAAAGCTCCCAGAACAGTAGGAGGATCTTTTGAAGAGGGAGGAGGAGCTCGCCCAGAGGCTAACTCTGGGAGAGAAAAATTTGGTGGATCGCTCAAGGAAGTTTGAGCAGTGGAGTAAAGAGGAAAAGGAGAAGTACTAGAAACTAGGGCAGGAGCTCTCGAAAAGAGCAGAAGATGTTGCCAACAAGGAAGGTAAAGTGAGAGGCAGGGAAAAAGACCTGGCAGAACGGCAAAACCGCATCCACCTCCGGGAGACGGAGTTGACCGATCGTGAAAAGAAAGTTGCTAAGAATATACAGCAGCATGACAAAGTGGTCGAGCGCATCGATCGGGAAGGTTCGGAGCTTGCGGCCGCCCGGAGGTCACTGAAGGAGCTGCGGAGCTTGAGGAAGACGGAGTCCATTCAAGTATGGGACTTCTTGGGGCAAGCCAACGACGCGCTGACACCACTAGGCTTCAGTCTTGTACGTCCGAACAATCCAAAGCTGGACTTGGACCGAGCGCTAGTAGCCCTCAATGCTGCTGGTGGCAAACTCGACGCGATGATTGACGTCATTGCGGACCAGCTGGAGACAGAGGGGAAATCTCTGGCTACGAACGTCGCGGAGTATGTGCTGACGTGTTATGTGAGCCGAGATCCTGAATTATCCCTGGACCCGGTGCTCCAAGGTTCCGTTGCTGAAGAGGAGGACGCCGCCAGGGCCAACGTCCAAGGAGTTGTCAAGGAAGTCGCCTCATTCTTCCATAGGACTTAGATCTTCCGATAGCTAGGACTTTTTCCTTTTGCCTTCTGCTGTAATCCCAATTTTGTAATCTAGTGCTTTGAATTAATGAAATCCACTTTGCCATGAATTTCACTTTATTGTTGTTTTGTCTTCAATATATTGTGCTCTGTCTTGTTGGCCCCCTGGTATATGTGCACAATTCAAGTGTGTACATGTACCAAAAGGATTTGACAATATGTTGATGACTTGAACGCTTCGAACTTGTAGATTTTAGGTCTAAAGTCTTTATTTCCAACATGTCGACGGCTGGCCCCCTGGGATTGTCAGAGCTTTGTAGCTCCGACGGTACCCACCATCAACATATAAAACATTGACGGCGGGCCCCCTAGGATTTATCTGAGCTTGATAGGTCCGGTAGCTCCCGATGTCAACGCACGAATCATTGAAGGTAGGCCCCCAGGGATTGCCGGAGCTTTGTAGCTCTGACATCACCCACTTTCAACATATTAAACGTCGATGGCACGCCCCCTTGGAGGATGTCGGAGCTTAGTAGCTTCGGCGTCGTCCACCATCGCTGTGAATTTCTGTTTTTCCTGCACATTAAATACAAGAAAAGAGTAAAATTCCTCCTCTTGTCTATAAAACGTTGTGACTTATCATTCTTATTTGAGTTTCAAATCCGAAGAAACTCGATATGGTAACAAGCATATTGATGTTATTTTTCCGGACCCATATGCTTTTTTAGTACTCACCCTACTGAGGCCTGTCGGGGTGTAGTTAGAGTGGCGTACTTAGGGTGCAGGACCAGGCTAAGTTGATAGCACACTCCTGACCTATGTTGGCTTCGCGCTCAGGCAAGTAGACTATACAGCATGTTAAGATCCAAAGAGATCAACAATATAACTTGTAACACATATGAATAACTTGGAAAAAAACTAAAAAAGAATTGCAAAACTTCATTATAGACAAAAAGGATAAAAACAATAATTTGACATATCGAGCCTTGTGCAAAAATAAATGCACGTGGAGTCTGTTTTCGCACAACAATATCTTTCATTATAGGTCCGGATTACAGAGGAGATAAGGACACACTCAGGTTACATAGCCAAGCTAAGTGCATCATACATCCTGTACTGACCCCGAGCAGGTAGCTACACTTTTAGTGCTATGACTGTATGAAGTGTACTTGAACTTCCTGGACCCTGCCGGACGGGTCCGAATGTTCTCCCAGGGGACCTACCCATCTCTGTATAGCGATTCTATAATGTACATTGTGTGTAATTACAGACTCACCTCCGTGATTTTAAGCATAAAACTTACAGAGGTGCTCGATGTTCCAAGGATTAGGAAGCGGAGTCCCATCCTTAGTTGCCAAGCGAACGCATCCGGGACGGGATACTTTGATCACTCAAAACGGACCTTCCCAGCTGGGGGAAAGTTTATTCATTCCTTCACGAGTTAGTATCTTCCGAAGCACCAGATCACCTTCTTCAAACTGTCGGTTGCGCACATGCCTTTGATGATAGCGTCGGAGCACTTGGCGATAACGTGCATTCCGAACAGCTGCTTGGCACCTTCCCTCGTCGACGAGGTCAAGGTCTTCACGCCGGAGCTGGTCCTGCGTGGCTTCGTCGAAGGTCCGGAATCGGAGGGGCCCCAAGGTGATCTTCGGAGGAAGAACTGCTTCAGCTCCGTACACCAGGAAGAAAGGAGTCTCCCTAGTTGACCTGTTTGGAGTTGTCCTGTTTGCCCACGCGCTTGTGAATTGGGTTCTGTTGTCAGTTATGACTTTGTTTGGAATTCCAGATCTGCATACTATGGACTTCAAGAACTTGATTGTTGATTGCTTTTTGATTGTCACAACTGGGGTTGCTTCCGGCCATTTGGTGAACTTATCGATGGCGACATACAGAAACTTTTAACCTCCGACGGTTTTTGGGAATGGTCCCAAAATGTCAATGCCCCACACAGCGAATGGCCATGTAGGAGGTATCATTTGTAGTGATTGTGCCGGTGTATAAATCTGTTTTACATGGAACTGGCACGCTTCACATTTTTTCACTAGCTCCACCGCATCCTGAGTGCTGTAGGCCAGTAAAAGCCATGTCAGAATACTTTACCAACCAACGTGCGGGAAGAAGCATGGTTCTCACACTTGCCTCCATGGATTTCTGCGAGGAGCTCACAGCCTTCTTCCATTGCAATGCACCGCATTAGGATGTCATTGGCACCGCGCCGGTACAGATCCCCTTCTACCAACGTGTATATTTTAGCCAATATGACAATCCGGTCAGCAGATACACTGCCTTCAGGAAGGATATTGTCTTTCAAGTAGCTCCGGATCTCCGAAATCCATGCATTGGAGCTAACTTGAGCTTTTGAGTCTTGCGTGCTCGGTTGCTCGGAGCTTCCAACAGCACCTACGACCCTTGGTGGACGCCATGGTAACAGGGCCACCGGGACCGCCAACTTTGATTTGCTGGTCTCGCCCCCTTCGCTCAGTTTGGCAGGCTGAGCTGTTGGTCTTGACAACCTCCGAATGAAGATTACATTGGTAGCCGAAGCTCCGGTTGAAGCCTTCACTGAGAGTTTGTCAGCTTCAGTGTTATGAAGACACTGGACATGGTGGAGATCCAGGACTTCGAAGTCCTTCTGGAGCCTCTGGACTTCAAGGAGATAAGCAGGTAGTTGGGGATTGTTATAGTAGCATTTAACTTTGACTTGTTTGATGATGAGTTGTGAATCACCCTTCACTAACAGCTGTTTGACACCATAAGATAGTGCCACCTTGAGTCCGTAGATGAGAGCTTCATACTCCACCATATTGTTGGTTGCCCTGAAATCAAGGTGAACCATGTACTTGACCTTCTCCCCAGTCGAAGCCAGGAGAAGGATTCCAGCTCCGGCCCCCTGCTTCTGCATGGAGCCGTCGAAGTAGAGAGTCTAGTGAGGCTCAATGAATACTGGAACCTTTGGTTCCAGTTTCTGCTCACTGGGGCCCCCAGGGTTTGATGGAGAGGGAGTCCATTCCGCCATGAAGTTAGCCAAAGCTTGACTTTTGATTGCTTGTCGTGACACGAATTCTAGATCGAACTCGGCCAACTCTGCTGCCCACTTTTCAATATTCCCAGTAGACTTAGGGTTATGCAAAATAGCACGCAGTGGGAAAGAAGTTACCGCTGATATTTTGTGGGCTTGGAAGTAGTGATGAAGCTTCCTTGAGGCTATAAGAACTGTATAAAGAAGCTTATGCACCTTAATGTATCTTGTCTTGGCGTCATGGAGTACTTTGCTGATGAAGTACACTGGGCGCTGGACGGTCCGGACCCTCTCTGAAGGGCCCAGAGCTTCTTCTCCATCGACCCGGACCCTCCCGGAGGGGTCCGGACCTTTTTGCTAAGCTTCTTGGAGCCTCCCGAAGAGGTCCAGAACTCTTCTTGTTCAACCCGGACCTTGTTAGAAGGGTCTGAATCATCTTGGTTGGCGAGGTGAACCCCCTCAGATGAATGAGGTTGATCTCCTAGCATTTCATCTTGACATTCCGTGTCTGGGGGCTGGGACCCAGACACGCCTTCAGGTAACTCTGGACCTTCCCGGAGGGGTCTGGGCTCCTGGACTGGATGTTGTTCCTGTCTTTCCGCGACCAAGACCATGCTGACAACTTCGGTGGTTGCAGAAATGTAATGTAATAAAGGCTCACCAGGATTCGGAGCTACCAAGAGCAGTAGTGTGGTGAGGAGCTGTTTCAGCTCTTGAAACGCCTTTTCTGCTTCTTCAGACCAATGAATTGGTCCGGACTTCCTCAAGAGTTAGAAGAAGGGAAGTGTCCGCTTTGCCAGCCTTGAGATGAACCGGTTGAGCGCGGCTAAACATCTAGTCAACTTCTGGACATCCTTGATGCGGGTTGGGGGCCGCATATCTTCTATAGCCTTCATCTTCGCCGGATTTGCTTCAATTTCTCGGTGAGTTACCAAGAAACCTAGACGCTTCCAGGAGCTAACCCCGAAGACACATTTGTCTTGGTTCAGCTTGGTACGCGTGATGCGTAGCTTGTCGAAGACAGCTTGTAAATTGTCAAGGAGTGACTCCTTGTTCTTGATCTTCATGACGATGTCATCGACGTACACCTCCACCAAGTCTCTAACTAGCTCTCCAAATGTTTTGTACATAGCTCGCACAAATGTTGAAGCACCATTTTTAAGACCAAAGGGCATGGCAGTATAACAGTATAATCCATCTACTGTTATGAAGGCAGTATGTTCTTCATCTTCCTTAGACATTTGGATTTGATGATATCCAGAATATGCATCTAAGAAATACAATAGCTCACACCCGGAGGTGGAGTCCACTATCTGATCTATCCTAGGTAGTGGAAATGGATCCTTTGGACATGCCTTATTTAAAATCGTGTAGTCGATACACATCTGAAGCTTCCTGCCAGCCTTGGGCACCACAACTGGGTTTGCAAACCATTTTGGGTGAAACACCTCCTGGATGAAACCAGCTTCGAGCAACTTCTTGATCTCCTGTCAGATGAAGTTTTGTCGCTCGATTGATTTCTTCTGGGGCTTTTGGTGTACAGGCCGCGTGTCCGGATAAATCTTCAGGTTGTGCTCAATCACCTCCCTAGGGATCCCAAGCATTTGCGACGGTTGCCATGCAAACACGTTGACATTAGCCCGGAGGAAAGTGATGAGCGTGAGTTCCTATTTGTTGTTCAGACCTCTTGATATACGGGTAGTCTAAGAAGCGTCAGAACCAATTTGGACGACTTTGACGCGAATGTCGGTGTTGCCGCTTGGTTGCACAGGAGGTGCAGAGGTAGAGCCTCGATGACGAATGCTTGGAGGGTTCAGAGTTGGCTCCTTACCGGGTGTTTCCTCCTGCGCTGTAACGAGCGTATAGAGTTCCTCCAATGCAGTTATTCCTGTAGTGCGATCTCCGCGGATCCGGAGAACGCCCGCAGGTGTTGGCATCTTCAACCCTAAATAATCATAATGGGCAGCGGCCATGAACCTGTACAAGGCTGGCCTGCCTAATGGCGTTGAACAGCAGACTGATCTGCGCGACATCGAAGACCAACTTCTCAGTTCTGTAGTTCTCCCGAGTTCCGAAGGTCACTGGGAGTGTGATGGAGCCGAGAGGGGTAATGGCCCCCGGACCTACCCCAGAGAAAGGTCGAGATAGGCGAAGGTCCAAAGGCTTCAAAGCTTATGAGGTTCAGCCCTGCACCTCCGTCCACCATTACATGGTGGAGTTGGATATTGTTAATGGTCGGAGACACCATCAACAGGAGTTGGCCAGCTCCAATCACTACAGGAAACGCGATCATTTGTGATGGGCGTCCTAATTTGTGATGGCTGACCGTTGCAAATAAACCTATTTGTGACGGCCCGCAAGTGGCCATCGCAAATTAAAAAAAAGTCATCGCAAATAGACACTTATTCGCGACGGCTGCTACAGGAACCGTCACGAATAAGATGGCCATCGTAAATAAAGCTTATTTGTGATGGCCTCTTCCATTAGCTGTCGCAAATAATGTTAATTCCAACGGCCAAACCTAAAGCCGTTGCAACTAACGTGGTCGTCTCAAGTTGAAGGCCTATACCATCGGGTCGAACACATTTCCAAACCTCTTCGTCCCTACACGCGCCGACGCCCCCGCCACCGGCCCGGCGCCCCCGCTCCCGCCGCTGGCCCGCTGCACCCCCACCGCCCCTGGCCCCTGCGCCCTTGGCGCCCCACCACCCCCGGCCTCGCCGCCCCTGGCCCCGGCGCCCCGCCGCTCCCGACCCTGACGCCCCCGACCCCTGCGCCCCCGGCCCCCCACCGCCCCCGGCCCCGCCGCCCCCAGCCCTCCGCAGCTCCCCCCCCCCCCCCCCCCCCCCCGCCGCCGCCCCCGACCCTAGACAGCAGCGCTACCGGCCTCTTCCAACGCCTCCGTCGTTCGTCTGACGCCGCCGGCCCGCTGCTCCATGCCACACAGGTAAAGTAGGCATTTAGTTGTTAATTTATAGATAATTAGTTGTTAATTGTTAATTGATGATTAGTTGTTATGCTATTTAGTTGTTAATTGTTCTTGATGATTAATTGTTATGCGAATTAATTGTTAGGTTGTTGTTAATTAGTTGTTAATTCTTATTAATTGTTAGTAGTTGCTAATTAGGTTTGAATTGCAATTAATTGTTAGTTAGTTGTTAATAGTTGACTATTCTAAATAATTATTAGTTAGTTGTTAATTAGTTGTTAAATGGATCTTAATGTTACTATATATGATTAGGTTTTATTTAATTATGTTTAAGATTTGAATTGTTGCTCTCGTTTATTGTTTTGTGATTAAAATACAGTTGCTTATGTTTTTATTAATATTTTTGATGCTTATGTATTATATATAGAAACAGCTAAAGTAGGCATCGTATATGTAGCGTATATATGGCCCATCGGGCCCAACCCTAACCTTCATTCGAGGTCGGGCAAAGAGAGAACGACGTCACTGCAGTGTGGGTCACGATCGTGACCCGTGACTTGTGACATGAGGTGAATCATTAGGGTTAAGTGTATATGGGCCGGGTGGCCCATTACTAACCCTAAAAGTATGTAACCAGGTATCTCTCCGCCGCAAGACCCCCCGTTCACATCGCGCATGTTTGTGAGTACGTATAAGATGATGAAAACTCCGAAAACGTATGTTGCGAGTATGTGTCCTTGACTCGCAACATCCGTAAGGCAACAGGTTTCCCAACGAACCAGTTGCCCTCCTTTGTACTTTAAGAACTGCACCGGATAGGGGGTGTAGTGTTAAATAGGCGGCGTTATGCTGCCAAAATTTTGTGATTTGTGATACGGATGATAATCAAATATTGATGAATCAGTAGGGTTAAGTGACCAACCCAGAAGGTCACGACACGCAATAAGTGTGATCGTGCCGTGTAGACCATTGTAGTGGTACCATATGCGTCAAGGTGGTATTGTATACATTAACGACAATTTCTTTCGCGTTAAACTGCAGAGCCAAACATGGGTGAAGACCGCAGTTGGATGTATACTGGCTAGAAGAGCAGAACTAGTGGTCACTCGGATGAGTGGTACATCAAGTTAGATAAATTTTTGGATCAGGCATTTTCGTTGTCAACGGAAGATATGGTGCGGTGCCCATGTACAAAATGTTGGAACACCAAGTTTTTGAGAAGATGAGAGCTTTGGTTTCACTTATGCGAAATGGTTTCACTCCACAGTATGAATGTGGACCTTTCACGGTGAGACTAATTCTCGAGTCATAGCAGAAGTGGATGAGGATGATGATATAACAGAGGTTGATAGGATGGATGAGATGCTAGAAGCTCTGGAAGCAGATGATCCTCTTACAAATGAGGCAGAGAAGTTCTTCGAGGAGCTGAGGAAATCACAAGAGCCATTGCATGAACACACGATTGTGACTGTACTTGCTTTCTTGACCAGATTTATGGCAATTAAATCCAAATAATTTTTTTCCATCAACTGCTACAATGATCTCATGAAATTGATCTGCGATATCCTTCCACAACCTCACAAAGCACCACCAGATATGTATCAGTCAAAGATCATGATATCTAGTCTCGGTATGAAGTATGAGAAAATTGATGTGTGCCCAGACAACTGCATGCTATTCTGGGAAGAGCACGCCAATGAGGAGATGTGCTTGAAATGTGGTAAATCGAGGTATGTCGAAGTTGTTAATGACGATGGCGATAATGTGATGACAGATGTCGCACATAAGCAGCTTCGTTACTTGCCTGTGACACCTCGGTTGAAGCGGTTGTTTCTTTCAAAAAGAACCGCAAGACACATGAGATGGCACAAAGAAGGTAAATGTGAGAACAAATAATTCTTGACGCATCCGTCTAACGGTGATGCATGGAAGGTGCTAGACCGTTTTGATCCAGACTTTTCTCGTGATGCGAGGAATGTTCTCATCGGATTAGCGACAGACGGATTTTCACCGTTCAGTACGAACGCCACGCCATACTTCTGTTGGCCCGTCTTTGTCATTCTGTACAACCTGCCACCTACTTTTTGTACGAAGAGCGAGTTCATGTTTCTCAGCCTCATTGTACCTGGACCTGATAATCTCGGGTCACGTCTCAACGTGATGTTAAAACCGCTGATCGAAGAATTGAAAGTCTTGTGGACAGGAGTCGAAGCGTACGACAGTTACAAGAAGCAGAAATTCAACCTTCGAGTTGCTTATTTGTGGTCCATCCATGATTTGTCGGCATACGACATGTTTTTCGGTTGGAGCACTCACGATCGTCTGACGTGTCCGATATGTGCTTCAGACACGGATTGCTTTTGACTAACTCATGGAGGCAAAATATCTTATTTCGATTGTCACAGACGTTGGCTGCCCTCGAATCACATATTTAGGCAGCAGAGGCATGTCTTTCGAAAGAACACTGTTGTCACTAAAGGACCACCGAAGCGTCTCAATGGGTCAGAAATTTCTAATATGTTGGACAAACTGGTGCCTGATGAAGGTCGTCCTGGATATTTCGTAGGTTATGGAGAGGAACCCAATTGGACTCACATATGTGGACTTTGGGAGCTACCGTATGTGAAGTCGTTGATTCTAATGCACAACATTGATGTCATGCATCAGGAGCGTAACATGAGCAAAAGTATCATAAGCACTTGCATGGATATGTCTGGCAAAATGAAAGACAATTACAAAGCAAAACTAGATTTGGCAAACATTTGTCACCGTCCAACTCTTGAAATCTCTGAAAGTGGTGGGAAGCCATGTGCTTATTTCTGTTTTTGATCGAAAGAAAAGAAAGGAGTTATGAAATGGATGGGAACTTTGAAATTCCCAGATGGTTACGCAGCTAGCCTGAAATGAGCCGTAAATGTGAACACAGGAAATCTCACTAGGTTGAAGAGTCATGATTATCACATTATAATGGAAAGACTCTTACCTGTTATGTTTCGAGGCTATCTAGATGATGCGGTGTGGAAGGTTTTAGCCGAGCTCATCTATTTCTATAGACAGCTTTGTGCTAAAGAAATCTGGATAAGTTAGAGAAGGAGATAGCCATACTTTTATGTAAGATGGAAAAAAATTTCCATCAGGTTTCTTCAATCCAATGCAACATCTGCTTATCCATCTTCCATTTGAAGCTAAAGTTGGCGGTCCTGTGCAATACAGGTGGATGTATCACATTGAAAGAGCGCTACGATATCTGAAACCAATGGTTGGCAACAGGGCAAGGGTGGAAGGGTGCATCGCTGAAGCATATGCTCTTAAGAAAGTAAGATATTTTTCAAGTGTCTACTTTGCGGAAGAAAACAATATCAATACTTCGGCGATGTGGTACAATGTGGACGAAACACCCCCTTTAAGCGACCTTTCCATTTTTCAAACGAGAGGCACCACCGTTGGTAGCTACACGACCTACGTGCTATCCGAACATGACAGGACTGTTGCTTTGCTCTACATGTACGCAAATATAGAAGGCATGCAGGAATACTTCGAGTAAGTGTTTGTCCTACATTTATGCTAATCGACATATTTTGCTACACATGTATTCTAAAGGATGTTTTTTCACATTCAGCGAGTTCCACAGACAATGTTGGCCACATAGGCATCAACCTATGGCCAAACAAGTAGAAGGGATGCGAAAAAAAAGGAATAAATGGAGGACCAAGTTTTCTATCCTGGTTTCGAGATTATGTAATACTCTCTTGTCTTCTATGTATTATAAGTTACTATTATTAAAGAAGTATTATTTTAACTTACGATCATTTTTGATAGTGTCGGACTCACAATGTCCATGAAGATTTGCGACAGCTATCTTATGGATTGGTGAATGTTAGAAGCTATGGTCGATATGACGTAAATGGCTTTCGATTCCGTACAACTCATTTTGAAGCTATTCGTCCTCTCGCGGCAACATCGAATTCTGGTGTTGCGACGAGAGCAATGGACACTAAAGGGAATTTAACCGATTATTATGGGATCATTAACAAAATCCTTGAATTTACTTTTACCGGAAATAAGACCCTTCGAGTTGTCTTCTTTGACTGTGACTGGTTTGATCGCACTCATGGAACTCGAGAAAACCAATTTGGAATGGTCGAAGTGAAACATAAGGATCGACTACGAGGTTACGATACATTTGTTCTTGCACATCAAGTGGAACAAGTGTATTATCTACCTTATCCATGCACGAAGCTCAGTGCTTGGTGGGTGGTATATAAGGTGAATCCTTATGAGCGGTTATATACTCCTGGGGATGATGGTTACCATGATAGCGAAGACGTTGAAGCAGTGTACCAAGAAGAAGAGTTGTCAAGCACTTTTATCATCGAGCCTGGTGCAGGACTCGATCAATTAGTTGGAGAGGTTGAAGATGTAGAGGCAGATGATATGCGAAAACAGAAATTAGAACAGGCCACGATGAAAGATCGTTGGGCTAGTTTAAATAGTAGGGCACATGATAATGATGTTGATGAATTTCGAAAGTGATTACAAGTAATGTTTTCTTGAAGATAGTAACATGAATTTTGTATATCTTATTTTCATATTTACTGATTATCTATTAAAACAGG
This sequence comes from Tuctoria greenei, assembly GCA_036927565.1. Taxonomy (NCBI): domain Eukaryota; kingdom Viridiplantae; phylum Streptophyta; class Magnoliopsida; order Poales; family Poaceae; genus Tuctoria; species Tuctoria greenei. The sequence goes on from JAYESD010000005.1 coordinate 121,451,416, forward strand.
ATGGCGTCCAAGAAGGGTAAGAAGGTGCCGCTGACGAGGGTGTTCTACCCCTCTAGACCTGAGGACGCTTTCGCTGGTGCCTCGTCGACTGGGAGCAGACGCTCTCAGCTGCTGGGGACGTTCTGAGCAGCTCTAAAGCTTCGTCACAGGTAAATTTCACTCGTTTTTGACAAATTCTTTAAATTCAATTTCACATTAAACTTACTTATGAATCATTTGAATGTTGTATTCCTCACCGGCTGACTAAGAGGCTGCGGCGCCAGTTGACCTTGGATACCCTTTGGTGAGCCAGCCCTCGGTTAGCCAGCCATCAGCTGGCGATCCTTTTGTTCCTAAGCCCTTTGACTCGACCGGTGACAAGTCGTCTGGGTCACCTGACGTGGCGCCCCAGCACACGCGGAGGATGAGGAGGACTCACTTTGTCAGTCCTCTTGCGGTCCCTTCACAGAGGATCGTGATTCGTCCAGTCGGAGACAGGTAATAAAAATTATAGTGTTCAATTTCAGTTTTTTTTGTTACTTAAGTAATGAATCAATAAATATCTTGCAGGGTTTGGGACGACATGTCTTTCACCGATGAGAGACACCAAAGGCCGGTGAACGGTGTCCTTGGGTCCTTAGTGCGTTTGCACTATACCGGGGTCATCGACGGGGTGCCTGCTCTTTCATGGGAGGACTATGGACGCGTCCATCACCAAGAGCATGGCAACTGGAGTCCGTATGGGCCGATTTTATGGTAAGTATGTTAAAAATAGTTTCTAAGTTTTATGTCTTAAACTCTTTTAATGAACATCTCTTCAATATATTCTTTATGACCGACAAGGTATATTTTAGAGGACCCGAACGACCCTCGCATGGTTGAGGATGCGAGGAGAGTGTTTCACTACAATGCTGCCAAGGCGCTTCGACAAGCTTTGTCGAATGCTCGTGTTCAAATTATTACTGAGCACTTCAAGGCGAGCCAGCACCACGTGCTACACTTCCGGCAAGAGAGTGAGAGGCACCTGACGGAGGAGGAGTACGCGCAGGTACGTGGGGTGTAGTAAGAATTTTTTCCTGATAATTTCCTCGATGGTAGTTTTAACGAGTTACAACTATGTGCAGGGCCACGTGAGCTGGTTGCAGGGTCAGACCGATGTATTTCGGGCTCTTTGTCACTATTGGGCTGGCGATGAGTTTAAGGCTAAGTCCGGGAAGGCTCGAGAGTGCAGAGGGGTCGAGGGGAAGAGCAGGTACGGCCAAGATAACCACTTGCGTCTAGCTAAACGCATGGTAAGTGTATGTAACTTATATTTATATATTCATAATATATTGTTCGTACTAACACGTATTGATAGGAGCACAAGACAGAGGTGTCGCCGACCTCTGCTGAGATTTGGAAGAGAGGTCACAGGGACCCTTCTCAGGCTCAGGGGTGCAGTCAGGCTACAGCCGAGCGACTGGTAAGTTTAAAAATCATTCATATTAAATATAACTATATGTATTATTGAACTTACACGGTTTCCTTGTTTTGCAGGCTAAGTACGGGGAGGAGGCTAGGAAGATACACGGCGAAGATTTCGATTGGGAACAAGAACCAATTGATCCTCAAGCCGCGTATGCAAGCGGAGGTGGAAAAGCACACGGAAAGTGAGTTTATAAGTCATTTTATCATTTTCAATTCAAAGTATTCAAGATATTTCAATTTCATATTACTGACTCTCTTTTTTATAGGCTTGCCATATTCAACGGAGTTGTCGACTCGAGGGCGGGGAGACCTGCGAGAGGCAGCTCCACGTAGGCTTCTTCGGTGGGCACGGGAGGTCGTCGCGTCTTGCGGAGGGACATTGATATGCAGTCCCTCCGACAAACTGTAGAAGAGAACCTCAGACGACAGGAGGAGACGGAACGCCAAAGGATCGCGATGGAGGCCATGATCCATTCCCAGGCAGCAGCGTTGGCGTAGATGCGGGAAGTAATGGAGGTAACAATAAAAACTAAAGTTCCCATTAATTCAGCGTAAATGAGTTACTAATAGGTAATATTTAATGTTTGCAATGACAGGCCATGGCTCGGGCGCAAGGTCTGGGGATCCAGCTACCGCCACTACCACCGGTCCTTCCAAGCGATCCTTCTTTTACAGGTCAGGTAATTTTCTATGTCAACTTAACAATTCTAGTTTTAACTCAACTTAACCAAAATAAAGCGAGGAAATGGAGTGACAGTGAAAGATAGATAGAATGAGAGATGAAGTTAGAAGAGGGAGGAAGATAGAGAAAAAAGGATTGAGATAGAAGAGAAAGGAGATAGTTAGATAGAAGAAAAGGATTGAGATGGAAGAAAGAGAGAGATAGAAGAAAGAGTGAGAGATAGTTAGATAGAGTGGGAGAGCAATGACAAGAGAGGGGGAGTTTGGAGATAGAAGGAGAGGAAAAGAGAGAGAATGGGAGATGTAGATTGAGATAGAGGGAGGAAGATAGAGGGAAATGATAGCAATAGAGAGAGAGGAATGAAAGAAGAGAGGAAGAGAGGGGATCTAGATGGAGATAGAGGGAGAGGGAGGGAGAGATGTTGATGCATTTATATTATAACTCTAAGTTTCATTAATTTTAGGGATCTGCGACGGCTGCACAAACTTCGTCGCCATCGCTACCGCCACCTGGAATGAGGCGCAACAACGACTTCAACTTCGGAGGTGGCTTCGGAGGTCAGACGGGCGAGTGAGCCCTTGTTTGGTTTGTTGATGGTGATGCGATGTATCAACGATGTGTTGTGATGTGTTTTGTGACTGTTATGATGTTTATATGACTGTTTGTTATATATTGCTTGTTCTGTGATTCTGGCCATCGAGTCGGGTAGTACATTCGGTTTTTTTTTACAAAAAACCTTATTTGTGACGGCCTTTTATACAGTACCGTCGCAAATAAGGTCTCAGGCCGTCGCAATTAAGCCTCTGTTATTTGCGACAGCCCGGCCGTCGCAATTAAGGCCCTATTTGCGACAGCGAGGCCATCGCAAATGGCCGCATGGGCCCCGTCGGTTGACCGTGTGGGACCCATGGACTGACCTTATTTGCGACGGCTAGGCCGTCGCAAATAGGGTCTTAATTGCGACGGCCAGGCCATCGCAACTAGACCTGTGGGGCCCACCAGCCCCCTAGCAATAATTTGTGACAGCTGTTGCCGGCCGTCGCAAATAAGCTTATTTGCGACGGTGGCCATCGCAAATAAGCTTATTTGTGACGGCCAAAAGTTGTTGCAAATAAGGAAAGCCGTCGCAAATAGCTTATTTGCGACGGCCCTGGTTGTCGCAAATCATCGGGATTCCTGTAGTGAATCATGTTGCGGGGGAAGTCCGAAGCATCCAAAGTGATGGTAGTGTCCATCCACTTTCGATGAGGCTCCTCCCAGTGGGAGCTGCAACGGCCATGTCCCGCCGCATTGTCTTGAGAATGCGGCGAGAGGTGATGTCCCAAGAACCACCATAAATGGTGTTCAGGGTCTTCCGACGCTCGTTGTCAGAGACATCAGAGTCGTCGTCGACGGTGTTGTAGACATCTTTCAGGACCTTCTTGGGGTCCTGAAAACCTAGCTCCTCTTCAATCGGATCTTTGTTGACTTTTTGTTTCCCTTCCCGCTGGCGGAAAGGAGCTTCTTCCCGGCGCTTGTTGTAGCGCTTGGCAAGGTTTTGGACCTCTCGGCATTCTTACAAATTGTGTTTGTCCGTCCTGTGGATCGGACACCATACTTTGGAGCTGTTGCCGTCTTCTGACGAAGGACGAGGTCGCTTTTCGGGGCGTGGCCCCCGGCCACCCGGAGCTGCAGCAGCCCCAGCGGTAGGTGCGTCGACCGATGGCTTCTTCTTGCCGCTGGGCTTCTTTTTCTTTTTGCCACCTCCAGATGTAGTGGCTTCAGCTTTGGAGGACTTCTTTTTAGCCTCCGAAGCTGGCTTGGAGTGCATCTCACGGCCCTCCGCAGCTTTAGCATATTTGTATGCTAGGTTGAAGAGTTCTGTGACGCTGGTGACTTCTTTGATTGCCAGCTTCTCCAGCATCTTCTTGTCCTGAACGACCTGTCTGAATGCAATGATAACAGAGGCGCTCGAGATGGATGGGATGGTATTGCGTACCTGAGAGAATCACTGGATGAAAGATCGCAGCGACTCTCCCATTTTTTGCTGGACAGCGAAAAGGTCCAGTTTAGTGCCAGGTCGAGTGTATGAACTCCCGAAATTAGCAGTGAATGGCATAGCTCCGTCCAACTGTTGATGGAGTTAGGCGTGAGGCTCATAAACCAGGACCTAGCGGTTTCGGTTAAGGCCACTGGGAAGTAGTTGGCCATCACGGCCTCATCGCCCCCCACTACAAGTATAGCACTGGAGTAAATTTAAAGAAATTCATTGGAGTTGACAGTACCGTCGAATTTCTCCGGTAAATGAGGTCGGACCTTCTGTGGCCATCTGACCATGCGTAAGTGCATGGCCAGGGCAGAACAGCCTCCTCCTACTACCTGAGGAGCAGGGTTGTCCCGAGCCTCTCGCCTCTCGCGAGCACGCTCGATATGGACGCGACCGTCCTGCTGCCAGTAACAGCGATCAAGTTCCGACCGTAGATCATGGGTCAGAATCCTTGTGATGGTGTGGGTGCATCGTGCCCCAAAAGGCAACAAGGTCACCTGCGGAGAAGTAGCACGACGTCGGTGTTGTGACACGTGAGGACCAAGTCTTCCAGACAAGGTCCTACGTTGAGCTGCTGCCTGCCCGGAAGGGGGAGGACCTTGGTTGCTGATGGCATCGGCTGCGGCTGCAACCAGATGTTGTACATCAGCGCACCACTGCTTCATTGCACCCTGAGGTGCTCCGGGCGTTGGGGTGCTCCAACAGAGTCCACACAGCATTTAGCGCATTTTCGGGGTTTTTGTTTGCCGATGTTGTGACCGACACAAGTAACCCATCTTGTTGTCCAGCAATATTTGTTGGGACAGATGGTGGTGGTGGTGGTGGCATGACGTCCGCTGGGACAACGGTGCCTACTGGATGTTGCATGTTAGAGGGATTGCCTCTAGCAGGCTGCTCAGCATGGTTGCCGTTAGAGGATCCTGCGGCGGACTTCACCATCTTGAGATCTCGGGTAACCCCCTACCCGGTGCGCCAAAATGTCGAAGTGTAACTGTGACACTTCCCCTTGTACTACTAAATGTAGCCCACGGAGGTTCTTGTATTGGTTTGGGCATGTAGAGATCAAGAACAAGATGGTGACACGGGAGATTTACGTGGTTCAGGCCGCCTGAGCGTAATACCCTACTCCATGGGGTGTGTGTTGTTGTATTGGGAATCACTAGTATGCGTAGTGTATGGCTCAACTTGTCTCTATATCATGCGGTCAGTCCTTTTATAATCCAAGGACTGACCGTTACAATGCTTGCCTGGCCCGACATGTGGCTCTGGCGCATTTAATAGCCTAATACACTCTCTATGAGTATTAAGCATGGTTAATAGTGTGATAATGTGCCTTAATGGATGTGTTACCTCTACTAACAGTGCTCTGATCATGTATCATTAATGCATCATTAATGATGTGTAATCAGGTCTTGTAACCGCTGCTTTAACTGTCCCTTGAATGTCCGTGCTGTTGGAGATCCGCCAGTGTACTCATTGGTGGTGTAGGTCCAGAGGCTCCACACGTGGTAGCTTTGGATCTTCCCCTTGTGGGGAGGTAGCTCCAAAACCGCTATACACGTGTCGGCACCATAACTTCCCTCCGTTGGGGGTTAGGTCCGGGATCGTTATACATGCTGAATCCGGAGCTTCTCTGTGTTGGGAGTTTAGCTCCGGACTTACATATGAGGGATGCAGGTCCAGTGTACTGTGACATGTGGGGCCTGAGGAGACCTTGAACTTCGACGGGTAGAACTCTCTTCCACTTCTTGCGGTATCGTGGGGTACCCGGTACGCAGGGTACCGACAACTAGGTTGTGTGCTGCCGTCAACTTGTCTGTGTTTGTGCTTGGAGCCGCACTATACCCTTTGCTTAATTGCTTAGTTGCTTAGCTTAATGCTTATATTATTTCCTCTGCAGATTTATCAATAATAATGATCATTAGAGTTGTAATTTGAGGATAATTGAATATTGTAACAAAAGTACTTATTTACTAGTTTGTGATGTGGTAATTTTCTGTATATCATTTGTGATGCACTCGTGTATGTGTGTTGAACATCCTAGACACACATATGCGTCACACTTGGTTCATCTTCGGAACCGGGTGTCACAAATTGGTATTAGGGCCACATGTTGACCGTAGGACGCAACCTAGATAGAATGGACACTTTAGGGCACATAGGAACACTGAGGAAATGTTATGGGTTGTTTGGTGTGTTGAATGCTATGTAATTTTTGCTTGTGTGCTTAGTAGAGGATTGTGGGATGCTTTAGCGCTTACCACATCCATATAGGCTTATATAGGTAGTTGCTTATTTTCATATCCCTTGATGCATATAGTTGGGGACGTTTTCTAAATTCTTCTATCTCCTGCTCTTCTCTTTAAATGTCGAGGACTCGCAACCAAAGGAATTCCAATGGTGAGAAGGAGAACAATGGAGCACCTGAGAACAACAACAACCTTGGACCTAAGGCTAGCAACCTTGAGCGGGTTATGGCTACGCAGAATCAGCCCATGCAGATTGTAATGCAAACTTTGGGACAGTTGCAGGCCAATAACCAGAATCAGCCCCATATGCCTCCACCGCCGCCACCCCCACCACCTCATATCAGATTGAGAGAGTTTATGAGGACTAGGACACCTACTTTTGCTCAAGCCAATGATCCTATGGAAGCTGATGATTGGCTGAAATCTTTGGAGAAGAAGCTTGCTATTGTCCAGTGCAGTGATAGGGAGAAGGTCCTTTTTGCCTCCCATCAGCTAGTTGGAGCAGCTGCGGAATTATGGGACTCTCTTTGCAATGCCCATGCAAATCAGGAAATGATCACTTGGTCTGAATTCAAGGAGAGCTTCCGTTATCATTTTGTTCCTGAGAGTGTTATGATCTTGAAGAGGTAGGAATTTGAGAACTTAAGGCAAGGAAGGTCTATCTCAATAAATTCACTCAACTCTCAAAGTATTCTCCAGAGGATGTCAACTGGGACAGCCGCAAGCAATATCTGTTTATGAGGGGCCTAAACAATGAGATTCAAGTCCAATTGCTCAATTGTGACGATGCAAATTTCTAGAAGCTTGTGGACAAAGCTATTGTGGTTGAGAACAAGGTTTGCGAGATGGAGCAAGATAATAAAAGGAAGGCGCCATATCCAGGACAGCCACAAGGAAGAATTGTTCGCCCCCGCTATGCACCACCAAATGCACCATATTACAACCCCTCTTCTCCTGCATATCACGATGCTATTCCTCCGTGCCCAACTCAGCCCATGCAGCAACACCCCGCTATGGAAGCACCTCGCCCTCCAATGCCTCATGCACCCCGCGCTAATTTTCCTGCCAATGCTCAACACCAAGCTCACCCTAACAATTTTGGTGCAGCAAGATTGTGCTATACTTGTGGTGAGGTGGGACACTTTGCATCTCAATGCCCTAAGTGAGACCTTGGTCAAGGGAACAATGCTCCAAGACAGAACCCAAGACCAAATGGAGGAGCACCACAAGGCAACTGTGGACCACAAAATTTTTATCGTGGCAAGGTGAAACATGTCTCTACGGAGGAGGCCCAACAAGCGGATGACGTAGTGATTGGTATGTTTCTCGCAAACTCCAACCCGACAACTATCTTATTTGATTCTGGAGCATCGCATTCATTATTTGCATCAAAGTATGTTGCAAAGTACAGTTTGCCAATATCTGATATGAAGTATACCTTGTTGGTTAAATCTCCTGGAGGAGAGATGAGGAAAAATATAGTATATCCAAAGGTAAGCCTTAGAATAAGGGGGGTAGACTTCTTCACCAACCTTATTATTTTGGAATCTCAAGGACTGGACATAATACTTGGTATGGACTGGTTAAAGAAGCACAATGGGATAATTCAATGTGCCACAAAGACGGTGAAGTTGACAAATGAGGAAGGAGTCAACATAGAATTTGAAGCATCACAACACACACCAAAGCAGGTGGAGCTGAATAAAATGGACGGTGCAACAATAGAGGAGATCCCAGTGGTGTGTGAATTTTCGGATGTGTTTTTGGATGAGTTGTCAGGTATGCCATCTGATCGTGACATAGAGTTTGTTATTGAATTAATGTCTGGAACTGCACCTATAGCTAAGAGGTCATATATGATGTATCATATGGAGTTAATGGAGCTCAAGAAGTCAATTCAAGAGCAGCTAGAGAAGGGTTTTATTCACCCAAGCTCTTCACCTTGGAGAGTACCAGTGCTTTTTGTGGATAAGAAGGATGGATCCCAAAAGATGTATGTTGATTATCGGGCTCTCAATGAGGTGACGATTAAGAACAAGTATACTTTGCCCCATATAGAGGATTTGTTTGATCAAATGAAGGGCGTCTGTGTTTTCTCCAAGATTTACTTGAGGTCAGGATATTTCCAAATGAAGATTAGACCATCGGATATATCCAAAACGACTTTTCTGGCACGATATGGATCCTATGATTACACTGTCATGTCTTTTGGACTGAAAAAAGCACCTGCATACTTTATGTACCTCACGAATAAGGTCTTCATGGAGTACTTGGATAAATTCGTTGTGGTGTTCATTGATGACATTATGATCTACTCGAGAAGCGAGGGGCAATATGAGGAGCATTTGAGGCTCACGTTGCAGAAATTGAGGGAACACCAATTATATGTGAAACTCAGCAAGTGCTGATTTTGGTTAAGGAAGGTGTCATTTTGGGGCTATATCATCTCTAGGGGAGGAGTATCAGTTGACTCGGGAAAAGTGAGAGATGTGCTAAAATGGGAACTGCCACAAAATGTGAAGGAAATTAGGAGCTTTCTTAGAATGGCTGGATATTATCGTCGGTTTATCAAGGACTTTTCCAAGATAGGCAAGGGCATGACTGAGTTATTAATGAAGGGGAAAGCATTCCAATGGACTCAAGCTTGTCAAAACAGTTTGGAGGAGTTGAAAAAGAGGTTAACCACCGCACCAGTCTTTGTTTTGCCCGATTTGAGTAAAAGTTTTGATATCTATTGTGATGCATCAAGACAAGGGCTTGGATGTGTGCTCATGCAAGATGGTCAAGTGGTAGCTTATGCATCGAGGAAATTGAAGAAACATGAGTAGAATTATCCTACTCATGACCTCGAACTTGCAGCTGTAGTGCATGCCTTGAAAATTTGGATACATTACATTCTTGGTCATAGGTGTGAAATTTATACGAATTACAAGAGTCTCAAGTACATTTTCACACAAACAGACTTGAATATGAGGCAACAAAGATGGTTGGAGCTCATCAAGGATTATGATGTGAGAATCAACTATCACCCAGGGAAGGCTGACATAGTGGTCGATGCTTTGAGTCGGAAAGGAGTAAGCCACCAACTCACGGTTCAGGAATTGCCATCCGAGCTATGCAAGGAGTTTGAACGGTTGAATCTTGGATTTGTGAATGAGATGGGAGCAATGGAGTTAAATCCGACCTTGGAACATGAAATTCGAGAAGGTCAAACAAAGGATGAGGAAATCCAAGAAATCAAGGAAAGGATCCAAGAAGGGAGAGAATGGAGATTTGATGAAGATGATCATGGTACTCTATGGCTTGGGAAAAGAATTGTCATGCCTAATGTAAAGAAAATCCGCAAGATGATATTAAAAGAAGCACATGACTCACCTTACTCAATTCATCCAGGTTGTACGAAGATGTACAAGGACTTGAAAACTTGTTATTGGTGGGATAGGATGAAAAAGGACATAGCAACATATGTTGCATTATGTGATGTGTGCCAATGAGTGAAGGCTGAACACCAAAGGCCAGCTGGATTATTGCAGCCATTGAAGATTCTAGAGTAGAAGATGGAAGAGATCGGTATGGACATCATAGTTGGACTACTGCGAGCGCAGTCCGGTTATGACTCGATATGGGTTATTGTAGATCAGTTGACGAAATCAGCTCATTTCATTCCCGTCAGGACAACATATACCACCGCAAAGCTAGCAGAATTGTATATGGAGAATATTGTATGTCGACATGGGGTTCCGAAGAAAATGGTGTCTAACTAAGGTTCCTAATTCACCTCTAGGTTCTGGGAGAAACTGCATGAAGCTACGAGTACAAGGTTAAATTTCTGTTCTGCATATCATCCACAAACTGACGGACAAATTGAGAGGACAAATCAAATATGGGAAGATATTTTGAGAGCTTGTGCTTTGAAGCATGGACGCGGCTGGGACAAAAGCTTATCATATGCTGAGTTTTCCCACAATAATAGTTACCAAGCAAGTTTGAAGTGTAGGACACCCTTGTTCAAGAATGAGACAAGAGAGAACCAAGTATTTGGACCTGATCTGTTGTAAGAAGCTGAAAAGCAAGTTCAGACAATCCGCGAGAATTTGAGGGTTGCACAATCAAGACAAAAAAGTTATGCGGATAATAGGCGAAGAAACATAGCTTTTGAGGTGGGAGATTTTGTATATCTCAAAGTATCACCTATGTGAGGTCATAAGCAGTTTAATGTCAGAGGCAAGTTGGCACCTCACTATATTGGACCATTCAAGATTTTGGGTAAATGTGGAGAAGTGGCATATAAGTTGGAGATGTCAGCACATCTTTCTGATGTACATGATGTGTTTCACATTTCTCAGCTCAAGAAATGCTTGAGGGTACCAAAAGAATAATTGTCAATGGAAGAATTGGAATTAGAGGCAGATTTGACTTATGCCGAGCAACCTGTCAAAATTTTAGAAACCAAGGAGAGAGTCACAAGAAACAAGGTGATTCGATTGTGCAAAGCACAATGGAAACATCATGTAGAATCAGAAGCAACCTGGAAGCTAGAAGATGATCTCAAGAGAGAATTTCCCTATCTCTTCTCTTCTACGTCGAATCTCGAGGGCAAGGTTCATTTCAAGGGGGGTACGTTTGTAACACCCTCCTTTTCATCCATCATGCATTGCATACATTCTTATACATGTTTAACATTAAGCAACACAAAAAGGAACAAGTTTAAAATGAATTAGAACCAAAACAACAATTAAAACCTGTATCAGTGTGGACTTGTCCAGTTTGGACCCCCGGTCTAATCCTTTTTTCTCTCTGTTGTTTTCTGGACGTGTTCGCTATTTGCTGTGGACTAGTTCGAAAAATGGTTCCAATGTTGTCTGGACTTGTCTTTTGTTGAGTACGGACTAGTCCGATCTTTGCTACTAGAACTTTTCGGAGTTGTCCGGTAATTCCTCGTTTTGGTCCAGTTTTTGAAAAATCGGACAAACCCCCGAACTTGTCCGGCCTCATATCGGACTTGTCCATTTCGCTTTCTGATGCTTCTCGAACTTGTTCGAATCTGCATCGGACTTGGCCATTCTAGTATCTATATTCGATCGGACTTGTCCGACCCCTAGCGGACTAGTCCGGTGTGCCAGACTCAGATTCTGCTTTTCCTCCATGACGGGCTTTTGGGTGTGGGCCCAAGAACGTCATGTCTAACCCTTTTGGAGCCCATGTGGGACCCCCACCAAGGCCTCCACTGCCTTATACTTGAATTCCATACAAACCCTACCATCTCCACCCTATATAAACACCCATCCTTTCATCCCTTCTATCACATTAGAAGAAACCCTTAACCTAGAACGTGTTGTGACAAATGGACATGGTTGATGATGATGGTAAGAATCTGGTATATGGATGGATAATTATTGATAGATATTATATAATAGTAATTGATGATGATAGATTCATATTATGTTAATTATTTGGGTTATGATGAGATTATTTCACATAGACATCTTAGTATGCTTTCTACATGTTTTAAATGTACTTTTCAGCAAATACCATTATTTATTATCGTTCCTTATTTAAGCTACATGTCATTATTTTCCCACACTTGTTGAGTACGACATATGCTCACCCTTGTTATTCCCCCCACCATCAGTTTCAGGTGATGTTTAGGAGTACCCTATGGATAATATGGAGTACTAGGTAGTGTGCTTCCGTCCACATGCCTGTGTTTGTGTAGGATCGAAGAGCACGTGAAAAGCTACCAGAGGGGAGGGGGTGAATGGTAGCATTAAAACATTTCAGCGGAAGCAACGAAAACACCCCTCAACAGAAAACTGATCTGTTAAAGAAATTGTGTGTGAGACTATACTAAACATGTTTCATCGTGAAAAAATTAATAGATATCAGAGAGAATCAAGTCACGAATACGACAAAACAAGAATCACTCAAATCCGTCAAGAGAAACTCAAGTCACGATCAAAAGATCGAACAAAGGTCAATCTGTTCTACCGAGTAAAAAAAGATCTGTAATACTACAAAGAAACTCGTGTATATAAAAAAATTGCAAATCCAATGACCGTTAAATTTTGAAAGATGATAGATAATCAAGTTATGAAGACAAAATAAAAAGAATCACGTCAATTGGATCTGTAAAACTCGAGTTATGATAAAACCACCGAAGAAAGGTAGTGCTGTGCAGAAAACTCGATGAGAAAAACTTGTCTGGAACAAGTCGGGCGAACAAGGCACAAAAGTTCCTTTTAAACTACGATCTTTATTCAATAGAACACAAGAGTAACAGCCCAAAAGTCGTCTACCACGAGTTCTCGCCTTCCTTGCTTATATAACCAGCCCGAAGGCCAACTCAACTCAAACTAGGACTCTAATCCTACTCAATTCATGAATCAAAACATTCCATAACTGCTTAAGACCCTTCTATATGCAAATAGAAGCAATCTTAAGACTTCCAAACACCTTAGGAATGTATCCCACATTCCTAAAACAACTCAAATTCGTAACCCACACGAAATCCTAACATAACCAGCTCCGGACCTTGCAAAAACTAACCGTACCTTGAGCCAGAGCTTACCAAAGCTAGTAGGACCTAGCACCGGAGCTTACCAAAGCTAGTCATACCTAGCACTGGAGCTAACCAAAGCTACTCGCACCTAGACAAAGATGTCAGACCTAGCCAAAGCAAGTCAGACCTTACGTCGGACCTTGTCGGAGCTACCCAAAACAAGTCGGACCTATCGTCAGACCTTGTTGAAGCTCGGACCTAGAGTCGGACCTTGATTATAAACGTGTTTTGGTAGTATTCAAAACTTTTATCATCAAAACCAATGTATCCATCACAAACCAATGTATTCAATACACATAGGTCTCACAATCTCCCCCTTGATTAATGCATTGGCAACACCACATAAAATTCGAACATTGGCTTATTTACATGAAAAGTTTTGAAAACAATTTCTCCCCCTTTTTGAAAATCAAATGAGATAGAAATAAATTTCTCCCCCTTGCATACTTCTCCCCCTGAGAAGAATTGTGCCAAAAACACTTGTGAATATGTGCAAGGTGTGATCAATTTCTCCCCCTTTGACAATGTATTCAACAAGGTACAAAAGATAAATTTTAATTGTTATGAGCATATTATAACATATACATATAAAACAAAGCTAAACCAAGTCATACTATCAAGTAACTTACACTATCACATCAATGAAATACATAAAGTGGTGTAAGCTATGTTAGAGATCAAATGTAATTTTCAATTTAAGCAAGTCGTGATCTCACAAACTTAACTATTTCAATACCTGAAAGCATGACACTTGTTGCTGCATTTTATTATTTTTTAAATCACAAATTTAGATCATATGTTATTTGCAAGAGATTATATGCGCATCTGCCTTATTCTAACCAACCAAGCCAAGCCTATGTCATTTGACAATCAGAAGCTTAATGACATGGTTTTAGTCATACACAACTTCTTCCAAGTTCATAGCTAAGTACAATGATAAGTCATCTCAAAAGAAGAAGTGTGATGGATGCATATTCTCTTGATCTTTTTTTTCAATTTATATTTGTTCATAAAACTCAACATGTGAGATGATTGGATTAAATCATTATGATTAAAAGCACTTATGATCATGCAACAAGTTCAAAACAGCAAGAAAGTTTGATCATGACCAGATTTAGTGTAAGTAATTATTCCAATTACTAGTCATGGCAAAAAATACAAAATGTATAACATGAGTAATGTAGTAAGAACTTTCAGCATGTAAAAGGAATCACAAAGTCATATATGTATGAAATACTATGCTCATATTATTTTAAGTTCAGATTCACACATAGACTTCCCAAGTTTCAAAAGTCCCCCTCAATTTAAGCCATGAGGATGCATAACCCCTATTTCACTACGAATGAAACAAAAACGAATGAAATTCAAAGGTTTTGTAAAAATGTCAGCCAATTGTTGTTCGGTATCTACATGGTGAAGCACAATGTTTCCTTTTTCAACATTATCACGGATAAAGTGATACCTAATGTCAATGTACTTAGTTCTAGAATGTTGCATGGGGTTTTTAGCAATGCAAATGGTGCTAGTGTTATCACAAAACAGTGGAACACTATCTAGATCAACCCCATAGTCCTTAAGTGTTTGAACAATCCAAGGAATTTGTGAACTAGCGCTAGCAGCAGCTACATATTTAGATTCGGCTGTTGATTGTGCAACTGAACTTTGTTTTCTAGAGGATCAAGCAACAAGTGAATTACCAAGAAAATGACAAGCACCGGAAGTACTTTTCCTATCAATCCTACAACCTCCAAAATCAGCATCGGTAAAAGCTTTCAAAGAAACGGTTGAGGAAGAAGGAAGAAAAATGTCAAATTCTTGAGTTTCATGTAAGTACCTGAGAATTCTTTTGATGGCTTGACGATGTGAAGCACGTGGGGAAGCTTGAAACCGTGCATAAAGACATACACTGAATTGTATGTCCGATCTTAATGTCGTGAGGTACAAAAGTGATCCGATCATGCTTCTATATTCTTTTTGATCCACGGGTTCACCATCTTCATCAAGTTCAAGTGTTGTTGCTATTCCCATTGGTGTCAGCAGTGGCTTGCTTTTGTCCATGTTGAAGAGCCTTAGGAGGTCTTTTGTATACTTCGTTTGATGCACAAAGGTACCCTCCTTGGTTTGCTTGATTTCCAGCCCCAAAAAGTACGTGAGTTCTCCCATCATATTCATCTCAAATTCTGAACTCATCATAGCTAAAAACTTGGACACAAGATCATGAGAAGCACAACCAAAGATAATATCATCCACATACACTTGAACAAATAATGAGTCATTGCCATGCTTAAGCACAAAAAGAGTTTTACCAACCTTGCCCATGGTAAACCCCTTTTCAAGTAAGAATGTTTTTAACCTATCATACCATGCTCTGGGGGCTTGTTTGAGACCGTTCAAGGCTTTGGACAGTTTGTAAACATGATTAGGAAAATCTGGATTTTCAAAACCTGGTGGTTGTTTGACATAAACCTCCTCATCTATGTAGCCATTAAGAAAAGCACTTTTAACATCCATTTGATATAGCTTAAAACCTTTAGATGCAGCAAAAGCTAACAAAATTCTTATGGCTTCTAATCTAGCAATAGGAGATAAAGTTTAATCAAAATCTAGACCTTCAACTTGAGTTAAACCTTGAGCAACCAACCTAGCCTTATTCCTAACCACAACCCATCCTCATTTTGTTTATTTTTAAACACCCATTTAGTTCCAATTAAAGTGTGACCTTGAGGTGGAGGTACAAGTTTCCAAACATTATTTCTTTCAAAATTTTCTAACTCTTCGTGCATGGCAATAATCTAAGATTCATTAGTGAGTGTGTGTGATATATCTTTGGGTTCAAAAGAAGCAACAAAAGCAGAATGAGCATGAGAGTTTGGATCGCAAAATCTGGACCGTGTGACTTGTTTGTGCAAGCTTCCAATAAGTTGTTGTGGAGGATGATTTTTGAGAACCCAGAGGGGAGTGAACACTTCACAAGCTTCTTCTTCCTCATGTTCACCACAAATCGATGAGCTTGTGACTTGAGGAGGATTTGGACCAGCAATGGTGGCCGTCGGTGTTGGCTGTGAATCAAAATCAGAAACTGGAACAAAGTCATTAGATGCTGAATTTTCGGGCAGCAGCTCCACCTCTTCCTCATCTTCAACGAAAATGATATCCCCCTGCATATATGGATCTGGACCTACAATGGTTGATCTAGTACCTGTGCTAGCTTCATAAAAAGACACCTCACAAGTCTCCGCAATTTTGTTAGTGTCAAGTAAAAGCACACGATAGCCTTTAGTATGAGATGGATAACCAAGAAACATGCCATCAATGGATCTAGGATCAAATTTATCAAAATTACCATGTTTCTTAACAAAGCATTTGCAACCAAAGACCCGAAAGTGTGTAACACTAGGCCTATGTCCAAACCGGAGCTCATATGGTGCTTTACCTAGCTTAGCGCACAAGAAAACACGATTTGAGACATAACAAGCGGTTGCAATCGCATCAGCCCAAATTTTCTTAGGAGTTTGATATTCATCAAGCATAGTCCTAGCCATCTCAACTAAGGTTCTGTTCTTTCTTTCTACAACACCGTTTTGTTGAGGTACATATGGTGAAGAAAATTGATGATATATTCCATTTAAGCACAAAAGTGATCAAAAGATAGATTTTTAAATTTGATTCCGTTATCACTTCTAATTGCTTTTAAAGATCCTGGATGATCAATAGATAATCTAAGAAATAAAGTTCTAAAGTAACTAAAAGCTTCATTCTTAGATGCCATAAAGTAAACCTAAGAGTATCTAGAATAATCATCAACAATCACAAGAACATACCATTTATCTCCGAAGGATTGAACACGTGAAGGTCCTACGGTGTCAAGGTGCAAAAGTTGACCCGATTCAGTTGTCATGATCATTGTGAGAGGAGTATGTGAATCTTCAACCATCTTAGCATGTCTTCAAGAAGAGCACACAATTTCTTTGCCCCCTTTAAGCTTAGGCAGCCCACGTATGCGATCAAGAGCACTAACACGCGTTAGATGATCAAAGCCTACGTGACCAAGTGTACAATGCCAAAAATATAAGTCCTTTGAATCATTAGCAACTAGACACCTATGCTTAGACGAAGACATATCAAAATTAGCTTTAAGAACTCTTCCAAACTAAGACATGTTAACAATAAGCTCATTATTTGAATCTACAACTTTGCAACAGTTTTTATTGAAAATAATTTCCAGATTTTCATCTAGCAATTGTGAGACAAAAAGCAAGTTGTATTTCAAATTTTTGACAAGTGCCACATCCTTCAAAGTGTAGTGATCATTTACTCTAACCGAACCCTTAGCAATTATAGGAGTTGAAGAATTATCGGCAAAAGTAAAATTTCCTACACGTGACACAAAAGAGAAGGAGGAGAACCATTCTTTGTTACCGGTGATGTGGCGTGAGCAACCTGAAACCACGATCCAAATGTTCTTCTTCCTCAAGCGTGTAACCTACATAGAAGCACAATATGTCGATGACTCAATACTGGGGTTAGCCAAAAGGCATTTAGGAAACCAGTACTGAGTCACACGATGTCCAGCAGGAATAACACACGAAAGCTAAGATGAAACAACAGGTTTATGAGCCAAAAGCTTGAGGATTTTTGTACCCAACTACTGTCCTACGAGATGTTACATGTGTAGCACGAAAAACAGTAGGTTTGGGAGCAAAGTTTGCACATTTTTTACTCATTACAGCAGATTGCATGTTCCTATCATTTGGTTTAGCAAGTGCAACAAATTTTGTATGAAAGTTATGAGATCTAGCAATCATTCTTTCCTTTTTAGTTGTTTAGATAGTCTATAACAAAAATCTATGACATGACCATCTCTACTACAGTAGGTACAATGAAATTTAACTTTGTGTTCATGTCTAGATGAGCAAGCAATATTTTTATTTGAAACCGAATGAGACAAAACTCCTGCAGATTTGAAAACCACTTACTTTTATTTAGGAACTGTTTGAATCAAACCACTTCCTAATGACTTTACAATTTTAGGTGAATGTGCCTTAGCATGAGCAAGAGAATCAAAACCTAAACCAGTTTTATCATTGCAAGACTTAGAAGAATTCAACAGCAAGTTTAGGTTCTTATTCCCATTACAAAACCGATCTAATGTCCTATGCATGTCATGAAGTTTATTGGACAGATCAAGGCAATTTTCACATGAAGTTTTTCCTTTTAATTTGCAATTGGAACAATATTTAACTTCATGAGAACGTAAAGCATTATTCAATATAGAAATTTCGCTCATAGCATCTTGTAGTTTCTTATCAAGATCATCACAAGTAGAACAATGCAAATCAATTGTAGAATAGCTAGCATCTTTCAGGTTTTTTATCATTAAGTGCAGCAAGCTCTCTGTTCTTTTCAATTTATAACTCGAGTTTATCAAGTGTGGAGGTGTGCACACTTCTTAATGAGGACAATGTTCATATATTAAATAAAATGAGGAACAAGAATCATCACTAGGAATCAAGGATTTCAAACGATTAATTTCAGATTCTGGTGACTCAATTTTAACAGCATTGTCCCTAAGCTTTTTGTCCTTTTTTCTTAACTATAATAGTGGCACGAGAAATAGCATCACACATTTCTTCGCAAGTAGGACATACCTCTTTATTGTCGCTGTTGTATTCAGCCTCCTCCATACTTGATCTTGACTTGCCCGCCATGAAGCACAAGTTTGCCAAATCATCTTCATCTTCGTCACTTCCAATGTCCACATTGCTTGAGCTAAGTTCTTGAAGTGCGGAGATAAAACTGCTCACAAATTGACGTCATGTAAAACCCTTCTTTTTCTTCGTATCTTTTGCAGAGGAGTGCTTCATCCTTGTTTGATTTTCATCTCATAAAGTAGGACCTGAAAGGTTATGGCAATCTGAACAAAAATGTTTTGTCTTACCACATTCGAAACCTCGTTGAGGTCTCTCCTTCTAGTTCTCACATTTCGCAATGCTTTTGAGAACCCAGTAGAGAGAAGTACTAGCTCCTCCTCTAGAAACTCCTCAATCTGTTCAAGGGTTAGAGAGGACAACAAAGCAAGGCTACCACAAGATGAAGATTGGCTAGAGCTAGGCATATCACGTTGAGAAACAAATACAAGACTTCTTGGGTTTCTTACGTGAAATTATGTCAATTTCATGAGTTTTCAATTTATAATATAGTACATCTAAAGTAAGTGTACTCATGAAAGTAGATTCACGAATAGATGTAATATTCATCTCCTAAATTGACATGTCTAATGCACTTAGTAATTTCCTAGCATTCTCAACATCTAAAAAATTAACATTGACGCTACACAAGTTGTTGAGAATTTTATTAAAGCGAGCAAAGAGATCATCAATGGACTCACCGGGTTGCATCTCGAAGCGCATGTATTGAACATGTCTTGTCTTACCTCCTTGATCGTGTTGGATCCTTCATGGTAGTCACAAAGTGCTTTCCACACATCGTATGCAGATCGAAGGTGTGCAACATGGTCGAAGTCGCTTTGAGTTAATCCTTGTATGATCAAGTTCCAAGTCTTGTTGTTGTCGACATCTCTAAGATTTGTAGCTGTAACTTGATCGTTTGATGGCACTTCGTAAGACTTGTATACCTTATCCCATATTGTGATGACTTGTGCCTGGATGAAAGCTTCCATACGTGCCTTCCAAACCTAAAAATCAATACCACTAAACACACAAGGTTTGGCGGAGTATTTCTCCATGATGAATAGTCAAAAACACGTGCAAATCACAAATATTAGAGCACTGTGGCTCCGATACTAATTGTAGGATCGAAGAGCATGTGAAAAGCTACAAGAGGGGGGTGAATGGTAGCTTTAAAACTTTTTAGCGGAAGCAACGAAAACACCCCTAAATAGAAAGCCGATCTGTTAAAGAAATCGTGTGTGAGACTAATATGAACGTGTTTCATGTGACAAAAGTAATATATATCAGAGAGAATCAAGTCATGAAGACGACACGACAAGGATCACTTGGATCCGTCGAGAGAAACACAAGTTACGATCGAAAGATCGAACAAAGGTCAATCTGTTCTACCGGGTAAAAACAGATCTGCAATACTGCAAAGAAACTCGTGTAGATAAAAAAACCGCAAATCCAATGACCTTGAAATTTTGATAGATGATAGATAATCAAGTTGTGAAGACAACCTAAAAAGAATCACACCAATTGGATCTGTAAAACACGAGTTATGGTAAAACCACCAAAGAAAGGTACTGCTGTGTAGAAAACTCGACGAGAAAACTTGTCTGGAACAAGTCGGACGAATAAGGCACAAAAGTTCCTTTTAAACTACGATCTTTATTCAATAGAAAACAAGAAGAACAACCCAAAAGTCGTCTACCATGAGCTCTGGCCTCCCTTGCTTATATAACCAGCCCGAAGGCCAACTCAACTCAAACTAGGACTCTAATCCTACTCAATTCATGAATCGAAACATTCCATAACTGCTCAAGACTCTACTATACGCAGATAGAAGCAATCTTAAGACTTTCAGACACCTTAGGAATGTATCCCACATTCCTAAAACAACTCGAATTTGTGACCCACATGAAATCCTAACATAACCAGCTCAAATCTTTTCATATTTGAGTCAAACCCGACTCAGCCGCAGCCCGAGTCCATAACCTAGTCGGTTGGACCTTTCCAACCAATTCTTTACGTCCACATCTCTTCATCACGCCTCGGAACCATGTAGCCACGTCCATGCACTACTTGCATACGTGCAAACATCTTCCAACGACGTCCACGATACCTTCATATGCATTGTTCTTGATTCAAACATGTTGCGCGACCTCCCGATCAACTCAACCACAATTTCTCCTGAATTTTGTTGTTGAACCTCATCTTTTCCCTAAGACTAGTTCAATGGATCCCGTCACCAACCATGTCTTGAACTCAAGCAACACCTGCTCATGAATAAACAACCAATACTTTTGAGCACAAGTCCTCGACTTGACTCTCGTTAGTTCCAAAACCACAACATCTTACGTGAGCACCTCACATAAGCATGTTGCAAAACATAGCAAAATGATATCAACCATAACCACCAAAACACACCAAAAACTTAGTAAAAGAATGCTAAGCAAACTTTCAATAGATGCAAAACAAGTTCAAAATATTTCAAAGCAAAAGTAGCACCATTGCAATCTAGCTCTGGACCTTGCCAAAACTAGTGTACCTTGAGCCAAAGCTTACCAAAGCTAGCAGGACCTAGCACCGGATCTTACCAAAGCTAGTTGTACCTAGCGCCGGAGCTAACCAAAGCTACTCGCACCTAGACAAAGATGTCAGACCTAGCCAAAGCAAGTCGAACCTTACGTCAGACCTTACTAGAGCTACCCAAAACAAGCCGGACCTATTGTCGGACCTTGTTGAAGCTCGAACCTAGAGCCAGACCTTGATGATAAACGTGTTTTGGTAGTATTCAAAACTTTTATCGTCAAAACCAATGTATTCAGCACAAACTACTGTATTCAACACACATAGGTCTCACAGTTTGTGCTTGTTGCCGTGCTATACCCTTTGCTTAATTGCTTAGTTGCTTAGCTTAATGCTTAGATTATTTTCGCTACAGATTTATCAATAATAATGATCATTAGAGTTGTAATTTGAGGATTATTTGAATATTTTAATAAATGTACTTATTTACTAGTTTCCGTTGTGGTAATTTTCTGTATATCTTTTGTGATACACTCGTGTATGTGTGTTAAACATTCTGGACACACATATGTGTCGCACTTGGTTCATCTTCAGAATCGGGTGTCACAGATAGACATCTCACCCAACTCGGGAATTCAGCCATCGAGGAAAACTTCTGACCAGCTCACCCCCTCCGAGTCAAGAACTGCCCGCGGACGAGGCGCAAAGCAGATTTGCAAAACTCGACCCTCGCAAAAGGGCATGTTGGCTCACCCTAGAGCTCGAGAATCGTAATTAGGATCAACGCCCTGTCGTTTCGACCCCGAACCCCATGGGTATTGTAACACCCTAATTTTTCATGCATCATGCCCTACATGCACTCATATACATGATTAACATTAACCCACAACAAGAGGAACGAGTTTAAAATTGATTCGGAGCATTTAAAATTGATTTGGAACAAAACCGCACTTAAAACGCAGGAAAGTGCGGACTAGTCCGATTTTACTAAGGACTAGTCCGATTTCTCTCTGACTAAAAATGGACTTGTCCGTTTTTGCTGCATACTAGTCCGGTTTTGGCTCTGGAAAAATTCGGACTTGTCCGATTTTGTGCGGACTAGTCCGATATTCCATGAATCCTTGGAAATTTGCTAAGTCCCTGGACTTTTCTGGACTAGTCCGGTGTTCCAGCGGACATGTCCATTTTTCCTCTCTGTTCAAATTCGGACTTGTCCGATTTTTGACGAGACTTGTCCGATTTTCTCTTTGGACGACTTCGGACTAGTCCGGTCCTGTCCGGACTTGTCCGATATTTCGTGACTCCGAGTTGATCTTTTGTTTTACGACTTGTTTCTTGGGTTTCACGTTAAGTGGGCCTAGGGACGTCATGCCTAACTCTTTTAGAGCCCATGTGGGACTCTAAACCGGCCTCTACTCATCCCAAAACTCGAAATCCATCTAACCCTAGCCTCCACCTCTATATAAACAGCCCCACCCCTTGGTTTGACATCTATTTGCCACTTTTCCACCCATCCAAACCCTAGTTCGTGGGGAGCCACCATCAAGGAGGGAGGAGAAGATCCCAAGCAAGAGGAAGAAGAGGAGGAAACGAAGGAGGATCAAGATCTCCACCAAGTTTCGTCCTTCACCACCAATTCATCTCCAAGTTCATCACCAACCCTAGATCATCAAGATCCAAGTGTTACCTCCAAGTTTCTTGATTCATTGGAGTTCTAAACACCTGTTATACCTTCTATTCTCTTTTCCTTATGTGAATTCAACCCCTAATCTCCAAATTCACGTCGATCTAGAAAACCCTAATCTGCTGATCTCGCGGAGTGCGGACTTGTCCGGTCCCTAGCGGACTAGTCCGATCTTCCTGGTTAAATTGTGTTGAACTGACTCTAAAATTTGATCTAATCAACTCCGAACCTGTATAAACTTGTTAAAATCTATTAGAGCTAGTTAGTGATCATTAAAAGCAATCTAGTAACAAGTTCTACCTTGCATTTGCATCAATCATGCATGTCATGTCATATTGAGTAATATTTGTGCACTCTTTGATTGTGTTTCTTATCTTGTATGTTTATTATGTGGATTAGACAGAATTGCGCTAGAAAGTGCCACGGAGGATCTATAACATCAAGAGTTTGAAGGCTTTGACCCTAATCAACAGCAAGAGCAAGGCAAGTGTCCTTGAAGCATATTGATCCTGTTTTTTAAAATAAATGTTTTGTTTGCAAACTGCATGCTTGTGTCAATTTGATGGAATCCTATGGTAGGAAGTTTACTAGATTTGTTTAACCACCCTTGTCACCTGGAATTTACGGTAGAGAGTTGGGAAGGATTTTTACTTTTTGCTTCGCTTAATCAACTGGGATGGGAAAACAACTATACCACTCAATTTATTTATGCATGGATGAGATTATGGATAACATGAACTGGTTAATACGGTATTGTAATGGGTGATCTAAGCAAGCCTGGTATGTGGATGGGTTAGATGTTATGGTGGTTTGCTTGCTTTAGATCTAAGGACCGGTTCATGCGAGAATAAGCCAGGACTACAGTGCCACCACGAGGCCAAGTATGGGTGCGGCGTAGCTAATTAATTAGGGCTTTGCTAGTGCTGTTTGGACTATTGTGGATGCTCGGGGAAGGGGTAGTCGGATTGGGTTTGTTGATGGTTGGTGGGACTACCCTGGGGTCCGAATGGCTCAAGAGGGGGCCCTTGGTTGAAGATGTGCTCAGTTGGAGGCATCGCCACCGGTGAAACCTCAGTGGGGTCTGAATAGGCTAGTAATCCCTTTGTAAAGGCTATTTTGTGATCTCTTGGCCACACACCAACGGAAGTGTGTAATATGAATGACGGGTCATGGGCATAAGGTAGATTCTTAGTCGCCGAAGGGTGATGAAATCACGAACACGTGGGTAAAGAGGTACAAACTCTGCAGAGTGTTAACTAAAACTATCATGATAGTCGTGCTCCCGGTTATGAGCACCTGGACAACTTCCATGATTAGAGAGAAATTGGGATTTGGGATGGTTATGGTTTGGTAATGGTTATGGTTGATATTATGGTTATGGTTATGATTATGGTTATGGACGGAATTATGGGTTATGATATTGATTATGGTTATTGGCAATGGTGATTTATGGACTGGTATTATTATGGTTACATGGTTTATGATGGGTTTACTTCATATAAATATGATACATTGCTTTTTCAAATGTTTTACTGTACTTTTCAGCACTTTGCCATTATTACTGTCGTCATTTGAATCAGCCACATGTTATACATTCCACACTTGTTGAGTACGACATGTACTCACTCTTGCAACCCCCCCCCCCAACAGTTGCAGGTCAGAATGGTGAGTTTAATGGCGATAATGCGGAGTTCTAGGCCGTGTCTACCGTCAGCTTTGCCTATGGTGTTATTGGAGCTGCGCTATCCCTTTTGCTTAGTTTGCTTTAGTTGCTTAATTAGTTTTATTTCCGCTGCATTAGTTGAACTTGTCATTAATATTCATTAGAGCTTGTATTCGAGGATAATATGGTTTGTGTAATGAAGTTTGGTTAATTAATCTTGTTCTGTGGTAATTATCTGTATACTCTTTTGTGATTGCACTCGTGTATGTGTGATGAACATCCTGGGCACACATATGCGTTAGCTTGGTTCAGTTTTTGGAACCGGGCGTCACAGGTATCATAAGCAAACTTGAACTCACATGTTTGCTTTCTTGTCCTTAAGAGATACTATCGGTGTTTGGTTCCGGCAATTCTCCCGGTACTACTGTTGGTAGCATGCGGAGTTTGTAGTTCGGTATTGGGCGCGCAAAGATTCAAAAGATGATGGCAAATAGACACAAGGATTTACGTGTTTCGGGCTGCCTGAGCGTAATACCCTACTCCACGGGGTGTGTAGTTGTTGTATTGGGTGTCTCCGTTAAGTATGGGAGATGTGTCAGAGTTCAAAGAGCCGTCCCTTGTGTATCGTCGACCAGTCCTTTTATAGTACAAGGACTGGTCGTTACACCGTTAGCCTGGCCAGACATGTGGCCCTGGTGGTTACTGATGCTTAATACACAATTAATGAGGTTAATTACCCTTAATAGCATGGTAACGGGCCTTGACAGTACCGTTACTGGCATTAAGAGCCTTCCGATAGTGTGTCATTAATATGGTATTAATGACACTTAATCGGGTCTTGAAGTCTTTGATTGCCCCTTGAAGGTCCGAGCCGTTGGGGGTCCACCAGTCTGATTGTTGAGGCTGAAGTTTTGGCGGTTGGACACGTGGCAGCTTCGGAGCTTTCCGTGTGGGGCGGGTAGGTCCAGTGTAGATGTGCACGTGTCGGTACCGGAGCTTCCCTCTGTCGGGGGTTAGGTCCGGGGGTGCCGCACAAGTGTTTAGCCTGGAGCTATCCCATGTGTGGGATGTAGGTCCGGTTGTTGTATACACGTGGCAACACCAGGACTAACCATAGATGGGAGGCAGGTCCAGTTCTGTATGACACGTGGGGCCTTCGCAGGTCTTCAACTCAGACAGGTGAAGTCCCTTTGGTCTTTTTGTAGTCCTAAGGGGTGTACGATACACAGGGTACCGACAATGGCCCTCTGGGCCCACCTTTGGGAGAGACCTTTTGGATGAGGTCGTTCTGCCGGAGGTGGGTCCATCCTTCGGTTTTCGAGCCGTGTCTTCAAGGGTCTTCGGATGTGTCGTTGGCGGTAGTTCGTAGTTAAACCAATGCCGTGTGGCATATCCAGGATGCAGTAGGTGAGATCTGAGCGTGTGGATCTCACACAATTGAAGGTCGTCAGTTCCCGATACGAAAACCATATCGGTTCCATACGCCCTGTCAGGCCGCTGCCCTCGAGCTTTCCGCCTTTCATGATGACAACCGTTCGCCTGGGGTAAGGACCTCGACTTGATCGTCGGGGTGGCCCCGGGCGCCCTTGTCATTGGTAGGGTGAAGTTTTTGAATTGTATCGTCGGCACCTCTGCGGTTTCCATCCAAGCGTTGTGGGGGCTTACTTAAGAAGGAAAGCGCGCACCGTTTGGGGATTCTTTACGCCTTCATTCGAACTTGCGCTCAAATCCTCCAAACTTTTGCTTGCTTTTCCTCTCTCACCACGTTGTGCCGCGATGAAGTTGGGACTCCCCAGAGCCGCATTGGAAGCAAGAAGGAGTTTTCCAGGGTTCAGACCTACATGGGATGGTCCAGTGACTCCTTCGACAATGACATTCGTTGTGGCGAGCTTCCCTTCGAGAAGAAGCGAGCCGGAGATATGGTTTACTTCCTTGGGTACGCCATGGCGTGTTTGATCTCGCCTTTCTCCACCTTCTTTCTGATGCTGCTAGATTTCTATGGTATGCAGCTCCACCATCTAGGCCCCCACTGAATCTTGTTGGTGGCGACTTTTGTCCACTTTTGCGAGATGTGGGTGGGCGTGCCCCCTTGCGTGGAGTTGTTCCGGACCTTCTTCATTGTCCACCCGACCGGGAAGAGTGATGAGTTCATCGGCTTCTACTACTTCGTGAAGCAGAAAAAATCTCCCCTCAAGTACTTGAGGTCCTTCCCTTCTAGCAAGTGGGACGACTGGAAGAAAGACTAGGTGGTCATCACCGTCGAGGGACACGAGAGGCTGGAGCTGCCTGAAGGCCTTCCTCGCGTTGACATCGACACTTGGAGTGACGTGCCGGCGCTGTCGAGGGAGTACAGGCACATCCTGGACAGAATCCAGGAATGTGTCAAAGGTGGGGTGACCCCGCAGATGGTCTTCGGCAACTTCTTGATGAACAGGTGGACCCCGCTGAGGGCTAGGAGCCGACCTACCTGAGCCTTCAACAGTGAGATGGATACCAACCACATTGAAGTCGGCTTGGACACTAACTTGGTCGGTGAAGCCTTGAAGACCCATCTCAAGAAGTTTCAGCCTGGGAACATCGGTCCTGGCGACGTGTCTCCATCGGCGGCCTTCCCGCCTCTGAATATGATTCCAGAGGAGTGCAGAGAGCTCCGGAGGAAGATGCCGTTGTTGGACGACTTGGGCCTGGTGGAGAGGCGATCAACCTCCGGGGTGGCAATCCCCAGAGCTTCTGAAGGCGGCTCTGTTCCCACCCCAAAGCCAAGAACCGAAGTCGTAGGCAAGGGCAAGGAGTTGGCCGAGCCCTCGAGCCGCAAGAGGAAGTTGAAGCATGATGACAGGAGGTCCGTCAGACCTGCTCCTTCCACGACGGCTCCTTCTCCCCGGAGGGGAAGGTCTTTAATGGCGGCAACCACTCCAGCATAGGCACCTCCCCGGGGTGCTAGCTCCGGCCATCCGGCTCCAGTACTCGGGCCAGCTGAGGCCTCTGGGTCCGAAGGTCCTTCTCGGCCGAGGAGGACCTCAACCAAGATGACGCCGACAGCAGCAGCAAGTTCCGGGGAAGAGGTTCCGCACTAGCTGGAGCGGAAGCCTTCCGAGGTATATTTGATTTTTTACCTCAGTTGATTGTTTTTTGTTGTAACTGTGTTTTGAGTTTCTTCGTCCTTCATCCACAGAGCACCCAAGAAAGAGGTTGAAGCTCCAGTTCCTGCAGTAGTAGCTGAAGCTGTGCAGGTGGAGGCTCCGGCTCCAATCCCAGCGCCACCCCAAGAGGTGGCTAAGGTTGCGGCAGCTCCGGCGCCGGTTGTCGTGGTCTTGGACCTCAACTCGTCCCCAGAAGCTCCCGTGGTAGTGCCGGACCACAGAATGAAGATGTACCAGCGGCACCTACCCCAGAGGTTGAAGCTCCAGGCTTGGATGATGAAATGGTGGATGCTCCAGCCTCAGAGCCGGAGGTAGCTGCAATTCCGACCCTAGAGCCAGATGTTGTTGAAGCCGCGACAGTAGAGCCGGTGGTTAATGATGTCCCGGCGGTAGAGCCAGGTGTTGATGAAGTTCTGTCATCCGAGCCGGTCATCGAAGAAGTTCTGGCGCCTGAGCCGGTTGCTGTAGAGGTGCCGGCGCTCGAGCCCCTGATGGTCGAAGCGTCAGCGCCTGAGCTGGCGGCGAAGGAGGCGCCAGCGTTGGAGCCGGAAGTGGCTTAAGCTCCGACAGAATCTTCAACACCTGCCCCGGAGGCAGTGGTCCCGGAGGTGCCCGCGCCTGAGCCAAGGTGCCAAGATGAAGCTGTCGGCCCCCCGCCTGAGGGGCCAGTTGTTGATGACCTGGCGGCGGGACCTTCGGAGCCAACTCCGGAGGTTTAAACTTCTATTGCAGGACCTTCCTCGGCGGCAGCCGAGGCTATACCGGAGGACGGCCCTAGTGCCGTGGAAGCTCAGGGGACCGCTCTTGTAGAGTGGGACCCGATTTTTGTCACAGAGAACCCGCTCGAGCCAGCGGAGAGGACCCCGACAAGTCTGAAGCCGATCCCTCTGTCGTTGTCTATCGACAACGCCTGCTCCAGCCTTCATCAAGTCCAGCTGGCTTTTTACCACGACAGCAAGGCCCTCGAGGAGGAGCGCCAAACTCTTAGGAGGTGGCACAACCGGCTCCAATTCGAGACTAAGCTGGCGCAGTCGAGGCTGGCTGACGACAAGGAGTGGGTGAAGAGGGAGAAGGTCCGGTTGGAGTACTACAGCCAGCTGTTGGATGAGAGGGAAAGCATGACGCGATCCCTTGACAACCAGTCGCGGGCCATCTACGAACAGGCCGTAGCTGCTAATAATGCAGCGAGTGGTCGCCAAGAGAGGCTCGACGCTATCCACGACAGCCTCGTCAAGCACCGGGAGGCCCTTGAGGAGCGGGAGAAAAAGCTCGAAGATGAGGAGCAAAAACTCCTGGAGCTGCGGGATGACCTCGTGAAGAGGGAGGAAGAGCTTACTCAGAGGCTAACTCTGGGTGACAAGAGTCTCGCGGAGCGCACCAAGAAGTTGGATGAGCACTGCGAGAAAGAGGAGAAGGAGGCCTGGCAGCGAGGACATGACCTCCACAAGAGGGAGGATGAAATTTCTGCCAGGGAGAAGAAGGTGTGGGGCCGGGAGAAGGATCTGGTCGACCGCCAGAACAAGATCCACCTCTGGGAGGAAGAGCTCGGCAAACTCAAAAGGCAGGTTGCTGAGAAGATTCAACAGAACGCCAAAGAGGTAGAGCGTCTTGCTCGGGAGAATTCGGATCTTGTGGCGACCAGAAAATCCTTGGAGGAGATGCGAGGCTCGAGGGCTGTGGAGTCCCAACAAGTTTGGGACTTCCTGGGCAAAGCCAACGACCCGCTGACGCTAATGGGTTTTAGTCCCGTGCGTCCGGATGACCTGGAGCCGGAGCTGGACCAGGCGTTGTAGGCATTGAGTTCGGCAGGCAACATGCTCACCAAGATGGGCGATGTCATTGCGGACCAACTGGAAACCGAGGGACAATCCCTGGCAAAGAATGTCGCAGAATTCGTGCTGACGTGCTACACAAGTCGGGGCCCTCAATTCCCCTTGGACCCGGTGCTTGAAGGCCCCATCGACGGAGAGGGAGGAGCTGCCCAAGCCAGCGTATCGGAGGTTGCCCAGAAGGTCACCTCATTCTTCCATAGGGTCTAGGACCATCTCTTTGTAGATCCCGCTTGTATCCTCTCTTCTTTTTCTCCAATTTTGTAATCTCTTGTCTCCAGATGAATGAAATCCAAGTTTTTTGTGAATTTCATTTTTTGTCTTCAACACCTTTGTCCCACTTGGCCCCCTGGTAGATGTACACAATTTGATTGTGAACATGTACCAAGAGTATGTAACAGTTGTTGAAGACTTGCACGCTTCAAACTTGTAGAACATAGGTCCGAAGTCTTCGATAGTGGAGGCCCCCTGAGGTTGTCGGAGCTTAGTGGCTCTGGCATTGACCATCGTTGGAGCTCAGTAGCTCCGGCGGTAGTCTCCATCAACGCGTAGAGCATCGACAGTTAGTCCTCTGGGGTGTTGGAGCTTGGTAGCTCCGGCAGCGACCTCTGTCAACACGTGGTTTGTCGACAGTAGACTTCGCTGTAGAGTCTTCCCACCATCTTTTGTTCACGTTGACGGCTGGCCCCCTGGCTTTAACGGAGCTGGGTAGCTCCAAAGACACTCGCTATCAATGTTTGGAACATCGACACAAGCCACCTTAGTGGATGTCAGAGCTTTGGTAGCTCCGGTCATTCACCATCATTATGTGGTCTTTATTTTTCCTGCACACTGAAGTCAAGGAAAATAGTAAAATCTATTTCCTATCTATAACTCAACTGCGACTTACTATTCTCGAGAAAGTTTTAGGTCGAACACAATTCGAAATACAATCAAGTGCACTGCCTTGTTTCCTTCAGGTCTGATCGTTTCTGGACTCGCCTTACTTCGGCCTGCCTTGGTGTAGGTAGAGTGGCGTACTTAGGGTGCATGACCAGACTAAGTCGATAGCACACTCCGGCCCTAGATTGGCTTGGCGGCATTCAGACGAGTAGACCACTAACAATGTTTGGACCCGGAAGAATAGACGATGCAACTCAAATTGTACATGAACTGGTCGAGCTAAAGTTTTTTAATAATTGCACAACTTTGTTATAGACAAGAAAGAAAAAAATAAAAAATATTGAGCTTGTACAAAATAAATGCACGTGGAGTCTGTTTTTACACAATGATGTCTTTCATTAGGTCCGGGGTATAGGGGAAACAAGTACACTCTTAGGGTACGGAACCAGGCTAAATGTGTTTTGTTCCTCGTTTGACCCAAGGTAGCTAGCTACACTTTTAGTTCTGAGACTGTGACAAGTGTTGCCTGAACTTTGCGGACCATCCGAGGAAGGTCCGGCTGTTCTCCCGGAGGAGTTACCCAACTTTATACAATGACTGTATAACATACATCACATGTAACTACAGACTCACCTCCATGATATTAAGCGTAGAACTTACGGAGGTGCTCAATGTTCCAAGGATTCGGGAGAGGTGTCCCATCCTCGGTTGCCAAGCGAACGCATCCGGGACGGGATACTTTGATCACTCGGAAGGGTCCATCCCAGCTGGGGGAAAATTTGTTTAACCCTTCTCTGGATTGTATTCTCCGTAGCACCAGATCACCTTCCTCGAGGTGTCGGCTGTGAACATGCCGTTGGTGATAGCGCCGAAGAGCTTGGCAGTATCGGGCAATCCGAACAGCTGCTTGGCACATTCCCTCTTCAAGGAGGTCAAGGTCTTCACGCCGGGGTTGGTCCTGTGTGGCATCGTCGAAGGTCCGGACCCAGAGCGACCCCAAGGTGATTTCCGGAGGAAGGACTGCTTTAGCTCCGTACACCAGGAAGAATGGTGTCTCTCCAGTTGACCGGTTTGGAGTTGTCCTATTGGCCCATAGTGTGGGCAGAAGCTCTTCAATCCAGTTGGCTCCATGTTTTTTCAGGTGCTCATATGTGCGTGCGCGCCTTGAGTCCTTTTAGGATTTCTGCATTTGCTCTCTCGGCCTTGCCATTGCTTGTCGGGTGAGCTACGGAAGCGTAGCTGACTTGGATGCCGAGGTCTTCGCAATATCCTTGGAATGCAGAGCTTGTGAACTGGGTCCCATTATCAGTTATGATTTTGTTTGTGAGTCCAAATATGCATACGATTGCAAGAAGTTGATAGCTGATTGCTTGTTTATTTTCACAACTGGAGTTGCTTCTGGCCATTTGTTGAATTTGTCAATGGCAACGTACAAGAACTTGTAACCTCCGATGGCTCTTGGGAAAGGTCCCAATATATCCATCCCCCACACAATGAAAGGCCATGTAGGAGGTATCATTTGTAGGGGCTGAGCCGGTGTGTGAATTTGCTTTGCATGGAACTAGCATGCTTCGCATTTCTTCACTAGCTCAGTTGCATCCTGGAGCGCTGTAGGCCAGTAGAAGCCATGCCGGAAGGCTTTACCAACCAGCGTGCGGGAAGACGTGTGGTTCCCACACTCGCCTCCGTGGATTTCCGCCATGAACTCGCAACCTTCTTCCCTTGTAATGCACCGCATTAGGACGCCGTTGGCACCACGCTGGTAAAGATCCCCTTCTACCAGTGTGTATCTTTTAGCCAATCTGACTATCCGGTGAGCGGATACATTATCTTCAGGAAGGAAATTGTCTTTCAAGTAGCCCCGGATCTCCGAGATCCATGCATCGGAACTAGCTTGAGGATTTAAGTCTTGCGTGCTGGGTTGCTCGGAGCTTTCTACAGCACCTATGACCCTTGATGGATGCCATGGTAATAGGGCCATTGGGACCGCCAGCTTCGAGGTGCTAGTCTCGCCCCCTTCGCTCAGTTCGGCAAGTTGAGTTGTAGGTTTAGACAACCTCCGGACGAAGGTTCCGTCGAGAGTCGGAGCCCCGGTTGAAGCTTTCGTCGAGAGTTCGTCAGCTTCAGCGTTGTTGAGACGCTGGACATGGCAAAGATCCAGGACGTCGAAGTCCTTCTGAAGCTTCTAGACCTCAAGTAGGTATGCAACTAGTTGAGGGTTGTTGCAGCAACATTCACCTTTGACTTGTTTTGCAACAATTTGTGAATCACCCTTTACCAACAGCTGCTTGACACCATACGATAGTGCCACCTTGAGCCCATAAATTAGTGCTTCATACTCCTCCATGTTATTGGTCGCCTTAAAGTCAAGGTGCACCATGTATTTAACCTTCTCCCCGGTCGGAGCGAGGAGAAGGACTCTAGCTCCGGCCCCCTGCTTCTGCACAGAGCCGTCGAAGTAAAGAGTCCAGTGAGGCTCAGTGAAGACCGGAATCTTGGGTTCCGACTTCTGCTCACTGGGGCCCCAGGATTTGATGGAGAGGGGGTCCATTCCGCCACGAAATCCGCCAGTGCTTGACTCTTGATTGCTTGTCTTGGAACGAATTCAAGGTCGAACTCGGCTAATTCCGCTGCTCGCTTTGCAATGTTCCCAGTGGAATTGGGGTTATGCAAGATCGCACACAGTGGATAAGAAGTTACCACTGAAATCTTGTGAGCTTGGAAGTAGTGTCGGAGTTTCCTAGAGGCAATAAGAACTGCGTAGAGCAGCTTATGCATCTCCAGATACCGAGTATTGGTGTCATGGAGTACTTCACTTATGAAGTACACTGAGTGCTGGACCGTCCGGATCCTCCCGAAGGGGCCCGGAGCTTCCTCCTCATCTACCCAGACTCTCCCAAAGGGGTCCAGACCTTGTTCGGGGACCTCCGGGTGCCAGTTGGAGGTACCCGGAGCTTCTTCTGAAGTGACCCGGACCTTCTCGGAGGAGTACAGATCTTGTTACTCAGCAGCAGTGACTCCTTCATTTGAAGGAGAGGGATCCTCCGGAGTCTCTCCTTGAGGATCTGGGTCTGGGAGTTGGGACCCAAACTCGATTTCAGGTAGCTCCAGACCCTCCTGAAGGGGTTTGGATTCCTGAACTGTAGATGGTTCTGGTCTTTCTGCAACCAAGACAATGCTGAGAACTTCGTCTGTTGCCGAAATGTAAAGCAGTAGTGGCTCACCAGGGTTCGGAGCTACCAAGGTTGGTAGGGTGGTGAGGAGCTGCTTCAGCTCCTAGAACGTCTTTTCTGCTTCTTCGGACCATTGGAATGGTCCGAACTTCCTCAATAGCTTGAAGAAGGGTAGCATCCGTTCCGCCAGTCTTGAGATGAACCGGCTAAGGGCAGCTAGACATCCAGTCAGCTTCTGGACGTCCTTGATGCGGGCTGGTGGCCACATGTCTTCAATAGCTTTTATCTTCGCCGGATTTGCTTCTATTCCTCGGTGATTTACCAAGAAACCAAGAAGTTTTCCGGAGCTAACCCCGAAGACACACTTGGCTGGGTTCAGCTTTGTGTGAGTGACTCACAGCTTGTCGAAGACAGCTTGCAAGGTGTCAAGGAACGACTCCTTATTCTTAATCTTGACAACGATGTCATCGACATACACTTCCACTATGTCTCTGATGAGCTCTCCAAAATTTTTGTATATAGCTCGTACAAATGTTGAAGCAGCGTTCTTGTGACCAAATGGCATGGCAGTATAACAATATAATCCATCTACTGTGATGAAGGAGGTATGCTCTTCATCTTCCCTAGACATTCTGATTTGATGGTACCCAGAATATGCGTCTAGGAAACACAATAATTCACACCCGGAGGTGGAATCTACTATCTGATCTATTCTAGATAGTGGGAATGTATCTTTTGGACATGCCTTATTCAATGTAGTGTAGTCGACACACATCCGAAGCTTCCCGCCAGCCTTGGGTACAACGACTGGGTTTGCCAGCCATTTTGGGTGGAATACTTCTCGGATTAATCCAGCTTCGAGCAACTTCTTCACTTCTTGTCGTATGAAGTTCTGTCTCTCTACTGATTGCTTCTGAGGCTTCTGTTGTACAGGCCGAACGTCAGGATAGATCTTCATATTATGCTCGATCACTTCCCTAGGGATCTCATGCATTTGTGACGGTTGCCAGGCAAACACGTTGACGTTAGCCCGGAGGAAAGTGATGAGCGTGAGTTCCTATTTATCATTCAGACCTCCCGATATACGGGTGGTCTGAGCGGCGTCAGAACCGATTTGCACGACTTTGACGGGAATGTCGGTGTCGCCGCTTGGTTGCACGCGAGGTGAGGAGGTTGAGCCTCAATGACGAATGCTCAGGGGTTTCGGAGCTTGATCCTTTCTGGATTCTTCCTCATGCGCTGTAGCAAGCGTGTGGAGTTCTTCCAGAGCTGTCACTCCGGCGGTGCGATCTCCACGGATTCAGAGAACACCAGCTGGTGTTGGCATCTTCAACACCAAGTAGCCATAATGAGCAGCAGCCATGAACTTGTATAAGGTTGGTCTGCCCAAAATGGCGTTGAAGGGTAAGTTGATCTGCGCCACATCAAAGACCAACCTCTCGGTGTGGTGATTCTCCCGGGTCCTGAAGGTCACCGGGAGAGTAATTGCACCGAGTGGGGTTATGGCCCCCGGACCTACTCCGGAGAAAGGTCGAGAGGGGCGAAGGTCCGAAGGTCAGAGCTGAAGCTTGACGAAAGCTTCGAAGCTTATGAGGTTCAACCCCGAACCTCCGTCCACCATTACATGGTGTAGTTGGATGTTGTTGATGGTCGGAGATACTATCAATGGGAGTTGGCCAGCTCTGATCATATTCTGAGGGCAGTCTAATGCATCGAAAGTGATGGCAGTATCCATCCACTTCTGGTGCGGCTTCGCCCTGGCGGTGGGAGCTACTGAGGACATGTCCCGCCGCATGGTCTTGAGGACACGACGGGAGGTGATGTCCCATGAACCACCAAAGATGGTGTTCATGGTTTTTCGACGTTCATTGTCGGAGACGTCGGAGTCATCATCGACGGCGGTGTAAACAGCCTTCAAAACCCTTCTAGGGTCCTGAAAGCCTAACTCCTCTTCAGTTGGAGCTTAGTTGACTTTATGTTTACCTTCCCTTTGACGGAAAGGAACATCTTCCTGGCACTTGTTGTAGCGCTCGGCAAGGTTCTGGACCTCACGGCAACCTTCCAAGTTGTGGTTGTTCGTCTTGTGTATGGGACACCACATCCTGGAGCTACCACTGTCTTCAGACGACGGCCAAGGTCGTTTCTCGGGGCGTGGCCCCCGACCACCCGGAGCCGCGGCAGCAGCGGCTGTAGGTGTGCCGACCGACGACTTCTTCTTGCTGTTGGACTTTTTCTTCTTCTTACCACTCCTGGAGGTAGTGGCTTCACCCTTGGAGGATTTTTTGTTGTCCTCCGGAGGTGGTTGGGAGTGCATTTCGCGGCCCTCCGCAGCTTTGGCGCATTTGTCTGCCAAGCTAAAGAGTTCCGTGACGCTGGTGATCTCCTTGGTCGCCAGCTTCTCCAGCATCTTCTTGTCTCGTACGCCCTGTCTAAATGCCACAATAACAAAGGCGCTAGAGATAGAAGGAATAGTGTTTCGTACCTGGGAGAACCTCTGGATGAAAGATCACAGGGACTCTCTCCCCTTCTGCTTGACAGCAAAAAGGTCCAGTTCGGTGCCTGGTCGGGTGTATGAACTCCCGAAATTGGCGGTGAACTGTTGGCATAGTTTCGTACAACTGTTGATGGAGTCGGGCGGAAGGCTCATGAACCAGGATCTGGCGGTCCCAGTCAAAGCCACAGGGAAATAGTTGGCCATTACAGCCTCGTTACCTCTGGCCGCAAGGATTGCAGTGGAGTAGATTTCGAGAAACTCAGCTGGATTGACAGTCCGTCAAATTTCTCCGGCAGGTGAGGCCGAAACTTTTGTGGCCATCCGACCATGCATAGGTGCATGACCAGGGTAGAACAGCACCCTCCTACTCCCTCAGGAGCAGGACTGTCCTGAGCTTCTCGCCTTTCGCGAGCGCGCTCGATATGGACGCGACCATCCTGTTGACAGTAACGGCGATCAAGCTCCGCCCGGAGGTCGTGAGTTGAAAGCCTGGTTACCGTATGGGTGCGTCGCGCCCCTGGAGGCAGCGACGTCACTTGTTGAGCATTTTTTACAACTACACTTTTTGACGCAACGACGTTGGAGACGCAACACGCCTCCTATGCTGGGAAGCGTGCGGACCAAGTCTGCCCGACACGGTTCGATGCTGCGATGGAGCCCGCCCCGATGGGGGAGGACCTTGGTTGCTGATGCGATCGGCTGCTGCTGCAACCAAATGTTCCACATCGGCCCTCCACTGCTCCATTATACCCTGAGATGCACCTGGAGGTGGTGGGCGTTGGAGAAGAGCACGCGCTGCATGGAGCGCGTGTTAAGGGTTATTATTAGCCGATGTCGTGACCGACGTAGATGCCCCGTCCCGCTGTCCAGCTTGATTTGCCGGTGCGGACGGTGGCAGTGGAGGCATGACTCCTGCTAGAGCCGCGGCACCTGCTGTCTACTGCACATTGGAGGGATTGCCTCCAGCAGATTGCATTGTAGGGTTGCCGTTGGACGATCCACCATCAGAGTTCACCATCTTCGAATCTCGGGCGCCCCTACCTGGCGCGCCAACTGTCGGAGTTTCGTTCCGGCAATTCTCCCGATACTACCGTTAGTAGCCCACGGAGTTTGTAGTTCGGTATTGGGCGCACATAGATTCAAAAGATGATGGCAAATAGACACAAGGATTTACGTGGTTCGGGTCGCCTGAGCGTAATACCCTACTCCACGGGGTGTGTAGTTATAGTATTGGGTGTCTCCGTTGAGTATTGGAGAGGTCTCAGAGTTCAAAGGGTCGTCCCTTGTGTATCATCGACCAATCCTTTTATAGTACAAAGACTGATTGTTACACCGTTAGCCTGGCTCAACATGTGGCCCTGGCGGTTACTGATGCTTAATATACAATTAATAAGGTTAATTACCCTTAATAGCGTGGTAACGGGCCTTGACAGTGCCGTTACTGGTATTAAGAGTCTTCCGATAGTGTGTCATTAATATGGTATTAATGACACTTAATCGGGTCTTGAAGTCTTTGATTGCCCCTTGAAGGTCCGAGCCGTTGGGGGTCCACCAGTCTAATTGTTGAGGCTGAAGGTCCGGCGGTTGGACACGTGGCAGCTTCGGAGCTTTCCGTCTGGGACGGGTAGGTCCGGTGTAGATGTGCACGTGTCGGTACCGGAGCTTCCCTCTGTCGGGGGTTAGGTCCGGGGGTGCCGCACAAGTGTTTAGCCCGTAGCTATCCCATGTGTGGGATGTAGGTCTGGTTGCTGTATACACGTGGCAGCACCAGGACTAACCATAGATGGGAGGCGGGTCCGGTCCCGTATGACACGTGGGGCCTTTGCAGGTCTTCAACTCAGACAGGTGAAGTTCCTTTTGTCTTTTTGTAGTCCCAAGGGATATACGGTACGCAGGGTACCGACAGATACGCTGAACTGTACCAGCCTCTGACAGATCAGATAGCTCGATCAAAGGCTCGAGGGCTACTGATGAGGTTTCGTATCCCGACTACCAGAGGGCGTGGATTGCTGAACGGATTCTAACAAGATATGGCGTACGACTGTACCCGCCCATCGGCTCGGGCAACATGCCCATCGGCTCAAGCAACACCAGATACCCAACCCCGACCACCGAGGTCGTCGACAAACGCAGCTGACCCCGATCCCCGAGCTCGACATCAAAACCGCTCGAGCTTGGGAGTGGGGTTGGCAGCGACAATCAATACGACGTGGGTAGAGGACATCTTCACTACCGATAACCAGTCGCTCTCAAGCGTTTCCCTGGCAGAGGTCACAGGCCCCACTGACACTCTCCATGCCCTGTCCAATCCGACGTGATGACAGGCGTGCACTGCAATACAATGCTGGTAGGAGGCAAGACTGGAGCAGGTACGCAGGGACTTCCGCGCCTCGACCCCGCTCCTAGGCACGTCAGAGGCTACACACTAGAGGTAGAAACCCTTGTAAACCCCGTCCCCATTTATGAAGACGTCTGGGATAGATATGACTATTAGAGGAGGCAAGCACCAAGCTGCCTATAAAAGAGGACTGAAGCGACTCAGCACACAGGCATCGACAATTCACAACTCTGGTAACACTGTTCTCCTTCTTTCGATCAACAAATAGTTGGAGATCGACACTAGACGTGTGCACTTTGCTTGAATCGGTATAAACCCGTGTGTTTATGTAACTAGGACACCTTAGAGTGTTTGTGTAACTAGGACATCTTAAATGGTGAATGCACGACAAAATCACGACAAAATCGATACTGTTCAGTAGTACAAACACTGATAACGGGCAGCTCAGGGTTGACAAGGGCCATGGACATTGCTACAACAATCTTTTTCTTTAGGACCCACGACGGGTGATGGGCACGCTGGGAGAGGAGCCTGACAAGCGCAAAGATGGGATGAACTAACACCCTTGAATTTGGGTGGATCAATTCGTCCCGGATTCCAGAGAAAAGTTTCCATAAAAGATGACTTTTTCCCACTTATTTCCGAAATAAACATCACTAAAAATGAGATCGTATCAAACACTAGTTAGAGATTGATACTTCTAAAATATATTTAACATGTAATATATTTTTATTGTTAATCAGTATTTTCTTTCACATTTTTATGGTGTCAAAGATAACTTTCATCTAAATATTTATATTCTGGGTCAAAACTTTTGTTGAAGGCGTTCCTGAGATCTTCAATCCCCCGAGAACCATAGCAATGGCAGATACCTCTTTCCGCCGCCACCCGCACCCCTTCTCCGTCGACCTCGTCCGCTGGCTCCCCTCCTCCGCCACCTCCCCCTCCGGCCGCCTACTCGCCGCGGCCGTCCACGATCCCTCCGCCGCCGCCTCCCACATCCACCTCCTCCCCCTCGACGACCCGTCGTCCCCTCTCGCCTCCCTCCCGCTGCCCTCCCGCGCCACCGCGCTCCGCTGCTCCCCGTCCGCGCTCGCTGCGGCCACCTCCTCCGGCTCCCTCCACCTCGCCCCCACGTCCTCGCTCGACGCCGGCGCGGCGGTGGTCGTCCAGGGCGGCGCGGGGTTCCACGTGGGCCCAGTCCGGGGCCTCGACTGCGGCGGGGAGGAGTGGGTCACGGCAGGGGAGGATGGTAGAGTGCATGTTATCTGTGGAGGAGAAGACGGGCGTGTGGTGGCGAGGAGGGTGTGGGATGGGAAGGGAATGGCTGGGTACGAGGCGGCCAAGTGGGCGTCCCCGGTGGAGTTCGCAACGGGCGGTGCCGGATGCGGCGTACAGTGGTGGGATCAGAGGAAGGCGGACGCCCCTGCGGCGCAGTGCAGTGGCATCTGGTGAGTGGAACAAAAGCTTGTTATTTGTTGTTGGTTTGTTATACTTCTTGTAGGAGTAATATTCAGAAATGTAGAGGAAAATTCTATAGAACAGTGATCAGATCTGCGATGCTGTATGAAGCAGAATGTTGGCCAATTAAAAGGTAACATGTCCAACAAATATGTTGCTGAGATGCACATGTTACGGTGGATGTGCAGTCACACAAGAAGAGACAGAGTTAAGAACGAGGTGATACATAATAGGGTAGAGATAACACTGATTGAGGAGAAGCTAGTCCAACATCGCTCATAGTGGTTTGGGCATATCCAACGGAGACCTCCAGAAGCACTGGTTAACAATGAGATTATAAAGAGTAGAGAAAATTTTAGGAGGGGTAAAAGTCGACCAAGGTTGACATGGCAGGAGGCGGTGAAACGAGATTTAAAGAAGTGAGACATACATAGAGATTTTGTTCATGATAGGATTGCATGGAAATTAACAATTCATGTGCGAAAATCTTAGTTTATTCATATTTTGTTACTCTTTATCTTCTTTCTTATTAATCCATTTCTAAAATAAATAAAATGTATAATCTTATTTTATTTGTATTTTTTACTCTCATCTTATTTTCTATTACTTTTCTTCAAAAATTGTTGAGTTTCATTTCTAGCCGACCCCAATTTGTTTGCGGGAAGGCTTGTTGTTGTTGTTGTATTTATCAACTTGTGTTGTCTCCGCATGTATCTAGCTTCTAAAATACTGACACATCCCAGCAGTGGATTTGTGACCATTTTTGCAAACATTTGATTCAAAAAATTCAGATTAAGTTCATTTGTGACCATCCACATGTTACATTTTGAAAGCTGCTTAGAAGTTAGTGCTGTCTTTGGTAAAGTTCTCCATTTTGTTATTTGGTTTGAGATGTGTACTAATAGACTTTCAATGACTGTTTAATGCATGGCTATTAATGCTTTTGGTTCTTGACTGAGAAGCTGAGAAAATGTACTTCTAAGACTTTTTCATGATATATTTTCTACATTTATTTGTTCCTATACGTAGTAGTCTCCCAATAGAACTCATTGGTTTGGTTCAATCTCACAAGGAATGTGATTGCCTAATAATAGACTTTGTTTTATCCTTTGCAAGCTATATATAGTGCCATAAGACTTGAGTTATATTTAAATGAATGTGAAGTCCTTGAGACAGTTTTCAGGGTGTTTGCATTTTTTTATCATGTAGTAGAATATTCCAGGTAAATTCACAATAGGCTATTACTTATTGATGAGTAATGCA
This sequence comes from Tuctoria greenei, assembly GCA_036927565.1. Taxonomy (NCBI): domain Eukaryota; kingdom Viridiplantae; phylum Streptophyta; class Magnoliopsida; order Poales; family Poaceae; genus Tuctoria; species Tuctoria greenei. Next base: position 121,492,512 of record JAYESD010000005.1, read on the forward strand.
GGATGCAGTTTAATTGTGGCTGCGGTTTGAACTAAAATATGTTCAGTTTCTCGACTTGTTGAAAACATGAAATTTTTGAACGATTGTTGACAGCTGATCTGAAATCTTATGTGATAAGAAAGTTCCACAAAAATTGAAAGGAAAATTCGGACGGTGATCAGACCTGCGATGCTGTATGAAGCAGAATGTTGGTCAACTAAAAGGCAACATGTCCAACAAATGAGTGTTGCGGAGACGCGCATGCTACGGTGGATGTGCGGTCACACAAGAAGAGACAAAATTAGGAACGAGGTGATACGTGATAGGGTAGGAGTGGAACCGATTGAGGAGAAGCTAGTCCAACATCGCCTACGGTGGTTTGGGCATATCCTGCGGAGACCTCTAGAAGCACCGGTTAACAGTAGAATTATAAAGAGTAGAGAAAATTTTAGAAGGGATAGAAGTCGACCAAGGTTGACATGGCAGAAGGCGGTGAAACGAGACATAAAGGAGTGAGACATACTTAGAGATTTAGCTCATGATAGGACTGTATGGAAATTAACAATTTATGTGCCAGAATCTTAGTTTATTCGTAATTTGTTACTCTTATCTTCTTTCTTATTAACCCATTTTTAAAATAAATAAAATGTAGAATCTTATTTTATTTGTATTTTTTTTTATAATTTTTTTACTTTCATCTTATTTTCTATTACTTTTCTTCAAAATTGTTGGGTTTCAGTTCTAGCCGACCCCAACTTGTTTGGGACAAAGGCTTGGTTTTTGTTGTTGTTGTTGATTGTTGACAGCTGATCTGTAATTTATGTGCAATTCATTTTAGATAAATTGTCACTCATATCTTCTAATATATTGTAAATAACAGAGAACTTGTAGCAATCTTCATCTGTAATATAGTGTCTATTTAGCCGTTATGGCACGCACTACGGTTATAGTGACGATGGATGAACTCCTGATTGCAGGTATCGGGGCCTCGTTACCGGCATGGTGCATTCCATTGATATTCATCCATCAAGAAAGCATATTTGTGTGGTAAGGAAGGAATATCAAAAGAAGATGCATGTGGACTTTCAGTGGATAAATGAGCTACAGTCTTTGAATAATTGTTCTTTTTTACTATTCACTATGAATAATTGTTCTTCCACAAAACTGTCCTTGTATACAAATCTGAACTTGTTCTTCTACAGTTGTAAAAGAGAGGATACATTATGTATGTTTCTTCCTTAAGTATTGGTAGCTCAGAAGAAAAATAAAATTCAATTGATAGATTGTATAACAATACACTTGAAACTCATGGTTTGACTAAGAAGCCTGATAAAATATGGTTAATAGCTTGCATATATATCTTAATAATCATTCATGTACGATGCATTTAGTGAAAGCGATGTGTGATATGTTGTAGTTTAAAGTAAGAAAGCATAATGTCCAAATACCAAAATAAGACTTCGATTTTGTTCACTAAAATTGATGTTTCTAAACTAATTCTGAGATTCATATATTCAAAAAAGACTTCGATTTTGTTCATTAAGAAGAAACATTCTTATGAGTACACAATGTATTTTGAGAGAACCTTCGATTAATCATTAATATTTTTCTTGTTATATGCTATATACTCTTGTACACTAGTCACATTTAAAGCTGCTTCAGATTTAACGTCAACTAGTGCCATTGTAGTATTCTTATATTGGATGAGTTTGCTGCTCCGGCCTGTCCTTTTATGTTTTTCCCAATTTGTTACCATCAGTTTTTGCATGTGGACAGGGTCACCTTTTTTTTTTTGCTGCTAACACTTGATTTGCTTTTGTATACTGAGAGAGTAGAGTTATTTCCTCCTGTGTAATTTTAACTCAAAATATGTAGTTTCATCGGGGTATTGTGGTCAATGCTGCAGTGCTCATCCACTATGTTGTACATTTGTCAAGGGCGTCGGCACCCAAGACAGCAAGCCCCTAGCTACGTAGCTCGTAGCTGCGGCTGGTAGGGGCGTTGGGGTTTTTGCCCAGCTGCCCGATTGTTGAAGAGGGTGAGATTTGGAGGAGAACAGAGAGTAGAGTAGTACTTCTTTCTTATTCCTCAGGGGTACATACTCCCACCAATTTATAGGCTCGCAACCTGCCTAACAAAGGAAACTAATATTTATCAAAGGAAACAAACCTCCCCTGATCCTATCTTGCCTTTCATACTTATTCTTAATTATTTCTTTCCTCAACGCAAAGGGAAACCAATCCCCCTTGATCCTGGCTTGCCATGCATGCTGATTGTCACTTATTTCTTTCCTAAAGTGCGTCTGCGTTTGAATTATCCACCTGTTCCCTGGGCCGGCGTTGATAATGGTGGCCCCTTATGACATCTCTCCCTCCTTGACGAGCAGCTCGTTCTCGAGCTGGAAACCGGGATAGCGGTCAATGAAGCTGTCAGCGTCTTCCCACGTGGCCGACACCGCTGTCTCGCCCTTCCAGTGTGCTAGTATCTGGCGAACGCTCCTGGCCAAGCGAGAACGGAGAACCTGTTCCAATTCTGGCACGGCGGCGCCGTTGTGGATCTGTGGAAGCGCTGGAGGTTCGGTCGGTGGAGTGCCCACAAACTTCTTCAGGAGGCCCACGTGGAACACCTCGTGGAGGCGGGCTCGGGGAGGCAGCTCTAGCTTGAGGCGGCATTGTTAATGATCGCGACGATGCGGTATGGTCTGTAGAAGCGCGGCTTGAGCTTCCCTGGTGAGGGTACGTGCAGCGACGGGGCTGCTTGTTGTGGCAGTCGCAACCAAACCCACTCGCCCACCTCATAGCGGACATCTCCGTGATGCCTGTCGTAGTGGCGCTTGTAGATGATTTGTGCTTGCTCGAGACGGAGGCAGACCTCAGCTAGGAATTTGTCCCGGTCCATCATGTTTTTGGCAATTGCTGCCACCCTTGTTTCATCGGGCTCATAACAGCGGATGGAGGGTGGGTCACAACCGTAGACCACCCGGAACGGAGTGTCGTGGAGCGCGTACTGGTAGGCGGTGTTGTAGATGTACTCCGCCCAGGGCAGCCAATGTTGCCACTATCGAGGACGATCGTCGGTGAAGCAGCGTAGGTACATGGTCATCACCTTATTGGCGACCTCCGTCTGGCCGTCGGACTGAGGGTGAAAAGCCGACGTCATGTGCAGCTTGGTGCCGAGAAGGCGCATCAACTCCACCAGAAGATGGAGGTGAAGATGTGGTCTCCATCCGAAACCATGGATTGTGGTACACCGTGAAGGCGTACTATCTCGGTGAAGAAAGCCTGCGCCACTGACTTCGCCGTGTATGGGTGTGCGAGGGGAATGAAGTGGCAATACTTATTGAATCTGTCCACCACTGTGAGGATGTCGAACTTCCTGCCGACTCGTGGCAGCGCCTCAATGAAATCCAACCCAATGTTCTTCCAAACCGCCGTGGGCACGGGTAGTGGTAGGAGCAGGCCGGCCGGGTGCAGATGTTCTGACTTGTAATGCTGGCATGTGATGCAAGTGCGTACATAGTCCTGGACCGCTTGTTGGAGGCTGGGGGAGAAGAAGTCACGGCGTAGGCGGTGCAGTGTACATTGCATGCCTTCGTGGCCATCATCCTGCACTGCGGAGATGAGCTCATGGAGGAGCGACGACGTGGGCGGCATGTAGAGGTGGCCCTTGAACACCACGAGTTCGTCGATGATCGCCCAGAAGCTAATGAGTTCGCGCTCATAAGCCGCCAGGGATCAGTGACGAGGTGCAACTAGTCGATTGAAGAATGCCACCGAGTGTTGCTCTTGAAGGAGTACCGCACCAAACCCATGTGTCTAGGCATTGCACTCAACGACAAAGGGTTTGCTGACGTCGGGTAGTGACAGGAGTCTTGAGCGCCGTGAATGCCGCTTCGGCCTCGGTGGACCAGGCGAATCCCTCCTTGCGGAGGAGGGTGGTGAAGGGCGCGGCAGTCGCGCCAAACTCTTTGACGAACTGGCGGTAGTAGCCTGCAAGTCCAAGGAAGCCTCACACCGCTCGAGCAGACCGAGGAACTGACCAGTCTGCTACTGCATGCACCTTGGTCGGATCCATAGCAAAGTCGGAGGCGGAGATTATGTGGTCGAGGTAGGCGATGGAGTCGGTGTCGAACTCGCACTTTGATTGCTTGACGAAGAGGCGATGCTGCTGGAGCATGTTGAGGACAGCGCACACGTGATGAAGGTGATCTGTCCACGTGGTGTTGTAGATGAGGATGTCATCGAAGAAGACAAGGACGAACCGACGGAGGAACGGCCGCAAGATTTTGTTCATGAGCGTCTGAAATGTTGTCGGGGCATTGCACAACCTGAATGGCATGACAAGGAACTTGTAGAGGTCGTCGTGTGTGCGGAACGCCATTTTGGCAATGTCCTCGGCGCACATTCGGACTTGATGGTAGCCGGAGAAGAGGTCCAGCTTGGAGAAGAAGCGGGCGCTGTGGAGCTCGTCGACGAGTTCGTCGACCGCGGGGATCGGGTACGCGTCCTTGACTGTGATGGCATTCAGGGTGCGATAGTCGACACAGAAACGCCATGTGCCATCCGCCTTTCGCGCAAGCAGCACATGTGAGGAAACTCCCGAAGAGCTCCTGCGGATGATGCCCTGCTCCAACATGGCGGCACACTAGCGTTCCAACTCGTCCTTGTGCACCGCGGGGTACCAGTAAGGCCAGACTGCCACTGGTTCAAATCTTGGTAGTAGTGTGGCGCTGTGGTCGCGGGAGCGTGGCGTTGGCATGCCTTTGGTCTCGGTGAAGACCGCGACGAATGCGTCGAGGAGGGCGATCAAGAGGTCGCCGGTGCATGCCCGCACTGCTAGACTGGTTGGGCATGCCTGGCGCGGCCAGCACACCTGGTGATCGCTGTGCCAGAAGGACATTGTGCGAGCACCGAAGACCAGTGGGTACTAGAGACGCGAGCCACTATGTTTCCAGGACCACATCGTAGCCGGCGAGGGGCAGGGCATAGAAGTCTGCGGCGAATTCCTCGCCATTGACGGTAAACGTCGCGCCGCGGTACACGCCCAGACACGGTACATGATCGCCGTTTGCCACTGTAACCTGCAGCTTGCCTTCGGTTTGAAGCTTGAGTCTGGTGCCGACGGCCGCCTCCTCGGCAACGAAGTTGTGGGTGGAGCCGGAGTCGAGTAGGGCGAGGAGGGATATGTTGCCGATGTGGATGCACACTTGCATCATCTCGCTAGTGCTAATGCCCGTGATTGCGTGGACCGAGATGTGCGGCTCGTCGAACGTCGTCTCGTCCTCCCCGGAGTCCCTTGCATCGTCTTCGAGCATCAAGTCGAGGAGAAAAATCTGTTAGACACGGTTGTGTCCGCACCCAAACTTCTCGTTGCAATTGAAGTAGAGACCCAGGCGGCGTGGCTCCTCCATCTCCGACTGGGACAGACGCTTGACTTGGCACCCCTCTATCGTGACCGGTGTCTGCAGTGGTGCAGCCTGCGGACCGGGCGCCAGAAGGGCGGGTCGCGGTAGGAGACGCTGTTGCCGAAGACGAGGTTGTGGCGCGGAGAACCCCGCGCACTGATCGCGTAGCTCTAGCTTGCGTGTGAGGCTCATGGCGATGGCTTGAGACTATGGATTGTGGATCTCGACGTCGAGGTTGAGGGGTGGTTGCAGACCGACACTGAAGAGCTGCACTTTCTGGGCCTCTGTGAGTGCGCCAGCGCGGGGAAGCAGGGCCTCAAACCGGTCCTGGTACTCAACGACCGAACTAGTGCGTCTGCACGCCACAAGTTCGCCGAGCGGATTGGAACGCAAAGGCGGTCCAAAGCGTGTGTTGAGTAGCTCGGTGAAGCGCCTCTACAGCGGCGTGCCTTCGTCGCGTTGAATCTTCATGAACCACAGTTGTGCACCGGCCTCCAGGTTGTATAATGCCATCCATAACTTTTCTTCTTCAGCGACGCGTTGTTGGAGGAAGTAGGAATCACATCGATTGATGAATGCGAGGGGGTCGGATTTCCCATCAAACTTGGGAAAATCCAGTTTAAACGCGATGGCCAGTCGTTGTGGTGTTCACCGCCATGCACTCCTCTGGGGCCCGATGTGGAGTAGGTGGTGCATTTCTCTAGCGTCTCGAGCTTTGCCTGCAGCGACACGACTGTCGCGGTCAGGTTGGTGATGAGGGTTGCCAGATCGGCTGCTGTTGGTGCGTCCATTGGCGAGGGTCCTGTCGGTGTTGGTGGCGATGGCGCGGCGGGAGCGGCTTGGGTGGGTGTTGGTGTAGTGGAAGAGGAACGCCTGGATCGTGATACCAGGTTGTCAAGGGAGTCGGCACCCAAGACAGCAGACCCCTGACTACGTAGCTCGTAGCTGCGGCTGGTAGGGGTGCTGGGGTTTTTGCCTTCCTGCTCGACTGTTGAAGAGGGTGAGATTTGGAGAACAGGGAGAATAGAGTAGTAGTTCTTTCTTATTCCTCAGGGGTACATACTCCCTCTAATTTATAGGCTCGCAGCTTGCTTAACAAAGGAAACTAATATTTATCAAAGGAAACAAACCTTCCCTGATCCTATCTTGCGTTGCATGCTTATTCTTAATTATTTCTTTCCTAAACGAAAAGGGAAACCAACCCCCCTTGATCCTGGCTTGCCATGCATGCCGATTGTCACTTATTTCTTTTCTAAAATGCGTCTGTGTTTGAATTATGCGCCTGTTCCCCGGGCCGGCGCTGATAATGGTGGCCTCAAATGACAACATTCATGTATATTTGCATATGTGATAGTGAGCCTGGAGAATATAGGATAACATTGTCCTTTGGATAATCATGGGCTCAAGTTTTTCTCCAGTGTATTTGCAATCTACTCTTAATTTCTGGTTCACATGAATGTTTAGAGAAGTTAAATGGATTTGTTTAGATGAGTCATAACTGGTGAAATGACATCTGAATGTTGTAGGTGGGGGGCTCCTCAGGGACAATATTTGCTTGGGATCTGCGATTGCCACAGCAGCCAATATCTCTATCTGGTATAGGACTTAATGGAAGAGCTCAACCAGTATGCGAGAGTGAGGTCTGGGAGGTTCTTTTTGACACTTATTCTCAATCTTCTGATATTATCTCGTCCACGTCAGCAAGAATACTACCAGTCATGATGTGCTCAGAGGATGGAATCCTTGCAGTTGTCGAGCAAGGTAGGACCACAACAAGCAATTTGTACCACCATTTTGGTTGTTTTTGTTACGTATGCGACTTGCCTAACATAACCTTTTGAATTAGCAGATGAGAGACCCCTTGAATTGCTTGCGGAACCCTGTGCTATCAACTCCTTTGACATAGATCATCAAACCCCCTCTGTAAGTTTGTGGCATCATCTGGTTGAATGATGAAACCTTTTTGTTCCTTGAAATTTGAAATGATAATGTTGTTTTTCTGCACAGGATGTGGTTTGCGCACTAGAGTGGGAATCAATTGGTGTTCTAACACGTGGTAGAGATGCCATGGCGGAAGAATGAAATTTTTTACAGTCCTAGGATTCATGAGTAGAAAATGTATCCTGGCTGTTTGGACGATGTTAGAGTCCTGAACTCCGAGGACACCAGTATTGGGAGACCATTCTGATTTACGTTATGGAGGAAAGAAACTTGCTTGGCCCAAACTCTTGACATTGCATAACTCTGTTGTACCTTTGAAAGCCATTGTATTTGTAGCCGCTGGAAGTTCATGTAGCTGCAGATTGTAGAGAACATTTCGTGATCTTCGGTATTGCGTGTTGTTTACAGAACACGGGTTCTCATTGGTTATATTTGTATGGAGAATGATACGAACACCTTTTGCAATCCTTTTCCGTTTGGATAGGTTGAAACTAGTATTTATTTTGTACGGCTGCATTTGGTTGAAGGCGTTAAACTTGTATCCATCTGAGCTACAATTTCTCGCTCTAATGCATTGATAATGCAGCAAAGGCCTAGGATTTTTTCTATCTAAACTGGCTGATATGATCGTACGTTGCTCTGAATCCTAAAAAAATTATCACAAATTTATGCAATCAATTATGTGCAATATGAATCTAGTTTTTATGATATATAATTACTTTGTAGAAAATATTCTTTCGATAACATGAGTGTTTTTTGGGTGGCTTATTACACGAGTTAATAGTGAAAAGAGAGAGACTTGCACATTGAATCAATAGATGCGACTTAACATAAATTTTAGTGACCCAGCAAAAAGGAGACAAATAAGACTGCCCTTGTTTCACTCTAAAATGTTTCTCAAAAAATATTTTCTATCCTCTATAGTTACTTTAAAATTCTCTATATCTTACTCTGTACTATTAAAATAAGACATGAGCCAACCTATTAATCACTAACTCATGTTTTAAAATGATGAAGATTGTTACTCTAACTAGAAATTTGAAAGTAACATTACTTATAGCTGGAACAGTGGGGTGCCAACTGGGCTTTTTGTCTTTTACTTAGCTTGGTCTGCCAATAAAAATCGGAAGTCCTAAGGTGGAACACTTTCAGTCGCTAATTGGAAAAATCAAAAGGAGATTCAATGCTAGCCTCATCTCCATATGGTTATCCATGACTGGAAGGTGCACTCTAAGTAGTTAGCCTCATCTCCACAATCCCGATCTACGACATGTGTACCCTCAAAATGAAGGCCACAGTCCTGCACTCAATAGACAAGATTAAGAAAGCCTGCCTATTACCGAAGGCCACAATCCTATTACCGAAGAAAAGTATGGAAAACTATTAAGGAGCTGCCAGCAGATAGAGCACCAGGACCAGACGGTTACAATGGGCGTTTTTATAAAGTTTGCTGGTCTATAATAAAATATGATTACATGACTGCTATTGTTTCCTTATAACATGGAGATGAGAGGAGATTGGAGCTCCTGAATTCAGCCTATATTACTCTCATTCCTAAGAAAGATGAAGCAGTACTCGCCAAAGATTTCGCCTAATCAGTGAAAGTGCATCTAGGTTCCCCGTGGGTTTTGGATGATTGATGACGACAATTAAGTCGCTAATGAGCTCATGTGATCTTAGCACAGGTGTGGACTCGACCGGAGACGCAAACCCTCAAAAAGGAAAAGGATGGAAACGGAGTCGACTCGAAGCGTAGAAACTAGGGTTTCTAGCGTGTTGAGTTAGACTAGCCGTAGAAATAGGAGGGTGTGTGCGTAAAGTGCAAAGAGATCAAAGTAGGAGCTCAAGAGTGGTGGTTGAGGTAGAAATCCTATTTAAAGTTGAAGTTAGAGTAGTCTGGCAGGAGTGGCCGGACTAGTCCGCCTTAGGGCCGGACTAGTCCGCTCCTGGCCAGACTAGTCCGTTTTCACACGGACCAGAAGGTCCTGTGTGACTTCGGACTAGTCCGTTGTGGACCGGACTAGTTCGGGGTACCCCTTGAAGTGGAGTTTCGGGACTAAGTCCTAGAGAGCGGACTTGTCCATTTTGGGGCGGACCAAAAGGTCCTGTGTGAGATCGGACTAGTCCGTGGTGCCGAGTGCAGAGAGGTTTTGCGACTAAGTCTGGGTAAGCCGGACTAGTCCGCCCTTGGGGCCGGACTAGTCCGTGGTCTCCAGACTACTCCGTTTTCACACGGAACAAAAGGTTCTGTGTGAGATCGGACTAGTCCGGTGAGGGTCGGACTAGTCCGTTGTCAAAGTTACCGTTTGAATTTGAAGTTTGGCGGGTAGCGTGACGATTGCCGCGCAGTGCGACAGTTGTTAGAGGGGTCAGTGGTCCCCTAGGCCGGACTAGTCCGGGCCTGAGGCCGGACTAGTCCGCCCTTCTGCTGAAGTCAGCAGTATGGGCTTGGGACCTCTATAAATAGAGGTCCCCTGGGTTCTTTTGAACCAACTCTTGAAAAGACTTGAACCCTAGCGCCGCCACAACCAACTTGGAGCACTCTTAAGCCTCTTTCTTGCCAACTTTCCCTCTAAAACTAATTCTTGAGTGGATTAGGGTTTAGTGAGGTGGAGAAGAGGAAGAACATCGCGCTTGTGCTCCCGGTTTGATCTCTTGCACTCATTGAGTCTTTGTGAGCTGTGTGTGAAGTGTGTTTCGCTGTGTTGATCATCTTTGTGGTGTGGGAGCCTCAGATTGTGAGAAGCCCCAACGAATCTTGTATTCGCACTTTGAGATAGTGGAGAACCAAGTTAGGCCCATGCGGTAAACTTGGTGAGGGAAGGGTTGTTGAACCCGGTCCTTTGTGGACTCCTCAACGGGGACGTAGATTCTTGTGTGGAATCAAACCTCGGGATAAAATCCTTGTGTCTCCGTGTTCTTCGCATTTTGTTTATCGCATACTTCGTTCTAGGGTTGCTAGCCTTGTCTTGTGCTTCACATTGCTATAATCTAGTTGAAACTTGACTTACTCTTGTGTTGGTAGTTTCTAAACTTGTCATAAACATATCCTCACTTGTAGCCTCGATAAAATCCGTTTAAAACTTGCTAGAAACACTTTTTAGGGTTCTTCACGCAGGCTGACCGGACTAGTCCGCCCCCAGACCGGACTAGTCCGCCCCCTGTGATTTAACCTTGTTTTATTAAGTCATTTGCAGGTCGATTAGCCTATTCACCCCCCTCTAGGCAACTTTCAATTGGTATCAGAGCAGGACTCTCCACAAAGAGTCTAACAACTCGGAGAGATGGCCGGAGTGGTGTTTGAAGAGGTGTCGACCAATGGTTCTCAACCGACACGTGAGGAGACAATGGCTTATCAAGACAAGCCAACGGATGATGAGGAGACTCGCCAGCTCAAGGCGAAGCTCCGGGAGAAGTTGAAGATTGCCGTGGTTGAGCCGTCAAGCTCATCAAGTGGTGGCGGCGGGGTCAACTACAACCGACAAGGGTTCAACTATGAACGCCTTGCCGCCAACAACCACTACCTCTCCATCACATTGGGGAAACCTCCTCAATTCGATGGAACCGACTACGGGATGTGGAAGCACAATATGAAGATCCACCTCGTGTCACTCAATCCGGCATTGTGGCAAATTGTCATGACCAGGGTGGAGATCCCGAAGGATGAGGACAACATCACGCAAGAACAAGCCATCCTCATCCACCGCAATGCTCAAGCTACGGGTGTGATCATCTCATCCCTCTCAAGAGATGAGTTCAACCGCGTCAATGGTCTTGAGGTGGCCAAAGATATATGGGACACCCTCAAGACGGCGCATGAGGGAAATCGGGTGGTCAAGGAGGCCAAGATCGAGCTCATCGAAGGAGAGCTTGGGAGGTTTGCCATCTTGGATGGTGAATCCCCCCAAGACATGTACAACCGATTGAAGATTCTCATCAACAAAAGCCGATCATATGGCTGCACCAAGTGGACCGACCACGAGGTTGTGAAGAGGATGATCCGGGCATTCGTGCCTAGGAACGTCGCTCTTTGCTCCATGATTCGAGAGAGCCCAGGGTTCACTCAAATGACCCCGGAGGAGGTCCTTGGTAGGATCATCAACCACGAGATCATGGAGAAGGAGGCGCTCTTCTACAACGACCTTCAAAAGTTCACCGCCTCCAAGATGAAGAATGTTGCACTTAAGGCAACACCCTCTTCAAAGGAGCAAGAGGAAAGCGATGAGGAGAGCCTCGACACCGATGAGGAAGAGGCCTTCTTCATCAACAAATTCAAGAGGATGATGAGGAGGAAGAAAGGTGGATACAACCATGAGGGCAAGGGGAAGGAAAGAGCAAGGCCCAAAGCAAAAAGGGCTTGCTACAATTGTGGCGAGTATGGCCACTTCATCGCTGATTGTCCCCATGAAGAAGTGAAGAAGAAGAAGGAGGGCAAGCCTCAAGAGAAGAAATTCTTCAGGAAGAAGAGGCCCTCCGGACAAGCACACTTGGGCAAGGAGTGGGACTCTAATGATGAGTCCTCCTCCGAAGAAGAAGAGGAGAAGATGGCTACCATAGCCATCGGGAAGAGCTCCAAGGGAAGCAAGCTCTTCCCCAACCTCAACAACGAATACAAACCAACTTGCCTCATGGCAAAGGAGGGAAGGAGAAAGGTAACATCTCACTCCTCCTCCTCTATTTCCTCTCATGATGAATTTCATAGCGCTAGTGAGAATGAGCATATGTTTAAGGACATAAGCAAAAGCACCCTGCGTAGGATGAAGTTGCTTATGGATGAGATCTTTGAGAAGGAGGATCTCATTAACAGACAAGAGGACATGCTCATCCTTGAAAAGGAGAGATGTCAAGAGCTCAACGAGCTCCTTGAGCTTGAAAGAGAGAAGAGCAAGGCATTGGAACACGGACTTGCTCTAAGTAAGAAAACATGTTCAAGTCTTGAGGAGAAAACAATTGAGCTCAAGGATGAACTTGGGAACTTGTCAAAAGTTAAAAAGATCCTTGAGACTCAAGTTGAGTCTCTCAAGAACAATGTAGCCTCTTCCTCTAAGAGCTCAACCTCCTCAAAGGCCTCATCCAATGCAACCCCGCCTTGCAAGTGCTCTAACTTAATCCTTAAGCTTAAGGATGAACTCAACTTAGTGCAGGGCAAGCAAGCACCAAAGGGTGCCATCTTTGACAAGGAGAAGGTGGCGTATGCACGAAGTGCATACACCAACACAAGACCTCCCCATGTCAAGGATGGTCTTGGCTATACTAGAGGTGGAAGGCATAACGCCAAAACCTCCAAGTATGGCAAAGACATGATTGTCTTCGTAAGGGGAGTTCATCCACAACTAAAATTGAAAAGAACTCACCCTCTAGCAACAAAATGCCTAAATCTGAACCGCATCCTCTATTCCATGATTTTGATGCATCTTATGTGCTTATGAGGAACAAATATGGCAAGGTGTTTGCTAGATATGTTGGGCCACTCCGCAAGAGCCCCAAGCCTTGTGTGTGGGTGCCCAAATGCCTAAGCACTAATGTGAAAGGACCCAACTCTGCTTGGGTACCTAAAAGGAAGGCATAAATTTGTTTTGTAGGCTTACTCCTCCGGCGGATCGAAATGGGTGTTGGATAGTGGATGTACCAACCACATGACCGGAGAGAGGAGCATGTTCATAGAGTATGAGGAGAACGAGGACCCAAGTGAAGGAATCTTCTTTGGGGATAATAGCCAAGGGAAAATCCTTGGCTCCGGTAAAATTGCTATCTCCTCTTCGCATACTTTATCTAATGTTTTGCATGTTGATTCCCTAGACTATAATCTCCTATCCATATCACAGCTGTGTGATAGAGGATATAAGTGTGTTTTTTCTAGTGAGGGTGTGAATGTTCTGAGAGAGGGTAATGACTCAATAGCCTTTAAGGGAGTGCTCAAGGGAAAGCTCTATCTTGTGGACTTTACCACGGATAAGGCTCAACTTGACACATGCTTAATGGCGAAAGCCAACATGGGATGGCTTTGGCATAGAAGGCTAGCCCATGTTGGAATGAGGAACCTTCAAAAGCTCCTTAAGGGAGAGCACGTTCGTGGCCTAAAGGATGTGGTATTTGAAAAGGATAGGCCATGTAGTGCGTGCCAAGCGGGAAAGCAAGTAGGAGCTCAACACCCCTCTAAGAATGTCATGACGACAACTAGACCTTTGGAGTTACTACATATGGATCTTTTTGGCCCCATTGCTTACATTAGCATCGGTGGCAGCAAGTATGGTCTAGTCATCGTTGACGACTTCTCTAGATATACTTGGGTGTTCTTCTTGCATGATAAGAGTGAAACCCTCGGTGTCCTCAAGAAATTCCTAAGGAGAGCTCAAAATGAGTTCAACTTAAGGATAAAAGCTATAAGGAGTGACAATGGCACCGAGTTCAAGAACATGCAAGTAGAAGAGTTCCTAGATGAGGAGGGCATCAAGCATGAGTTTTCCGCTCCCTATTCTCCTCAACAAAATGGGATTGCCGAAAGAAAGAATAGGACGCTTATTGAGATGTCAAGGACGATGCTAGATGAGTACAAAACATCGGACCGGTTTTGGTCGGAAGTGGTTAACACCGCTTGCCACGCCGTAAACCGATTGTACCTTCATCGCCTCCTCAAGAAGACTCCTTATGAGCTTCTCGTTGGTAAGAAGCCCAATGTTTCTTACTTTCGTGTCTTTGGTAGCAAGTGTTATATCCTCAACTAGAAGCCTAGGACTTCGAAGTTTGCTTCAAAGTCCGATGAGGGTTTCTTGCTTGGATATGACTCAAACACTCATGCGTACCGTGTGTTCAACAAATCCTTCGGAATTGTTGAAATAGCACGTGACGTGGTGTTTGATGAAACCAATGGCTCTCAAGTGGAGCAAGTTGATCAACATGCCATTGATAAAGAGGAACCTCCACTAGAAGCTCTAAGGAGAATGGCACTTGGAGATGTTCGCCCACAAGAACCATCCCAAAGCCCAAGTGACCATCATCACTATGAAGTAGGTCAAAACCCCATTGGACAAGTTGGAGATCCACTAGATGCTCCCCAAAGTGATAATGGGAATGAAGATCAAGGGGGAGGCATGGATCAAGGGGGAGACCAAAGTGAAGAAGATGAAGCAAGTGGCTCAAGATCTCAACCCCCGCATCCTCGTGTTCATCAAAGTGTTCAACGGGATCATCCCGTTGACAACATTCTAGGAGATATTACAAAAGGAGTAACAACACGTTCACGTGTTGCAAACTTTTGTGAGCATTTCTCCTTTGTCTCATCCTTGGAACCCCATAAGGTTGAGGATGCCCTAAGAGATCCGGATTGGGTAGTTGCCATGCAAGAGGAGCTCAATAACTTTGAAAGGAACAAGGTTTGGGAGCTTGTCAAGCGCCCACAAGCTAATGTTGTTGGAACCAAGTGGGTGTTCCGCAACAAACAAGATGAGCATGGCGTGGTAACTAGGAACAAGGCACGACTTGTGGCAAAAGGATACTCACAAGTTGAAGGATTGGACTTTGATGAGACATTTGCCCCCGTAGCTAGGCTTGAGTCAATTCGGATACTACTAGCCTTTGCTACTCATCATGACTTCAAGCTCTACCAAATGGATGTTAAGAGTGCATTCCTTAATGGCCCAATCAAGGAAGAAGTTTATGTAGAGCAACCTCCAGGGTTTCAAGACCAAGACTATCCTAACCATGTTTACAAATTGCGAAAGGCTCTTTATGGCCTCAAGCAAGCTCCTAGAGCTTGGTATGAGTGCCTAAGAGACTTTCTAGTTGAAAATGGTTTTAGGATAGGCAAAGCGGATTATACCCTTTTCACAAAGAACTTCAACGAGGATCTTTTTGTGTGCCAAATATATGTGGATGACATCATATTTGGTTCCACAAATAAGGTGTTTTGTGATGAGTTCTCCAAGATAATGACGGAGAGGTTTGAAATGTCCATGATGGGTGAATTGAAGTTCTTTCTAGGATTCCAAGTAAAACAACTCAAAGAAGGGACGTTCATAAGTCAAACTAAGTACACACAAGATATTCTAAGGAAGTTTGACATGGATAAGGCAAAACCCATCAAAACCCCTATGGGAACAAATGGACACCTAGACCTAAATGAGGATGGTCCAAGTGTGGATCAAAAGTTATATAGGTCTATGATTGGTTCACTTCTCTATCTTTGTGCATCTAGGCCCGATATCATGCTAAGTGTGTGTATGTGTGCACGCTTTCAAGCGGCACCTAAGGCTTGTCATTTGACCGCCGTTAAAAGGATCTTGAGATATCTAGTACACACACCTTCCTTAGGACTTTGGTACCCCAAAGGATCTAAGTTTAACCTCATTGGATATTCCGATGTGGACTACGCGGGGTGCAAAGTTGATAGGAAGAGCACATCGGGTACATGCCAATTCTTGGGTCGATCTCTAGTGTCTTGGTCCTCTAAAAAGCAAAACTCTATTGCTCTCTCCACCGCCGAAGCGGAATATGTTCCAGCCGGAAGTTGTTGCGCACAACTTCTTTGGATGCGACAAACCCTTAGGGATTATGGGATTAACTTGCACAACATTCCACTCTTGTGTGACAATGAGAGTGCCATAAAGATAGCCCATAATCCGGTGGAGCACTCTAGGACCAAGCACATAGACATACGACATCACTTCTTGAGAGATCACTCAATGAAGGGAGATATTGTGATTTCTCATGTGAGGACGGAACATCAACTCGCGGATGTCTTCACCAAGCCTCTTGATGAGAAGCGTTTCTGTGAGCTAAGAAGTGAGCTCAACATTTTGGATTCTAGGAATGTGGCTTAAACCACATTCCTCACACTTTTTTGAGCTATTTCGAAAAACTCTTCTCTATCTTGATTTCTCTTCAAAACTGTTTGAGAAATCTTTTTCTTGGAAATTGATCATGTTTTTATCATATTTTCTTCATTAATCATGTTTGTATTGCTTGTTGTCCAAAAAGGACCAATAGTGTGTGTGCAACTCAAAAATACTGTTTTTCAGTCCAGCCGGACTGGACTAGTCCGCCCCTCTGGACGGACAAGTCTGGGTCCAGACTAGTCCGCGGCTGGTCCGCAGACCGGACTAGTCCGCCCTGACACCGGACTAGTCCAGCCCTTGGGGACTTAAACCCCAGGGGCGGCCAAAACCCTTCCTCTCCCCTCTCACTCCCACTTCTCTTCCTCACGCGCGCTAGAAACCGCCTTCTTCGGCGATTTTTCGCTGCAACCACCAAATCTCGATTCCAATCCATGCATTGGAGTCTTTGGGAGTGAGGGATCGATTCCCCGCGCTTCACCTTCGCAATCCATCGTCGATTTCGTCGATTCTCGCGGATTTGAGAAGGTATTTCCTCTTTTTCAAAAACTTTCCCCATTCTTGATTCTTAAGGTTTTTGATAGGAACACCTTCATTGATGTTGCTCCATATACCCTTGTGATCATAGCCTAGGAGTATTGCGCGCTGATTTGAAGATTTTTCGATGAATCGATTAGGGTTAGGGTTTATCCTGCGCAACCCGGACTAGTCTGGCCGGACAAGTCCGCCCGGCAGACTAGTCCGCCCCTGGGGCGGACAAGTCCGGTTTGCACAGAGCAAACCCTAGGCCTAGTCTTCTCTCGAGACTTCTTCCGCAACACTCCCTCTCCTTGGACTCATACCTTCCTTTCTACGTATTTTCCGCAGCATGTCGAACTCGGAGCGTTCCCCTTCTCGTCTCAACTCCACGGGCGAGGAAGAACGCCCTGAGACCTATCGGGGCCGCACCGAGGAGAGAGGTGCGGAAGTGTCCCAGGAGGGCCGCACCAAGGCCCAGATCGTCGAAGCGAGGACGAAGGCTGCACTCATTAAGGTGCAGAAAGAAAAGAAAGAAAGGCGGCTGAAGGCCCTCGAAGCCTCCAAAATAGCTGCCACCATCTACAATGAAGAAGAAGCCATGGCACGAGCAACTGTCGAATCTCTGAATGAGCTAAGGAGGAAGAAGAGGCAAGATAGGGAGGCTCACAACTCCAGGGCCGCTGAGGCCAATGCCCCCAAAAGGAAGAAACTCGTCACTGTTGGCGAGAAGGCAAAGGGCAAGGAGCAAGCCCAGAGGGAAGATGAGCCTAGGGTCGAGCGTGACCCTAAGAAAGGAAAGGCTCCGGCTCCAGTCGAGCCGAAGAAGAAGAAGCCCTCCGTCAAGGTGCCAGCCAAGAAGGCACCCGGAGGTATAGCTATCCGTGACAAAGAGAAGGCCCAGGCCGTTGGCCCTCTTGTGATGCACAGTCCAGCACGCAACCCAAACCGTCAGCCCAACCTCTCAGCTAACACATTCAAAGGAAAAGGAGCTGAGAAGGCAAGGAGGCTCAGAGACGAGAATGTCTATAGGTATGAGAGGTCCACCGCCGACCCTCGGTTCTGGTGTGACTTCCATTGCGATTACTATCGCACAGTCTACCAGGCCATGAAGAAGCCAGTGATCCAGGCTCAATGGGTGGACTGGACCTATATGGCCAAGAAGAAACATGAGGCGTTTGATGCAGTAATTGAGGCAGCTGAGCGCCATGGAATCAAGGACATTCTTGGATTCAAGTATGACTGGAATGAGGAGGTCATAGTACAGTTCTACACCACAGTTCACTTCCACTCTCGTGGTGACCGAGCCATCACTTGGATGACCAACGGTGAGCAGTACTATGCCACCTTTGAGGTTTTTGCTCAGGCTCTTGGTCTGGAGAGTCACCTGGACCGTGAGATCATTATCTCCAACCTCAAGGCCATGGACAGGGATGACATGAGCTATATGTACCCTCCTCACGTCCGGTGTGAAGCTGGACTGGCCAGGAACATCCTCCCGTTCTACAGCATCCTTAACAGGATTCTCAGGAGGACAGTGGCTCCGAAGGAAGGGGATGCAGGAATCATCCAGGGTCACCTCAGGCACCTGTTGGCTCTCATTGATGGACATGAGATGTTCAACCTTGTAGATTACATCTTTGATGATATCTACAACATCTCACACACGCCCAACCGTGCCTGTGGCTATGCCCCTTACATTATGTGTCTGATCGAGAAGGTGTCCGGGCTTGTGTTTGTGAAGGACACCACTCACCAGCCTCTCCGACCCCAGATGCCACCTGCTGTCCCGATTCCTCCCGCCGGAAGAACGCGAATCCTCCCTCTCAGCCGGAGGAACCTCGTGGTGGAGCCTCTCGCCGTGCCTCTCACTCCCCCGGTGGCTCCTCTAGCAGCGGAGTCCTCAAGTTTCTTCGGTCCATCTTCACCTTGTGCCGCAAAGCCGAGGTGCGAGCTCAGCGGACTGAGCGATACGTGAGGAAGCTCTGCGACAAGATGGAGATTCCGATGAGTCCTGAGGCCTCCGATGACGAGCTCACTCCATACCCCCTTCTCACCCCCGATGAGTTGGCACTCTTGGGTGAGAAGTAGGGTACCTCCGCACCGGGCTCCGACGACGACGACAACAACGACGATGATCATGAGGAAGACGTCGAGGACCCGGAGGCCACGGAGAGCGACTCCCGCGACGGCGATAGTGATGAGGACGAGGACTAGCTTTTGGGTCCTTGTCCCCCCCCCTTCTTTTCCTTTTTGGTGCCTTGATGCCAAAGGGGGAGAGTTAGGGGGAGTTAGTCCTTTGTGTGGAGTTGGGGGAGGTAGTAGTCTTTTGTGTTGTGTGGTGTGTTTTTGGCATTTGGACTTAATTTGTAACTTATTCATGCTACTTGGATGTTTACATTTGTGCAAGACTTGTTAGTGTTGTTTAATATCAATATAATGTTCTTATTGTCAATCTTATGATTATATTAATGTTCTTTATATCTGTCACAATTGTTGAGCACATCACGTAGGCACCCCACCGTAACGTGTGTGGGTATGAAAGATCTCCTCCACCTTTTTTACATGCTGCATACATTGAGGGGGAGTCATTCATACGCACACAAGTTATGAAAACCAAAATTTATACTCTTATTTGTGAAGGACTTGATGTGTTGTCATCAATCACCAAAAAGGGGGAGATTGAAAGTGCATCTAGGTTCCCCGTGGGTTTTGGATGATTGATGACAACAATTAAGTCGCTAATGAGCTCATGTGATCTTAGCACAGGTGTGGACTCGATCGGAGACGCAAACCCTCAAAAAGGAAAAGGATGGAAACAGAGTCAACTCGAAGCGTAGAAACTAGGGTTTCTAGCGTGTTGAGTTAGACTAGCCGTAGAAATAGGAGGGTGTGTGCGTAAAGTGCAAAGAGATCAAAGTAGGAGCTCAAGAGTGGTGGTTGAGGTAGAAATCCTATTTAAAGTTGAAGTTAGAGTAGTCTGGCAGGAGTGGCCGGACTAGTCCGCCTTAGAGCCGGACTAGTCCGCTCCTGGCCAGACTAGTCCGTTTTCACACGGACCAGAAGGTCCTGTGTGACTTCGGACTAGTCCGTAGTGGACCGGACTAGTCCGGGGTACCCCTTGAAGTGGAGTTTCGGGACTAAGTCCTAGAGAGCGGACTTGTCCATTTTGGGGCGGACCAAAAGGTCCTGTGTGAGATCAGACTAGTCCGTGGTGCCGAGTGCAGAGAGGTTTTGCGACTAAGTCTGGGTAGGCCGGACTAGTCCGCCCTTGGGGCCGGACTAGTCCGTGGTCTCCAGACTAGTCCGTTTTCACACGGAACAAAAGGTTCTGTGTGAGATCGGACTAGTCCGGTGAGGGTCGGACTAGTCCGTTGTCGAAGTTACCGTTTGAATTTGAAGTTTGGCGGGTAGCGTGACGATTGCCGCGCAGTGCGACAGTTGTCAGAGGGGTCAGTGGTCCCCTAGGTCGGACTAGTCCAGGCCTGAGGCCGGACTAGTCCACCCTTCTGCTGAAGTCAGCATTATGGGCTTGGGACCTCTATAAATAGAGGTCCCCTGGGTTCTTTTGAACCAACTCTTGAAAAGACTTGAACCCTAGCGCCGCCACAGCCAACTTGGAGCACTCTTAAGCCTCTTTCTTGCCAACTTTCCCTCTAAAACTAATTCTTGAGTGGATTAGGGTTTAGTGAGGTGGAGAAGAGGAAGAACATCGCGCTTGTGCTCCCGGTTTGATCTCTTGCACTAATTGAGTCTTTGTGAGCTGTGTGTGGAGTGTGTTTCGCTGTGTTGATCATCTTTGTGGTGTGGGAGCCTCAGATTGTGAGAAGCCCCAACGAATCTTGTATTCGCACTTTGAGATAGTGGAGAACCAAGTTAGGCCCGTGCGGTAAACTTGGTGAGGGAAGGGTTGTTGAACCCGGTCCTTTGTGGACTCCTCAACGGGGACGTAGATTCTTGTGTGGAATCGAACATCGGGATAAAATCCTTGTGTCTCCGTGTTCTTCACATTTTGTTTATCGCATACTTCGTTCTAGGGTTGCTAGCCTTGTCTTGTGCTTCACATTGCTATAATCTAGTTGAAACTTGACTTACTCTTGTGTTGGTAGTTTCTAAACTTGTCATAAACATATCCTCACTTGTAGCCTCGAGAAAATCCTTTTAAAACTTGCTAGAAACACTTTTTAGGGTTCTTCACGCAGGCTGACCGGACTAGTCCGCCCCCAGACCGGACTAGTCCGCCCCCTGTGATTTAACCTCGTTTTATTAAGTCATTTGCAGGTCGATTAGCCTATTCACCCCCCCCCCCCTCTAGGCAACTTTCAATCAGCCTAATACATAGCTTTGCAAAACTGATTATCAAGATTTTAGCAAATTGATTGGTGCCCCTGCTTGACTTTATGATCTCTGAAAATCAAAGTGCTTTTATCTGTGGAAGATGCATCCATGGTAATTTCTTATTGGTGCAACAGACGGTCAAGCAGCTGCATCGTCGAAAAGTTCCAAGCCTTTTCCTAAAATTGGATATATCCAAGGCATTTGATACAGTATTCCTACTAGAAGTCCTCTCCCACCTCGGTTTTGGTATTTCCTAGCGTAACATCATCTCCAGTTTACTAAACTTTTCACAACATCTACACATATCCTAGTAAATGGTGAACCAGGGGAAACTATTTACCACAAGCGAGGACTGTGCCAAGGGGACCCTCTATCCCCCATGCTGTTCATCATGGTCATGGATGTGCTAAACAGTCTATTTGATAAAGCTGCTGATATCGGACTATTGCAACCCCTGGAACGCCACGTGGGGCAGCGGATGTCACTTTATGCTGATGATATTGCTTTGTTTATCCGTCCAGATGAAGGGGAGCTGCAGGTTACTAAAGCATTACTCAATACCTTTGGAGAAGTATCTGGGTTGCAGACAAACTTGCATAAGAGTAGCGTCATTCCAATAAGATGTGGTGAAGGACTTCTATCGACAGTAACTGATGCTTTGCATTGTGTTGCAGCCCAGTTCCCATGCAGCTATTTAGGACTTCCGCTTCACATAAAAAACTTAGAAAGAGCGATTTGAATCCATGGGTTGAGAAAGTAGCAGATAAACTATCGCGATGGAAGGCATCTCTAATGAACAGGGCTGGTCGAGCTACTCTAGTCCGCTATGTCATTTCAGCCATGTCGATACACCTGCTGATTGCTATACGAGTTCCAAAATGGTTCATCAAGGCCATTGACAAAATCCGAAGAGGCTTCTTATGGCAAGGAAGGGAACAGGCCAATGGTGGTTGTTTTCTAGTGCAGTGGGGCCAAGGTAACAAGGTCTATTATCTTGGAGGATTAGGTATTCCTAACCTGGAAATCATGGCATGGGCCTTGCAATTACGATGGCACTGGTACAAAAAAATCAAAATGAATCAACCTTGGACAAAACTTGAACTCCCATCACACCCAAACACACTCGCGCTACTGGGTGTTGCCACGACCACTCAAGTCGGGAACGGAAATAACACTCTATTCTGGACAGATCGTTGGCTCAATGGAGCGACTATAGCTGAGGTGTCGCCGCTTGTGTTCCAACACGTTCCAACAAGGATAAAACAACGCAAAACTGTGGCTGAAGCTTTGCATGAAAATGCTTGGTTGCGCGATATAGTTGGGGGCTTAAGTTTGGAGGGTTTAGGAGAATATTTTCAGTTGTGGTCAAGTATCCAAAATGTGATATTATCAACAGAAGACGATCAACACCTATGGAGATTCAAGGCATCTGGACATTATTCTTCCAAATCTGCTTATCGAGCTTATTTCGCTGGTGCCGTCATCTTTGAACCTTGGCGCCGTCTATGGGAATCTTGGGCTCCGGCAAAATGTAAGTTCTTTTTGTGGTTGGTGCTCCATAACAAATGTTGGACAACTGATCGCCTCTCTAGACACAGACTGCCACATCCCGAGAAGTGTCTCCTATGTGATCAAGAGGAGGAAACCATCCAACATATCCTTTTAACATGTGTGTTTGCGAGGCATATTTGGTTCAAATTGCTATTGGTGATCCACATGTCACATGCTATACCTATGACAAACGAGAGGTCATTTGGAGACTGGTGGAGTCGCACTATTAGTAAAGTTCCAAAGGAACACAAAAAAGGAATAAAGTCGTTAATCATCTTGGGTGCTTGGTTCATCTGGAAACAGCGAAAAACTTGTGTTTTTGATAATGTGTCTCCCTCCCTTAGTGAGGTTATGAGAACCTTCTCAGATGAATACAAGTTATGATGTTTTGCTGGAGCCAAAAAACTTAATTCACAGCAGGTGTTAGGAAGCTAATCCAGGTTTAGGTCGGAGAACCTATTGTAATATTTTTTTTCGGTGTATTAAGTCTCTCATATCTGGACCCTATATGTGATAGCTTGCTGTAACAGGGTCTGTTTTTTCTTCTTTCAATACAAAGATGCGCATCTCTCTTGCGTATTCGAAAAAAAAAGAAAGCCCGCCTCTGGAGGGGATCTAACATCGCCGGAAAGAGAAAATCACTAGTGCGCTGGGGCATATAACAATGCCGAAAGACAAAGGTGGAATGGGGCTCAAAGATCTTCAACACATGAACATCTCTCTACTCCAGAAGTTCCTGGACAAGATTTATAACAAAAAGAGTTTGGACTATGACGAAGACGAGCAAGCCTTTGTTGGGGAGTGATAGGAGAAGATGCGTGGATGATCCGTTGAGAGTGTCCCTTGTCTCGGTAGAAAACAGTACCTATTGTCTTGAAAAAGTTCTCTTTTATGCTGTTTATTCTTCAGCATTCTTTGTTTTGTAAGAGACATACACTGAGTAAACCTTGTCTTACAATCTTATTGCAAGAAGGAACCCCACCGCATAGACATAACAACATAGGGTCATTTTGGTAGAGGGACGTGATCAGCTTAAGAGACCAATACACCCGATCTGCCGGAGTCTCGATTGGACAGGGAGACACGGTCTTATTATGAGATGACAGGTGGGATGACAGACACCTAAAGATCACACTTCCTCACATCTCCTTTGCCAAAAGGCAGAGGTGCTCTGTGGCACAATACATGGCAGACCAGGACACACAAGGAAACTTCTTTACACCGCTTTCAGAACATGCCATGGACGAGCTCAATATACTTGAAGAAATCACTGCACACATTCAGGCAAGACAGCAAAAACAAGATAAATTGACATACAATAGAGGTTCCTCCTCATTCTCCGCTAGGCTAGTATAGAAACTCAATTACAAGCATATACACCCAACAAGGATTACTGAAATAGATATGGACAACAAGGATGACTAAGAGAGTTAAAATATTCTGATGGCTCTTCTTTAATGAAATACAAGAAACCTCCTCAAATGAAAGAACTACAAAACTGAGAATGATGACTTCTCATGTGTCATTTGCAGCAATAACATTGAAGAGCTAACATACTACCTATTCTCCAGTTGCTGCTTCAGCTCGGCATGTTGGGCTGCAATCCACCATTGAGTTGGCCATACACGATTGGGGCAACTCTGGATTCATGGAAGTCTTCTCTATTGCAGCTTGGGAAATTTGAAAATAGAAAAATGCGCTGATCTTGCGTCGAGAACAACCTTCATTATCTGCTTGGAAAGAGCGGTTCTTGAGTATGCTTAAGTCCTAAAGTACCCGCTTCAAACCTGTATTTAGGACTAGGATACTAGATTGGGCGGCTGGCTTAACCTGGATCACTCCTAACTCAGGAGTAAAAGGTTAACCCAGCCATCTACTAGTCTCTCATCCTCTATCTCTTTCTTTCGAACAACCACTTATTTATAATATATTAACACTGCCGGGATTTTTTCTACAGTTTCACTTCAAAAATTTTTAAAGCAACATTGTTCATCTCTCTATTTTAAAGTAATGACTGTGGATTTTTAACTCTAAATATAAAGTAAGTTTAGATTAACACCTCTGCTCTCTAAGCGATCTCAGACCTCCAATCACAATTTTGAGGGTATCGAAAATAGGATTCAAATCTTTAGAGAACTTCACTATCCAACTTTAAAATTAAACCAATGTGTTAACCATATGAAAAAAGACAACGGTCAAGAGTTAATACTCCTTCAGCCACACTGACCTAAACTATCAGTGTGCTTTAATCAGCCATATCAAAAGCATTATGGGCAGCTTGCATTTTTTACGTGTAAAACATGAAAATTTTGCAGCTTAGATCCGCAGCCTTGGACCATATCAACACTGCTTGGATCTAGGCTGTCAACAAATCTTAACCGAGCTTGTCCTATCAGCACAGAACTCAGTAAGAATTCGGATCGAGTCTGGAATCTATTATATCCTGCAGTTAAGTTTGAGATCGACTCGATAATGTTCGGTTCAAACGCGTAAAAGCTTGAATTCAAGCATGGGAGATTCATTTAAACAATTAAAATAAGTTATATTTTAGAAAAATAATAACAAATAATGATTATAAAATAAAATTTATCAAACAAGTTTTATTGAGCTCGAGCTTGTCAAGCGCGTGAGCTTTGGATTAAGCTCGAGATCAGCTCGTTTATCTTTCAAGATGAGCTCGAATCAAACTTTTAATGAGTCGAATTTGAGTAGCTCATGAGGCTCAAGCATCACTGACACCCCTATTTGAATCCTTGCTCACCAGCCATCTCGGCAGGCTTTCCCTCGCCATTCTGGTTGCGTTCGGGGATGACACTAGGGATGTCAATGGGTCGGGTTCGGGTTGGGTGACGCTAAAATCCGCGCAAAACCAAAAGGCTCGTGGGTGAATTTTTGGACCCGCACTAGCGGGTGAATTTTCGGACCCACACCTGACCTCGAAGAGTTTCGGTCAGGTTTCGGGTGCCCGACGGGTCTGATGAAAGAAAAACCTACAGAGGCAGCATCCGAGGGACGACAATAGTTGTGGGATCCGGAGGGCCGATGACAAGATCTGAGGGATGGTGCGGATGGGATCCAGGGCATACAGAGGGCAGAGGCATCCGGTGAGCGACCAGAGCGGCGGTAGGATCTGGTGGGCGGCGAGATCTAAAGGCGGGGGGGCAATGGTAGGTGCAGGGGGCCTAGAGGCAATGACAGGAGGCCGGCAGGTGAGGGACGAAGGTGGCTGTGATGGTCGGAGGCGGGGGCAGCGTGGTGGCGGCGCGGTGCAAGATGTGGGAGAAACGGAGGTGTCGTGTGTGGAATCAGACTTGGAGCAACGGAGGAGGAGAATTGGGATGTAGGCTTGAGCATGTCTAACGGCTAGGGTTGTTCAACCGAGAGTAAATATATTCTTGACTGTGGGCTGGGCTGAGCCAAAAAAAAAATTATCGTATTTCGGATACCCGATGGGCACCTGCGGGTGACAAATTAAACCCGCACCCACACCCGGAAAACTTTGGGTCGGGTGCGGATCAGATATCCACGGGTGAAAAGTTCAATTTGAACCCGCACCCGTCGGGTGCCAAACCCGACGGGTACCCAAACCCACATGTTGGATTGACATCCCTAGACGGCACGCTCCGTAGCAATGTGGAGCTCCAAAGCGTCGAGATGTAAATGCCACGGCAGCTCGAGATGGATGTTGTCGCGAGGCACGTCGTGGCTGCTTGGAAGACGATGGGGGCATTACGAACTGGAGCAGAAAGACAGTGCCGAAGGCCATGAGCACCGACGCAAGAACTCAGCCCCGAAGGGCTCAAAATCGAGCTCAAGTTCGATCGTGAAAGTTATCCACCCAAATTGATTCTCTACTGAAACTTTGCCTTGAAACATCTAGAGGACCAATAATGAATCCAAGGATACATGTAACGCAGTCCATTGTCTGCTGAAGAGCTATCAGATGACCAAATGGAGCTGATTTGTGGGGTTGAAGTTTTCCAGCAGAGTGCAGGTACACTGAGACAGACATGACCCTGAAAGTTGAATGCACGTTATTATACAAGTTGGATGATTCTGATCAATAGGAGCTGTGATTTGTTGGATATGTGTCAAATATTATGTACAAGTTTGTTACGCTTAGGATTTTGAGTTGTATTAGCGATAGGGTGTAGAATTTGTATTGGACTCTTTAACAAATCTTCTTATCAATATGAGAGGAAGGCCACTACTGTAACGAGGTCAACACAGCAATAGACTTGCAGGGAGGAGGCGGCGGCTCTCGCCGAGACCTCCTAGTGGGTTGTGTCGTGTATTGGGAAGAAGGAGCACCCGTAGTCATGCTCCGTAGATGTAGGCTTCGGTTGAACCTTTGAAAGCATCTAGGCCCCCATGAGGTATGGTTTCAGTGATTAATGACAACCGTTGGATATTACTAATGAGTTTATGGATGCAAGGTCTCTCGTATATCTCATCACACTTAATGGATTCTACACTTATATCATCTACTGCTCATTGGATACGATTGGAGACCCATTAACAAATCATTCCACGAGGTCAATCGATTTTTATGAAGAATAGAAGAAAAAGATCATATGTCAAAATTATTCAACCAAAATTGACAGCACTCTAGACTTGGTAATTATCAGAAGAACATTTCAAACCAATGTAGAAGAGGTCACTCGAGCAAATTCCAAAAGAATCACTTAGAACAACTCGAAGCAGACAAAATCAACTCACCGGATCAACCGATGTTTCCAGAAAACAATACATCGGTCGAGTTGGTTTAGAAGAAGAAGACCTCAGAACTAGGTACTCACCGGATCATCCGATGATGAAGTAAGTGTTACGTCGGTCGATCATCACAGTAAGCAATTACCCTGGACCAAGTGTAACACCGGACCATCCGATGTATAATTGATAACACATCGGTCAATCACTCCAGTAAGCATTATTTCTGAACCAATCTGGATGAAGTGTCACTGGATCATCTGATGATAAGACAAGTGTTACATCGGTCTATCAACGGTCATATCTGACACGGTGACATCATCTAATTTGGATTCGACTGATGACAACTGAAGGGGGAACATCGGATCATCCGGTGTTCGCAGAACAGTGATGTCAGCCTACTTTTCCAATGACTATTTCATGGAAGCTGGCTATTTATACCCCTTCAACCAACCATTTCAATAAGTCTTGACAACCAGAGAAACTCTACACATTCTCAAGCATTCAAGACATTGAGCTACCACTTCTATATCATTTACACCACTTGTACACCAAGAGATAGGCTAGAACTTGCTAGAGATAGTACTTGTGTGCTTCCATTCTTGGTGATTGGAGTCTCTAGTATAGTGAGAGCTGTAAGGGAATGTCCCTTGGTGATTGTAATCACCGTGTAAGAGTCAGTGATTGGAGAGAGCCTTCCAGAGCTTGACAAGATGGTTGTGGAAGCTCGGAGGATCCAACTTGTACAAAGCTTGAGCTCCACCTTGCCGAGGTTGGCGAACGGAGAAGTTTAGTGAAGATCCCTGGTCTCGGTGACTTGGGAGTGGCTATGCCCTTTGGTGGGTGCCACAACGTGGATGTAGGAAGATCTTGACGATCTTGCCGAACCACGTGATAAATCTCCGTGTCTTCGTGTCTCCTCGGGAGTTTGCACACTCTTTCTCTCTCGTTACACTTATGCATTTCATTTACCGCAAGATTACTATTCACTTGAATGCATAGGTTGTTTGCATAGGGAATTAGGCTTTTAGTAGTTAAGTTTTTATTGCTTTAATTTTTTAAAAGAAGCCCAATTCACCCCCCCTCTTGGGATCCTTACAACCTTGTTAACAAATATTGTGCCTCACGTGTTGTTCGTGATTTTGCATTGTATAACTAGAAAGATCGTCGTTGCTTCAGTGTGTATATTTTCTAACAAGTGGTAATTAGAGTCAAGGTTGGATTGGATTTAGAGGTGATGAGGTGTGAAGATCATACTCGACGGGCACCGTGAAACTGATTGATGCGGTGCGAAGTGGAGCATGGCGGCAATCGGCGGTTTTGTCGGTGTTGTCAGACACTCTCGGCAGGCGGCCTAGACCGCGCGACAAGCTGCAACCATGAGGGTCATTCAGACGTGGAGATCAAACCGGTAGGATGGCCGTTTAAGGCATCACGATGAGGGCGGCAACTTTGGCTTATGATCAGACCAGCGGCTAGATATGGTGAAGGTTGGAGAGATTGAAACGTGAGAACATCGGGACAATACGGTGTGACATGTATTACACAAAGACGATATCGCGGTATGCAAGTGTCGATGATACGGGTGGCTATGGTGTGACAGACTCGTGCACAGAGGTACATCAGGACGTAGTGTTTCAGCAGAGTTGGTGTGCTAACTGGAGCAAGGAGGCCGAGTTGCTGCACTAGCTGGGGCAAGGAGACCGAGTTGCTGCAGTAAGTGAAGGACGATGGTTGATGAGACCGTTGCGATGACGCGGCAAAGTTCTGATGGTGTTTTGCGGGCGCAAGACGAGACTGGCTTCCGAACTGTTTCAGGATTCGTCGTGGTTGCGGCCGTGGTCTTGTTTCCTGGCCGGTCACGCGCACGCAAGAATATCAGAAAGAGAGTCCGATACGGAACCAACACGTACGGTGGACTCGCGATTGGCCAGGATTGTGCAACCCAAGCTTGAATGTACATGGTGGCCAACAATTAAGTCGGACCTGAGTTGGTGCAGATCAAATCAAAAGAATACAAGGACGGTACTGGGTGTACACGTGATCACATGGGTTACGTGAAAACGCATGCTTGGTAAGGCCGTTTGTTTTTTTTTTCTTTTGATTGGATGTGCAGAGTGGAGATTGAGTTAGACTAGGATATGTCAGCAGTGGAGATTGAGTTAGACTAGGATATGTCAGCATTCTCCTACTCGGCTCATGATCCCATTTGACTCACTACTACAATAAGCTTCATCTCAGACGGCTCCAAACGTATTATCACACACGGTTTCAAAACCGCCTGAAACGAAGAACCTGTGATAATCTGCAATTTCACAGGCGGAAAGTAAAACTATCTGTGAAATGAGTTTATCACTTGCGGTTCTTGACCTATGATTAGCCGCCTGTGCAGACACTTTATCACAGACAGTTCGTATTGTATAAGTAACCGCCTATGATAATAGTGTTATCACAGGTGGATCTTTACCTATGACTAGCCGCATGTGGAGACAATTTATCACAGCCAGTTTGTACCGTAAGAGTAACCGACTGTGATAATGGAGTTATCACAGGTGGTTCTTTACTTATGACTAGCCGCCTATGATAATATAATTTCACAGGCAGGTCTAGCCGTAGGTAAAGAACCATCTGTGATAAAGTATACCCTATGGAGTACTACCTGCTGTTATTTCTAATTTCTAGGTCAATTTCACTAAATCAATATAATCAGAGAAGTCGGCTCATAGTTTACACTAAAACAATATAATCACAGAAGTCATCTCACAAAATTCAATTTCACTAAAATAATATACATATGTACAAGTTACACTTTCAACTGACATACAAGTCATCTCAAGTTTACAAGTTTTATTAAAAATTGTTTCTTATTTCATACTCGCAAAGTTCTGGCACATCATCTATTACACCTTCACGATCAAAGAACAACCCTCTTTGGTAGAAATTTTTGTGAAACATGAATTGAGACAGTTCACTCGTAATCTTGTCGACTCCTCCACTAGGAATACTTCTAGAAACTGGCCATTCTTAGTTCACATTCTTCGTGTACTGCAATGAAACACACGGCAAGGTTTAGAATGTGTTGGTTTGAACTACCTCAAAGTATAGATCAAAGTGAATATACATAAATTTATTTGGTATTTTTGGAGAAGTTCTACTATGAGCAATTGAATTTTGAAGTTGGAATCAAAATCTAGAAATAATATTTCTGGTAATATTGAACAACAGAGATAAAATTTGAATCTGGAAATTTTATACAGGTGGAATGGCTATGAACATTTTACAGGATGTGAGGAACACCTAACTTGAGATATGTATATAGGCTTTCATGGCAAACCACTTGCGCTACTAGAAACTAGATTTCAATACCTTTCTAACAAAATAATATAAGTATTAAAATATGCTATTAACAATGAAAATGAAACTCAAAAGTAAGAAAATACAATATCGACATTAAGGATAGCTTACATCATCGCAGTTCACTCTATATCCGCAGACGGTCCGAATATGCTCGCATACATAATACCCGCATAAGACGCTCCTAGGAGGCTGCTTGGGACAAGGATAATATATTGATATGTGCAATGCATCCTTATTAGGAGGTCTCTGACCGCCAAGTTTTTCCGCATAAAACCGCCAAGCGCTGTAATACAAGAAATGTCATATAAAACTTGTCTAACACATTATAAATGTATGTAAATTAAAAGTATTGAATAACTGTACAGTTTCAAAATGGAAAGGAAGTCTCTGTAACGATCTGGTGGGTAATCGGCTGAGTCCAAGACCGTTGCCAAACCCTGCGTTGGCTTGATGAAGATCATTATATAGTGTTCACTGCACACGTAGAAATACACGTGTGAAGTTAATAATTAGCAATAATTGCTATTTCAATATCATGTGTCAAACTTACTCAAAGTGGTACGAAGCCTTTACGAGGTCCTTGCCATCTCTAACAAAGTTAAACATGGCATGTCCTATGTAAGTTGCAACCTCTGTCCTTTTATCCTTATTTTGTTTTGCAATTGATTTTTCAAAAAAAAATGTTCAGGTGCTTGTACTCTTCTAAGTTCTGTTCCACCTTAAAGTCGAAATTCGACCTTGCAATAAGTGTAGGGTCCAATATACCTGTCTTTGTGTTCAGCTTTTCATTATCCATATATTGCATCCTATTGAAGAAGTCCGAAATTGTTATAATCTCATGAAATATGTATGCGTGTAGTAAGAAAAGTAAATACAAAATATTAGAGACACTTACAAAGCACCAAATGAATAGCAGGTTGATTTTGAGCATGCCTCGACGGAAAAGGCTATGTACATCTTCAAAGAGAAGGGCTCGTTTATCTGCTCCAGTGCTCCAGAATGCTTCTTTTGGCACACAAAATGTGACATAAGAAAGATCATATTTTGTGCTGGTAGTGATGTACCACTCGTGCATTCTTTTGAGCGAGACAATTTGTTTGCTAAGTTGTATCGATGTCATGAACAACTTCTCATTATTATATTCATGAGGAACATCCTTAATCGTGTATATTGAGCAAACAACTTGTAGTCAAACAACTTCCATCGCAGAGAAGATGTAGTTGAGCCTCCCCTTGAGCTCCTCCATGAATTTTGTAGAAAAAGAAGTAGATTTGAAGGATTAAAGGTTGAAGATGAATACAAGCATACCACATGTTCGATAAAATGTTTCAATGAATAGACCGAACTTAAAATCCATTACTCTCTGTAGAAAGCTCAAAAAATCTCAAACAAATTTTGGTGTACTCCACTTGATTTGTACTTTACAGTGGTCCAAATTATCTGGTATGAAAATGCACAATAACTTCTTTAGGTTCATTGCTTTAGTATAAACACACCAAAAAAATTTGTTATTGAATTATAAATTTTGTTATTGAAGCATGGACCGCCGAGCGCGGATGTATAACATGCCAAGACCTGATCCTATGTACATTCAAAAATGTTGCAAATTTTATTGAAGATCTAGGAGACACGCGAAGATGAAAATAGATAGATGACATATTATGTCTATGTATCGACTGCAAAAATAAGATTGCTTGGATAAATACTATAGTAATCTAATCTCATTTGGTGAAAAGAGGTTTCAAAGAAAACTACACAATATGGACAGAGCATGGTGAATTAGATAAACATGATGTGGATAAAGATGATGAGAGAGGTTCAGATGACAATAATATTCATATCGATGATGGTAGTGACAATCAAGATGGTGATGATGAGTTTATTGTGAGGAGATGTTGCATCACATCGAGCAAGTAAATGTTTAAGTAAAATGAAGACATTGCAGAATGCGGCGATGGAGCTTTTATACGATAAATCAAAGGGTTGTGATAAGGAGTTAACTACATTGCATGCAGTCTTAGAACTACTAAAGTTGAAAGCCACACACGGATGGTCCGATTGTAGTTTTTCTAATCTTTTGAATCTTTTGGCAGAAGTTCTTCCAAATCCAAATAAACTGCACAGAAGCCCTTATAAAGCGAAGAAACTTCTTTGCCCGATCGCACTAGGTGTGACAAAAATACATGCTTGTGTGAACCATTGTATTTTGTATCGCAAAGAGCATGTGGTGGACTAGATGCCCCATTTGCGGTGTCAGTAGATACAAGAAGGACTACAATCACCAGTATGTTACCAACACCATTTTGTTCATCAATCATAGTCCTAGCCATCTGAACTAAGGTTCTGTTCTTTCTTTCTACAACACCATTTTGTTGAGGTACATAGGGTGAAGAAATATGATGATCTATTCTATTTTCAGCACAAAAATGATCAAATGATTGATTTTTAAATTTGGTTTTGTTATCACTTCTAATTGTTTTTAAAGATCATACGTGATTAATTGATAATCTAAGAAATAGAGTTCTAAAGTGACTATAAGCTTTATTCCTATACGCCATAATGTAAACCCAAGAGTATCTAGAATAATCATCAAAAATCACAAGAACATACCATTTACCTCCAAAAGATTGAACATGTCAAGGTGCAAAAGTTGTCCCGATTCAGTAGTCGTGGTCATTGTGAGAGGAGCATGTGAACCTGCAACCATCTTAACATGTCTATAAAAAGAGGACACAATTTCTTTGTTCCCCTTAAGCTTAGGCAGCCACGTATGCGATCAAGAGCACTAACACGCGTGAGATAATCAAAGCCTACATGACCAAGTCTATGATGCCAAAAATATAAGTCCTTCGAATCATTAGAAACTAGACACCTATGCTTAGAGGATGACATATAAAAATCAGCTTTAAAAACTCTTACAAACTGAGACATGTTAAAAATGAGCTCACTATTTGAATCTACAACCTTGCAGCAATTTTTAGTGAAAATAATTTCTAGATTTTCATCTAGCAATTGTAAAATAGAAAGCAAGTGGTATTTCAAATTTTTAACAAGTGCCACATCCTTCAAAGTGTAGTGATTATTTACTCTAAACGAACTGTTAGAAATTATAGGAGTTGAAGGATTATCGGTAAAAGTAGCATTCTATACACGTGAAACAAAAAAGAGAGAGGAGAACCAATCTTTGTTAATGGTCATGTGGTGTGAGCAATCTGAATCCACAATCCAAATGTTCTCCTTCCCGAAGTGTGTAACCTACATAGAAGCACAATACATCAATGACTCAATACTGGGTTCAGTCAAAAGGAATTTAGGAATCAAGTACTGAGTCACACGATGTTGAAAGCATCTAGGCCCCCCCACGATGTACGGTTTCGGTGATTAATGACAACCATTGAACTTTACTAATGAATTTATGAATGCAAGGTCCCCATAATCACTCATAAAATGAAATGAATATGTCATTGGAGACCCATATACAATCAACTTTTGAGATAAAATCAATGAGATAAAGGCACGAAGTGAAAGCTCCTATGTCTAAGTCACTCAACCATAAGTTGACAACATACAATGCTTGAAGATCATCAGAGAGCCTTGTGGAACAAATGTCTAAGAGGTCATCTGAGCAAGACACAAAAGATTCACTCAAAACAACTCGAAGCAAAAAAAAAAATCAACTCACCGGATCAACCGATGATTTCAGAAATGTACACATCGGTCGAGTTGGTTCAACTGAAGAAGAAGACCTCAGACAAATGTACTCACCGGATCATCCGATGTGAATGGCTCAGTGACATCGGTCCATCAGTACAGTATGCAATACCATTGGACCAAATGAAGCACCGGATCATCCGATGTGCAGACTTACACACATCGGTCGATCACTCCAGTAAGCATCAAGATTAAGCAAATTCTGGAGGAAGAGCCACCGGATCATCCGATGAGAAGACAGGGGCAACATCGGTCTAACAACGGTCATATCTAACACAATGACGTCAGCCAAAGTAATTAGACCGATGATAACTAAAGGGGAGACATCGGATCATCCGATGTTCACAGTAAAGTTCTGTCAGCCTACTTTTCAAACGGCTATTTTGGGAAGGCTGGCTATAAATACCCCCTAACCCTGTCATTTCGTAAAGTCTTGATCACCTGAAGCTATCCACACATCCACAAGTGTTAAAGGCCAAGAGCAATCACTTCCACACCATTTTGATCATCTCTACACCAAGGTTTAGGCTAGAACTATCTAGAGAGAGAGCTTGTGTGCCACCATTCTGTGTGAGTGGACTCTCTAGGTTAGTGTGAGAGCCTCAAGGGAGTGCCCTTGGTGTTGTAATCGTGAAGAGACTTCCGGAGCTTGCCAATGCGTGTGTGGAAGCCCGGAAGGTCGAAGTTGTACAAGGCTTGAGCTCCACCTTGCCAAGGAGGCGAACGGAGAAGAATAGTGAAGACCCCCTCGTCTCGGTGACGTAGGTGTGGCAAAACCCTTTGGTGGGTGCCACAACGTGGATGTAGGAAGATCTTCACGATCTTGCCGAACCATGGGATAAATCCTTGTCTCCTCGGGAGTTTGCATCCTTCTCCTTCCCTTTCTTTTATGCATTTATATTCCGCAAAGTTTCTATCTACTAGAATGCATAGTTAGTCGCGTAGGGAATTGGGCTTTAGAAATTAAGTTTCAATTGCTTAGAATTTTTCGAAGAAAGCCCAATTCACTCCCCCCTCTTGGGCATTCGGTCCTTACAATTGGTATCAGAGCAAGGTTGCTCATAGGATCATTCTAGCTTCACCGCTAGAGAGCTAAAATGGCCAAGGTTGGGGGTTCGGTTCCTATCTTCGAGGGCAAGAACTTTGCCTATTGGAAAGCACGCATGCGCGCTTACCTTGAGGCTATTGCCCCCGAAGTATGGGAAGCGACCCACGCGGGGTTTGGAGAACATAATTATGTTGGTGATCAACTTAAATGGGATGCTAAAGCTAGGAATGCAATCTATGAATGTATTAGTCAAGATGTGTTTTCTAGGATTGCTAGCAAGGAAAAGGCTTGTGAAATTTGGGCTTGCTTAATTGAGATTCATGAGGGCTCTTCTTGTGTCAAAGAACTAAAATATCAGATGCTTAAAGCCAAGTATGATGAATTTAAAATGCTTCCTCATGAAAATGTCAATGAGATGTTCTCTCGCTTAAATGTGCTTATTGAAGAAATAAATGCTCTTGACATTGCTTCTCTTGGCAAGGGACTCATCAACCGTAAGATCCTCATGCTCCTTCCCAAGCCAAAGTACAACATCATCAACTCCATGCTCCAAAAAGAGTCACTTGACCACATTGAAGTTTCAGAGCTCATTGGAGAAATACACGCTCATGAGATGAGTGTACTTGGGATGATGGAGCAATCATCATCAAAGACCATTCTAAAGGCCTCCACCAAGAAAACAAGCCTCAAGAAGAAGAAGGTGGTTGAGCCTAGCTCAAGTGAAGAAGAACAAGCATCAAGTGAAGATGATGATGATGAGCTTGCATTAATGATGAGAAAGTTCTCACGCTTGAACTCCAAGATTACCAAGAAGGGGTACACATTTGATCCCAAGAAGAAAGCATTTCTACCAAGGAGAGATGATCGCAAGACTTGCTACAATTGTGGTGATCAAGGCCACATCTCCTATGATTGTCCAAAACCAGACAAAAGAAGAGAGAACTACAAAGGCAAGCATCGCAAGCTTGAAGGAAGCGATGATGATGAAGAAGAAGCCAAACCAAAGCCAAGATCCTTTGGGAAGAAAAAACATGACAAGGGCAAGAAGGCAAGGCTCTTCCCAAAGAAGAGAAATGGCCCACAAAAGGTGTTCATGTGTGAGGCAAATGAATGGGTCACCGATGAAGAAACAAGAGATGAAGAGAGTGAAGAGGAAGAAGAAAGCTTGGCCGGCCTCGCCATCGCCAACAATGATGATGCACCTCTTCATCCACCGCCCATGTGCCTCATGGCGAAAGGTAACACCAAGGTATGTGATGACTCTAGCGATGATGAGCTTTCCCCCGATGATTTAACTTCTTTGATAAATGAATATCATGCTATCATTAAGAGGGAAAAGAGTAAGGTTAAAGTGCTTGAAGAAACTCGTGCTAAACTTGAGAGTACTAACCTTGATTTGCTTGACAAGTATGAAAGCATACTTAAAGAGCATGACACGCTCAAATCCCATGTCAAGCAAATTGAGGAAGAAAAGGCTAAAATTAAGATAGATAATCATGAACTTGACTTAGCACACCAACCACTCTTGGAAGAGCACAACAAGTTAATACAAGAACATCAAACACTTAACCTTGCTCATGACATGCTTGATCAAGAATTGAAAAATATGAAGAAGCAAACCCTTAATGATAAGATATCCATTACTTCTCATGCCACTAATGCTTTGCACAAGTCTTTGCCTTTGAAAGCTAATGCTAGGGAGAAGGACTTGTTGGAAGAAATTGAGAGTCTCCGCACTAGTGTGGCTAGACTTTCAAAGGGAGAAGTCAAGCACAAGGAAATTATCTTCCAACAAGCAAAGGCCTTCAACAAGAGAGGACTTGGATCCTTCCCGGTGCCTAACAAAGGAAAGGTTCCCTCACCGGAGCTAAGAACAAGCTTCATCAAGGAAGTTGGTTCTTATTGCCAACATTGTGAGGTCACCGGTCACCACACAAGGGAGTGTCCTCTTCCTAACCGACCTTCTCCAAAATTGCCTACTAACTATAAATCTACTTTCAATGATCATTATTATCTCTTGAGTAAAGTACATGGCAAGGTGAAGGCAAGATTCATTGGCAAAGACATGAAGGGCATGAAGGGGAAGCTCCCCAAGCAACTTTGGGTCCCAAAAACACTTGTATCACACATACAAGAACCTAAGTTGGCTTGGGTTCCTAAAGCCAAAAATTGAATTCATGTGTGTAGGTGAACTACAAAGCCGGAGGAAAGCATTGGGTACTCGATAGCGGGTGCACTCAACATATGACCGGAAATGATGGTATGTTCACCACCATAGAAAACCCCAGCAATCATGAACAGGTCACCTTTGGTGATAACTCTAAGGGAAAGGTAATTGGGTTAGGTAAAATTGCTATTTCAAATGACTTGTCTATTTCTAATGTCTTGTATGTTAAGTCACTTAGTTTCAATTTACTTTCTATAGCACAACTATGTGATCTTGGACTAACATGCACATTTAGCAAAAATGATGTTGTTGTGAGTAGTGAAACTAGCCAAGACATAGTCTTCAAAGGATTCCGGCATGAACATATCTACCTAGTGGACTTCTCCAACAAGAATGCTAGCTTGACCACTTGTCCTTTCACTAAGACAAGCTTGGGTTGGCTATGGCACCGATGCATAGCGCACATTGGAATGAGCAAACTCAAGAAGTCATTCAAGCTTGGGATGGTGACCGGCGTGAAGGATGTCACATTTGAGAAGAACAAGCTTTGTAGCGCTTGTCAAGCCAGGAAGCAAGTTGCTTTACACCACCCAATGAAGACAATGGTGTCAACCTCCAAGCCACTTGAACTACTCCACATGGACCTCTTCGGACCATTCACATATCAAAGCCTTGGCGGTAACCTCTATTGTCTCGTTATTGTTGATGACTATTCTCGCTATGTTTGGACTCTATTTCTAGGTGACAAGAGTGAGACTCCGAAAGTGTTCAAGACCTTCGCCAACCGTGCTCAAAGGGAATTTCAACTTCCCATCATCAAGGTTCGGAGTGACAACGGAACCGAATTCAAGAACTACAACATTGGGGATTGGTGTGACCGTGAAGGAGTAAAACATGAGTTTTCAGCCACATACACCCCTCAACAAAACGGTGTCGTTGAAAGGAAGAACAAGACACTCATCACTCTTGCAAGAGCAATGCTTGATGACTACGGCACGTCGGAGAAGTTTTGGGCCGAAGCGATTAACACGGCGTGCGATGCCGCAAATAGGGTCTACCTACATCGCCTACTTCAAAAGACCCCGTACGAGCTTCTCATTGGGAGAAAGCCCAACATCTCCTACTTTCGAGTCTTTGGATGCAAGTGCTACATCTACCGCAAGAAAAGGCTCGGTAAGTTTGAAAGAAGATGTGATGTTGGTATATTTCTTGGTTATGCATCAAACTCAAAAGCATATCGAGTATTCAACCAAACCTCCGGTTTTTTTGAAGAAAGTTGTGATGTTGAGTTTGATGAATCTAATGGCTCCCAAGAGGAGAGTTTTGGTCATGATGAAATAAATGATGAGCCTCTTCGAGAAGCCATGAAGAACATGACCATTGGAGACATCAAGCCCGAAGTTGAGGAGAGCCGTGATCTAGGGGGAGCTTCAAGTTCCAACAACAACACCTCTATGGCGCCTCAAGTTGACGAAGAAGAGAAGGATGATCCATTGCTAACTCAAGACTCACAAGAACAACAACATCAAGAAGAAGAAGAAGTCCATGATCAAGTCCAACCACAAGAGGAGCAACACGCATCACCTTCGCCAAGTGCTTCACAACCGCTTATGAGGCATGGACGCATCTCCAAGGCGCACCCAATGGATCAAATCATTGGAAGTCCGTCAAGGGGTGTAAGTACACGTTCTCGCCACGTTGCTTCGTTTTGTGAGCACTACTCTTTTGTTTCGTGTGTAGAACCCACTCACATTGAGGAAGCGCTCCAAGATCCAAATTGGGTGATGGCCATGCAAGAAGAACTCAACAACTTCATCCGCAATGAAGTTTGGGTGTTGGAGGAGCGACCCAAGGACAAGAACGTCATCGGAACAAAGTGGGTGTACCACAACAAACAAGACGAGAATGGCGTTGTGGTCTGCAACAAGGCAAGACTTGTGGCCAAAGGGTTCTCACAAGTTGAAGGACTAGATTTTGGGGAGACATTTGCCCCGGTCGCCCGGCTAGAAGCCATCCGTATACTTCTTGCCTTTGCTTCACATCATAGTATTAGACTTTATCAAATGGATGTGAAAAGTGCCTTTCTTAGTGGTTACATTAACGAGCTTGTTTATGTTGAACAACCTCGCAGGTTTGAAGATCCGAGGAATCCTAATCATGTGTATAGGTTGCACAAGGCGCTCTACGGGCTCAAGCAAGCACCTAGGGCGTGGTACGAACGACTACGGGACTTCCTCATCATGCAAGGATTCAAGATCGGGAGGGTGGACACTACACTCTTCACCAAGGACATCAACAGAGATTTGTTCATTTGTCAAATTTATGTTGATGATATTATTTTTGGTTCAACTAACGAAGCTTTTAGCCATGAGTTTGGCAAAATAATGTCTAGGGAATTCGAGATGTCAATGATTGGAGAGCTCAACTTCTTCCTTGGATTTCAAATCAAGCAACTTCAAGAGGGGACCTTCGTCTATCAAGAGAAGTACACCAAGGACCTCTTGAAGAAATT
This sequence comes from Tuctoria greenei, assembly GCA_036927565.1. Taxonomy (NCBI): domain Eukaryota; kingdom Viridiplantae; phylum Streptophyta; class Magnoliopsida; order Poales; family Poaceae; genus Tuctoria; species Tuctoria greenei. The sequence continues at coordinate 121,532,577 of JAYESD010000005.1, forward strand.
TGAGATGGGAGATTGTAGCACAAGAAGCACTCCAATGGCAACCAATTGTCATCTCAACGCGGATAAGGACGGTAAACCTATTGATCAATCCAACTACCGTTCTATGATTGGTTCATTGCTTTACCTTACCGCATCTAGGCCCAATATCATGTTTAGTGTATGCTTATGTGCTCACTTTCAAGCGGCACCTAAAGAATCGCATAGGAAGGCGGTCTTTAGGATACTTAGGTATCTTAAGCATACTCCTAGTGTGGGCTTGTGGTACCCTAAAGGTGCAAAATTCCATCTTGTGGGATACTCGGATTCGGACTTTGCCGGATGCCGCGTAGATCGCAAGAGTACCTCCGGTGGGTGCCACTTGCTTGGGCGTTCCCTAGTCTCTTGGTCAAGCAAGAAGCAAAATTCCGTCGCCTTGTCCACGGCGGAAGCGGAATACATTGCGGCTGGTGCATGTTGTGCCCAAATTCTTTATATGAAACAAACCCTTTTGGACTTTGGTGTTAAACTTGGTTGTGTGCCTCTCCTTTGTGACAATGAAAGTGCGGTTAAGATAGCTAAAAACCCCGTTCAACACTCCCGCACTAAGCACATTGATATTCACCATCATTTCTTAAGGGACCATGAAGCTAAGGGAGACATCTCATTGCGAGGTGTTAGGTCCGAAGAACAATTGACGGATATCTTCACTAAACCACTTGATGAAAAAACTTTTTCTAGGCTAAGGAGTGAATTAAATGTGCTAGATGCAACAAACGTCATGTAAGAATGCATATCATATAGGTCTTGCCTAACTCTCAAAGGATAGGGGTGAGCAAGGGTTAGCTTGGGATGGTGGTTCTTTTGGGTTTTCCCAAGGCTTGGAGAGTAGCTCTCCCTGAAGAAGCCTTTGCAAGGTTCAAAATTGGCAAGATAGATTTACTCTATGTCTTGCATGATGCCTGCCATATAGACTTACAATTCGTTGCATTATAAAATGTTTGGCATTGCATACGGTAGATTGTCACAAAGGGGAACCCACCTCATGAGAAAGAGACTTGTTTGAAATGCAATATCTCAACTCATATAAGGTGAAAAGAACAAAATGTTAGGTGCGTTAATGCCTAGAGGAACATGCTTCAAAGAGATAGAAGTCTTCATATTCTACCTCACAAAGCATGGGCCTTACATTTTATTTGGATAATTTTTCCTCCTATTTTTCTCGGTGTTCCATTTGCTTTAAGGCCTAGCCAAGCTATTGGCATATTAGTATTTTTGAGGGGTAAGGGGTTGCCCAAAAAATCCTAAGACATGTGTTTCTCTTTGCTTGGTTGTTTGGTCAAATGACATATATGGGATATTATTGTTCTGTAGTCATCGGATTATCCGATGCCTAGGTCAATCCCTCATCGGACAAATAGGTGTTCAATCTCCAAGGGCCAGTTCAGTCACTATCTCAATTCAACCGACGCGTTCATTCTGAAAAACATCGGTCCATCCGGTGTTCACAATTCTGGAGCTGTGCCAAATTCCACCGATGCTACCTCTTCCATCGTCGGACCATCTGGTGTCAACATCCCTCTTTTGAACACCCTTATTGTGCCATTCGACCGATGATCCAAACCCTAAACATCGGTCTATCCGATGTCAACAGCAACTTTTTGAATATCCTTACTGTGGCATTCGACCGATGTATATCCCTTCTAACATCGGTCCATCCGGTGTTAAAAATTCGGCTAGGGTTTTGGACCCACTATTTAAACCGGTCGTACCTCTTCTCCTTCCTCTCTCCTGATCCCGACGCCTCCACCGCCACCCTCTCGCCGCGCCGCCACATCCACCGCCGCCGGACGCCGCCGCCGCCCACAGGCCGCCGCCGCCGTCTCCGGCCGCCGCCATCACCACAGCGCCGCCGCCGCTCGCCGCACCGCCACTTCCATCCTCGCGCCGCACACCCGCGCCACCGCCTCACCTCCAAGCGCTGCCGCCTCACCAGTCGCCGCCTCCACCACTTGCCGCCGCATCCAAGTGCCGCCACCGCTCTTCCCCATCGCCACAGCGCCTCCGTTGCCCCGCGCACACATTGCCGTCGCGGTGCATCCATCGCCGCTAGGGTTTCGCAACCCTGTTGATCTCCACGTCATCTCCTTCGTCGACTCCGTACTCTCGCGCATCGCAATGGCTCACGACAAGAAGAACAAGGGCAAGGCTATCGCGGAGCCGGCCGCGAAGAAGCAAAAGTTGTCAAAGGAGGAGAAGAAGGCCTTGATGGCCGCTCGCGCCGCCGAGGAGCGTGAGCGTGGCCGAGGAGGGTCGCTAAGGATCCGTGAGGCTCGTCTGAGGCAGCCTCCGGTGATTGACGACTCCGAGGCCGAAGAGGAGCCGGTTGAGCCTCTCATCCGCTGGCGCTCAGCCCGGACACGTGGGGGTCACACCGAGGCTGCTCCTCGTCCGAGACCGACGGCCGCTGACCATCGTGAGGACAAGGAGGCCCAGCGTGCTATCTACGAGATGGACACCACTGTCCATGTCACTGAAGGAGTCCGGTTGACCGACTACCGGAAGATGAAGGCCAAGCAGCTTCGCAAGCTCAGATGGAATGTGCTGCTTGAGGAGTGGTACCCACAGCCCCGGGAAGCTCTTGTGGATAGTCGCTTCTGGACTATCACCCAGGCGTCTCTCTACAAGACCTACAGGCATCGAGGGCACAAGCTGTTTCAACACAACTATCTGGATTGGGGACAGCTAGCTTTGGCAGCAGAGACGGAGATCCGTCCTTACTTTGAGAGGTACCGGGGCTTGGTGCAGCTGATGGCATATGAGCGGAGTGCCTATGTGGAAGATTGGGTCCGCGTCTTCTACGCCGCCCTCTATGTCTCTAAGGGCAGAAGATCTATTGACTTCATGATTCATGGGTCAGCACTACCACCTGACGAGGCAGACGCTGGGACAGTTGCTTGGAGTGGATTTGCATGACACCTGCGTGCATGAGAGGGTCTATGGTCAGGCAGATCTACCGAGGAGGCTGCTCACTGGAGGAGTGGCACCGCCGCTGGAGGAGATCCATTCTTTGTTCGGTCCTACTTTCTCTCCTGACCAGCCGAGAGTTCCAGCCTTGTTGACTCCAGCTGCGCACACAGTGCACCTCGCCTTGCGCCGCACGCTCCTGCCGAGGTCTGGTTATTTGGAGGGGTTCACCAGCTTGCAGCAGACTCTCCTGTTCTACATCATGAACGGGATGGAGTTCGACATCGTGGACGTCCTCATATGCGAGATGGAGGATGTGATCACAGACGGTGTGGGCATGATGAGGCAGCTAGTATATGGGCGCTGGATCAGCTACCTGCTTACTATGATGGTTCCCGAGGGGTCCGCCGTGCACGACCGTCTCTCTGACGAGAGTGTGACGCGGTTCGGTCACTACCGTGCCCCGGCGCCTGGAGACCGCCGCCTTGGCCGTCCAGTTGAGCGTCAGGTCAGGGCCCGACTGTCTGAGGAGGACTGGTCTGACCTAGAGAAGGAGGATGAGAGGCTTGCCGAGGCTGAGGCACAGGGGGAGGACCTGCAGCATATCTGGTCTGAGAGCGACACCGACAACAGTGTTGAGGAGTACTTCCCTCCTCCGCCCTCTCCCAGGCAGCATGACGCGGAGGCTGGAGGCTCCACAGTGCCACCACCTACTCCACCTCCCATCACTGAGGCGCAGGTCACACAGCCGTCAGAGCTGATGTCGCTTCTCCAACAGATGGTTGAGCAGCAGCGTCTGGACAGGCTGGTAGCCGAGCAGGCCCGAGCGGAGCAGGCTGCCCATCTCCTTGAGCTCTAGCAGCAGCAGCAGGAGATGCAGCGTCAGATCGCCCGTGAGAGGCGTGAAGACACTGACAGGTTGACGGGGCTCATCGACCAGATGCACCAGCGCACCCTCGACCAGCAGCAGCAGACGCAGCAGGCGATGATGGGCATCCTGGGGTTGATCACCAACCTCTACACCCAGACCGGGATTGCCCTCCCGTGGCAGCTGCCAGGAGTTGCTCCACCACCTCCAGTCTTGGCTCCAGCTGCCGCTCCTGTGGCCCCATTACCTTCTACACCGATTCCCTCCTTCAACATGTCTCCTCTTCTGGCTCCTAGTGCTCCACTTCACTCCCCGCTGCCGGCCACGACCTTGTTCCAGCAGTCGCCAGCCTCCGTCGTCAGTGCCCCTGCTCCAGCAGCTCCTCCACAGCAGGCACCGACGGTGGCTCCTACGGCTCCGACAGCTCCCTCCACCACTACTCTAGCCAGCAGATCCGACGACAGCGACGGTGACCAGTTCGTCATCGCGTCCAGCACTCAGGGTCCTTAGGCGCTCGGATCCCTTTTTGGTGTCTTGATGCCAAAGGGGGAGAAGAGTTAGAGGAGTCAGGGGGAGCGTCTTAGTGAGCGTCTTAGTGTCAGGGGGAGTCTCATTTATCGTTTATCATTCTTGTAATTCAGTGTGTTTGAGCTCTAATGAACTTATTTCCATGAGGTATTAATCGATTGGGCTCATTTGGTGTTTATATATGTTTATGATCACTTATTATTCACACTTAAGTTATTAATTGGTGTTTAAGCTTCAAGTGTGACATCCTGTATTCATTGCATATTCTTTTAAGTTTCATTCTATCAAATTCATTACTATTGCGCTTTGATTATTGTGTTGTCATCAATCACCAAAAAGGGGGAGATTGAAAGCATCTAGGCCCCCCCACGATGTACGGTTTCGGTGATTAATGACAACCATTGAACTTTACTAATGAATTTGTGAATGCAAGGTCCCCATAATCACTCATAAAATGAAATGAATATGTCATTGGAGACCCATATACAATCAACTTTTGAGATCAAATCAATGAGATAAAGACACGAAGTGAAAGCTCCTATGTCTAAGTCACTCAACCATAAGTTGACAACATACAATGCTTGAAGATCATCAGAGAGCCTTGTGGAACAAATGTCTAAGAGGTCATCTGAGCAAGACACAAAAGATTCACTCAAAACAACTCGAAGCAAAAAAAATCAACTCACCGGATCAACCGATGATTTCAGAAATGTACACATCGGTCGAGTTGGTTCAACTGAAGAAGACCTCAGACAAATGTACTCACCAGATCATCCGATGTGAATGGCTCAGTGACATCGGTCCATCAGTACAGTTTGCAATACCATTGGACCAAATGAAGCACCGGATCATCCGATGTGCAGACTTACACACATCGGTCGATCACTCCAGTAAGCATCAAGATTAAGCAAATTCTGGAGGAAGAGCCACCGGATCATCCGATGAGAAGATAGGGGCAACATCGGTCTAATAACGGTCATATCTAACACAATGACGTCAGCCAAAGTAATTAGACCGATGATAACTAAAGGGGAGACATCGGATCATCCGGTGTTCACAGTAAAGTTCTGTCAGCCTACTTTTCAAACGGCTATTTTGGGAAGGCTGGCTATAAATACCCCCTAACCCTGTCATTTCGTAAAGTCTTGATCACCTGAAGCTATCCACACATCCACAAGTGTTCAAGGCCAAGAGCAATCACTTCCACACCATTTTGATCATCTCTACACCAAGGTTTAGGCTAGAACTAGCTAGAGAGAGAGCTTGTGTGTCACCATTCTGTGTGAGTGGACTCTCTAGGTTAGTGTGAGAGCCTCAAGGGAGTGCCCTTGGTGTTGTAATCGTGAAGAGACTTCCGGAGCTTGCCAATGCGTGTGTGGAAGCCCGGAAGGTCGAAGTTGTACAAGGCTTGAGCTCCACCTTGCTAAGGAGGCGAACGGAGAAGAATAGTGAAGACCCCTCGTCTCGGTGACGTAGGTGTGGCAAAACCCTTTGGTGGGTGCCACAACGTGGATGTAGGAAGATCTTCACGATCTTGCCGAACCACGGGATAAATCCTTGTCTCCTCGGGAGTTTGCATCCTTCTCCTTCCCTTTCTTTTATGCATTTATATTCCGCAAAGTTTCTATCTACTAGAATGCATAGTTAGTCGCGTAGGGAATTGGGCTTTAGAAATTAAGTTTCAATTGCTTAGAATTTTTCGAAGAAAGCCCAATTCACCCCCCCTCTTGGTCATTCGGTCCATACAGATGTCTAGCAGGAATAATACGCGAAAGCTGAGATAAAACAACAAGTTTATGAGCCAAAGTTTGAGGATTTTTGTACCCAACTACTAATCTACAAGGTGTTACATGTGCGGCACTAAAAACAGTAGATTTGAGAGCAAACTTTGCATGTTTTTGACACATTACAATAGGTTGCATGTTTCTAACTTTCGATTCAGCATGTGCAACAAATTTTGCATAAGAGTAATGAGATCTAGCTTGCATTCTTTCCTTTTTCTATTGTTTAGCTAGTCTATAACAAAAATTTATGACATGATCATCTCTACCATAGTAGGTATAATAAAATTTAACTTTGTGTTCATGTCTAAATGAGCAAGCAACATGTTTATTAGAAACTGAATGGGACAGCACCCCTGCAGATTTAAAAACCACTTCTTTTTATTTAGGAACTGTTTGAATCAAACCACTTCCTAATGAATTAACAATTTGAGGTGGATGTGACTTAGCATGAGCATGAGAAGCAAAACCTAAACTAGTTTTATTATTGCAAGACTTGGAAGAATTCAGCAGCAAGTTTAGGTTTTTATTCCCATTATAAAACTGATTTAGTGTCCTATGCATGTCATCGAGTTTATTAGACAAGTCTAGACAGTTTTCACATGAAGTTTTTTCTCTTAATTTGCAATTAGAAAAATATTTAACTTCATGAAAACGTAAAGCATTGTTCAAAATAGAAATCTCATTCATAGCATTATGTAGTTTCTTATCAAGATCGTCACAAGTAGAACAATGCAAATCAATTATAGAACAACTAGCATCTTTTATGTTTTTATCATTTAGTGCAACAAGCTTTTTGTTCTTCTCATTTCAAGTTCAAGTTTATCAAGTGTGGACGTGTGCGCACTCCTTAAAGAGGACAATTGTTCATATATATGCTCACATGAGGAACAAGAATCATCACTAGGAAACAAAGTTTTTAAATGATTAATTTTAGATTCTAGTGATTCAATTTTAACAACACTGTCCCAAAGTTTTTTGTCCTTTTTCTTAAGTATAACATTAGCACGAGAAATAGCATCACACATTTCTTCGCAAGTGGGAGATACCTCTTCATTGTCGCTGTTGTGTTCTGCCTCCTCCATACTTGATCTTGAGTTGCCCGCCATGAAGCGCATACCTGCCAAATTCTCTTCATCTTCATCACTTCTGATGTCCACATCACTCAAGCCAAGTTCTTGAAGTGCAGAGACAAAGCTATTTACCAATTGGCGACCAGTAAAACCCTTCTTCTTGTTGTTGTTGTTTGTAGAGGAGGACTTGAATTTTGCTTGCTTCTCATTATGAAGAGTAGAACCTGAAAGGTTAGGGAAATTTGTACGAAAATTTTCAAACTCACCACATTTGAATCATCGTTGAGAACCACCACTTCCTCTTCTTCGAGTTCTCACATTTTGCAATGCTTTGGAGAATTGATCAAAAAGAAGTGCTAGCTCCACCTCTAGAAACTCTTCAATCTGTTCAAGGGTTAGAGAGGACATCAAAGCAAGTGCACCACATGATGAAGATTGACTAGAGCTAGTCATGTCACATTGTGAAACAAATGCAAGAGACTTGTTGGGATTCTTACGTGAGATTATGTCAATTTATTAACTTGCATTATAGCACATATAATATAAGTGTACTCATGACAGTGGATTCATGAATAGATGTAACTTTCATCTCCCAAATTGACATGTCTAAAGCACATAGTAATGGCCTAGCACTCTCAGCATCTGAAAAATTAACGTTGACACTATGCAAGTTGCTAAGAATTTTGTTAAAGCGAGCAAAGAGGTCATCGATGGACTCACCTGGTTGCTTCTCAAAGCGCATATATTCTTTCTTGAACATATATTTACTTACCTCCTTTATAGTGTTGCATCATTCATGATAGTCACAGAGCATTCCAAACATCATACGCAGATCAAAGGTGTGCAACTCGATCGAAGTCACTTCGACTCAATCCTTGTATGATCAAGTTCCGCTCTTTGTTGTTTTTGTCGACATCTCTCATGTTCGTAGTCGTGACTTGATCATTTGGCAGAACGTCGTAGGACTTGTACACCTTTTCCCATATTGCAAAGCCTTGCGCCTAGATGAAAGCCTCCATACGTGCCTTCCAAACCTGAAAATCAATGCCACTAACCACACAATGTTTTGCATAGTATTTTTCCACGATGATTAGTCAAAACACGTGAAAATCACAAAGATTAGAGCATTGTGGCTCTTATACCAATTTTAGAATCGAAGAGAACGTGAAAAGCTACCAGAGGTGGGGTGAATGGTAGATTTAAAATTTTTCAGCGGAAGCAACAAAAACCCCTTGGCAGAAAAATCAATCTGTTAAGAAATGGTGTGTCCAACTGATCTAAACGTGTTCAACTATTACAAAAGTGGTAGATATTATACAAAATCAAGTCAAGAAGACACAACAATAAGAATCACGAAAAATCGTCGAGAAAAACTCAAGTTATGATCAAAAGATCGAACAAACATCAATTTGTTCTACCCAAGTAAAAACCAAATCTACAACATTGCAAAGAAACTCGGGTAGATCAGAAACCACAAATCCAATAATCGTGAAATTTTCACAGATGATAGATAATCAAGTGGTGAAGACAAACAAAAAACGTCAAATGGATCTGAACTCGAGTTATGATAAAAACACCGAAGCAACATAGCTATGTGCAGAAACTCGACGAGAAAGACTTGACGAAAACAAGTCAGACAAATAAGGCACAAAAGCTCCTCTAAAACAACAATTTTTATTCAATGAATCACAAGAGGAACAGCCTAAAGTAATCTCACCACAAGCTCTAGCCTTCCTTGCTTTTATAACCAACCTTAAGGCCAACCCAATCCAAACTAGGACTCTAATCCTACTCAGTTTCAACCGAAACTTTTCATAACTGCTCAAGACTCTTCCATACGCAGATAGAAGTAATCTTAAGACTTCCAAACACCTTAGGAACGTATCCCACATTCCTAAAACAACTAAACTTCGTGACCCACACAAAATCTAACCAAAACAAACTCGAAACTTTCCATAAACAAACCATAACAACCTCAGTCGCAGCCTGAGGCATAATCCAACCGTTGGACCTTTCTGACCAATTCTTTACGTCAACTCTCTTCATCACGCCTTGGAACCATGTTGACACATCCATGCTCTCCTTTCACACGTGCAAACACCTTCCAACAACGTCCACGATACCTTCATATGCATTGTTCTTGACCCAAACATGTTGTGTGACCTCCCGATCAACTCAACCACAATTCCTCCCGAACTTGGTTGTTGAACCTCATCATCTCCCTAAGACTAGTTCAATAGATCCCGTCACTAGCCATGTCTTGAACTCAAGCAACACCTACACATGAATAAACAATCAATCTTTGCGAGCCCAAATCCTTGACTTGACTCTCGTTAGTCCAATAATGACAACACCTTATGTGAGCACCTCACATAAGCATGTTAGAAACATAGCAAGATAATGTCCACCATGATCAGCCAAAATACATCAAAAACTTGGTCTAAAAGTACTAAGAAAATCTTCCCATAAGTGTAAAGCAAGTTTGAAACAATGCAAATGAAAAACATAGCAGCCACATGATTATTTCAGCACACAGAAAGTTCGGACAGTCCAAAAGAGCAGCTATGCATTATATAAGAAAAGTTTGGACATTCCGAAATGCAAAACACGTGCAACTCACGTGCAGCAAAATTCGGACAGTGCGAAGTGTGTTACTCAAGTATATTAAGAACTTTGCATGTAAAACTACACATTTAACATAATTGACAATGCATTCAGCACATAGGTCTCACAATCTCCCCCTTTGATGAATGCATTGGCAACACTACTTAAAATCTGAACATTAGCTTATTCGCATGAAAAAGTTTTGAAAACAATTTTCTCCCCCTTTTGAAAATCAAATGAGAACAAAATTTCAAAAACAAATATTTCTCCCCATATACATATTTCTCCTTTTTTGACAATGTATTCAGCAAGGTCAAATGAGAAATTTCAATTGTTATGAGAATATTGTAACATATACATATGAAACAAAGGTCATCCAAGACATACTATCAAGTAACGTACACTATCACATCAATGAAATACAAAGAGTAGTGTAAGCCATGCTAGAGATCAAGTATAATTTTCAATTTAAGCATGTCATGATCTCACAAACTTAACTATTTAAAGACATGAAAGGATGACACTTGTTGCTACATTTTTATTCTATTTTAAGGAACAAAATTCAGATCATCTGACATTTTCAAGATATTATATGCCGCATCATCCTTATTCTAACCAACCAAGCCAAGCCTACGTCATTTGACAATTAGAAGCTTAAGAATATGGTTTTAGTCATACACAACTCCTTCCAAGTTCAGATCTAAGTGCAATGATAAGTCATCTCAAAAGAAGAAGAGACATGCATGCATATTCTCTTGATCTCTTCTCATTTTTTTATTTGATCATAAAAGCTCAACATGTGGATAATTGATTGTTTAATTTTTCATTATTAAAAGCACTTGTGAGCATGCAACAAGTTCAAAATAGCAATTAAGTTCGATCATGACCAGATTTAGTGTAAGTAATTATTCCAATTACTAGTCATGGCAAAAACTACAAAATGTATAACACGAGTAATGTAGTAAGAACTTTCAGCATGTAAACGGAATCACAAAGTCATATATGTATGAAATACTTATGCTCATATTATTTTAAATTCAGATTCACACATGGACCTCCCAAGTTTCAAAACTCCCCCTCAATTTAAGCCATGAGGATGCATAACCCCTATTTCACTACGAATGAAACAAAAACAAGTGAAATCCAAAGGTTTTGTAAAAAAGTCAGCCAATTGTTGTTCGGTATCTACATGGTGAAGTACAATGTTTCCTTTTTCAACGTTATCACGCAAAAACTGATAAATAATGTCAATGTGCTTTGTTTTTGAATGTTGCATGGGGTTTTTAGCAATGCAAATGGCACTAGTGTTATCACAAAACAGTGCAACAAGATCTAGATCAATCCCATATTCCTTAAGTGTTTCAACAATTCAAATAATTTGTGAGCAAGCGCTAGCAGCAGCTACATATTCAGATTCTGTTGTGGATTGTGCAACTGAATTTTGTTTTCTAGAGGACCAGGGAACAATTGAATTGCCAAGAAAATGACAATCACCCGAAGTGCTTTTCCTATCAATCCTACAACCCCCAAAATCAGCATCCGAAAAAGCTTTCAAAGCAACAGTCGAGGATGAAGGAAGAAAAATGCTAAATTCTTGAGTTCATTAATTACCTGAGAATCCTTTTGATGGCTAGACGATGTGAAGCACGTGGGGAATCTTGAAATCGTGCACAAAGACATATGTTGAATTATATGTCCCGTCTTGATGCCGTGAGGTACAAAAGTGACCGATCATGCTTCAATATTCTTTTTGATTCACGGGTTCACCATCTTCATCAAGTTCAAGTGTTGTTGCTGTTCCCATTGGTGTCCGAAGAGGCTTGCTTTTGTCCATGTTGAAGCGCTTAAGAAGGTCTTTCGTATACTTTGTTTGATGCACAAAAGTACCCTACTTGGTTTGCTTGATTTGCAGCCCAAAAAGTATGTGAGTTCTCCCATCATACTCATCTCAAATTCTGAACTCGTCATAGCTAAAAACTTGGACACAAGATCATGTGAAGCACAACCAAATATAATATCATCCACATACACTTGAACGAATAATGAGTCATTGCCATGCTTAAGCACAAAAAGAGTTGTATCAACCTTGCCCATGGTAAATCCCTTTTCAAGTAAGAATGTTCTTAACCTATCATACCATACTTTAGGGGCTTGTTTGAGACTATACAAGGCTTTGGAAAGTTTGTAAACATGATTAGGAAAATCTGGATTTTCGAAACCTCGTGGTTGCCTGACAGAAATCTTCTCATTTATGGAGCCATTAAGAAAAGCACTTTTAACATCCATTCTATATAACTTGAAATCTTTAGATGTAGAAAAAGCTAACAAAATTATTATGGCTTCTAATCTAGCAACATGAGCAAAAGTTTCATTTAAATCTAGACCTTCAGCTTGTGTGAAACCTTGAGCAACCAACCTAGCCTTATTTCTAACCACAACCGCATCCTCACTTTGTTTATTTTTAAACACCCATTTAGTTCCAATTAAAGTATGACCTTGAGGTGGAGGTACAAGTTTCTAAACATTATTTCTTTCAAAATTTTCTTAACTCTTCTTGCATGGAAATAATCTAAAATTCATTTGTGAATGCGTGTGATATATCTTTGAGTTCAAAAGAAGCAACAAAATCAGAATGAGCATGAGAGTTTGGATCGCAAAACCTGGATTGTGTGACTCGTTCTTGCAAGCTTCCAATTATTTGTTGTGGAGGATGACTTTTGAGGATGCGTAGGGGAGTAGACACTTCACAAGCTCCTTCTTCTTCATGTTCATCGCAGATTTAAGAACTTGTGGCTTGAGGACGATCTGTATCAGCTGTAGTAGTTGTTGGTGCTGGTAGTGGTGCAAAATCAGCAGCGTGATCAATGTCATTTGCTTCTGAATTTTCGGGCAGCAGCACCACTTCTTCGTCTTCTTCGATGAAAATACTCTCCCCCTGCGGATATAGATCTGGACCTTCAATATTAGAGCTAGTACCTGAGATAGCTTTATCAAAAGAAACCTCACAAGTTTCCACAATTTTGTTAGTGTCAAGTAAAAACACACGGTAACCTCTAGTATGAGATGGATAACCAAGAAACACACTATCAACAGATCTAGGTTCAGATTTAACAAGATTACCATGTTTCTTAACAAAGCATTTGCAACCAAAGACCTTAAAATGAGTGACACTAGGCCTATGTCCAAATTGAAGTTCATATGGTTTTTTTCCTAGGTTAGCACCCAAGAAAACACAATTTGAGACATAACAAGCGGTTGCAATTGCATCAGCCCAAAATTTCCTAGGAGTTTGATATTCATCAAGCATAGTCCTAGCCATATCAACTAAGGTTCTGTTCTTTCTCTCTATGACACCATTTTGTTGAGGTACATAGGGTGAAGAAAGTTGATTATCTGTTCCATTTTTAGAACAAATGCGATCAAATGATTTATTTTTAAATTCGATTCCATTGTCACTTCTAAATTCTTTTAAAGATGATGGGTGATCAATTTATAATCTAAGAAAAAAGTTTTAAAGTGACTAAAAGCTTCATTCTTAGATGCCATAAAGTAAATCCAAGAGTATCTAGAATAATCATCAACAATTACAAGAACATACCATTTACCTCCAAAATATTGAACACTTGAAGGACCTAGGGTGTCAAGGTGCAAAAGTTGACCCGGTTCAGTTATCATGGTCATTGTGAGAGGAGCATGTGAACCTGCAACCATATTAGCATATCTACAAGAAGAGCACACAATTTATTTGTCCCCTTTAAGCTTAGGCAGCTCACATATGCGATCAAGAGCACTAACACGCATGAGATGATCAAAGCCTACATGACCAAGTCTACAATGTCAAAAATATAAGTCTTTCGAATCATTAGCAACTAGACACCTATGCCTAGATGATGACATATCAAAATTAGCTTTAAAAACTCTTGCAAACCGAGACATATTAAAAATAAGCTCACCATTTGAATTTACAACCTTTTAGAAATTTTTAGTAAAAATAGTTTCAAGATTTTCATCGGGCAATTGTGAAACAGAAAACAAGTTGTATTTCAAATTTTTAACAAGTGTCACATCTTTCAAAGTGTAGTGATTATTAACTCTCACCGAACCCTTAGCAATTATATGAGTTGAAGAGTTATCGGCAAAAGTAACATTCTCTACACGTGACACAAAACAGAGGGAGGAGAACCAATCTTTGTTACCGGTCATGTGGTGTGAGCAACCCGAATCCACAATCCAAATTTTCTCCTTCCTCAAGCGTGTAAGCTACATAGAAGCACAATACATCGATGACTCAATACAGGGGTTAGTCAAAAGGCATTTTGGAATCCAGTACTGAGTCACAGGACATTCAGCAGGAATAACACGCGAAAGCTGAGATAAAACAATAGGTTTATGAGCCACTGTTTGAGAATTCTTGTTCCCAACTACTAACCTATGAGGTTGTTACATGAGTATCACGAAAAACAGTAGGTTTGGGAGCAAACTTTGCATATTTATGACTCATCAAATCAGGTTGCAAGTTCCTAATGTTCGGTTTAGCACGTGCAGCAAATTTTGCATGAGAGTTATGAGATCTAGCTTGCATTCTTCCTTTTTCTGTTGTTTAGCTAGTCTAGAACAAAAATATATGACATGACCATCTCTACCGAAGTAGGTGCAATGAAATTTAACATTGTGTTCATGTCTAGATGAGCAAGCAACATGTTTATTAGAAACTGAATGAGACAGCACCCCTGCAGATTTGGAAACCACTTCATTTTGTTTAGGAGCTGTTTGAATCAAACCACTTCCTAATGACTTTACAATTTTAGGTGGATGTGCCTTAGCATGAGCATAATAATCAAAACCTAAACCAGTTTTATCATTACAAGACTTGGAAGAATTCAGCAGCAAGTTTAGCTTCCATTCCCATTACAAAACCACTCTAGTGTCCTATTTATGTCATCAAGTTTCTTAGACAAGTCTAGGAGTTTTCACATGAAGTTATTCCTTTTAGTTTGTAATTAGAACAATATTTAACTTTATGAGAATGTAAAGATTGTTTAATATAGATATCTCATTCATAGCATCGTCTTGTTTCTTATCAAGATCATCACAAGTAGAACAATGCAAATTAATTGTAGAACAGCAAGCTTCTTTTAAGTTTTTATCATTAAGTACAGCAAGCTTCCTGAACTTTTCAATTTCAAGTTCAATTTTATCAAGAGTGGAGGTGTGCACACTTCTTAATGAGGATAATTATTAATATATTAATTCACATGAGGAACAAGAATCATCAATAAGAATCAAAGATTTCAAACGATTAATTTCATATTCTGGTGATTCAATTTTAATAGCATTGTCCCTATGTTTTTTGTCCTTTTTTTTAAGCATAACAGTGGCACGAGAAATAGCATCCACATTTCTTCACAAGTGGGACATACCTCTTCATCGTCGTTGTTGTGTTCTTCCTCCTCCATACTTGATCTTGAGTTGCCCACCATGAAGCACATACTTGCCAAATTCTCTTCATCTTCTTCACTTTCAATGTCCACATTGCTCGACCCAAGTTCTTGAAGTACGGAGACAAAGTTGTTTACCAATTGGCGACCAGTAAAACCCTTCTTCATCTTGTTGTTGTTTGTAGAGGACTTAAATTTTGCTTGCTTCTCATTACGGGGAGTAGAACCTAAAAGGTTAGGGCAATTTGTACGAAAATGTCCAAACTCACCGCATTCGAAGCATCGTTGAGAAGCACCACTTTCTCTTCTTTGATTTCTCACATTTTGCAATGCTTTTGAGAATCGAGTAGAAAGAAGTGCTAGCTCCTCCTCTGGAAACTCTTCAATCTGTTCAAGGGTTAGAGAGGACAGCAAAGCAAGTGTACCACATGATGAAGAATGACTAGAGCTAGTTGTGTCACATTGTGAAACAAATGCAAGAGACTTGTTGGGATTCTTACTTGAGATTATATCAATTTCATGAGTTTTTAACTTGCATTATAGCACATATAGTGTAAGTGTACTCATGACAGTGGATTCACGAATTGATGTAACTTTCATCTCTCAAATTGACATGTCTAAAGCACTTTGTAATTGCCTAGCATTCTCAGCATCTGAAAAAATAATATTGACACTACGCAAGTTGCTGAGAATTTTGTTAAAGCGAGCAAAGAGTTCAATGATTGACTCACCGGGTTGCATCTCGAAGCGCAAGTATACTTTCTTGAACATGTCTTGTCTTACCTCTTTGATAGTGTTGGATCCTTCATGATAATCACATAGAGCTTTCCAAACATCATACGCAGATCGGAGGTGTGCAACTCGATCTAAGTCGCTTTGAGTAAATCCTTGTATGATCAAGTTTCGCACCTTGTTGTTGTTGTCAACATCTCTCATGTTCGTAGACGTGACTTGATCATTTGGCGGCACATCATAAGGCTTGTACACCTTTTCCCATATTGCAAAGCCTTGTGCCTGGATGAAAGCCTCCAAACGTGCCTTCCAAATCTGAAAATAAATGCCACTAAATAGACAAGGTTTTACAGAGCATTTCTCCATAATGATTAGTCAAAACATGTGCAAATCATAAAGATTAAAGCATCATGGCTCCGATACTAATTTTAGGATCGAAGAGCACGTGAAAATCTACCAGAGGGGGAGTGAATGGTAGATTAAAACTTTTTCAGCGAAGCAACAAAAACCCCTCAATAGGAAATCAATCTGTTAAGAAACCGTGTGTGCAACTGATCTAAATGTGTCCAACATTGAGAAAAGTAGTAATTATAGTGAATCAGGTCACGAAGAAACGACAACAAGAATCACGAAAAACCGTCAACAAAACTCAAGTTATGATCGAAAGATTGAACAAAGGTCAACCTGTTCTACCCGAGTAAAAAACCAGATCTGCAACACTGCAAAGAAACACAAGACTCTTATAAACGCAGATAGAAGCAATCTTAAGACTTCCAAACACTTTTGGAACGTCTGAAACATTCCTAAAACAACTCAACTTCATGACCCACACAAAATCTAACCAAAACAAACTCAAAACTTTCCATAAACGAACCATAACCACCTCAGCCGCAGACTGGGGCATAATCCAACCGGTTGAACCTTTCCAACCAATTCTTTACGTCTACTTCTCTTCATCATGCCTTGGAACAATGTTGCCACATACATGCACCCCTTGCACATGTGCAAACACTTTCTAACAACGTCCACGATACTTTCATATGCATTGTCCTTAACCCAAGCATGTTGCGTGACCTCCCAATCAACTCAACCACAATTCCTCTCGAACTTGGTTTTTGTACCTCATCTTTTCCCTGAGACTAGTTCAATGGATCCCATCACCAGCCACGTCTTGACCTCGAGAAACACCTACACATGAATAAACAACCAATCTTTGCGAGCCCAAGTCCTCGACTTGACTCTCGTTTGTTCAAAAAACACAACACCTTACGTGAGCACCTCACATAAGCATGTTGCAAACATAGCAAGATAATGTCCACCATGATCAGCCTAGACACATCAAAAACTTAGTCCAAAAGTACTAAGAAAATCTTCCCATAAGTGTAAAGCAAGTTTCAAACATTTCAAATGAAAATGTAGCAGCCACATGATTTTTTCAGCACATAGAAAGTTCGGACTGTCCTAAATAGCCGCTATGCATTATACAGGAAAAGTTCGGACATTCCAGAATGCAAAACACGTTTAGCTTACGTGCAGCAAAAGTTTGAACAGTGCAAAGTGTGTTTATCAAGTATATTCAAAATTTTGCATGTAAACCTACATGTTTAACATAATTATCAATGTATTCAACACATAGGTCTAACATATTGTACTAAACAAATGCTTGCGGATCCGCTAACTAAGGGCCTCCCACCCCACGTGTTCAGAGAACATGTAGCCGACATGAGTTTAAAGGAAACTCTGTGATAATATCCTGGATTCTAAGGTGCCACCAAAGTGTAAGATTATTTCTAATTGTGAGACGTACAATGGTCGTCGAGTCAAACAGTGCATAAATGGCTGTTTTGATGCATCGTGCCCTTTATGAGAAGAAATATATGTAAGATTATTTTTGTTAATAAGATAGTATGTTTAAGTCCTGAGATCAAAGGGGAGAATGTTAGTTTGTCATGATCTCGGGGGTGATGTGGGCAACAACCGCGCCCCAGAGTTGGACTCCCTCTTATGCCCTGATCAGGGGCGCAACCGACCTGTTCAGTGCGGCCCCCTCTCACCCACGCCACAAAAAATAGAAGGGGGGAGGGTCCAGGCATAATCACCTGTTGATTAGCTGCCACAACCTCTCCCCACAAACTCTAACCCGATCCGTTAGGATGCGGAGTGAGGGGAAGGTCCACACCCTCCTCCCGGTGTTCCGTTGCCGCAAGCGACGCCACCACCTCTGCACTAGGCCAACGCTGCGCCGCCTTCTTGTCACACCTGGTAATAAGAAGACAACCAGGTGCTTTTCACATGTATGTCAGGATCAGTTCAACTAATACATGTGTAGACGAAAGTGAAATACCATAAATAATGCCATGTTTGAGTACATCACCTTATTACATAAATTTGTAATAACCTTCCGGTTTTAAAAGAAAATTACACAAGCAGCGGAAAAACAAGTAAAAGGGGATCCAAGCACAGTCATTGCACGGGGGAGCGCCAGCCTAGAACATCTCATCGGGATCACCGTAGAAGTCTTGGTTCTCCACCTCTTCGTCTTCGTAGACTGGGATGGGTATGCAACTAACAAGTTTGAGTACCAATGATACTCGCAAGTTGGGAAGTTATGACGTGAGGCTAATAACAAGGATGACAAATAATAGTTATAGCACTAAAGCATTTACAACCTACTCTTAATGTTGTTAAGCACCTACATCTAGGTGAAATTCCCAACCATCGTCCCAAAATAAGTAAGAACAATTCCAAACCATCCATTATGTAACCATGTGTGCTAATTATGAATTTGGTTCCAAGCCGCTCGTGTCCGTGAGTACGGCTGTCTAGACAGTTTGACAAGACTCTGCAGAGTGTGTATGCTTTACCCACAGTTCGTGATTTCATCCCCTGTTGCTAGGTGGACTAAGGTAAACCTCCCTGATGCCCGTGGTAGCTAACCACATTACACACTTCCAAAGGTGTGTGGCCAGGAGATCACTACGAGGTGTTTCCGATGGTTCTCCCGACTTGCAATGGGTACTCTAAGGTTTCACCGCTCCGGCACCTGGAGTCTATTTTCCATCCGCCAGGAGAAGCTCCCTCTTGAGCCATGCGGATCCCAAGGCAGAACCCATTCCCCACCCATTTAATTACCTATGCTACATCGGGAGAGACCAAATTACTAAACCAATTTGTCCCATATACAATTTTGTGGTGAGACTAAAAGGCTTAGCAACTCCCTCCATAAACCGGTCCTTAGAATCTGATAGGTGTCAAACCCCAAACCAAGGTCTTGTGCACGCATGCACCAATCCATACGAAACCCCCTATCACATTCCTATCTACTAAATTCCAATATTTCCATCAATCATGAATCATAATACATCAAATGTAACTTGTAGATAAATGGATCATATTTTAATTAAGCATGGATAAGCGTAAATTAATTAATAGTAAAACACCCAAACCAAGCGACAAGGAAATATTGGGAAAAACTAGGGAAACATAACATAGGATTCATATTTTAATTTAGCATGCATCTAACTAAAACTTAACAAAAAGGGTGCAAGATGGTTAAGGAACTTGCCTCCAAATTGAGCCTGGTGGTCGTCCGGAAATTGTTGCTCTTGAAGATTAAATGTTGGTTCTGGCCCCGACTCTAGATTACGACGATGCATAAAATAATAACATACAATAAGAATACATAGAATGCAAACAATTCAAATAAATATAAATTCCTACTCAAAAGTGATTTTATGGTTAATTTAAATTATAGGCATAATACCATTTATTTGAGAATTTAGAGTTAAATGAAATATATTGAGTAAAACATATTTTTAACAATTTTTATATTTATTAGAAACCTATTATTATTTTCTAGAAATTTTCTCCTTCAAAATATGCTTAAAATAGATTTATAACATAAAATGTACATTTTACAATTTTTACACTATTTTTAATAATTATTTCTATTTGCAAAACAATTTTATGAATTAAATACACTTAAAGAGCATTTTATGATTAACTCAACAACTTAAATGAATTAATATAAGTAATACAGAAATTAAAATAAATTAAAAATATTTAAATCTGTTTTATATTTATTTTATATAAATTAAGGACTTTTATTTAATTTCTAGAACTATCAGGGGATTTTTTGTAAAAACAGAACTATTCCAGAGGCTAAAACAATTTTTATTAATTCCAGGGATTATTCTACAATTTTCCAGTATTTATTTGCTATTTTCTAATATTCTAGGGGCTTCAAAATGATTTTTACTTCATTTTACAATTATTCCCTAATTTCCAGAAAGTCTGGGGTCAATTTTATAAATTTATGGACCAATCTGTAAACTATTTAAAAGTCCAGGTGGTTTTCAATACTAATCCAGGGGGCCTACTGTAAAAATACCAACGGTCACAGGGTTTTGAATGTGGGCTGTTAGATTTAAAATGGACGGTTCAGATTTTAAAGGCCGAAGGGGTACGGGGTGTTTTAATCTCGGCCGAAGAAATCAAATGGACGACGGGCAATGAGCCATGTCGCCCCGACCGGGGTTGGGCGACAGTGCGCGGCGGCGCCGAGCGCGCGCGGCAGCGGCTGAAAACACGCTACACACACTAAGGGACACGACCAACTTGCACAAAAGGTAGAGAGGGACTAGGGAAACTCACTGAGGGTCGTCGCACGACCGGAGGAGGGTCGGAAGGTGGTCGGCGATGGCGATCGGCGGCGGAGCTCCTCGGCGCCCGATGAAGTCAGCGACGCAGATCTTGTTTCCCCCGACGAAGGTGTCTGGCGTGATCCTGAGAACAAGGTGAAGGTGTGAGGCTAGTTTTCGAGGCAAGCAATCGGGTGGAATGACGAGAACACGACCGGCATTACCAAGCTCGGCGGCGCTAGGGTTTCGATGTCGGGTGAGGGAATTGGGGAGGGACTGGGCAGGTTTTTATAGGGGAACGATGTAGAAATGGGCGGCGGTCATCATGGGCACGATTCCACTCTTGATGGGGGTGAAACGACGGGAAGTGAAGAGGGGAAGTGGGTGGGCGGTGTGGTGTAATCGCGCGAGCGTTACGGCGCGACGTGGGCGCGAGGAAGACGGAGGCCCTGACAGGCGGGGCCGGTTTGTCAGCGAGGGGGAGAGAGGAAAGGGGGCGCGGGGGAGCGGGCTGGCGCGTGGGGCCAGGGTGGCAGAGAGAGGGGGGGCGTGGGCCGGCGCGGGAGAGAGAAGGGGAGTTGGGCCGGGGTGGGAAATGCGGCCCAGAGTGAGTTTTCCTTTTTTTTCTTTTCATTTTTCTTTTTCTTTTCTGTTTTCTTTTTCTTTTCTGTTATGTTTTGAATTTGTAAACTAAATTTCTAGCGAATTTAAATTTCAAAAATTCACACAATCATTCAAACATGATGCAATTGCCTTATATGAATTTTATTCCAAAGAAAATATTTTTATCTCTTGCCAAAGAATTCATTTTACATTTTTTTTCTCTCAAAAAAAAAGTGGGTGTTACACTTCTCCACTGCATCAACGATCATCGCTGCGTCAACCTAATCTACCGCAATCATCCACTTGAGTCCAATGGCATCAAGTGGATCCACTTAAGATAACCTACATCTCTCTCGTAATCCCCTTCTCCATAATGCTTTTTTTCTACAAGCGTGCCTTGTTTGATTGCTTGATAATTAGCCTAAGTAGTTAGATCTTTGTGTGATTATGCCTAACTGTTCCCGGTTAGATGTTCTTTGCATTAATCCTAAGACCTATAATTTTTAACAGATCTATCCTATTGTTGAGACCATTCCTTTCATTCATTATTTCCCATTGTACTATTTTTTTATTTCTTGCTTGATTACACAGTACACCTGGTTTCTCGCATAGAAGAAATGGACTTTGACCTCATGTATCCTTCACGTTACTGTGTACTCTGGCTGTGGAAGCCATTGCTTATGGCTATGTGTTACTAGACAGCACGATGTACACGATACTGATATATGCATAGAGCAAACATTCCTTTAGTCCGCTCAACATCTTAAAAGAAATGGAAATCCTCCCATCCAAACGCCTAAGTTAAGGATTATTTCAGGCGATGTTATAGACTGTTAGATTACTTTAAGATTCGTGTGTTTTCAGTTCTCCAAACTCCACTGATGTAGATGCCCTACTCCAATACCCGACTCCTGATGGCGGCATGCTAACCTTGCGGCGCACAGAGCTCCACAGCAGTGTTCTCGACCGGCGGTGTGCGGAGCCCCAGTAGAGCTGCACTCAGGCGGCATCGCGCGGACCCGGAGGCTTTGCGCTCGGGCGACGGCGCGCGGAGCCCCGACAGCCTTTAGGCGCAGCGCATGCGGAGCATGGATGCAACGGTGCGGCCGGCATGGTCTCTAGAGGTGACGATGAAGAGGAGATAATTAATTTGTTAATTTGTCCTTTATAGGATTATGTTAGTTGTAAAATAATTTTTCTTAAAGCAATTTTGTGATTGCATAGACTATGGAAAAAGTTGTTGATTTTTTTACTTGTTGGGATTAATAGTTAATTATAAGAATTAGTTGTTAATGACATAAATTAGCTGTTAATGACTCATTGCCTAAAATCTTCCTAAATTTGAGGCGCCTAAAATCTTCCTACATTTCAGATGCCTAAAATCTGTTAATGACTCATCACCTAAAATCTTCCTAAATTTCAGGCGCCTAAAATCTTCCTAGATTTCAGGCGCATAAATCTTACTAATTCCAGGTGTCTAATTGTAGTATCGACTCGATCTGTGCAGCACGATCTCAATCAACAGAGGAACACCACAGCAATTGGGGCGGATTACCTCCTGTTTCTCTCCATATATCACTCCTCAGAATCTGGTTTGGGGAACAAGTAAGAACTCAGGAAGTAGAGAGAGAGAGAGAGGGGAGAGAGAGATAGTAACAGAATGAGAGGAAGAACAAATTCAGTTACATCGCGTGACCCCGCATGTCAGGCATTCATCGCAATATATTCCCTTCGCCCCAGCAGATGATTCCCTCGCCTGCAACTGGGCCGCTCGCTCCTTTGCTGACGCCGAATCCTCATGGGCCGCTCGTTCGCCCACTTCGGTTGGTGTGGCTGGTGCCTTCGTCGATGGCGCCCACAACTGATTCTCCTCCAGTGATGACAGTGCCCCCCTCTGAAGGAACAGCTTGTCCCCAAGCTGTTGATTCTGGAAACTTTGTCTTGAGCACGTAATAGTCTTCCGAAGTGGCTGAAGATTCAAGTAAATTAGTTCTCTTCACAAGGATCTGAAGGACTGCAGAGTTCCCTTTCTTAACCAGGCGACGGTCCAAAATCTTTTAAGGAATTACTGACTGAATATCCAATGCGGGCACTGCTGGAAGCTGATTAAAAAAAGGAGAATAATCAGGGTGATATGTCTTCAATTGAGAGACATGGAAGACCGGGTGGATGAGGCTACCAGGAGGAAGATCAAGCTTATATGCCAGTTAACCAATTTTTTCTAGAATTGTATAGGGGCCGAATTACTTGTAAGAGAGCTTAGGATAGGGCCTGTTAACAATTGAACTTTGTACATATGGTTGTAACTCGAGCAGTACTTGATCTCCAGCTTGGAAAACTCTCTCTGTTCTTTTTTGATCAGCTTGCATCTTGATATGATTTTGAGCCCTATGGAGTTGTTCCCTGAGCATTGTAATGAATATATGTCTTTCTTTGAGCATCTCAGATACATCCACATTGTTAGTGTTACTGAGTACAGGAAAGAATCCAGTAGAAGGCTCTTCTCCATATAAGGCCTTAAAAGGAGAGCAGTTCAAAGAGGTGTGATAAGAACTATTATACCAGAGCTCAGCTCATGGCAACCAGGCAACCCATTTCTTTAGAGATTCCTGCACTGAACACCTCAAAAACATCTCTAAACACTGATTGACTCGCTCAGTTTGACCATCAGTTTGTGGATGGTATGAGGAGCTTAACTGCATACCTATCTGCAGCAGTTTAAAAAGTTCAGTCCAGAAAGAGCTTGTAAATATTCTATCATGATCAGAGGTAATAGTGTGAGGAATCCCATGCAACTTCACAATATTATCAAGAAATGTGTGTGCAACAGAATTTGCAGTGAAGGGATGCTTAAGAGGCAGAAAATGGGCATATTTGGTGAACCTGACGACCACTACCATAATAATTGAATAACCCTATGAAGGTGGCAGTCCTTCTATGATATCTAGGGAAATATCAGTCCAAGAGCTCTTTGGTATGGGCAGATGTGATAGTAATCCAGGGTATTTGCAATTCTCATGGTTTGCTCTCTGGCAGTCTGAACATTGCTTTATGTAAGACTCCACTGCAGTCTTCATGCCTGTCCAAGAAAAGTTCTTCAGTCTTTGGTATGTTGCTTGAACCCAGAGTGTCCCCCTATGGGTGATGAGTGTGTTGGACTGTGTTTGGGCCTAGCCTGTATGGCCCATCTATGTATCTATAAATATGTACCGAGACCCTATGATTAATCAAGCAATCAATTCTATCATGGTATCATTAGCCAAACCCTAATCCCACCCTAACCCTAACCCTAGCCGCCCCCCCCCCATGGCCGGCGCCCTCCCCTGCGCCGCCGCCGCCGGCGAGGCCGCCCCCTCCCTGGCCGCCGGCGGCCGCTCTCTGGCCGCCCCCCTCCCGGCCACCTCCCTCCCCTGCGCAGCCGCCGCCGCCGCCGCCAGGGCCGCCGCAGGCGGGCTCCCCCCCTCCCTGGCCGCCGCCTCCCTCCCCTGCGCAGCCGCCGCCGCCGCCAGGGCCGCCGCAGGCGGGCCCCCCCCCCCTCCCTGGCCGCCGCCTCCCTCCCCTGCGCGACCGCCGCCGCCGCCAGGGCCGCCGCAGGCGGGCCCCCCCCCCTCCCTGGCCGCCGCCAACGCCGCCAGTCCCCTGGCCGCCGACGCCCGCGCCCCCGCCGCCGCTGCCGGGGCCGCACCTCCCCTGACCGCCGGCGCGGCCCTGACCCAGCCGCTGCCGGCCGCCTCCCCTCCCTGGGCCGGCGCGCCCATCGCCGGCGCCGTCCCCTCCCTGGCCGGCTCCCTCCCCTGCGCCGGTGTGCCTGCCACCGGTCCTGCAGCGGGCGCTCCCCTCATCGCCATGACCCGGCCTTCGTACGGCGATGCGACTGGTCCCTCCGCCGGCGGACCACTTGCCGGCCCCACTGCCGTCGCCTTCGTGACAGGCTCCGGACCTGCTACTGCTCCGGCCGCGGACACCTCCAGTGTCTTCGCGGCTCTGGCTGCCTCTCGCGATCGCGAGCGGGCACTCGCTCTTGCCTTAGAGCAGGAGCGCGCCTCGGCGGCTGCTCTCTCGCACCAGATCCAGGAGAGCGCTCACCGACCGTCGGGCGCGACGTACGAGCCCGCCTTGGACACCGGTGTGCACTCCGCATATTCGGCGTCGCTCACCGCCGCCCTACACGCCCAGGCGGCTGGAGTTCAGAACATTCGGACCCTAGTGCCGACTGTTCTGAGTTGTACCTCTACCACCTACGCCCGCTGGCGTAACGAGTTCCTCCTCACGTTACGGCGGTACCAGCTTGCGGACCACGTCCAACAGGACGACGCCCCGTGGGATGACTCTTGGATCAGCATGGACAGTCTGGTCCTTGCTTGGATCTTTGGCACTCTCGCCGATGATCTGTACTAGCTTGTCGGACAGCGCGGTGGGGGGACCGCGCGCCAGGCTTGGCAGATCCTGGAGCACCACTTCTTGGGGAACCGTGCGACTCGGGCTCTTCACATTAACGCACGGTTCCAAACTACAGTGTAGGGTGACCGCTCCATCTCGGCCTACTGTGGAGAGATGAAGGGCATGGCTGACTCCCTGCGCGACCTTGGCGAGCCGGTCGCTGACAGCACTCTAGTTCTTCGGGTCCTTCACGGCCTGAACGAGCGCTTCAGCCATCTTCGCTTCTGGCTTCTCCGGATGGAGCCTCCACCGACCTTCGAGAAGGTCTGGTCTGATCTTGAGCTTGAGGAGATCACGACGGGTGGGCCTGCTACCTCTGGGTCTGCCACAGCCTTCTATGGCTCCGGGCAGCCCCCCCCGCCCACCGTCTTCTGGGGGACCACTACCGCGACCGCCTACTCCACCTACCGCCCCGGGTGCCTCTGCTGGCTCTGGAGGTGGTACTCGTCGACGTCGCGGCGGAAGGCGCACAGGACGAGGTGCTGGCAGCACTCCTACGTCCACTGCTCCTACTGGTGGTGGTACTGGTGGCACTGGCCAGGGAGGTGCGCCCTGGCCCACACCGTATAACCCGTGGACTGGCCAGATCTCTATGTGGCCTGGACCGTCTCCGGGTCTTCTTGGGGCGCCACCGACTTCCTCCACTCCGCGCCAGCCTCGTCCTCCGGCTGCGTACGTAGCCCATCCGGGCTATGGTGGACCTGGTCGCCCTGTGGCTGGATCGCCCACTCCAGCCTACGGCGGTGCTTCCTACCCCGCTGGGCACTCGGAGCCACCAGCACCTCTCCAGGAGCCGCCCATGTGGTGGGACCGTCAGGACTTGGCGTCTTCCTTCAGCACCATGCACCTTACACCACCGACTACTGATTGGGTGGCTGATTCTGGCGCCTCCTACCACACCACCCCAGATGCTGGTATTCTCTCCTCTACACACACACCTCATCCGTCTTTTCCTTCATCGATCGTTGTTGGAAATGGATCCGTTCTTCCAGTCACCTCAGTAGGTGACTCAGTTTCTCCGGGTTCATTCCATCTTAATAATGTTCTTGTTGCTCCAGACATTATTCAAAATTTACTTTCCATTCGTCGTTTCACCACTGATAATAATATTTCTGTTGAGTTTGATCCTTTTGGTTTGTCTGTGAAGGATCTTTCCACCCGGCGTCTTCTTCTTCGATGTGATAGTCCGGGGCCCCTGTACACTCTTCGACTTCCTTCTTCCGCTGCGTCTTCGTCTTTTGCTCTGGCTACGACAGCTTCGTCCGCTACTTGGCACCGTCGGCTTGGTCACCCTGGCGCTGATGCTATGTCGAAGTTGTCTAGTAGTTCAGTTATCTCGTGTACTAGGGGCACACATGAGTCATTGTGTCACGCTTGTCAGCTTGGTCGTCATGTTAGGCTTTCCTTTTCCACTTCTGTGTCTCATGTGCAACATATTTTTGATCTTATCCATTGCGATTTGTGGACATCTCCTGTTACCAGTGTCTCGGGGTTTAAATATTATTTGGTGGTACTCGATGATTTCTCACATTTCTCTTGGACTTTTCCATTACGTCTGAAATCTGAGACTTTTGATACTCTCTCTCACTTCTTCACTTGGGTTTCCACACAGTTTGGGCGTACTGTTCGTGCTCTCCAGTGTGACAACGGACGAGAGTTTGACAACTCGCGACTCCGTGACTTTCTCCTTACACATGGCACACAGCTACGCATGTCTTGCCCATACACATCTCCTCAGAATGGCAAGGCTGAGCGCATGCTTCGCACCACTAATGATGTCATGCGTTCCTTGATGTTTCAGGCATCCATCCCCGCTCGCTACTGGGTAGAGGCACTTCACACTGCCACCTTCCTCCTTAACCGCCTTCCCACCAAGGCGATTCGGGCACCGACTCCTTTCTTTGCCCTGTATGGCACTACCCCTCTCTACGACCACCTCCGTGTCTTCGGGTGCGCCTGCTACCCTAATCTTTCCGCCACTGCTCCACATAAGCTTGCGCCCCGCTCTACTAGGTGTGTCTTCCTTGGGTACTCCCTTGAGCATAAGGGATACCGGTGCCTCGACCTCTCTACCCACCGCATTTTGATCTCTCGGCACGTCGTCTTCGACGAGTCATCCTTCCCCTTTTCTTCCTCCACCTCTAGTTCAGCTGCAGAGCTGGACTCGCTTTTTTCTACTGACACCGAGGCTGCCCCACCACAGCTGCCTTGGCCTTTTTTTGCAGGTACATCACCCACCAGCCCCCAGGTGGCTCCCACGGCGTCGCCAGCTGCACCTTATGCAGCACCGACACCTGTGGTGACTCCGGCTGTGCCTCCTACGGCCACGACTCGGCGGTTCACTGACCCTGCTCTCGTCTACCAGCGACGAGTGCGGGTTGGTGCCCAGGCTCCGTCGACCCTGGGGACGAGTGCCGCACCACGTGTGGCACCGACGTCTCCTGCTGCGCCACGCGCGGCCCCGGCGTCACCGACCTCGTCTCCTGCACCACATGAGGTCCTGGCGCCTTCTACAGCTGCGCCACGCGCGGCAACGGTGTCTCCGACCTCGACTCCTGCGGCACACGAGGTCCCTGCGTCCCCTACGGCTGCGCCACGCGCGGCCCCAGCGTCTCCGGCCTCGACTCCCGCGCCACGCGCGGCCCCGGCGACCCCCACAGCTGCGCCACGCGCGGCCTCGGCGTCTCCGGCCTCGACTCCTGCGCTGTGCGGGGACCCGACGACTACTCCGGCTCCCGCGTCCCCCGCTGCGCCACGCGCGGCCCCTGTTCCACGTTTCGCCGATCCTGCTCTTGTCTACCAGCGACGAGAGCGGGTTGGTGCCTCTACGCCTGCGCGTCCGGAGCCCTCGGTGTACCACCCACCGTTACTTCACCGGGACCCAGGACACGTTCACCCGATGGTGACTAGACGTGCCGCTGGGGTTCTCCGGCCTCTTGAGAGGTTCTCCGGAGTGGTACTCTCTTCGACGACACCGACACCATCCACTTCCTCTTCGGTTTCACCTATACCGACCTCCGTCCGTAGCGCACTCGCTGACCCTCACTGGCGTCGCGCTATGGAGGAGGAGTATGCGGCCCTACTTGCCAACCGGACATGGGACCTGGTTCCCCGTCCTTCCCGTGGCAACGTTGTCACAGGCAAGTGGGTTTTCACGCATAAGAGGAAGGCGGATGGCTCCCTGGAGAGATATAAGGCTCGTTGGGTACTTCGGGGCTTCACTCAGCGCCCTGGAGTGGACTACGACGAGACCTTCAGTCCGGTGGTTAAGCCAGCGACAGTACGGACTATTCTGTCGTTGGCTCTCTCGTGTTCTTGGCCTGTCCACCAGCTGGACGTCAAGAACGCCTTCCTTCACGGGACGCTGACAGAGACGGTGTACTGCAGTCAGCCGACAGGGTTCGTCGATTCAGCCCGTCCAGACTTGGTCTGCCGGCTGAACAAGTCTCTGTACGGGCTGAAGCAGGCGCCTCGGGCTTGGTACAGCCGGTTCGCCTCCTTCCTGGCCTCGCTTGGCTTCGTCGAGGCCAAGTCGGACACCTCGCTCTTCGTTTACAGGCATGAGGGTGACACTGTCTACCTCCTCCTGTACGTGGACGATATTGTCCTCACGGCGTCCAGCTCGGCTCTTCTTCAGCGCACGATCTCCGCACTGCAGCGCGAGTTCGCGATGAAGGACCTCGGCCAGCTCCACCACTTCCTGGGCGTTACGGTCGAGCACCGTCCGGACGCTCTGTTCCTCCACCAGCGCCAGTACTGCCTGGATATCCTCGAGCGAGCGGGCATGGCTGATTGTAAGCCGTGCTCCACTCCCGTGGACACTCAGGCGAAGCTGGCTTCGGCTGACGGCGCCTCGGTCGCCGACCCCACCTCTTACAGGAGTCTTGCAGGTGCCCTGCAGTACCTCACCTTCACCAGGCCGGATATCTCATACGCGGTTCAGCAGGTGTGTCTCCACATGCATGATCCGCGGGAGACGCACCTCACGGCGATGAAGCGGATTCTTCGGTACCTGCGCGGCTCCCTCGACTACGGCCTTCTCCTTCGACGTGACTCGCCTTCAGAGTTGGTGGTCTACACCGACGCTGACTGGGCGGGGTGCCCTGATACCCGCCGTTCCACCTCTGGCTACGCCGTCTTCCTGGGGGGGAATCTTGTCTCCTGGTCCTCGAAGCGGCAGCCCGTGGTTTCTCGCTCCAGCGCTGAGGCGGAGTACCGCGCCGTGGCTAACGGCGTAGCAGAGGCGTCTTGGCTCCAGCAGTTACTTCAGGAGCTCCACTCCCCTGTCGCCCGGAGCACGTTGGTCTACTGTGATAATGTCAGCGCCGTTTACCTCTCCACCAATCCCGTTCAGCACCAGCGCACGAAACATGTGGAGATTGATCTTCACTTTGTTCGTGAGCGGGTTGCACGCGGCGAGGTTCGAGTTCTCCACGTGCCGACGACGTCACAGTTTGCCGATATCTTCACGAAGGGACTCCCGTCGACTTTATTTTCTGAGTTTCGGTCCAGTCTCAACATCTGTTGTGGCTAGATGTTGGGACTGCGGGGGGGTGTTGGACTGTGTTTGGGCCTAGCCTGTATGGCCCATCTATGTATCTATAAATATGTACCGAGACCCTATGATTAATCAAGCAATCAATTCTATCAGAGTGAAAAGCAGCTTTCAACTTGGTCTGAAGTGCAGTATTTTCCCCCACCCAAATTTTGTTTTTGTGCCTTATTATTCCCTGACATAGAGAGAATCCTCTGTCATTAGGACTACTGAAAGCTAACTGAACAAGCAGGTCCTGAACATGTGTGTCAGTGTTGTATGAATTTATAACCTCTTGTATCCAGGCAGGGACCACTGATGAATCAGATTGTATTGCAAAAAAATTTCCAACTCTTGAAAGAGCATATGCCCCTTGTTTTCAACACCTTTTCTATATGCCAACTGAAACTGAAGACCTGACAGTTTCCTTTCTTCTGCATGTCAGTGGTCAATGTTTGATCTTGTAGGTGACAAATACTCTGATGATCAGTCCTTATTAGGAACGGTTTGCTTTGTAAGTAGGGCCTCCATTTATCTACAGCCATGATAATTGCAAGAAATTCCTTTTCATAACTCGAGAGCCTTTGGTTAGCATTGCTCAGTTCCTTGCTGGAAAATGATATAGGGTGCCCATCTTGAGACAACACAGCACCTATGCCTTGCTCACATGCATCTGTCTCAACAACAAACTCTTTGATAAAATGAGGAAATGAGAGGAAAGGAGTATGAGTCATTGCCACCTTCAAAGCTTCAAAAGCATCTTGAGCCTCTTTGGACCAGGAAAATTGCTTATAATGCAGAAGATTAGTTAAGGGCTTTGCTATAACACCATAGTTTTTTTGCAAATTTTCTGTAATAACCAGGAAGGCCCAAAAATCCCCTGAGTTCAGTGAAGTTGCATAAGTCTTAGATGGATCTGTTGCCACTCCATTTACAGAGATAACATGGCCTAAAAATGTTAATTCCTTTTGAGCAAACTTGCATTTCTTGAATTTAATGAAAAGCTCATGGTCCCGCAATGTCTGAAAGACTTGTTGAATGTGTGTTATATGATCTTGAAGTGTAGGACTGTAAACCAATATGTCATCCATGAATATGAGCACAAATTTCCTCATGTAATTCTGAAACACCACATTCATTAGGCATTGAAAGGTTGATGAAGCATTTGTTAAACAAAAGGGCATCACCCTGAATTGAAAGTGCCCATGATGAGTTTTAAAAGCAGTTTTGCACTCATCTTCAGGAACCATGCGTATCTGATGAAAACCAGAGGACGGATCAATGGTTGAAAAATATGTAGCCCCAGCAATTTCATCCAGAAACTCTTCAATGATGGGCATGGGAAATTTATTCTTGATAGTCATTTAATTCAGCTTTCTATTGTCCACACAAAATCGCCAAGAGCCATTCTTTTTTTTGACCTGCAGCACAGGTGAAACATAAGGACTGATACTAGGTATTATAATGCCTGACTACAACATTGCTCCAACCTGCCTTTCGATCTCATCTTTTTGCTTAGGGGTATATCTATATGGTCTACTATTTACTTGTACAGAATCAGGTAATAGAGTATGGCATGATCAAAGGTTCTTGAAGGAGGCAAACCTGATGGTTCCTGAAAAATCTTGGCATAGTGCTAAATTTATTCTTTAATAGGCTCTGGAATGTCAGACAACAAATATTTGTCCTCAGCTGCACAATTAACAACAGTAGGCTCAATGATGGCCATTGCCCAAATTTCATTGCCCTTCACCCACTTGGATATGTGCTCTCCAAAGGTTTTCTGAACTCTGACAGTATCAGAATGTACAATGCCATAAAGTCTGACAAGCTTTCCCTGATACTGAAACTCCATCCATTTTTGGCTCCAATCAAATTTCATAGGATTATATTTCTCCAACCAATTCATTCCCAATACTAGGTCATAGGCTCCAATACTCAACACTTTAACAGTATGAGAGAATGTCAGTCCTTGTATCCACCAAGAGAAATCCTGAATTCTGGAAGAATAGATCAATGTTGTGCCATTAGCCACTTTGACAGTTAATGGTGGTATACTGTGCTGAATACACTGAAGTGAAAGAGCCAATGATATATTAAGAGTTATATGTGAACTTCCAGAATCTATGAGTATGAGCACAGATTGGTTTTGCACCAAAGCCTGCAACTGTAAAGCATGATTTTGTGGCCTGCCAGATAAAACATACAGGGAAATATGACTAGTATCATCAGAGAGATGTTGATCAGAGCCTTCCATCCTATTCAGTAAGTCATCAGAGAGCACCTCACCACCATCAGCACCAGTGGATTGCAACATGTTCAGGCTGCCGTTAGAGGGGATTCTACATTTGTGAGATGGTATAAAAGTTTCACCACACTTGAAACAAAGGTTATGTGCTCTTCTATATTCCCTGACTTGCCTTGCTTTCCCCACTTCAGAGCTAGTCATAGAATTTTGAGCTTCTACTTTGAGCTGATTATTAGTGTTACCCCTGAATTGCTGAAGCTTAGTGGACTTGGCTCTCATATTTGTTTATAATTATTCTTGAATCAAGGCCATATTAGCTGCATGGGCCACTGATGTTGGCATGTGTAATTCCACCGTATTCCTGATATCCTCTTTCAGACCCAACAAAAACTGTGAAACCAGTATAGTTTCACTGACTGAAGCATCATAGAGTTTGATGTGATATACCAGTTTTTCAAATTTCTCTCTATATTCCATGACAGATGCAGTTTGCTTCAGTTTAAGCAATTCTTTAGTCTTAGCTTGATGAGTGTTAGTATCAAACTCCTTAGTGACAGCAGAAGCAAATGAATCCCATGTAATATTGTCATGACTTTGTCTAAAGGTCTGAAACCAGAGAGTAGCTCTATCCAACATGTGTAATGATGCAGCAAGGACTTGCATATCAGGGGGAATATCATAGAGACTAAAAAAAGTAGCACACTTATCTAGCCATATTTTGACATTAGACCCATCAAACGAAGGAAACTCCATCTTAGGAATCCATTTGAGCCTAATGACATTATCAGCAGTTTCAGGTTCAGTAAGAACAGGGATATAAGTGGTGGTATGAACCTGGGGCCAATTATGATGAGTCCGGAATGGTGGTGGTGGTCATGGTAAAATGTTGGACAACAAGGGACCGAGCTGCATGCTTCATGATCTTGAATAGCTTATCCTGATCCTGCCAAAGGCCTGAAATCGACTTCATCGAGATGTCTGCTTGAGATTGAACCATGGCCACATCATCATGGAGAAATTCCACTCGCTGGTCTACTGCCGCCACACGCCTGTCGACCGACTCCATCGTCGTCGTAAGACGATCCATCGCCTCCGCCAGCTTGGAATTAGACTCCTCCAGCTTCATAAGCCTGACAGCAGTGTCGTCCATCTTCATCGCGAGAAACCTCGCTGCTGATTTGGTTTGAAGGCCGTCGTGCTGAAATCAACCAGAATTGATGTAACACCCACATTTTATGTATAAAATTTGATCAAAACCTTGTTCATTGTAGCCTGCATTTTGGTGTGAATTTTTTAAAGTTTAAAACGAGTAGTAACCGTTTAAATTTGAATTTGAATTCAAATCAAATAGAAAAGAAAAAGAAAAGAAAAATAAAAAGGAAATCGGCACCTGGGCCGAATCTGGCCGCGGCCCAACTCCTCCCCTGCCAGCCCAACCGCGCCCTCCCTCTCCTCTCTCCCGCTGCCACCCCGGGCCCGCTTGTCGGCGCCATCTCCTTCAACCGTCGCGCAGCCCCCGCGTCGGCCGAGTCCCCGCGCCCACGTCCTCCCCCACCTCGGATCCGCGCCCAAAAATTCGAGCCCGCACGCGCGCCACAACTGCCGACTCCACCGCAACTATAAACCACCGTCGCCCCCCAATTTCCCCCCTTCCCCGAGCTCTTAACCCTAGCCGCCCCTGTTCTCGGTAAGTCGCCGACGTTCCCGCCAATTGCAACGCAAATTCCTTCGTGCGCCTAGCCTAACGTGTTCGCCGTGCTCCCAGACACGCGCCGGACACAACCGCTCGAGGAGATCATCACTGCAACGCCAATTTCGTCGCTCACCGATGAGCTCCGCCGCTCTCCCTCGACGCCGACGCCCTCTGCTCCTTCCCAAGCCCTGTCGACACCTCCGGTGAGTCCACGTGATCTCCCTCTTCATTTCTATGTGCTCAGATCCTAGAATTAGGGTGTAATTCGCGATTTGGGTGATCTCCGGCGAGATCGCCGCCGTCGTGCGCCACCGCGCACAGCGCTAGCGCCGGCAAGGGGCGACGTGGCCCCATTCGGGCCTTTGGTTGGACGCCTACGGCTGTGATTAGATCGCTGCGTACCCCTTCGCATAATAAAATCCGAGTCGTAGATCTAGGATCCAACGGCCCTAGTTCAAATGCCCTTTCCCGCCTTCGGTTTTTCACTGTAGTCCCTGGAATCTTGCGGGCTACCCCCTGGACTTTGCTAGAATTCAAGTCTAGCCCCTGCATTTAGCAAACTAACCCCTGGACTCCCTGGAATTGGATTTAATCATTTAAATAGTCAATTTAACCCCTGGAAATTTATAGAATTGTGGATTTAGCCCCTGTACAGTGTAATAATCTTATTATTCAGTCCCTGGACTTTTATTTAATTGCTGAATATTGTTTTTAGGGGTATTTAATGTGTAGAAAAATAGATAAAAATGGTGAATAAATATAATAACAGTAGGAAAATTTGTATAAAAATGTTTCTATGCTGTACTTAGTTTGTAGAGTTCAAATAAAATATATTTTGACCCTGGAAAAATTATTAAAAATGTTTAAAATACATTTTGGCCATAGAAAATTCAATAAAAATGATTTTGGGCCATAAATAAATCCTAAAAATGTGAGATAAATATAAAATGCATATTTTGACTATGTAAAATAATAAATATCACGTAGGGACGCATTAGTGTAGAGTTTTATGCCTTTGTGTATGTTTGATGCCATGTGTGGTGTGCTATTTACTTATTTTAGCCTTTATTTTCTCTTTGCCATGTTTGGGCAATATATTTAGAGTCGTACTACGACCCCAGTCTTAACCTCCAAGACCAAGACTTCACCAACACTCAAGTCTTCAACGAAGGCAAGTGCCCTTGACCATCTTGTACCAATTTTAGGAATTTAGATAGATGCATGCTAATTAAATTGATGTCCTATTTCATGTGTACATGCCCCGTTCCATATAATTCCTTGTTACCTGAAATGGGTCGGGAAGTAGATAGGTCTTATTTATGCTTAGCCATGCTTAGACATTGGGATTGGGATTTCATACAATTGTGCCATGTTAAACTTTATGGTTACTTTAATTTGTGGTGATTACACAATAGTAGTGGATAGGAATCTGGTGGTTGGATAGTTTTGGTATGGTGCAGTTTGCACGAGACCCGAGATTGGGGTTTGT
Organism: Tuctoria greenei; assembly: GCA_036927565.1. NCBI lineage: Eukaryota > Viridiplantae > Streptophyta > Magnoliopsida > Poales > Poaceae > Tuctoria > Tuctoria greenei. The sequence goes on from JAYESD010000005.1 coordinate 121,568,191, forward strand.
TACCACTGGATTCTAAGGACCGGTTTATGGAGGAAGCCACTAAGCTTTATAGTACCACCATGAGATTGAGATGGGGCAGCTTGGTCAATTAATTAGGTTTCTCCCGATGAAATGCTAGTAGTTGGATGGTGCGGGGAATGATGCAGGGGAACTGCTCTGGGATCCGCAAGGCTCAAGAGGGGGCTCTGAGGCGGAGGGTTACTCCGAGAATCCTCAGTGGTGGAAACCTTAGAGGGCTAGCACTAGTCGGGAGCACCTTTGTAAAGACCACGTAGTGATCTCCTGGCCTCACACCCAAGGAAGTGTGAAATGTGGTTAGCTACTACAGGCATTCGGGGAGGTTCGCTAGTCCACCTGGCAACAGGGGATGAAATCACTGCTTGTGGGGAAAGGGTACACTCTCTGCAGAGATTTGGTAAAACTGTCATGACAGCCGTGCTCACGGACAAGAGCGGCTTGGGGCCAGTTCATAATTAGTCTATGGTTGGGAAATGGTGGTTAATTATGATTCAAGGTACATTCATTATCATTACTCATATGTTGGTTACTTCTTGAATTATGATATTGGTAATTGAAAGCTAAGATTAGGTTTTAAGCATAGTGCTAAGCCATAATTGGCCTTCCCTTGCCTTTGCCAATCATGTCATTCTCTTCCGGCACTTGCTGAGTACTCTATGTACTCAAGTGTTTACATTTCCATTAGAATATGAAGAAGAAGAAGCGGCACCGGAGGACTTCTTCGTCAATCTGGAGGACTTGGCCTAGGCTGGCGACCGTACGCGCAACTGCTGCCTGTGAAGATGGATCCATGCTTACCTATTTCCTCTTCCGCTGTAGTTTGGAGTTTATGAACTATTTAAGTGTTGTAAATAGTTTGTGGTGTGTATTTGTAGACCTTCGGGTCATATTGTAAGACTATTTATGTATTCGAACATGGCTATGTAATGATATTTCACTTTCGTCGACACATGTACGATTCAACTGATCCTGGCGTACATATGATTAGCGTCTGTCCATCTTTACGATGATCGGGCGTGACAAAGTGGTATCAGAGCCGTGTTGCCCGTAGGACGCAAGCCTAGTTAGAAATGGCCGAAAATTAAGGACTATACTATTTTCTTATAAAGTAGTATTTCCAAAACTTTGTGCTCTCCATCTCAACCCTTGTGCTTCTTATCTTGCTGTGCTATTTGCTTTATTCTAATTTAATTTATTGATTATTGATCTCACTCTCTTCTTTTCAAATGTTTGTAGATGGCGCGCACCAAGCAGACGACTCGTAAGTCGACTGGGGGTCGTGTTCCTCACCACGCCCTAGCCAGTCGCTCCGCACCTCACACCCCCAGGAGGGAGACGACACTGTTCTCCACTGGGAGTGTTGCCTCGAGGATGTGTGTCCGTATTCGCTCTCTTCTTCGTGCTGCGGGATACCGTGAGTACCGTGTTCGCCTCGTCTACCACACCACTAAGGTCTTTGCACCCTATACTGGTGGACTGGAGTGGACTTCCCAGCTGGCCGTCTACTACGACTCGGAGTTGCTGCACTCACACTTCTCTCTGGCTTGGAGGAGCTCCCAGCGAGCTGCTGAGGAGGATGCTACGTGGAAGGCGACTACCTACTGGAGTCACGCCCACAGGTTCTACCTCGGGTGCACGGAGCATGCCTTCACCCCTCAGCGCCCTAGTGGCACAGCCAACTTCACTGGACGTGACATCGAGGGGCCTTTGCACCACGCCCAGTGCGAGAGGCTTGTGGACAACGTTTTGGAGTTGTCCTCGCGATTCCAGCGTTGTCAGCAGGAGCTTCAGGACAGCAGGGACCTGGTTGACCGCTACGAGCGACTTCGCCGACACTACGCGAGGATCACTGCAGCTGATCTGAACTCTCCTCAGTACGCTTCAGACGTTGAGCCTTGGGACCCAAACTCTCCAGATCGTCATATGAACTCCCCCCAGAATTCAAGAGAGGATTCGGAAGAAGAAGACCCGGAGATGGAGGTTGAGGAGGACTCCGATGAGTAGGAGTGGACTTGTTTCCCCGCTGGACGACTCAGGACACCTATCCTTAGTATGTAGGAGCGTGTAGCTACACCCTGTATAGTCTTGAGTTGTGTTATTTATGATGTTGTGTTAGTAGTTTGCTTTATGTTGTGTGTGTGTGTCTGTGTGCGACATGAGTTGTGGAATGCTTCGGCATCCTGTCCACATCCATGTCATATGTATATAGGCTTGTTAGTGTGTCGTGTGAGTTGTGGAATGCCTTAGCATCTTGTCCACATCCACACTAGTTAATTAATGGATTTGCTTTATATCTATTATCCTTGATGCATATAGTTGGACCGTTTTACCCTAGTGTATTTTCTTTATATCTCGTCTATTATTCTAAAACTTCAGTGAATTTCTCTAACACAGATGGCTGGTCGAGGTAGAGGTAGAGGCCGTGGTCGGGGCAACCCACCCCTAGATGAAGGACTTGGAGGTGTTCTTGGATGGAATGGTAGGGGTGCTCGAGGAGCCCCAGCATCTCAACAAATGCAGCAGATGATGGCCCTCCAAACCCAACTACTTAACAACCTCACTCAGATTGTCACCAACATGCAGCAAGCCCCACCCCCACCACCACCAAATTACAACCTTCCGCCACCACCACCTTTTCCACCCAGGTCCTTTCTAAGGGACTTCCTAAACACTCATCCACCCACTTTTGCCACAATCACTAAACCCATGGATGCCGATGATTGGCTCCGAACAATTGAAAGCAAGTTTAGGCTCATACACTGTGAAGGAAGAGAGAAGGTATTATTAGCCTCCCATCAACTCCAAGGACCGACAGCTGACTGGTGGACTGCCTTCACTGAATCCACCAGGACCCGGAGAACATTACTTGGGAAGAATTCAGGACCAACTTCCACAATCACTTTGTGCCTGAGGGAGAAATACAAGCAAGACGTGAAGAGTTCCTTACGTTGAAGCAGGGTCGTATGACTGTGAGGGCCTACTTGAATGCATTCACCCAGTTGTCCCGCTATGCTCCAACCGATGTGGATACTGACTCCAAGAAACAATTCCGTTTCAAGAATGGATTGGACAAGGAGTTAAAGTTCGCCATGTCTTCCTGTGATTACAATGACTTTCCGAAGTTAGTTGATAAAGCTTTTGAAGTGGAGAGGACTAAAAAGGAACTGGATGATCATGAAAGAAAAAGGAAGTTGACTATAGCACATGCCTCTAGCAGCAATGTACGCCCCCGTATCAACCCTCAGCCTGTAAACTATATGACTCGTCCCATGAACTACTCGGGACCGAGAATTCCAAACTCCAACTACAGGCCACCCACTCCCTACAGTCAGCAAATGCGCCAGCAGCAGCAGCCACCACGCCAGCCAATGCAACCCCCACGTCAGCAGATGCAGCCACCCTGCCCTTCAGCTCTAGCTAACCGTCCAAATGGCCAACCCCCAAGAAACCAATCAGGAGGCAACAAGGGCCAGAGTAATGCTGCGGGAGTTCAATGTTACAAGTGCGGAGAATGGGGACACTACGCCAGTAGTTGTCCAAAGAAGCAACAAAACCCACCTGGCCGTGTCAACCATGTGACACTGGAGCAAGCACAGGAAGCACCTGATGTGGTGATCGGTATGTTTTCTGTTAACTCCCACCCCGCCACCATATTGTTTGATTCGGGTGCTACACATTCATTTATATCCAAGGATTTCATAAAGAAGCATGACATGGTAGTTACATTCTTGAATCGGCCATTATTGATAAACTCTCCTGGAGGAGAGATGGTGGCCAGGCATCTATGCCGTAAAGTGAGTATAAACATAAGGGGGGTAGTCTTTTGGGCCAACCTAATAGTTTTGGACTCACAGGGATTAGATATCATTCTGGGAATGAACTGGTTGACGAAGAATCAAGGAGTAATTCATTGTGCAACTAGAACAGTTTGCTTAACACAACCGGATGGCACTACAGTGGAGTTCAAGCCAGATCAGACACAAGAGGCAGTAGTACAACTCAACCATCTTGAGAGTACCGAAGACATCAGGGTTGTGAAGGAATTTCCGGATGTATTCCCAGATGACTTACCAGGTATGCCCCCTGATCGAGAGATTGAATTTGTCATTGAGTTAGTACCTGGAACGGCCCCAATATATAAGAGGCCGTATAGAATGGATGCTAAACAATTAGCTGAACTAAAGGATCATATTGAGGAGTTACTGGGAAAAGGATATATTCGTCCCAGCTCATCACCTTGGGGAGCACCAGTTATATTTGTACCCAAGAAGGATGGTACTCAAAGGTTGTGTGTTGATTACCGTGCCTTAAATGCGGTAACAATCAAGAATAAGTACCCACTGCCAAGAATTGAAGATTTATTTGATCAGTTGAGAGGAGCATGTGTGTTCTCTAAGATTAATCTTCGCTCAGGTTATCACCAACTGAAGATTAGACCCTCAGACATTCCCAAGACTGCATTTGTCTCTCGATATGGACTATATGAGTATACGGTTATGTCATTTGGACTGACCAATGCTCCAGCATATTTTATGTATCTAATGAACAAGGTATTCATGGAGTACTTGGACAAGTTTGTAGTGGTGTTCATCGGCGACATACTCATCTACTCCAAGACTGAAGAAGATCATGAGGAGCACATCAGGATGGCTCTACAGAAGCTTCGCCAACACCAATTATATGCCAAACTTAGTAAGTGTGAGTTTTGGCTAAAGGAAGTATCATTTTTGGGTCACATCATATCTGAAGGAGGTATAGCAGTGGATCCAGACAAAGTGGCCGATGTCCTTAAGTGGGAAATACCTGAGAGTGTACATGATATACGAAGATTCTTAGGCATGGCTGGTTATTACCGTCGATTCATCGAGGGATTTTCAAAGATCTCTTGGCCATTAACCAAGTTGCTTGAGAAAGGAGTTGCTTTCAAGTGGACCCCCGAATGTGAAGTAAGCTTCGCCGAGTTGAAGAAGAGGTTAACCAGTGCACCGGTATTGGTGATGCCTGATATGCAGAAGGAGTTTGTAGTTTATTGTGATGCATCTGGTCATGGTTTAGGATGTGTCTTAATGCAAGGAGGACATGTGGTGGCCTACGCTTCAAGACAACTACGGAAACACGAGAGGAACTATCCAACCCATGATTTAGAATTGGCAGCTTTTGTCTATGCATTGAAGATATGGAGACACTACTTGATGGGAAAAAGAACTGAGATATATACGGATCACAAGAGCTTGAAGTACATATTCACACAGCCTGATCTTAATCTTAGACAACGTCGTTGGTTGGAGTTAATAAATGACTTCGATGTGGGAATCAACTACCATCCAGGAAAGGCTAATGTGGTCGTTGATGCTCTAAGCAGGAAGGGACAATGTAATAACTTGTCAGTACAAGCTCTTCAACCCCAGTTATGTGAAGAGTTTGCAAGATTAAACCTATGCCTAGTATCTAGTGCTGAAGCAGTTGCTATGGAAGTAGACTCAACCCTTGAACATGATATACGTATATACAAAAGAATGATGATAAGGTCAAGGAGATCAAGCAGTTGATGAAGAAGGGAAAAGCTCCAAACTTTAGGGAAGATGAACAAAAAACTCTATGGCTAGGAAAGAGGATTTGGTTCCAGATATCAAGGAGATTAGAGAGTTGATACTAAGAGAAGCTCATGACTCATCATACTCCATTCATCCTGGAAGCACAAAGATGTATCAAGATCTTAAAGATCGATATTGGTGGCATGGAATGAAACGGGATGTAGCAGAATATGTGGCCATGTGTGATACATGTCAATTGATTAAGGCGGAACACCAAAGACCAGCAGGGCTGTTGCAACCAATCAAAGTGCCAGAATGGAAGTGGGAAGAAATTAGTATGGATTTCATTGTGGGGCTACCAAGGACACGGTCTGGATATGATTCTATATGGGTTATAGTGGATCATTTGACTAATGTTGCTCACTTTATTCCCGTGAAAGAAACTTACAATGGTCCCAAGTTGGCGGAACTGTACATCTCCAGGATTGTATGCTTACATGGAGTCCCTAAGAAGATTATTTCAGATCGAGGCACTCAATTCACCTCAAGATTCTGGCAGAAGTTGCATGAATCAATGGATACCCGTCTAAACTTTAGTTCTGCGTATCATCCTCAGACTGATGGTCAGACCGAACGCACTAACCAGATATTAGAAGATATGTTAAGAGCGTGTGCTCTAAAGAATAGCAAAAGTTGGGACAAGAATCCACCATATGCTGAATTTTCTTACAACAACAGTTATCAAGCTAGTTTGAAGATGTCTCCTTTTGAAGCATTGTATGGGCGGAAATGTAGGACACCGTTGTTTTGGAATCAAACTGGGGAAAGTCAAGTATTTGGGCCTGAGGTATTAAAAGAGGCTAAAAGACAAGTACAAGAAATTTGGAAGAACCTAAAGGCAGCCCAAACAAGACAGAAGAGTTATGCGGATACTCGAATGCATGATCTAACATTTGAGGTTGGTGATTATGTGTACTTGAAGGTGTCACCTATGAGAGGATTGAGAAGATTTAAAGTAAGAGGCAAGTTGTCACCCCGCTACATTGGCCCGTTCAAGATACTCGAACGACGAGGTGAAGTGGCTTATCAGCTTGAGCTTCCACCGCACTTGTCAGATGTTCATAACGTATTCTATGTTTCGCAACTTAAGAAGTGTCTGAGAGTGCCTGAGGAGCAATTACCTATAGAAGCAGTGGATGTACAAGAAGATTTGTCTTATATGGAACAACCTGTCAAGATACTTGAGACATTAGAAAAGGTTACCAGAAACAAAGTTATTCGCATGTGTAAGGTGCAATGGAAGCATCACTCGGAAGCAGAAGCAACATGGGAAAGAGAAGAAGCTCTTAAGGCCGATTTTCCCTATCTTTTCCCTTAGGACGTCCGAATCTCGAGGGCGAGATTCCTTTTAAGGGGGGTAGAGTTGTAACACCCACATTTTATGTATACAATTTGATCAAAACCTTGTTCATTGTAGCCTGCATTTTGGTGTGAATTTTTTAAAGTTTAAAACGAGTAGTAACCGTTTAAATTTGAATTTGAATTCAAATCAAATAGAAAAGAAAAAGAAAAGAAAAATAAAAAGGAAATCGGTGCCTGGGCCGAATCTGGCCGCGGCCCAACTCCTCCCCCGCCAGCCCAACCGCGCCCTCCCTCTCCTCTCTCCCGCTGCCACCCCGGGCCCGCTTGTCGGCGCCATCTCCTTCAACCGTCGTGCAGCCCCCGCGTCGGCCGAGTCCCCGCGCCCCGCGCTCACGATCTGCACCGCGCCCACGTCCTCCCCCACCTCGGATCCGCGCCCAAAAATTCGAGCCCGCACGCGTGCCACAACTGCTGACTCCACCGCAGCTATAAACCACCGTCGCCCCCCAATTCCCCCCCTTCCCCGAGCTCTCAACCCTAGCCGCCCCTGTTCTCGGTAAGTCGCCGACGTTCCCGCCAATTGCAACGCAAATTCCTCCGTGCGCCTAGCCTAACGTGTTCGCCGTGCTCCCAGACACGCGCCGGACACAACCGCTCGAGGAGATCATCACTGCAACGCCAATTTCGCCGCTCACCGACGAGCACCGCCGCTCTCCCTCGACGCCGACGCCCTCTGCTCCTTCCCAAGCCCCGTCGACACCTCCGGTGAGTCCACGTGATCTCCCTCTTCATTTCTATGCGCTCAGATCCTAGAATTAGGGTGTAATTCGCGATTTGGGTGATCTCTGGCGAGATCGCCGCCGGCAGCCGTCGGGTGCCACCGCGCACAGCGCTAGCGCCGGCAAGGGGCGACGTGGCCCCATTTGGGCCTTTGGTTGGACGCCTACGGCTGCGATTAGATCGCTGCGTACCCCTTCGCATAATAAAATCCGAGTCGTAGATCTAGGATCCAACGGCCCTAGTTCAAATGCCCTTTCCCGCCTTCGGTTTTTCACCGTAGTCCCTGGAATCTTGCGGGCTACCCCCTGGACTTTGCTGGAATTCAAGTCTAGCCCCTGCATTTAGCAAACTAACCCCTGAACTCCCTGGAATTGGATTTAATCATTTAAATAGTCAATTTAACCCCTGGAAATTTATATAATTGTGGATTTAGCCCCTGTACAGTGTAGTAATCTTATTATTAAGTCCCTGGACTTTTATTTAATTGCTGAATATTGTTTTTAGGGGTATTTAATGTGTAGAAAAATAGATAAAATGGTGAATAAATATAATAACAGTAGGAAAATTTGTATAAAAATGTTTCTATGCTATACTTAGTTTGTAGAGTTCAAATAAAATATATTTTGACCCTGGAAAAATTATTAAAAATGTTTAAAATACATTTTGGCCATAGAAAATTCAATAAAAATGATTTTGGGCCATAAATAAATCCTAAAAATGTGAGATAAATATAAAATGCATATTTTGGCTATGTAAAATAATAAATATCACGTAGGGACGCATTAGTGTAGAGTTTTATGCCTTTGTGTATGTTTGATGCCATGTGTGGTGTGCTATTTACTTATTTTAGCCTTTATTTTCTCTTTGACATGTTTGGGCAATATATTTAGAGTCGTACTACGACCCCAATCTTAACCTCCAAGACCAAGACTTCACCAACACTCAAGTCTTCAACGAAGGCAAGTGCCATTGACCATCTTGTACCAATTTTAGGAATTTAGATAGATGCATGCTAATTAAATTGATGTCCTATTTCATGTTTACATGCCCTGTTCCATATAATTCCTTGTTACCTGAAATGGGTCGGGAAGTAGATAGGTCTTATTTATGCTTAGCCATGCTTAGACATTGGGATTGGGATTTCATACAATTGTGCAATGTTAAACTTTATGGTTACTTTAATTTGTGGTGATTACACAATAGTAGTGGATAGGAATCTGGTGGTTGGATAGTTTTGGTATGGTGCAGTTTGCACGAGACCCAGGATTGGGGTTTGTTACCACCGGATTCTAAGGACCGGTTTATGGAGGAAGCCACTAAGCTTTATAGTACCACCACGAGACTGAGATGGGGCAGCTTGGTCAATTAATTAGGTTTCTCCCGATGAAATGCTAGTAGTTGGATGGTGAGGGGAATGATGCAGGGGAACTGCTCTAGGATCCGCAAGGCTCAAGAGGGGGCTCTGAGGCGGAGGGTTACTCCGAGAATCCTCAGTGGTGGAAACCTTAGAGGGCTAGCACTAGTCGGGAGCACCTTTGTAAAGACTACGTAGTGATCTCCTGGCCTCACACCCAAGGAAGTGTGAAATGTAGTTAGCTACCACAGTCATTCGGGGAGGTTCGCTAGTCCGCCTGGCAATAGGAGATGAAATCACTGCTTGTGGGGAAAGGGTACACTCTCTGCAGAGATTTGGTAAAACTGTCATGACAGCCGTGCTCACGGATAAGAGCGGCTTGGGGCCAGTTCATAATTAGTCTATGGTTGGGAAATTGTGGTTAATTATGATTCAAGGTACATTCATTATCATTACTCATGTGTTGGTTACTTCTTGAATTATGATATTGGTAATTGAAAGCTAAGGTTAGGTTTTAAGCATAGTGCTAAGCCATAATTGGCCTTCCCTTGCCTTTGCCAATCATGTCATTCTCTTCCCGCACTTGCTGAGTACTCTATGTACTCAAGCGTTTACATTTCCATTAGAACATGAAGAAGAAGAAGCGGCACCGGAGGACTTCTTCGTCAATCCGGAGGACTTGGCCTAGGCTGGCGACCGTACGCGCAACTGCTGCCTGTGAAGATGGAGTCATGCTTACCTATTTCCTCTTCCGCTGTAGTTTGGAGTGTATGAACTATTTAAGTGTTGTAAATAGTTTGTGATGTGTATTTGTAGACCTTCGGGTCATATTGGAAGACTATTTATGTATTCGAACATGGCTATGTAATGATATTTCACTTTCGTCAACCCATGTACGATTCAACTGATCCTGGCGTACATGTGATTAGCGTCTATTCATCTTTACGATGATCGGGCGTGACAATTGATCCAACCCTGAGAAGGGGATTTTACAGACCAATTCTAGCAATCACTGCCCTCCGGATCAACCAAGTCTGATACCAGTGTAGTATCTACTCGATCTATGCAGCACGATCTCTATCAACAGAGGAACAATACAACAATTGGGGCGGATTACCTCTTGTTTCTCTCCATTAATCACTCCTCAGAATCTGGTTTGGGGAACAAGTAGGAACTCAGGAAGTAGAGAGAGAGAGATAGTAACACAGAATGAGAGGAAGAAAAAATTCAGTTCGCTCACTTTGGTTGCTGTGGCTGGCGCCTTCGTAGATGGCACCCACAACTGATTCTCCTCCAGTGATGACACTAATATCTAGACTGACCCAAAGAAATGTTATTGGCTCACTCGTTTGAAGCTGGCTCGCTTGTCCGCTAGTCAAGTTCATGACCAGCTGGACCTGGATGTGGATATATTCATGCGCACTGGAGCCTATGTGGTTGATGTGCTAGATAGCATCATGTCATGTTCATGCATGCAAAGACTTTCATGTGTTTTAAACTGTTGAAACGAGCACAGATCATTCGGTATCCATGAATTGAGCAAATTGAGAACAGTATTACAATTACATTCAGGAATACCATTGTGCCACTGCAATCATAAATCTAGCTAATTACGTTTAGTAATACAATTGCGCCACTGCCATATTCTCTCTTTTTTTTTTAAATGAGTTTAGGACATTTTCAGGTGCAATTATATGAGAAATGCAAGTCCGCTTAAAGTTTGAAACAAACTCTGCATCAAGAGGAGCAAACGAGAACATATACCAACTTGTACAGGCATTTACAACGGTCAATCAGTCGATGTCATCACATATACAGGGACAGACCCACAGGCCCCGGCATACCCTTGGGCCAGCCAAGCAGACGGGGATCCGGTGCCTACGGGCATGTAGTGACACTAGCAATAGCAATCGACCTCGCTATGGAAACGGATCCATGATTCACGATATGGTGCGCGCCCAGCTAGTGCCTTTTCATCGTGTGTTTCGTATGAGTTCAGAATGGGAGGTGCGGCGGCGGGCAGTTGTTCTCCATCTGCGGTGGCGGCAGGCAGGTGTTCTCCATCTGCGGCAGCAGCTTCCCGATGTGCCGCCTCTGCTATGAGTACGAGCGCAAGACGAAATCAAAGCGTGCTCCTAATGCAAGACAAAGTACAGGGTCACTAGAGTAATTCTTAATTATACCATCTTCTCTGTTCCTGTCTGTTTGATCTAGACCCATCTTATCCCAATTCCAGAACAACACGGAAAGTTTGGATCCGCTAGTGCTTATGTTCTTGAATTAGAATTTGCCGATCCCAGGAGAAATTACTGGAGCTTCTTCTGACCATCATATGATGTCCCCTGCTGGGAACATTGGTAAAGCGTGCTCCATTTTCCTATATATGTGAATCATTCAGCAAGTGTTTTAAACTGAAACTTGCTTGATGTGACCTAATTATTGTTTTGGCACCTCACCAGCAAATCCATCATGGGAGTTCTTTGTAGTATTGGGAATGTTGCCCGGAAAGGAGTTTATGGCTGGAAAATGAAGCAGGATAAAAGAAGATGGCAAATAGTATCTAGTATGAATGCAATTTTTTACTACAGTTCACAAACCTGCTATTCAAAAGGAGTGTCTGTCTTCTTGGAAAAAATGTTTGAAGAATAAAGTATCAACCAGTTTGTTTAATATGTTGGTCATATCTTGCAACCTTAATTTTGTTCTCTCTGAATTACAGTCACCATCACCGATTTATGACATCAATCGGTTTATCATGTTATTTACTGCATACACAGAGAATTATGTTATAAATTTACAATTATTTCTCGAATTAATAAAAAAAACTTGAGTGGCATACCCATTAAAAATATCCTAAGTCCTCCACTGCACATATACCAACTAGTAACTCGATCCGAAAAACAATTAAATGTAGCACTTGCAAGAATCCACAACGAACCAAATCTTAGGCTCAAGAAACTAGCAGAAGCATTCTGCTGCATTCGGGTCAGAGTTTGAGCTGCCATAGCTGAGACGAGCAAGAAAATGCCAAATGCAGGCGATGAAGCAAAGCAGCCGCATGCGGGCGGTGTTCGCCAGGGAAGTGCTCCCCTTCGCGAGCACTGCACCCGCGCAACGTCGGGCTACCCGCGGGCCGTGCAGCGCGCGGCGTTGACGAAGCCGTCCATGCCGGGGAGCCGCGGCTAGCCCAGCAGCTGGTTTGCCGCACACAGGTGTCCGCGGTGCCACTCACGTCCTCGGCCTGGGCCCTGGCATCGCGGAGCTGGCCCAGGGCGAATCGTAGGTCGGGGTCGACGACGTCGCGGACGGAACGCAGCAGCGCCTCCGGGGTGGCCGCAGCACCGTGGAGCGCGAGGATCTCTGCCGCGCCCATGGTGAATGCCGCATCGGTGAGCTCGCGGGATGCGTGCGCGAGAAGGTCGGCAGCGCGAATCGGCGAGAACCGCGAAGGCGCGGCTGCAGCTGCTGGCCGTGTCCCCCACCAGCTTCGGGATGTTTGCCCTCCACGCATCCGCCGCCACCATCTTTCTCTCTCTCGCTCATTGTGTGGCTTCTTGAAGAAGGCTTCTCCGCAGTTGGCAGCCGGCCGGCGTGCTCTGAAATAGCCAGGCTGGCGGAGTGGAGCCCACGGCCGTAACGGATTATTTACCTCTCGCGGTTGTTGAAATGGGATGACGGCCCACAGTCAGTGAGCGTTGATTGTTGGCCCACAGTCAGTGAGCGTTGATTGTTACCCCTTATCGTGGTAACACGCTGTAAAACCACACAATTTTTATTGACGAATTTATCTCCACGTCTCCTACCTCCGCCACATCGTCATACGCGCGCTCAGAGAGAGAGAAAGAGAGCTTCAACATCGGTGGCAATGGAACAGTGAGGAACCTGGCTAGGACGGTGCACGGAACCATCCTCAACGTCGAATGGGGCACCTACTACCTCCTCTGCGCCGTCGCCACCATACGCTCGAAGCTCGATGCGTTGGCTATCGCGGTCCAAACAAGACGGGCCGAGGCGGTGCACGCCGACATTGGCGACAACCTTGCAATGCTGCTTGGTGGGGCGTCGCTGTCCCTCCCCTTTGAGGATGTCAACCGCGCCATCCCTGAGCTCGCCCGCCTCGATGCACTCATCGCCAAGGCCGGCCACGCCTTCCTCCTCTACGGCGAGCATGTCGGGCTCCATGGCAGTGATGACGAGCCTTGGCAGATCTGGCTGCTGCACCATGACGCGTGCTGCCACGCCGCGGCCGCATTGCTTAGGCTGAGGGCTGCCGCTTCGCGGGATCGGGCGGTCAAGGACGCCATCCGCTCCGCCCAATCGTGCCCTCGCGGGTCGCCTCGGTAGGACGCGTGGATGATGGCAGCCGGACTCAAATCGTCTGCAATAACTGCACTGTCAGCTGTACTGCATGGGCAGAAGGCGTGGGGCCCACCAGTCAGCTGCAGTAACTGCAGTGCAGTTACTGCAGAGGATTTCAGTCCGACGGCAGCCATACAGCTCGTGCTCTTTGCCAGGATCAGTGCCTCCATGGCGCTCCACAAACTGTACTGCATGGGCAAAGCGATTGGTCTGGAGGTCCACGATGCACGGAGGGTTCTGGACCACTAGTTCTAGTTCAGCGCGTGGGCGTGGCGTGGATGTGAGTTCTTTGTTTGTGGATGAACTTGTCAATACTGAATGTCTGTATGCGTGATGCTGGTACATTGAATTGAAATTGAACTGGATCATGCATATGCTCGTCAAGTTCAAGTAGTTCACTATCAATATGAGGAACGTATAGATCACTATCCTTTAAAATTTCTGCAAGTAGATTTACATGTGGGTTTGCGTCTGGCGATCATCTTTGAACATGATTCGTGCTGTTAATTCTGAAGGTTGAAATGGATTTCATTAAATCTATGCCGTTAATTCTGAAGATTTTTTTAATAAATGCACCTCCCAATTGATGTGTCAATCATTCTGATTCTCTTAACTTTTGTTAGGAGCTGCACCAGGCGTGCGTAAGGCTTGTTTGAGTCTGTGGTCTTGGACCCACGTGTGTGAGTCTATAGCCTTGGACCCGGTGTCAAAAGGAGTGAACCAAGAGGGAGAGGGGGTATCGAACAGAACATAGTTGTTTCTTCTACTGTTCGGTCTTCTTCCTCGTTCGTTTCCCTTTATTCTTCCAGGAAGCTCTTCTTCTCCAACTCCAGCGACCTTCCCCTCCCTCGGTTATTAACAATTGGTATCAGAGTCTATGTTCCTCGGCGTGCTGGATCCAACGTGAAACTGCTGCTCTAGGAGTTCGCAAAGCCAATTCGGGAGGAGTTCTCCAAGCTCCGGGAGGATTTAGGCAAGCTGCGTGAACGGAAGCGTGCTCCAGCACTGTTGAAAGATTCGGCCTCCTCGCTGCCGCATCAGGAGCAAAAGTCCAAGCCCAAGGTCGGAGAGATCAAGACGGCGGAAGTCGGAGAGATCAAGCCGGCGGAAGTCGTCGAGGAGCTCGACCCCGAGGCCACGACCTCCTTTCCCACCACCGGTGCGATCGATCCCATGCCGGAGGAGCAGCGGCAGCATCGTGCAGTGCTGGAGTCCGCACACACGAACAACATCTCCGTCGACCCCGTCCTGCCGCCGTGCGACTCCAACGGCCTCGAGGAGCTGGTCCTCGCCACCGAAGAGACCGATTCTGTGGATTCCGTTGCCGACGAAGAGATCAACGCCAAGGCCGAGGAAACAGGCAAGGCGGACCTGAAGGTCGACGAGCAGGAAGCCGACACCACCAACGCGGTGTTCCTCGCCCCGGTCGCGGTTGCCCGGCCCGTGCACGCACAGGTGAATGGGGGCCCGCAGGTGGTCGCTGTCGTCGAGGAAGCCAAGCCGTCTGTCGACATCCGGACCGAGTGCTTCTTCTTCTCCAAGCTCTTCCACGACCCCGCTGACTCCACCATCCGCACCGTCACCGTCGCCGACGCCTTCAACCAGGCCGCCTCCGTCGACGTCACTCGCGAGGAGAGCACCGCAAGTAACCGCGACCAGGTGCGCTCGACCTCGTTCTCCACGGCTTCGAATTCGTTCGCCTCCAGATATTGCCCACCGCTGTGCTCTGCGAGGCATCGAAGTGGACGCGGACCACGCCGCAATCTGTTGGCCACCTACGCGACGGGCAAGTGTGGAATGAAGCTTCGCCGCCAGATTTACCGCTACTATGGCCACCACCTCCATTGACTGTGGCGGCCCTCGTCGGCGCTGCACGGTCGATGCCTGCGGAGGCGATGAGCCTGCCCCTGGCGCTTCACTACATCCCACCGTTCCAGGCCCTCGTCATCCTCTCCGATTGTTAGTACTTCAGTTTGTTTTGATCGTGTCTACACTTAGTTTTGTCTTAGCAAAATAAATGAGGTGAGCCAGGGGGGTGTCCTGAGCCACTGGTAGTACTTCTCGTAGTGCATGGCGCGCATGCAGCTAGTGGAGGCAGTGGGCGCCCGGGTGTTTAGGATCGAGAACGGCCGTGCGCGTCAGGCAGAAGAACCGGGCGTGGGCTGTTAGCTCGTACACTGAAATCAATCTCTCGAGTTCTTTGTTCATGCGTTAGTGTTCGTGTGCTTGGCGACCCGTGTTCCGGCGATGGTTAAACCTAACAAGTGGTACCAGAGCTTCAGTTGGGCGATCCTCTACGATGTCGGCTCCATCTCGGCATGATGGCTCACTCACCCCGGAGCGCAGGCGCCAGCGCTCTCCGTCGAGGCTGCGCGGCAGGTCCCCGCCACGGTGGGAGGGACGGCGCGGCAGGAGGGAGCGCCAGCCCGAGGTCGTCGTCGAGCGGATCGTAGAGCAGGCGGCGCCGGCCGGGAACTTCCCGGTGCTGACGAAGACGAACTACTACGACTGGGCCGCTCTCATGCGCGTGATGCTGCAGGCACGGGGCTTGTGGAACGCGGTAACTGAGGGGGCGTCGGACTACACGGAGGACCGCATGGCACTAGAGGTCATTGCCAAGGCGGTGCCGCCGGAGATGATGGGCTCGATCGCGAGCAAGCCGTCGGCAAAGGCGGCATGGGAGGCAATCATCCTGCGCAACTTAGGTGTTGATCGGGTGCGCAAGGCGAAGGCGAGCACCCTCAAGCGTGAGTTTGACTCACTCGTGTTCCTCGATGGTGAGTCGATCGATGACTTCGGCGCGTGCATCGGCCGGATCACCAATCAACTCACGGTGCTCGGCTTCGAGTACAAGGAGGAGGAGATCGTGCGCAGGTTCCTTCAAGCGCTGCCACCGAGGTTCGAGCAGATCGCCACGTCCATTGAGACACTGGTCGATTTGGAGACCATCACGGTCGATGAGCTTATTGGACGCCTCAAGCCGTCGGAGGAGCAGAACAATCGTGGCGGGGGCAGCGCGATCGCTAGTCTGAACCTGACAGAGGACGAGCTCATCGCCAAGATCACCTCGCGGCTGGATTGCTGGTGGTGGCAACACCAATCAACAGAAGGAGGCATCATCGTCTGGTGGCAAGCGCGGGCGAGTTCGCGGCCGTGGGCGCGGCAAGGGCGTAGCAGGCAGCGGCAACGCTGGCCGTGGCGGCAATACGGTCGCGGGCGACGAATGTCGCTACTGTGGCAAGAGCGGGCACTGGGCTCGCGGGTGTAGGAAAAAGAAGCGCGACGAGCAGGCACATGCGGCGCAGGTGGAGGATGATGGCGAGGCCGCTCTGCTGGTGGCGTGTGCAAGCGTCGACGTCGATCCTATGGTGCCGGCAACAACCGAGGTGCACCTCAAGGCGGACAAGCTCTTCGTGCAACTCGGTGACAAGGCCGGCGACAGCACCCGGTGGATCCTGGACACGGGAGCTACGAACCATATGACCGGGGAGCGCTCGGCGTTCTCCGAGCTGGACACCAAGGTGCACGGGACGGTGCGCCTAGGTGACAGGTCCATTGTAGGGATTGAAGGGCGTGGGACGGTGCTGCTCCAGTGCAAGAATGGTGAGCATAAGGCACTGCCAATGGTGTACTTGATTCCGCGCCTCACTGCGAGCATCGTGAGCCTGGGTCAATTTGAAGAAAGAGGGTGCCGGATCCTGCTGTCTGGTGGGTACCTCAAGATCTGGGACACCATGGCGAGGCTGATGGCGAAGGTAGAGTGCACACCAAACCGGCTCTACGTGCTGGAGCTCAACATCGCGCGCCCTGTGTGTCTGGCGGCGCAGGGGAGCAGTACGGCGTGGAAGTGGCATGCAAGGTATGGTCACCTCAATTTCAGGGGGCTCCGACGGCTGGCTGACGGCAATATGGTCAGTGGGCTGCCTCAGCTTGATCAGGTAGATCAAGTATGTGACAGCTGTCTCGCCGGGAAGCAGAGACGTCACTCATTCCCGAGTGAGGCGCAGTACAGAGCAGCGCACCGGTTGGAGCTGGTCCATGGTGATCTGTGTGGACCAGTGACACCGGCAACACCGAGCGGCAACCGGTTCTTCTTCCTCCTTGTCGACGATCTCAGCCGCTACATGTGGCTGGCCGTGATGGGGACCAAGGATCAAGCCATGTCGGTGTTCGTGGCGTTCCAAGCACGGGCGGAGGTGGAGGCCGGGCGCAAGCTTGGCACTCTCCGAACTGATCGGGGCGGCGAGTTCACAGCGCGCGAGTTCATCGAGTACTGCAACAAGGAGGGAATTCAGCGGCATCTGACCGCACCGTACACGCCGGAGCAGAATGGAGTCGTCGAGAGGAGGAACCAGACTGTCATGGGCATGGCAAGGAGCATGCTAAAGGCCATGGCAGTCCCGGGCTGGTTCTGTGGGGAGGCTGTGGTGACGTCCGTCTACATCCTGAACCGGTCTCCCACGCAGAGCGTCGACGGGTGCACACCGTATGAGGTATGGCATGGGGTCAAGCCATCTGTGCACCATCTTCGTACGTTTGGTTGTGTAGCCCATGTCAAGCAGGGGAACAAGAGGTTGTTGAAGCTTGAGGACAGAAGCACGCCAATGGTGTTCATTGGCTATGAAGGTGGGAGCAAGGCTTGGCGCTTCTACAACCCCTCCACTGAGCACGTCCACATCTCTCGGGACGCAGTGTTCGAGGAAGATCGTGCATGGGAGTGGAGCAATGACAAGTCGGGCGACGGTGCGGAGCCATTCGTTGTCGACTACTTCTCTGTTGGCGGCATGCGGCTGCATGATGAAGCGGACCAGCGTCAGGCGGTGCGCGCGCCGGGGGAGACTGACTCGCCACCGGGCCTAACTCCACTAGGTGGGCATCGTTCACCTACACCGGCGGCGCCCGGGATGGTGGAACACGCGCCGCCGCCAACAGAGAGCCCCGACCTCGACGCAGATCACGACGATGCACCTCGTCGGTTCCGCAGACTGCAGAACATACTGGCGCCGGGACCCCCGCTTGGCCTCGCTGATGGGGGAATCACTGAAGAGTTGCTTGCAGCAATCAATGAAGAACCAAGTTCGGCTGATGAAGCTCTGAAGGTTGAAGAATGGCGCATGGCCATGCTGGAGGAGATGGCTTCAGTTGAGGAGAACAAGACGTGGACGCTGGTGACCTTGCCACGCGGTCACCGTGCCATAGGGCTGAAATGGGTGTTCAAATTGAAGTACAATGAAGCTGGTGACATTGTGAAGCACAAAGCAAGATTGGTCACTAAGGGGTATGTCCAGCAGCATGGGATAGACTTCGGTGAAGTTTTTGCTCCTGTCGCACGGATAGAGTCCGTCCATTTGGTTCTGGCCATGGCGGCGCACCATGGCTGGCCGGTACACTAGATGGATGTGAAGTCGGCCTTCTTGAATGGGGATCTCAATGAAGAAGTGTATGTCACTCAACCACCGGGGTTCACAGCGGAAGATCATGAGCAGAAGGTATTAAAGCTTCACAAGGCTCTTTACGGACTGCGTCAGGCTCCTCGTGCATGGAATGCAAAACTCAACACAAGCCTCATGCAGCTCGGGTTCTCTCGGTGTAGATCTGAGCATGGCCTGTACACCCGAGTCAGGAGCAACTCGAGGTTAGTAGTTGGTGTTTACGTTGATGATTTGCTGATTGTGGGTGAATGCGTGAAGGAGATTGATCGGTTCAAGGATGAAATGAAGCAATCATTCCGTATGAGTGATTTGGGACCTCTGTCATATTACCTCGGCATCAAGGTGAAGCAAGGCCGTCATGGTGTCGAGCTGTGCCAGAGTGCGTATGCCAAGAAGCTGCTTGAGAAGGCAGGGATGGCAGGATGCAACGGGTGCGTGACACCCATGGAGCCAAAGGTGAAGTTGTCCAAGAGAAGCATGGCGCCGTCTGTGGACGCAACCCAGTACCGCAGCATCATTGGGAGCCTGCGCTACTTGCTCCACACGCGACCAGACTTGACATTCAGTGTCGGGTTCCTCAGTCGGTTCATGGAGGATCACAAAGAAGATCACATGGAGGCGCTGAAGCATTTGCTGAGGTATGTCGCGGCAACAACAGATTATGGCTTACAGTATGACAGAGGCGAGGGGGAGCTTCGACTGCTTGGGTACAGCGATAGCGACTTGGCAGCTGACATCGACGACCGTAGAAGCACAACGGGAGTGCTGTTCTTCCTTGGCAACAGCCTGGTCACGTGGTTGTCCAGGAAGCGAACGGCTGTGGCAAAGTCGTCTTGCGAAGCGGAGTATATGGCGAGCGCGGCAGCCGCTGCGCAAGCGACCTGGTTGCGCCGTCTGCTTGAGGAGATGATGGGCATCAGTGTTCCAAGGCCGATCATTAGGATGGATAACACGGCAGCCATTGCATTAGCCAAGAATCCCATTCTGCATGACCGGAGCAAGCACATCGACGTCAAGTTTCACTACACCAGAGAGTGTGTTGAGCGCGGCGACATCGAGCTGGAGCACATCGGCACCAACGAGGAGTTGGCGGACACGCTAATGAAGGCGCTGGGGGCGAAGCTCTTTCATGAGCTTTGGGAGAAGATTGGCGGTGTCCCGGTCTCCACGATCAAGAAACAGAAGTAGGGGGAGATTGTTAGTACTTCAGTATGTTTTGATCGTGTCTACACTTAGTTTTGTCTTATCAAAATAAATGAGGTGAGCCAGGGGGGTGTCCTGAGCCACTGGTCGTACTTCTCGTAGTGCATGGCGCGCATGCAGCTAGTGGAGGCAGTGGGCGCCCGGATCTTTAGGATCGACGAACGGCCGCGCGCGTCGGGCAGAAGAACCGGGTGTGGGCTGTTAGCTCGTAGACTGAAATCAATCTCTCGAGTTCTTTGTTCGTGCGTTAGCGTTCGTGTGCTTGGCGACCTGCGTTCCGGCGACGGTTAAACCTAACACCTATAACGCCCACTGCTACAAACCAGCGAAGCGCAACACACACAACTACTGCAAGCTTGCACCCCTCAGCCTCAACACGCTCGTCGTCAACGTCGGTGGCGGTCTCGGCATCGACTATGACGCCCTGCTCAAGGAGCGCGAGTTGTGGTACTACTACCAGGAGTTCCAAGCCAGCGGCTACACCAGCGAGATGAAGCTGTTCGAACAGGGGTATGTCGACCATGCGTTCCACTTCAACGTGCTGGTCTTGGCGCCGTTCATGGTGCTGGGACACAAGGCCATGGAGTTCCAGCGCAGTAGCCTCTGCATCGAGCTTCTCATCTTACTGCTCATTGTTCTGCCCCAGCTTCGATGTCCTCTTCCACTGCCATGGCCACCACCACAGCTCGTGCGCCACCCGTTCAAGGAAATGCCGCTGTCGCTCGTGCTGCTCATCAACAAGTCTGCCACCTTTTCTGTCAAGTTCGGCCTGACCCGGATGCTGCGCGGTGGCTTCATCGACGCTGTCAACCTTAACCAGACACGCATCACCAGTAGGACCGACACCTGCGCCATCAAGGCGACCACGCGCGTCTCCGCTGCTATTTGTGCGCTGGTGTGTGTGGCTCAGTACCAGCGCAGCAACAGGAATCTTTGCGTCGAGTTCATCAACGTGTTGCTCATTGTCCTGCCTCAGCATCAATGCCCACTTCCACCACCATGGCCGCCGCCACCGCTCACCATTCAGCTATGGATGCTTTAGCGAGTGAACTAGGCTTTTATTTATGAGCGAACTAGGTTCTTAGTGGTATTTCTTCTCGAGCTTCTATTCCTTCCGTTAAGGGAGATTCTGGAAAAGATGGAATAGGAAGACGTGTTCCCAGAACGAACAAGATACGGGTAGAGAAGGGGAAGTTAGCAAAGTTAGACAAGATTGGAATGGGCATAGGAACATGTATTGATGTACCAGATCGGCTAATGCTCCTATGTTGATGTGATGTATTCACATGCAACCTGTTCGGAGAAATAACTATCTGCTGCTGCTGTGACGCGTTCAGGGGCACCAGCACGTCACTCGTTGTTGGCACATTCCTTAGTGTCGGCAACACTATGCTGCTCACCTTCTACAAGGGTGCCAACATCGCGCCATGGCCCAACCAGGCCACACAGTCCCTTCGTTCCGACGTGCTGTGGAGTACGACGGCATCGAGTTTGTCTTCAAGGAGTCACGAGAGATCGAATTCGAGACCAGCATCTACATCTTCAACGCTTTCCTGCACACCATGCCTTCGCGTTTGCAATCATTCTCCAACATAGCGGAAGTGTGGTGGTCATGACCCATAGGAACTTCTGCATACCTTGCTGCTTTGGACGTCGGTCGACTACGTCAAGAGGTTGTTAGAGCTCCTGCTTGGGGGCAAGCAGGCTTGCAAGGAGGGGGGAATGTTAGGAGCTGCACCAGACGTGCGTAAGGCTTTCGTAAGTCTGTGGTTTTGGGCCCACGTGTGTGAGTTTGTGGCCTTGGACCCGGTATTAAAAGGAGTGAACCGAGAGGGAGAGGGAGTATCAAACAGAACATAGTTGTTTCTTCTACTGTTCGGTCTTCTTCCTCCTCCGTTTCCCTTTATTCTTTTTGGAAGCTCATTTTCCCCAACTCCGGCGACCTTCCCCTTCCTCGGTTGCTGACAACTTTTGTGATACATTTTTTTATGTTTTGGCTGAATGCCATCAGGCAATTGATGTCAGTCATTCTGATTCTTTGGAAAGTCATAGTTTCATGCGTTGATACTTGAGCACATCTATGACATGCAGAGAAGTTTACATGAATTGGTATTCTGGGACTTCTGTTTTGCTTCCGTAATGATGGATCATATGTGTCATGTAGAACCTAGAGCCCTTTAGGATTGTTGCGTGCAACGTTTAATCATCACCTCACATAGAAATGCAATAAGAGGTCGGTTGCTGAACCTGAGTGCCTGACTTGATCAAGAACAGTACCCTGGTCTGATTGCATTTGTGCACCGTACCAGAGACATAAATTGCTGTTGGTTTACTATGATCCTGTACCCTGTTGAAATATAAGTGAATTGCCTACCATCCCTTATCAGCTTAAGCTTTTGAGGGCAACTGGCCAGCGCATAGTAGCTTAACATGGTATCAGACCCAGAGGTCTCGAGTTCGAATCCTGGCGGGCGCAATTTATCAAAAAAATAAAATAAAATTGCAGCCGACTCCTATTCCACGTATGCGGCCCAAATGAGCCTGCACGTGAGGGGGAGTGTTGAAATATAAGTGAATTGCCTACCATCCCTTATCAGCTTAAGCTTTTGAGGGCAACTGGTCAGCGCATAGTAGCTTAACATACCCAAGTTTTGTAATGGATCAATTAACATCCTTCTGTTACACACTGCAACAAAAAAAATAAGGAGGGAATATTCTTTTTTGTCCATTTGCTGATCCATTCTAGGAAATTGTGAGTGTAAGCACATGAACATGATGCAGACGCATGTTCCAAGCTGCAACTCATGCTTCCATAAAAAAAAAGATGCAACTCATGGATGACGATGCACTTGCTACATCACTTTATACCATATATTGAATTTGAGTTCCAATTCTATAATTGGGGCATCAATGTGCCGTTGTAAAGGTCGTCGCGTCGGCTTTGGAACCGGGCCGCACGATGGTTTGGATTCGTGACATGCTGGTTGGTTTTACCGTTCAGTAGTACATGTTGGCCTGACATGAGGAAGTACACGGTGTCGAGTTTCGTCTCCAGTGAGGTTATGATAAACTTATTACAATTAAATATAAATATTGTCGAAGTGTTCCAATGACACTTCCCTCGGTACTACTAAGAAGTAGTCCACGAAGGTTCGTATTTAGACAGAGAGTAAAATCAAGATCCAAAAGCAAGGTGACACAAGGAGTTCTACGTGGTTCGGGTCGCATGAGCGTAATACCCTACTCCACAGGGTGTTCGTGTATATGATTGCTTTGAGCGAGTATTCTGGTGAGCTAGTCTGAATGACTTGTGTTTACCGTGCAGCATAGTCCTCTTATATGCCAAGGACTGGCTATTACAGTATGTGTAGTGGCCAGACATGTGGCCTTGGCTATAATAACCACTGTATACACGATATACGGGTGTTAAGGGGGGTCAATAGTGTGATAATGTGCCTTAATGACAGCGTTACCGGTCTTGATAGTCCTCTGACCGTGCATCATCAATATGGCATTAATAACGCGTTAACCAGATCTTGAACGGCCAATTGATAGCCCTTCAATGTCGGTGCCTTTGGAGATCCCGACGTCTTTCCTTTGTAGACATAGATCCATACGTGTGACACGTGGTAGCTCCAAAGCTTCCCTTTGCAGGGAAGTAGGTCCAGAGCTACTGGACACGTGTAACACCCTCATTTTCATCCATCATGCATTGTGTACATTCTAATACATGTTTAATATTAAGCAACACAAAAAGGAACAAGTTTAAAATGAATTAGAACCAAAACAACAACTAAAACCTGTATCAGTGCAGACTTGTCCGGATTGGACCCCGGACTAGTCCGGTTTACTCTCTGTTATATTCCGAATTTATCCGCTTTTTGCTACGGATTAGTCCGAAAACATTTCTTTTGTCTTTTGGACTTGTCCATTATCATGTATGGACTAGTCTGATTTCTGTAATTGGAAACTTTCGGAGTTGTCCGATAATTCCTCAACTTTGGTCCGGTTTTCGAAAATTTGACAACCTCCGTACTTGTTCGGCCCCTTACCGGATTTGTCCGTTTTGCTTTCTGGAACCAATCGGACTTGTTTGAACTTTCACCGGACTTGTCCGTTCAACCTTCAGTTCCATACCGGACTTGTTCAGACCCCCTTCGGACTAGTCCGGTGTGCCCAACTTAGAATTCTGTTTTTCCTCCACGACAAGTTATTGGGTAATTGCCTTAAAGGGGCCAAAGAACATCGTGCCCAACCCTTGTGGAGCCCATGTGGGACTCACCAAGGCCTCCACCGCCTTAAACTCGAATTCTACCCAAACCCTACAACCTCCACCCTATATAAACACCCCAACACCCACCCTTTCATCTCTTTGCCACATTAGAAGAAACCATTAACCCTATTTCTAACAGCCGCCATCAAGGAGCCTCTACCGCAGGGAGATGAAGGAGGAGGATGAACCAAGATCGTCGTCGCTGCTGCGATCTTCATCAACACTCCATCGTCAATATCTCATTCCACCAATTCTTTGTCTTCTTTGGATCTAGACGTCAAGATCTCGAGTTCATCGAATCCTCGACCTTTCAACCCCAAGATTCATGGTAAATACCTTAGATTCATCTTTTCTACATAAATTATGGTTCTATATTAACTCAAACTACGATCTAGTTGGAAATTCGCCAAAACCCTAGCCATAGCAGACTTGTCCGGTCCAATGCGGGCTAGTCTGATTTCCTTTCTGGTCCAGAACGGACATGTCTGGCCTAGGTGCGGACTAGTCCGATCCTTCAGTTCTGGAAATTTCAGGAACTTCTTTAATATTATATAAAATGACTTAAAACTTTCCCTAACATATAAAACTTAATTGTAACTAGTTATTAAGCAATGATAGCAACTTGATAACATGCATTACCACATAATTGTATCAATCATGCATGTCATGACATATTCAGTAATATATATGAGCATTTATTGATTGTATTGCTTGTTTTGTATGTTAATTGCACCAGAACTTTGAAGCTTTTGATCCTAATTAGTCTCAAGAGCAAGGCAAGTGTCCTTGATAATTTCGATCCCGTTTTTAAATGTTTTGTATGCAAAACTGCATGCTTGTGTCAAATTAATAGGAAACCCAAGATAAGTGTTTGCTAGTCTTGATTGACCATCCTTGTCGCTTGGAATATATTGTAGAGAGTCGGGAAGAGTATTTTACCTTTTTGCTTTGCTCTAATTAATTGGGATGGGAAAACAACCAAATGGATTAACTATGATTTAATGAGTATGTATATGATGAGAATTGATGAATGTGATCAAATGTTAGTATGGGACTTGGGAGATATAAGCAAGCATGGATTGTGGACTGGGTTGGATGTTCTGGTGGTTTTGCTTGCTTTAGATCTAAGGACCGGTTCATGCGAGAATAAGCCAGAACAACAGTGCCACCACAAGACCAAGTATGGGTGCAGCATAGCTGAATAATTAGGTGTGCTGCTGGTATTGTATGGACCATTGGATGGTGCAGGGAATGGGAGTCGAGGAGGGCTACCTTGAGAACTGTATGGAACATGAAGGGGGCCGTGGGTGGGAGAATGGAGATTCAAACCTGCTGGTGAAACCTTAGTGGGTCCGTACATGCTAGTAGTCTCTTTGTAAAAGCTATTTTGTGATCTCTTGGCCACACACCAAAGGAAGTGTGGGATGACATAAAGGAGGTTCTTTAGTCACCGGAAAGGTGACGAAATCACAAACATGTGGGTAAAGTGGTACAACTTCTGCAGAGTGTTTAAAACATCATGATAGTCGTGCTCCTGGTTAACAACACTTGGACAACTTCCATGATTAGAGTGGAACTTGATAATTGGGATGGTTTGGTTATGGTTTTGAATTTTGATAAATGAACATGGTTAATGATGAAGGTGAGAAATTGGTATATGGATGGGTAATTATTGATGGATGTGTTATGATGGTAAATGTTGGTGATGGATTCATATTATGTAAATTATTTGGGATATGATGGGATTTGTTCACATAGACATTGTAGGATGCTTTTTACATGTTTTAAATGTACTTTTCACCAAATAGCCAATATTTATTACCAATTTCTTGTTTTTAGCTACATGTCATTATTTTCTCAAACTTGCTGAGTACGACATGTGCTCAACCTTGCAATTCCCCCACCAACGGTGTCAGGTGATGTTTGGGAGTTCCCTGAAGGTAATGCGGAGATCTAGGTTGTGTGTTGCTGTCGACTTGCCTGTGGTTATGCTTGGACCCGCGCTATATCCCATGTGCTTAGTTTGCTTAGTTTAGATTATTTTCGCTGCAGTATCATTAGTATTAATCATTAGAGTTTGTAATTTGAGGATTATTTGAATTTGCAATAAATTTATTTATTTACTAGCTTGTGCTGTGGTAATTTCTGTATATCATTTTTGAAGCACTCGTGTATGTGTGTTGAATATCCTGAGCACACATATACGTCGCACTTAGTTTAGTTTCGGAACCGGGTGTCACAACACGTGTTAGCACCGGAGTTTCCCTTATTGGGAGGCAGGTCTAGGGCTACTGGACATGTGGCAGCGCTGGAGCCACCCTAAGGAGGGAGGCAGATCCGGCACTATGGGACACGTGGCGGCGCCGGAGCCACCCTAAGTACGGAGATAGGTCCAACACTGCAGGACACGTGTTTCCTTCGAAAGTCCATAATAGTCGAAGGTGGAACTCAACTTGTCTCCTTCTAGTATGAAGGGATACCTGGCACAAAGAGTATCAACAGTGGCCCCCAAGCCCACCTTTGGTGAGATTGTGAGGTTTCGATACCGGAGGTGGGGCCACTATCTCTCCCGCGCTGTTGCTTCAATTTTCCTTTTGAGACACGCGACCCTTCTTGATTTGGTAGGTGAGATACATGATGTGCGGATATCACGCATTTGAAGGACGCTGGTTCCCAATAAGATTTCAGTATCGGTTCCCAGCGCAATCTTTGTAGCCCTGTCAGGCCGCCACCCTTGAGCTTCCAACTTATCATCATGACAACGGTTAACCTGGTGTGACTATTTTGGCGAAATGGATCTAGGCCCCCTTGTAGTTGACAAGATAACTTTTTTTAGCATGATCAAGGTCCAAATACAGCTGCCATCCAAGCGTTGCAGAGGATTAATAAAGGAAAAGGCATTGCAAGGGGAGAGAACTCTTACACACCGATCTGTTCTTGCTCATAGTGTTCTCCGCCTGAACCCTTGCATCGCGCTCCCACTTTTGCTCCACATTGCAGCGATGGAACTCGGACTTCCCGCCGGTAAGATTGTGAGCGAGGGGGATTTACATGAGTCTGGAAGCTGATGGGTTGGCAGAGCGACTCCTTCAACTATTCTATTCACTATGGCAAGCTCCCGTTCAAGAAGGAGTCCTCTGGCAACATTGTCTACTTCTCCGCGTATACCATGGTTGGGCTGGTTCTACCAGTATCCAACTTCTTACTAATGCTGCTGGAATCATACGAACTCCAACTGCAACATCTTGACCCTCACTCGATCTTTCTCGTGGCAATCTTCGTCCACTTCTATTAGATGTGGGTAGGCGTGCCACCATGCGTGCCATTGTTCTGGACCTTCACACTCCATGCAAAGGGCAACGGTAATAGCTTGTTGGGATTCTACTACTTTGTAAGGCTTACGAATCCCCCCATACAAGTACATCAAGTCCTTTTCTTCCGGAAAGTGGGAGACTTGGAAGACTAACTAGGTAGTTATCCAGGTGGACTATCACGATCGGTTGGAGCTGCCAAACGAGTTCCTGACGACGGAGTCTGACTCCTGAGAGGAGCTCCCGAAGCTGACTGAAGAGTACAACCCCATGCTATCAAGAATCCGAAACTTGTTTGACGAAGGATTGACGTCTCTGATGGTCCTCGGCAACTTCCTGACCAACCGCTGGGCTCCACTCAAGGAGCGAGAATTTGCAGCTTGGTCATACTCTAGAGAAATGGATTTCCTCCGGATTGACGTTGGTTGGGGAACCAACTTAGATGAGCATGCCTTCAAGCTCCAACCGTAGAAGTTGAACAGGGGAACTTTATTGAGACATGACCTCGTACCTCCGGCAGAATTCTTGCCTCTGTGTGTATTACCGGAGGTTAGGAAGGAGCTGCAGAAGGTGATGCCGCTCCTTGATGATACAGGTCTTGCAGTGCGACAAAGGATCACTCCTCCAACATGGATTTTAATCCCCAGAGCTTCGGCCTGTTGCCCACATGAAAGGTCCGACTCTGCACCTGTTAGTGGAAAGGGCAAAGCTCCTATAGAATCAAGTTAGAAGAAGTCTGACTCAAGTCGGGGCAAAGGCAAAGAGCCTGTTGACGCCTCCAGTCAGAAGAGGAAGTTGATGCGGACTGATGGCAGCTCTGTCAGCTCCGACGCAAGTGGTGCCACTGCCTTGTCTGACCCTCAAGTCTGTGTTAGTTGTGCCTCCAACAACGGCAACCCCGGCTCCGACGGCCAAGGTGAGCTTCGAGCCCAGGAAATCATCTTCGAATCTAGTGTCTATGGCGAGCAGTATGTCCGTCAAGTCTACTCCAGTCCTGGTGCCCGCGGATAGCTTTGGGTCCGGTGTGACGGAGATCCCGGCTGTGGCGACATCGGCGGCTGCAACTCCTGGGATGAAGTCTGGAGCTTCTACCTTCCCGTCCAAGGAAGAAATTTTGTGCCGGCTGTAGCAGCAATGTCCCCAAGTAATGATCAACACTTGAACTTTTGTTTTCTTTTGGTTTTTTCTTTTCCTTGATTTCTCTATTCCTATGTTTTGAGGGTATCGAGGGGAGGAGCTACTACTCCAGCACTTGCCAGGGCGGCAGCCACAGAGACTGCACTGACGGGAGCCCCCGTTGATGGTACGGCTTCTCCTATGATAATGGCGGACGACACGGCAGATCCGGTGCCAACTGACATCAAGATGACCTCGGTGCCAGAGGATAAAGAAGTCGTGGTTGCGCCAGACCATGAAGGAGAAACGCTAGAGCAAGCTTCAGCTGCTCCAGAGCCAGCATCGGAGATACCGACATTAGTGCTAGAGATTTTGGAACTTGTGGCGGAAGTTCTGGCACCAGCTCCGGAGGTAACAGCGCCATTGGCTGATCTTGCTATGCCAGAGTTTACCATGCCTGAGCCAGCACCTACCTCGGAAGCTGCAGCAGATGCTGCATCAGAGCAGCCAATTGACGCCACGATGGCGTCTGAGTCGGCACCTAAAGATCCAGCTGCGGGGCTGTTGACGGCTGTTATGTACCAATTTCACCTGTCAATATAACTCAATTATGTGAAGGAAACATCATTTCTTGCACACATTACCTTTCTATTTAACCTATTTCCACTTGTCTTTGGAGAAAATAGCGCATGCAGGCATTCTATGCAGAATTGAAGTGAAACAAGGGGATGGATCGTATAAAATATCATTCCAGCCAATCAGGCGATGCCACGTGGCACCACATGGATTAAATGGACCACAAACAGAAGTATTCAAGGACATCCAACGGTGTATCACCCATATCAGTCAATGGGACCCACCTGAAGTCACTCTGAGGAAGCACAACATAAATGGTCAACTTTTCTGTTCAGCCGACTAGGGGGTTCGACCGAACCCTTCCTGGCTCCAACTCGGTCAGCTCCCACGTGTCGACTCCCTGTGGTTCCCTCGTCACGATGAAGACTAATCACACACTTTTGGTGGCGAGAACCAACCCTTCTCCAAGCTATAAATAGGACCCCTCACCCCTCACTTCAACACACACCACTTGAGCATTCATCCATTGTATCCACTACTCTCCATAGGTTTAGAGGAGTATAGGCTGTAGAGAGGAGAGTCCCTAGTCCATAGTACAAGTAGGAGGGGAGTAGAAGGAGTCTCTTCCCAATTTCCGATTGGGAAAGGTATGGCTCTTATATTCCTATTTGTATTTGTGACTTTATTCTTAATAAAGATGTTATCTTTAGTGTTCCATTGTTCATATAGTTGGATGAAGCGTTTCTTGTTTGATTGTGGATTCCATGTATGTGGTAGGAGTAGTATTTATGATTATGTTATACCATTCCCAATATATCATCATAAACACTATAAACCTCCACTATAGTCTAATAGCTATGACATGGTTATGTTAACATGAATCACTTATGCTATGAATTAACATTGGTTCAACAATGATTGAGTTCATTTCCTTAGGATGGCTTGTGCCTAGACTTCTAAGGTAATTACTTAATATGCTAGCATGGTGCTAGGATAGAGAGTAGCATTGAATGTCTCGTAGACCCACGGATTGAAGAGGTAGGCAAAAGGTGGTGACATCCCTATCTATCCTTTGTAATCCTCCACGTTCGGCTATGCCACAAGCTCTTGGCGGGAATCATCCTAGTATTGCTAGGGGTAAACCCGTGCCCGATGTGTTAATCCACTTAGCATGAGAATTTATAATTGACATGATCATTAGTAACTAACTTAGGCTATGCATATGTACATTAGAAGCATCATATGAGTATCTACCTAACTCTGAGCCTAGTCTCTCTTTACCCCATTTATCCCCTTAGGATAGAATTCTCTTGTGTGTGTCACACTACTCCAATTTATCATCTATCCATCCTTGCTAGAACCCTACCTAGGCAACCTAGCCTCTCCACTTGATGATTGTTTTACTTCCATCTAGCCTTCCTTTGGGAGAATATAAATGACACCCTTTGGAAATACTCTTAGAGGGGAAGTGCTACATCGATAGTTTTCGTGCGCTTGCGGGTTTACATGTATAATCTAAAATCTATTAACAAGCATTTCTAGCAATCGCTAGGGATGAATTGTTCGTAGTGCGTTGGAATCGTCAACAAGCATTTCTGTCGTCGCTGCCGGGGAAGGCAGCCAAAGTATTGCATGATTGAGTGAATAGGATAGGACCCTGGTAGGTTTTAGTAGGGTGACCGTTCTTTGTTTTCACATTTTATTGGAAAATAGGGTAGTGTATGTCTGGTTTCCGCTTGCCAGAAAACTTTGTTGAAGATCCCGAATCGCTTCTGAGGGATCGACCTCGTGTCGTTACTCCTTAGAAGCTTCGAGCAGCAAAGTAATCTAGCACAACTGCACCAACAACTGAAACACCAATGGCCCAGAAGACACTTCGTGAGTTTTTAGCTCCCTCTGCTAATAATGTGCCTGTTGGGCCTACTGTTAACGAAGGAGACATAAACATCGAAATCAAGACTGGCCTTATCACTATGGTGCAAGGCAAACCATTTTGTAGGAAGACTAATGAGGATGCAAGTGCTCACCTGCAACAATTCCTTGAGATCTATAGCACATTTAAGATAAAGGACGTGTCTCTCCATGTTGTTCGTCTTAGGCTATTTTCATTCTCTCTTTTTGGGAGAGCGAAACAGTGGTTCTATGCGAACTGAAGTGTTGTAGACACTTGGGAGAAGTGTTCTATGACATTCCTCGCCAAGTTTTTCCCGTTGGGCAAGACCAA
This sequence comes from Tuctoria greenei, assembly GCA_036927565.1. NCBI lineage: Eukaryota > Viridiplantae > Streptophyta > Magnoliopsida > Poales > Poaceae > Tuctoria > Tuctoria greenei. The sequence goes on from JAYESD010000005.1 coordinate 121,599,733, forward strand.
TGCCCTACATGGAAGAATTTCCAGCTTCCAGCAAGATGCGAAGGAATCTATTCCCGAGGCTTAGGAAAGGCTCCAGAAGTACATCCTAGCCTGTCCCCACGATGGGATGGATGATTGGCTAATTATTCAAAACTTCTACAATGGGTTGATCCCTTTTGCATGTGACCGTGTTGATGCTGCTGCTGGAGGTGCCTTCTTCTCGTTGACGGTGCCCAAAGCTAAAGATTTGATTTCAAAGATGGTGTCAAACATGGGTTAGAGCGATGAGCGTCTCCATACCCGCCAGCGAGGCATGCACACCTTGAAGGAGGTGGACATGATCGCTGCCAAATTGGACCTTCTTATGAAGATGATTGATGTACAAGGCAATGGGGAGGTATGTGGCAATTCCTATGCCTTAGACTCTCACATCACTTGTGAAGTCTGTGGTAACACGAGCCATTTGGGCAATGACTGCTCAGAAACCCATGAGGATGCCTTATACGTAGCCAACAATGGCTATCATCCAGGAAGTCAAGGGTGGGGCCAACCATGCCCATTCCTTCAAGGAGGGTATAACAACAATGGCAACAATGAAAATCAACCCAACTTGCCATTGGCCAGCTGAAGATCAATGAGGCTATATCCAAGAAGATGTCAGCCAATGATAAGACACTAGAGAGCATAAATGCCAAGATTGAAAGACTATCCTCAGCCTTCAAGAATCAATTGAGTTTCAACAAGATGTTGGAAACTCAGTTGGCTCAACTAGCAGCTGCCGTTACTCCAGTGGAGAATGGCAAAATGCCAGGACAGCCCGAACCCCCTGTTGAAAATGTCAACATGATTTATCTACAAGGAGGAAATTGTCTGAAGGACCCTGGATGTCCTACAATCTCATGCTCAATTGCGGCACACCACTTGACAAGGCCCTTTGTGACCTTGGAGCAAGTGTGAGTGTGATGCCCAAGGTGGTTTTCGACTAGCTGAACTTCACGAAACTTACTCCAACACCAATGCAGCTCCAACTGGTTGATTCCTTAGTCCGTTATCCGGCGGGTATCGCTGAAGATGTTCCGGTGAAAATCCGGAACTGCTTCATACCCGTGGATTTTGTGGTGCTCGACATGGAGGTCAAGAAGGATACGCCACTCATTCTTGGGCGACCATTCCTTTGCACCGCGAAGGCTCTCATAGATGTGGGAGCTGGAGAAATCCACTTCCATATCAATGGCAAGGAGGAGAAGTTTAACTTTTGCCCAAAGTTGGAGCAATGCTCCATGATCCGTATGAAGTATGGGTTGAATATTAAGCACATTCAAGAGGTTGAAATCACACCTCCAATGGTTGATCCGCTCATTGCATTCATGAAGAATTTGTTCTATGCGGAGAATCCGTCTTATCATCCATGCCGACACCCCAAGAAGACGGAGAAGTCCGGGTCTCCGCAAAGGCCCAAGTCCACCAAGCCGCCAAAGAAGGTATGGCAGAAGAAGCAAGACAAGCCGTCTGATCCTACCCCTTCGGGTCCGAATGTCAAGAAATGAAGAAGGAGGAATGTCAATCTCATCGAACGGTGGTGAGACCTAGCCAATAGGTTAAAATGGTAGTTATCCTTTTCTTTTATTTTTCTTTTCTCTTTGATTTTCACCATTTAGTTTGGTTTTTCCCCACTTCATATTTGGTTTTCCTAGTAAGTTGAGAATCATATATTCTCAACTATTATTTTTATTTCTTTATTTTCACAAAAGTAAAACTGTTGGGTTTTGAAAAGGAGTTTTTATTTGGGAAACAATTTTTCTGTGCTGCAAAAGAGGTAATTCACCAATGTGCTAATCCCATAGCCATTGGGGAGCCACCTGCCAAAAGACAGAATAGGGGGCCCACCTGTCAGGTCGGTTGACCCCCTGTTCAGCCAACTAGGGGAAAGAGCCATTCTGGCTCTCTCTCCTCCAATGACTACATTTGGTTCCCGAGTGACCATTGGGGATTCTACAGTATAAATGGTGTCCGTGAGGAGCTCTTCTCCTCACACTTCACCTCATTTCATACCCTGTCAAAGTCACTCTTGCTCACATTGTTTTTCTCGCTCTTCATTGAAGTACTCTTGATCAATTCCCAACTCAAAAGGATTTGCTTTCATTTGCATTTGCAATTTGCTCTCAAGTTCTTCAAGGGAGAATTCATTGAGGGTTTTGCTTTTGCTAACATCACCTCTTTCGAGTTTTTGCCTTGCTGTGTTCTTGTTTGTTGTGTCCATGAAAGGAATGAAGAATTTGTTTGGAAAGAGGAAGGAGGCTGCAAGCTCAAGCCATGGTGGAGATTCAAGTGCACGCCCCTCTTCTGTTGCTACACCAAGTTCACGGAGGAGGAGTGTAGGAGAGGACACTCCCATGGGTGAGAGGAGAAACCCACTCAACTTCTTCATGATGATGACCTCGACATCCAAAGTGAAGCGGAAGATCAAGCACACAAGCTCCTCCAAGATCGTGAGTTTTCTCATACGAAAGCTTATGATCCTGATTTGATCTCCAAAATAGGTATGGATTCCGAATTATTTTCCATTTGGCGTGCATTATGATGGGAAAACTTTGCTCACATAGAGGATAAAGGTTCACGCCTTCTCTCCATACAATTCCTTTGCACACTCAAAATAGGATTTGATGGTATTACTTTTAGATTCTTTCAAAAAGAATACAACATCCTATGGAAAGAACTAAGTGAAATCCTAGTCTTCCATAAACATTGTTTGATAGATTTATACACTTTGCCTAAGTTTAACAAACAAAGTTTTTGGCAAGATTTAACTGGTGAGGTCAGATGTAGTGCACCTAATAATAACCACTTGCACAACCCTACTTTGCGCTTCATGCATAGATGGGTGGCTATGACTATGTTCCCTAGAGGAGATGTAAGGGTAGTGCGTGATGATGAGTTAAAAATCTTATTTGCTATGACTAAAGGAATAAAAGTCACTCTAGTTATTGCTATGATGACACAATGGTTAGATTACATTCCAAGGATAGGGCCAATTGAATGTACTTCATTGATTACCCGTATTGCTACTAGGGTCGGAGCACTAGAATATTCTTCATTTGAGTATATTGAAAATGAAAGAGATTTAATTGATGAAGATTATTTAGTGCAAGGACATACTCGTAAGCATGATCAAGGTGGCTCTTTGATATTTAATTATCCCGACTTTGTCAATGAAATTCGTTTACCTAACCCGAATTATCATTTGTACAAATGTCGGAAGCTAACCATTGACCTCCTTCCCATCGAGGAAGCCGGAAGAAGTAATGTTTCTAGCAGGGTAACCAGAAGCCGTACAAGGAGAGCGGCTATGCCCCCGACAACCTCCACGGTCCATGAGTACGAAAATGAAAAGAGCCCAATGGTGATGCACCTGATGGACTCAACCTCCATCTTATGAGACCGAAGGTCCGTCTTTGCATTGATGGCTAGGTGCCACATGGGAGTCACCCCTATCCACTTCAAGCTCTAGCAGCTTGCCTCCATCGTCCATGAGAAGATGTCGTTCCTCTTCGACTAGAAGTCATCATGACTATAGCCAAGGAATGACATATCTCAGTAGACATATGGATGAGCTTGAAGTGAGAACGGGTGACATCTACAACACTCTCCAAGGGCATGTCCAAGGTACCCAAGACTGGCAACAACACATGGACGCTCAATTCATCAACCTCAACTCCACGCTACAATCACCAGCCGATCTCGCTGCATACTTCCGTCATCAAGGGTTCAACCCTCGTCACGGAGGAGAGTGAAGAACAAGATTAGGGGGGGACCCCCAGTTAAGGTAAGTTGTATCAACCCCTTGCATAATTATTTTCCACTCACCTATCATCTACCTTGCATTTAATATATATATATATAAATATATATATATATATATATAGGATAGATTTTCTTTCAAATAAAATAAATGATGTGCAGTAAGAATGGTTTGGAATTCACATAGATGAAATGATGAATAGTTGCTCTGTTTTAATTTTCCTAAGTCCCTAGTTTACACCTTACTGCTCTCCAAAATATTGCTCTCATTGGCTAAAATTGCTTTTGCCTTGATTTGGAAATTGTGGGTAGCAAAAGCTTAATCCATTCTATGTTGTTATGAGATATGATATAGTGATAGGGCTGCTATTCCTAGTTTCAAAGTGAAACTTAGATTTCTGGAGAAATTCTAAAAAGATTTAAGTTACTCTCATTTTATTGGAAATACCTACCAAAGCCATATGATATATCACATTGATAGACCTTATGCATATACTATTTGTGTTCACATTGAGCATTCTCAAACTAGTATAGACCTATGTGAGATTTCATTCATTACTTTTTGAATTCAAGACTTCACTTGCACATGCTATATTTCTACACTAGAAGTAAGCAAAATTCCACCATACCACCATTCCACAATAAAAAGAGAAACTCTATATCATTCATGCTTAGTACTCTCTTCAGAATTTCTTGCATAAAAAGGGAGTAGAAGGCATGGCTACAATAAAATGAAAAAGAAAAAGAAAAAAATGCATGGTTACATCATAAGCATGAGAAAAAAAATATCCATGTTTCATCCCTGCAAAATAAGAGAGTCCACTCAAAAAGGAGTCATCTCAATATCCACATCCACTTCCACTCCATCACACATGCACAAGTCTTGAATCAAATTGTTTTGAATTGATTTCTCCTAAGGCTTACTTTTTTGACTTAGCAATATTATGTGTTGCAAATATGTCTACTATATTCCCTACCAAGCTCCACATACAAGCCTTATGTAGAGGTAGGATAAATTTAGGAAAAATGCCTTGGTGAGGATATATTTCCACTACACACAAAGGAGAGACTTGAGAGAATCAAATTGAGATACTTAGAATCTAAATTGAACTCTCCAGAATTTGAGTGAACTTGATTTCTAGGGTATGTGTGCTCAATTTGATGTTCTATCTTTCAACCACCCATGAATAGGAGATGGCATTAGCCCCATAATGACTTAAGATGGGTGAAGTACCATGCCAATTTTTGCAATACTAGGTAGAATATTTTGTTGTGCATATGGTACTTTTGAAAAGTAGAAGTTAGTAGAAACTCCTGATCATCAACCTAAAGTCTTGACTTCGCTCGGGACGAGCAAAATATAAGCTTGGGGGAGTTTGTTGACGGTTGTTATATACCAATTTCACCCGTCAATATAACTGAATTATGTGAAGGAAACATCATTTCTTTCACACATCACCTTTCTATTTAACCTATTTCCACATGTCTTTGGAGAAAGTAGTGCATGAAGGCATTCTATCTAGAATTGAAGTGAAACAAAAGGATGGATCCTATAAAATATCATTCTAGCCAATCAGGTGACGCCACGTGGCACCACATGAATTAAATGACCCACAAACAGAAGTATCCATGGCCATCCAGCGGTGTAGCACCCATATCAGTCAATGGGACCCACCTGGAAGTCACCCCGAGGAAGCACACGAAAAATGGTCAACTTTTCTGTGCGGCCGACTAGGGGGTTCGGCCGAACCCTTCCTGGCGCCAAACCTGGTCAGCTTCCACGTGTCGACTCCCTGTGGTGCTCTGGTCACGATGAAGACTGATTCGCATGCTTTTGGTGGTGGGATACGGCCCTTCTCCAAGCTATAAATAGGACCCTCACCCCTCACTTCGACACACACTAGTTGAGTATTCATCCATTGTATCCACTACCCTCCATTGGTTTAGAGGAGTATAGGCTATAGAGAGGAGAGTATCTATTCCATAGTCCAAGTAGGAGGGGAGTAGAAGGAGTCTCTTCCCAATTTCCAATTGGGAAAGGTATGGCTCTTATACTCCTATTTGTATTCGTGACTTTGTTCTTAATAAAGATGTTATCTTTAGTCTTCCATCGTTCATATACTTGGATGAAGCTTTTCTTTTTTGATTGTGGATTCCATGTATGTGGTAGGAGTAGTATTTATGATTATGCTATACCAATCTCAATATATCATCATAAACACTATAAACCTCCACTTATAGTCTAATTAGCTCTGACATGTTTATGTTATCATGAATCACTTATGCTATGAATTAACATTGGTTCAATGATGATTGAGTTCATTGCCTTAGGATGGTTTGTTCCTAGGCTTCTAAGGTAATTACTTAATATGCTAGCATGGTGCTACGATAGACAGTAGCATTGAATGTCTCGTAGACCCACGGATTGAAGAGGTAGGCAGTAGGTGGTGACAACCCTATCTGTCCTTTGTAATCCTCCATGTTCGGCTATGTCACAGGCTCTTGGTGGGAGTTGTCCTAGTATTGCTAGGGGTAAACCCGTGTCCAATGTGTTAATCCTCTTAGCATGATAATTCATAATTGACATGATCATTAGTAACTAACTTAGGCTATCTATATGTACATTAGAAGCATCGTAGGAGTCTCTACCTAACTCTTAGCCTAGTCCCTTTTTACCCCATTTATCCCCTTAGGATAGAATGCTCTTGTGTGTGTCACACTACTCCAATTTATCATCTATCCATCCTTTCTAGAACCCTACCTAGGCCAACCTAGCCTCTCCACTTGATGATTGTTTTACTTCCATCTAGCCTTCCTTTGGGAGAATATAAATGACACCCTTTGGGAATACTCTTAGAGGGGAAATGCTACATCCATAGTTTTCGTTTGCTTGTGTATTTACATGTGTAATCTAAATCTATTAACAAGCATTTCTGACACCACCGCTAGGGAATTGTTAGTAGTGCATAAGAACCATCAACAGGGATATTCTACTTTTGCGCAGGAGATCGATGAGCTCCCTAAACTCAGTGTCGCAGACATTGAGCTATTGGAGTCCATGCTTCTGCCATGGGCCCCAACAACTATTTCGGAAGACTTGGGGGAACCAGAGGAACCTCAGGCAGATCCTGAGCCAACCCCCCTGTACATGTCGATTGACAACGCCTGCTCGAGCCTCTACCAAGTTCAGCTCGCCTTCGACTACGAGTGCAAGACCCTGGAGGATGAGCTTCACCCTCTAAGGCGCTGGCGCAAGCTGCTCTACTTCAATACGAAGTTGACGCAGACTCGCCTGGCCAACTCGAGGGACCAGCTCGCAGCTGAGAAGACGCGGCTAAAATGGATGGACGAGTTGTTAGAAGATAGGCGGGCTGCCATACAAGCTCTGAGCGAGATGACTCACGAGATCTATGGCAAGGTGAGAGAAGCCAATTATTTGGCGGATGCTCGCTTTGAGACCCTAGAGAAGCTGAGGGATGAGCTCCTCAAGGGACCAGAAGCTATCGACAGTAAGGAGAAAGAGCTCCAAATGATAAGTGATGAGATCTCTCAAAAGTTAGAGCGATGTGAGCAGGACTTGGCTGATCGCGTTGAGAAATTCAAGTCCTGGTGCGATAGGGAAAAGCACTAAGTATGGTTGGCAAGGGGAGTTAGAAAGTGAGAAAGTGTTGTCTCAGCCAGGGAAAACAAGGTGAAGGCGGAGAGGGACCTTGTGGAGAAGCAAGACCGCTTGAACCTCCGGGAGAAGCAAATCGCTTACCAAGAGAGGCAGCTGGCTGAATGGATTCAACATCATGCTAAACAGGTCAAGCGATTCTCGAAGGAGGGCTCTGCGGAGCTATCATCCGCAAGAAAGTCACTGAAAGAGCTCCTGAGTACGAGGGCAATAGAGTCCCAGCAGGTCTAGGATTCTATAGGTGAGCAGAAGATGCTTTGATGCCACTAGGGTTCAGTCCGGTCCGACTGGTTGACCTGGAGTCAGAGATGGGCAAAGCTTTGGTGGCGCTCAACTTTGCCGGAGCTAAGCTAGATGTGATGGAAGATGTGATCAGCGACTAGCTCGAGGCCAAGAGAAAATCCTTGGCGAAGAATGTCGTAGAATATGTGCTACATGCTTCTGAAGCTAGGATCCCTCTATGTCTCTAACTTCGGTGATTGATGGACCCATCGTCGAGGAGCAAGAAGATGCCAATGCAAGCGTCCAAGAAGCCACCCAAAAGGTTGTTGGGTACTTCTAGCGTAACTCCAGTAGCTAGAATCCTTCCCTTTTGTACCTTCATCTTGTAAATCTCCAAATTTTGAATGAGTGAAATCCTTTTGAATTCCATTTTTGTCTTTAATGTTTCATTGCCTTTATCTTGTTGGTCCCTGGTAGATGTGCTCCATTGATTGAGGACATCTACCATAAGGAATTTGGCAATGTCTTGAATTTTTTACTGCTCTGAACTCGTAGCTACTATGATAGCTCCGAGGTCCAAGTCCTGCATCCGAAATCTCCAAGGACCTTTCGCCACGTTCTTGACATTGATGGCGGGCCCCTTGAGAGTTGTCGCATCTTAGTTGCTTCGGCAATGCCCACTATCAATGTATGAAACGTCGATGACAGGCCCCCTGGGTGTTGTTGGAGCTTTGTTGCTTCGACGGCGCCCACTATCAACGTATGAAACATCAACGGCGGGCCCCCTGGGTGTTGTTGGAGCTTAGTTGCTTTGACGGCACCCATTATCAATGTATGAAACTTTGACAGTGGGCCCCTAGGTGATCTGGCGCACCCACCATCGTCAAAAATTATTCTTTTGTCCTGCACATGATAGACAAAAAAAGCAGTAAAATTTATCCTCTCGCATATAGCTTATTTGTGGCTTATTATCCTTCTTTGAATTTTAGGTCCTAATAAATTCATTGTGACAATATAAGTATACTGATTAAAGTTCCATAGGTCTGTGTGTTGTTCGGACCCACCTTACTGAGACCCACCCGAATAGGTAGAGTGACATACTTAGGGTGCTAGACCAGACTAAGATGATAGCGCACTCCGGAACTGTAATTGGCATTGGTTTTCAGGCGAGTAGGCAATCCAACAATACTAGGATCCAATAGAAGATTACTAATAAAACTTATGTATATATCACATGAATCTTTAGGACTAGCTTTCAAGTGGATTGTACAACATCACTATTGACAAGAAGGTATAAGTAGGAAAAATAATGAGCATGCACAAAGTAAATGCACGTAGAATCTGTTTTCATATAAATGTATTTTATTATAGGTCCGAATAACAGAGGAAGGCAAGAACACACTTAAAGTATAGGACCAAGTTAAGTGTGCTATTCATCTTGGACCAACCCGACTCTGTTCATAGACTCTATGAGATACATTTTTTACAAATACAGACTCACCTCCATGCTACTAAGTATAGAACTTATGAAGATGCTCAGTATTCCAGGGGTTGGGAAGTGGTATCCCATCCTCTATTGCCAATCGAATGCATCCGGGGCAAGAAACTTTGATAACCCGAAAGGGACCTTCCCAGCTGGGGGAAAGTTTGTTCATCCCTTCTTGGGTGAGTATTTGCTGCAGCACCAAATCACCTCCTTTGAACTGCCGATTGCGAACATGCCTTTTATGATAGCATCGGAGCGCCTATCGGTATCAGTCGTTTCGGATAGCTGCTTGGCACCTTGCCTCATCGGCGAGGACAAAGTCATCATGCCGGAGCTGGTCTTGCGTGGCTTCATCGTAGGTCCGGACTCAGAGAGACCCCATGGCAATTTCTGGAGGGATGACATCTTCGGCTCTGTACACCATGAAGAAGGGTGTTTATTCTATTGTCTGGCTGGGTGTTGTCCGACTTGCCCACAATGCAAATGGAAGCTCTTCTATCCAGTTGGCACCATGCTTCTTCAAGCGCTCATAAGTGCGCGTCTTGAGTCCCTTGAGAATTTCTACGTTTGCTCTCTCGGCTTGACCATTGCTTGCCGGATGAGCTACTGATGTGTAGCTGACAGTTATGTCGAGGTCTTCGCAATACTATTGGAACGCTGCACTTGTGAATTAGGTTCCATTGTCAGTGATGACTCTATTCGGAATTACAAATCTGGAGACAATGGACTTCAAGAACATGATGGCAGATTGCTTGTTGATTGTCACAACTGGAGTTGCTTCCGACCACTTTGTGAACTCGTCAATGGCGACGTATAAGAACCGATATCATAAGGAGGTTTAGGCCCGATCTTTTGAAAGGTAATGGATAAGTCGATTGATGGAGATCTCGACGGTAATGATCCGAGGCTCTCGAGTAAAACTTGAAAAACTTCTGCAATCACTACACCACCGCTCCATTGGTTATCAACCGTGTTGCACACGATTGACCTCGCCAAGAAGGCTTATTCTTGCAAGTGCAACCGAGAACACAAGTAAGAACGTATAAGAGACGATATGAAATCGTGAAGTTGGGGTTTCACAAACTGTAGAATGGCAATATTATTGATATATGCCAAACCTAATTGTTCATGACGGCTACTATGAAGTATATATAGGTGGGAGAATGTCCAAAGGGTGTTGGAGTCGTGACCTAACCCTAAGACACAAAATAAGGGATGTAGACTTGATACAAGTCCCAATGGCCCAATACGGTGGTGCAGCACTAGACAAAAATCTAGACTCAATTGTTTCGATGATTCTTGATGACCCTAGAGGAATTTTGATGTGGGACTAGAGCCATTGGAAATTTTATCTTCTCGTCTTTTGATGCATATGTAGAACGTCAAAAATGGAGTTCGTATGCATCATGGGCATCTGTTTTAAGTTGGACTGCTTCTAGACTCCGAGTTGAACTCCAGCCCGAGTTGTAAAATGGGTTCATCAACTTGTGGACGTCCCAGCTGGTTCTCCACGTTCCCAAGGCCTTCTCTCCTCACTTGTTGATCTCCTCCATGCTTCCTAATAACAATTAAATCATTACATAGCAATACATTCTCAAATTCACATGGGTAGGCATTTAGGAAAGAGTTCACATGTTGATTTAGTAGCCGCGCTCGTGCTCTTGTAATTGGTCCTTGTAGTTCACATGTGTATCCACTATTGGGATGTTCTCATCATCCTCCCCTCTTGAATTAGAGTCATCCTCAACTCAAGTTCATCTTCTTCTCCCAAGTATGGCCGCAAATCTAAAATGTTAAATGTGGGACTAATCCCAAAATCGTGAGGCAACTCAAGCTTATATGCATTATCATTAATCTTTTCAATAATCTGAAAAGGATCAGCAGTTTGAGATATAAGTTTAGATTTTCTCAAGTCAGGAAAACACTCTTTTCTCAAATGTAACCATACTAAATCACCCGGTTCAAGTTTTACTTTTTTTTCTACCTTTACTACCTGCAACCCTATATTTTCCATTCATTCTTTTAATATTTTTCTTTGTAGTTTTATGCATCTTAAGAATGAATTCAGATCATTGGGTAGCATCCAAATTTATAGTTTTAGAAGGAGGCAATGGTAGTAAATCAATAGGAGCACAGTGATTAAAACCATACACTATCTGGAATGGACTTACGTTCATTGTGGAGTGAATGGACCTGTTGTAAGCAAATTCTATATCTGGTAAATACTCCTTCCACAACTTTAAATTTGTTTTCAAGACAGCCCACAACATAGTAGATAAAGTATGATTAACTACCTCAGTTTGTCCATCTGTTTATGGGTGACAAGTAGTTGAAAAAAATCAACTTGGTTCCCAATTTATACCACAAATTTCTCCAAAAATGACTTAAAATTTTTGCATCACGATCAGAAAAAATTATATTGTGCACACCATGCAAATGAGCAATTTCTGTCATAAAGAAATCAGCAATATGTGAGGCATTATCATTCTTATGACAAGATATAAAGTGTGCTATTTTAGAGAACGATCAACAACCACAAAAATAATATCCACCCCCCTCTTAGCCCTAGGCAATCCCAAGAAAAATCCATAGAAATATCCGCCCAAGGTACAATAGGAACAGGAAGAGGCATATAAAGATCATATGGGTTAAGGTGAGACTTAGCTTTATTGCAAGTAGTGCATCGTGATACGTAGCGCTCGATATCACGTCTCATCTTCGGCCAAAAGAAATGTGTGGACAAGACGTCCTCAGTTTTCTTCACGCCAAAATGTCCCATCAATCCTCCTCTATGTGCTTCCTGCAAAAGTAATAGACGAACGGAGCTAGCTGGAACACATAGCTTGGTAGCACGATAGAGGAATCCCTCTCGCATCACATATTTATTCCAAGTTCTTCCTTCTCTACAATTTTGAAAAGCATCTTTGAAGTCCAAATCAGTAGGATATAATGCATTTATTGTTTCCAAACCAAAGATTTTATGATCAAGTTGGGACAGAATAGTATAATGTCTAGACAACGCATTGGCAATGCCATTTTCCTTCCCTTTTTTTTTTGCTTAGTTATGTATGGAAATGAATCTATGAATTCAATCCACTCAGTATGTCATTTATTCAGATTGGTTGACACTTAAGATACTTCAAAGATTCATGATCGGAATGTATGATAAACTCCTTAGACCAAAGATAATGTTGTCAAGTTTGTAGAACTCGTAAATACAATTATTTATCATAAGTAGAATAATTTAGAGAAGGACCATGCAATTTTTCACTAAACAAAACAACGGGTTTACCTCCTTGTATGAGAACACCTCTAATACCAGTGTCGCTTGCACCACATTCTAGCTCAAAGGTCTTGTCAAAATCAGGAAGTTGTAGCAATGGTGCTTGCGTAAGCTTCGATTTGAGAGCATCAAAAGCTTGTTGCTGCTGTTCGCTCCACCAAAATGGCACTCCCATCTTCGGTAGCTCATGTAGAGGTGCTTAAATGGTGCTAAAATCCCGCACAAAGCGGCGATAAAAACCTGCAAGACCAAGAAAACTATGCACCTGTGTGACAGTTGTTGGAGTTTTCCAGCTAGGTATTGCAACAATTTCGTCTCATCCATCTCAATTCCCTGTGAGGAAACAACATATCCAAGAAACGAGACTCGATTGGTGCAAAAGACGAACTTTTCGAGGTTACCAAACAAGTGTGCATCTCTCAAAACAGCAAAAACAGCATGTAAATGATCAAGATGTTCGTCATATGACTTGTTGTAAATGAGAATATCATCGAAGTAAACCACCAAAAATTTTCCAATGAAAGCATATAAAACTTCATTCATTGATCGCATAAATGTACTAGGTGCATTAGTTAAACCAAAAGGCATGACTAACCACTCATAAAGTCCAAATTTTGTTTTAAATGCAGTTTTCCATTCATCTCCTACTGCCATTCTAATTTGATGGTAACCACTAAGCAAGTCATTTTTTGTGAAGATGATAGCACCACTCAATTCATCAAGCATTTCATCTAAGTGAGGAATAGGATAATGATATCGAATGGTGATGTTATTAATTGCATGACAATCAACACACATGCGCCAACTACCATCTTTCTTAGGAACCAAAAGAACGGGAACGGAACAAGGGATAAGGCTTTCATGAATGTACCCGCAGTCCAAAAGATCTTGGACTTGAAGCTTAATTTCCTTAGTCTCCTCTTGATTGGCCCTGTACACTACACGATTTGGCAAGCTTGCTCATGGAATTCGATCTTGTGTTCAATGCCCCTCATGGGTAGTAAAGTACGACATATCTTAGAGGGAAACACATCCTTAAACCCCCGCAAAAGGTTAGCAACAGCAAGGGGCAATGCAATAGACAATTCATGAAGTGAAAACAGAGCTTCTTTGCATACTAAAGCATAGCACATCCCCTTAGCATCAAATAAATCAGCAAGGTCAGATTTTGTTGTGAGCAATGAAGGTGATTTTAACTTAATGACTTGTTGTTTTTCATATTCTAGTTTTGTTGCTTTATCATCATGTAAGACCTATGTGTGCTGAATACATTGTCTTGTAGTGAATACACATGGCATTGATGATAAAAGTTTTGAATATCACCAAAACACCTTTTTATCAAGGTCCGATCATAGGTCCGACTTGTTTTGGGTAGCTCTGGCTACGTTAGATGCTAGGTCCGGCTTCTTGGTAAGGTCTGACTAGCTTTGGTTAGCTCCTGTGAGCTTTATCTTTAGCTCCGGCATGTCTTTATTAGCTCCGGCATGTCTTTGATAGCTCCGGCATATATTTGATAGCTCCGTCATGCTTTTACTAAGCTCCGACGTACTTTGTCTAGCTCCGGTTTTGGGTTGACTAGTTTTGACTAGTTTTTGGTAAGCTCCGGTGCTAGGATCTACTAGTTTTGGTAAGCTCCGGCAGGTGCTTCATTGTACTAGTTTTGGTAAGCTCCGGCGCTAGGTTCTACTAGCTTTTGTTAGCTCCGGCTCAAGATCCGGGTTGCTCTGGCAAGGTCCGGAACTTGACCACAGTGCTTCTGCTTTTCATTTGCAATGTTTCGTACTTGCTTTACATTGTTGGAAAGATTGTTTAGTATTCATTTGCTAAGTTTTTGGTGTGTTTTGGTTGATATGGATGATATCGTGTTACTGTGGTTTTGCAACATGCTTATGTGAGGTTCTCACGTATGGTGTTGTGTTCGGAACTAACTTGAGTCAAGTCGAGGACTTGGGCTCGTATGGATTGGTTGTTTATTCATGTGCAGGTGTTGCTTGAGTTCAAGTCATGGCTGGTGACGGGATCCGTTGGACTAGCCTCAGGGAGGAGATGAGGTTCCAACAACCAAATTCAGGAGGAATTGTGGTTGAGCTGATCAGGAGGTTGCGCAACATGATTGAATCAAGAACAATGCATATGAAGGTATCGTGGACTTCATTGGAAGATGTTTGCACGTGTGCAAGGAGTGCATGGACGTGGCTACATGGTTCCGAGGCGTGATGAAGAGATGTGGACGTAAAGAGTTGGTCGGAAAGGTCCAACCGACTAGGTTATGGACTCAGGCTGCGGCTGAGTCGGGTTTGACTCAAATATGGAATGATTTGAGTTGGTTATGATGGGATTTCATGTGGGACACGAATTTGAGTTGTTTAGGAATGTGGGATACGTTCCTAAGGTGTTTGGAAGTCTTAAGATTGCTTCTATCTACGTATAGAAGAATCTTGAGCAGCTATGGAAAGTTACGATTCGTGATCTGAGTAGGATTGGAGTCCTAGTTGATATTGGGTTGGCCTAAGGGCTGGTTATATAAGCAAGAGAGCCCATAGCTCGTGGTGCACGACTTTGGGACTGTTCCTCTTGTGTTCTATTGAATAAAATTCATAGTTTGAAGGAACTTTTGTGCCTTGTTCGTCCGACTTGTTCCAGACAACTTTTACTCGTCGAGTTTCTGGACAGCACTACCTTTCGTCAGTAGTTTTATCATAACTCGAGTTTTACAGATCCAATTGACGTGATTCTTTTTGGGTTGTCTTCACAACTTGATTATCTATCATCTGTCAAAATTTCACGGTCATTGGATTTGTGGTCTATGATCTACACGAGTTTCTTTGCAGCGTTTCAGAACTGTTTTTTCTCGGGTAGGACAGATTGACCTTTGTTTGATCTTTCGATCATAACTTGAGTTTTTCTCGACGGATTTGAGTGATTTTTTTGTGTTGTCTTCGTGACTTGATTATCTCTGATATCTATCACTTTTGTCACGGTGAAACACTTTTAGATTAGTCTCACACACGATTTCTTTAACAGATCGTTTTTCCGCCGAAAGGGTTTGGGGTTTAATTGTTTCCGCTGCATAAGATTTTTAAATCTACCATTCACCCCCCTCTGGTAGCTATTCACGTGCTCTTCGATCCTACAATTGGTATCAGAGCCACGGTGCTCTAATCTTTGAGATTTGCACATGTTTTTGGCTAATCATCATGGAGAAGTACTCCGCCAAACCTTGTGTGTTTGCTGGTATTGATTTTCAGGTTTGGAAGGCACGCATGGAGGCTTTCATCCAGGCACAAGGCTTTGCAATATGGGAGAAGGTGTATAAGCCTTATGAAGTGCCACCTAATCATCAAGTCACGGCCACAAACCTACGGGACGTCGACAACAACAACAAAGCCCGAAACTTGATCATCCAAGGACTCACTCAAAGCGACTTTGATCGTGTCGCGCACCTCCGATCAGCATACGATGTTTGGAGAGCTCTCTGTGATTATCATGAAGGATCCAACACAATCAAGGAGGTAAAACAAGATATGTTCAAAAAGGAATATATGCGTTTTGAGATGCAACCAGGTGAGTCTATTGATGACCTCTTTGCTCGTTTCAATAAAATTCTCAGCAACTTACGTAGCGTCAATGTTAATTTTTCTGATGCTGAGAATGCTAGGCAACTTCTTAGTGCATTAGACATGTCAATTTGGGATATGAAAGTCACATCGATTCGTGAATCTACTGTCATGAGTTCTCTTACATTAGATGTACTCTATTCTAAACTAAAAACTCATGAAATTGACATCCTAGCACGTAAGAACCCAAATAAGTCTATTGCATTTGTTTCACAACGAGATATGTCTAGCTCCGGCCAATCATCATCTTGCAATACTCTTGCCTTGTTGTCCTCACTAACCCTGGAGCAGATCGAAGAATCTCCAGAAGAGGAGTTGGCACTCATCTCTACTAGATTCTCAAAAGCATTGCAAAATGTGAGAACTAGAAGGAGAGGAAGCTCCGGACCTCATCGTTGTTTTGAATGTGGTAAAACAGGACACTTTCGTACAGAATGTCCTAACCTTTCAGGTCCGACCACCCGGGAAGAAAAACCAAGCAAGGTCCGGACCTCCTCTGGAAATTCCAACTAAAAGAAAAAGAAGGGTACCATAGGACACAAGATGATTAACAACTTCATCACCGCACTTCAAGAACTTAGTTCAAGTGATGTAGACTTTGAAAGTGATGAAGATGAAGATGATTTGGCAAACTTGTGCTTTATGGCGGGCAAGTCAAGATCAAGTATGGAGGAGGCAGAACACAACAGCGACAATGAAGAGGTATGTCCTACTTGCGAAGAAATGTGTGATGCTATTTCTCGTGCCACTGTTATTGTTAAGAAAAAGGACAAAAAGCTTAGGGATAGTGCTGCTAAAATTGAATCACTAGAATCTGAAATCAACCGTTTAAAAACCTTGATTCCTAGTGATGATGCATGTTCCTCATGTGATTTAATATATGAGCAATTTTCCTCATTAAGAAGTGCGCACACCTCCACACTTGATAAACTTGAGTTAGAAATTGTAAAGAACAAAGAGCTTGCTGCACTTAATGATAAAAACTTGAAAGATGCTAGCTGTTCTACAATTTATTTGCATTGTTCTACTTGTGATGATCTTGATAAGAAACTACAGGATGCTATGAATGAAATTTCTATATTGAACAATGCTTTACGTTCTCATGAAGTTAAATCTTGTTCAAATTGCAAACTAAAAGGAAAAACTTCATGTGAAAATTGCCTTGATCTGTCCAAAAAACTTGATGACATGCATAGGACATTAGATCGGTTTTGTAATGGGAATAAGAACTTAAACTTACTGTTGAATTCTTCCAAGTCTTGCAATGATAAAACTAGTTTAGGTTTTGATTCTCATGCTCATGCTAAGGCACATCCACCTAAAATTGTAAAGTCATTAGGAAGTGTCTTGATTCAAACAGTTCCTAAACAAAAAGGAGTGGTTTTCAAATCTGCAGGAGTGTTGTCTCACTCGGTTTCAAATAAAAATATTGCTTGCTCATCTAGACAAGAACACAAAGTTAAATTTCATTGTACCTTCTGTGGTAGAGATGGTCATGTCATAGATTTTTGTTATAGACTAGCTAAACAACAGAAAAAGGAAAGAAAAATTGCTAGATCCTATAACTTTCATGCAATTAGAAAAACACAACTTGCTTTAGTGAGTCAGAAATTTGAAAAGGTAGCTTCCGGACCTTCTGGTAAGAAATCCGCAAAAGCAGCTCCGATAGTTCCGATAGCTCCGAGAGCTCCCGGACCTTCTGTTGTTTCCTTCGGAACTTCAGCTTTTGTTTCCGGAGCTTCAGCCTTGTCTTTTGGAACTGCTGCTTTTACCTCCGGAGCTACTGGTTTTTGTGCTAAAAGAGTTAAGAATAGAAAACCTCAAACTTCGACTCATAAACCTGTTGTTTTATCTCAGCTTTCGCGTGTTTTTCCTGCTGCACGTCGCGTGACTCAGTACTGGATTCCTAAATGCCTTTTGACTAACCCCAGTTGAGTCATCGACGTATTGTGCTTTTATGTAGGTTATACATTTGAGGAAGGAGAACATTTGTGGATTCAGGTTGCTCACGCCACATGACCGGTAACAAAGATTGGTTCTCCTCCCTCTCTTTTGTGTCACGTGTAGAAAATGTTACTTTTGCCGACAATTCTTCAACTCCTATAATTGCTAAGGATTCGGTTAGAGTAAATGATCACTACACTTTGAAGGATGTGGCACTTGTCAAAAATTTGAAATACAACTTGCTTTTTGTTTCACAATTGCTAGATGAAAATCTAGAAATTATTTTTAATAAAAATTGCTGCAAAGTTGTAGGTACAAATAGTGAACTTATTTTTAACATGTCTCGGTTTGGAAGAGTTTTTAAAGCTGATTTTGATATGTCTTCCTCTAAGCATAGGTGTCTAGTTGCTAATGATTCAAAGGACTTATATTTTTGGCATCGTAGACTTGGTCACGTAGGCTTTGATCACCTAACGCGAGTTAGTGCTCTTGATCGCATACGTGGGCTGCCTAAGCTTAAAGGGGACAAAGAAATTGTGTGCTCTTCTTGTAGACATGCTAAGATGGTTGCAGGTTCACATACTCCTCTCACAATGATCATGACAACTGAACCATGTCAACGTTTGCATCTTGACACCGTAGGACCTTCACGTGTTCAATCCTTCAGAGGTAAATGGTATGTTCTTGTTATTGTTGATGATTATTCTAGATACTCTTGGGTTTACTTTATGGCATCTAAGAATGAAGTTTTTAGTCACTTTAGAACTTTATTTCTTAGATTATCAATTGATTACCCAGGATCTTTAAAAGCAATTAGAAGTGATAATGGAACTGAATTTAAAAATAAATCTTTTGATCACTTTTGTGCTGAAAATAGAATAGATCATCAATTATCTTCACCATATGTACCTCAACAAAACGGTGTTGTAGAAAGAAAGAACAGAACCTTAGTTGAGATGGCTAGGGCTATGCTTGATGAATATCAAACTCCTAGGAAATTTTGGGCTGATGCGTTAGCAACCGCTTGTTATGTCTCAAATCGTGTTTTCTTGCGTGCTAAGCTAGGTAAAACACCATATGAGCTCCGATTTGGACATAGGCCTAGTGTTACACACTTTCGGGTCTTTGGTTGCAAATGCTTTGTTAAGAAACATGGTAATCTTGATAAATTTGAACATAGATCCATTGATGGCATGTTTCTTGGTTATCCATCTCATACTAGAGGCTACCGTGTGCTTTTACTTGACACTAACAAAATTGTGGAGACTTGTGAAGTGTCTTTTGATGAAGCTAGCCCAGGTACTAGCTCCGGTGTTGCAGGACCAGATCCGTATCCTTAGGGGGAGGGTATTTTCAAAGATGAAGAAGAGTCAGTGATACTGCCTGGTAGTTCCGAAGTTGACACGTGTCCAGCTCCGGACATTGAACAAGCTCCGGCTATCACCTATGCTGGTCCTGATTGTCCACAAGTCACAAGCTCATCAATCTACGATGAACCTAATGAAGAAGAAGCTTGTGTGACATCTGTTCCCCTACGTTTTTACAAATATCATCCCCCACAACAGACGATTGGAAGCTTGCACAAACGAGTCACATGGTCCAGGTTTTGCGATCCAAACTCTCATGCTCATTCTGCTTTTGTTGCTTCTTTTGAACCCAAAGATATATCACACGCACTCACTAATGAATCTTGGATTATTGCCATGCAAGAAGAGTTAGAAAATTTTGAAAGAAATAATGTTTGGAAACTTGTACCTCCACCTCAAGGTCACACTTTAATTGGAACTAAATGGGTATTTAAAAATAAACAAAGTGAGGATGGGGTTGTGGTTAGGAATAAGGCTAGGTTGGTTGCTCAAGGTTTCACTCAAGTTGAAGGTCTAGATTTTGATGAAACTTTTGCTCCTATCGCTGGATTAGAAGCCATAAGAATTTTGTTAGCTTTTGCAGCATCTAAAGGTTTTAAGCTATATCAAATGGATGTTAAAAGTGCTTTTCTTAATGGCTACATAGATGAGGAGGTTTATGTCAAACAACCACCGGGTTTTGAAAATCCAGATTTTCCTAATCATGTTTACAAACTGTCCAAAGCCTTACACGGTCTCAAACAAGCCCCTAGAGCATGGTATGATAGGTTAAGAACGTTCTTACTTGAAAAGGGGTTTACCATGGGCAAGGTTGATAAAACTCTTTTTGTGCTTAAACATGGCAATGACTCATTATTCGTTCAAGTGTATGTGGATGATATTATCTTTGGTTGTGCTTCTCATGATCTTGTGTCCAAGTTTTCAGCAATGATGAGTTCCAAATTTGAAATGAGTATGATGGGTGAACTCACTTACTTTTTGGGGCTGCAAATCAAGCAAACCAAGGAGGGTACCTTTGTGCATCAAATGAAGTATACCAAAGACCTCCTAAGGCGCTTCAACATGGACAAAATCAAGCCTCTTCGGACACCAATGGGAACAGCAACAACACTTGAACTTGATGAAGATTGTGAATCCGTGGATCAAAAAGAATATAGAAGCATGATCGGATCACTTTTGTACCTCACGGCATCAAGACCGGACATACAATTCAGCGTATGTCTTTGTGCACGGTTTCAAGCTTCCCCACGTGTTTCACATCGTCAAGCCGTCAAAAGGATTCTCAGGTACTTACATGGAACTCAAGAATTTGGCATTTTTCTTCCTTCTTCCTCAACCGTTACTTTCAAAGCTTTTTCGGATGCTAATTTTAAGGGTTGTAGGATTGATAGGAAAAGTACTTCTGGTGCTTGTCATTTTCTTGGTAATTCTCTTGTTGCTTGGTCCTCTAGAAAACAAAATTCAGTTGCACAATCCACAGCCGAATCTGAATATGTAGCTGCTGCTAGTGCTTGCTCACAAACTCTTTGGATTGTTCAAACACTTAAGGACTATGGGGTTGATCTAGATAGTGTCCCACTGTTTTGTGACAACACTAGTGCTATTTGCATTGCCAAAAACCCTGTGCAACATTCTAGAACTAAGCACATTGATATTAGGTATCACTTTCTCCGAGATAACGTTGAAAAAGGAAACATTGTGCTTCACCATGTAGATACCGAACATCAATTGGCTGACATTTTTACAAAACCTTTGAATTTCACTCGTTTTTGTTGCATTCGTAGTGAAATAGGGGTTATGCATCCTCATGGCTTAAATTGAGGGGGAGTTTTTGAAACTTGGGAAGTCTATGTGTGAATCTGAAATTAAAATAATATGAGCATAGTATTTCATACATATATGACTTTGTGATTCCTTTTACATGCTGAAAGTTCTTACTACATTACTCGTGTTATACATTTTGTAGTTTTTGCCATGTCTAGTAATTGGAATAATTACTTACACTAAAACTGGTCATGGTCGAACTTTCTTGCTGTTTTGAACTTGTTACATGTTCACAAGTGCTTTTAATCATAAAGAATTAATCAAGTAATCAACTCACATGTTGAGTTTTTATGAACAAATATAAATTGAGAAAAGATCAAGAGAATATGCATGCATCGCACTTCTTCTTTTGAGATGGCTTGTCATTGCACTTAGATATGAACTTGGAAGAAGTTGTGTATGACTAAAACCATGTCCTTAAGCTTCTGATTGTCAAATGACATAGGCTTGGCTTGGTTGGTTAGAATAAGGCAGATGCGCATATAATCTCTTGCAAATATCATATGATCTAAATTTATGCTTTGAAAAATAATAAAATACAGCAACTAGTGTCATGCTTTCAGGTTTTGAAATAGTTAAGTTTGTGAGATCGTGACTTGCTTAAATTGAAAATTACATATGATCTCTAGCATGGCTTACACTACTTTATGTATTTCATTGATGTGATAATGTAAAGTACTTGATAGTATGACTTGGATGAGCTTTGTTTATATGAATATGTTATAATATGCTCATAACAACTAAAGAGGGATAGATAATTTGTTTACATGCTCATGACTTGCTGAATACATTGTCAAAGGGGGAGAGATAAGCATGAAGAGAAAGAGAATATGTGCATAAGGAGAGATAATAAAGGGGGAGAGATAATATGGGATAATTTTTTCTTCTCATTTTACTTTTGATTTACAAAGGGGGAGAAATTTTCAAAAACTTTTAATGAGAATAAGCCAATGTTCGGATTTTAAATAGTGTTTGCCAATGCATTCATCAAGAGGAAGATTGTAAGACCTATGTGTGCCGAATACATTGGCTTGTAGTGAATACACTTGACATTGATGATAAAAGTTTTGAATATCACCAAAACACCTTTTTATCAAGGTCTGATCATAGGTCCGACTTGTTTTGGGTAGCTCCGGCTACGTTAGATGCTAGGTCTGGCTTCTTGGTAAGGTCCGACTAGCTTTGGTTAGCTCCGGTGAGCTTTATCTTTAGCTCCGGCATGTCTTTATTAGCTCTGGCATGTCTTTGATAGCTCCGACATATATTTAATAGCTCCAGCATGCTTTTGCTAAGCTCCGATGTACTTTGTCTAGCTCCGGTTTTGGGTTGACTAGTTTTGACTAGTTTTTGGTAAGCTCCGGTGCTAGGATCTACTAGTTTTGGTAAGCTCCGGCAGGTGCTTCATTTTACTAGTTTTGGTAAGCTCCAGCGCTAGGTTCTACTAGCTTTTGTTAGCTTCGGCACAAGATCCGGGTTGCTCTGGTAAGGTCCGGAACTTGACCGCGGTGCTTCTGCTTTTCATTTGCAATGTTTCATACTTGCTTTACATTGTTGGAAAGATTGCTTAGTATTCATTTGCTAAGTTTTTGGTGCGTTTTGGTTGATATGGATGATATCGTGTTACTGTGGTTTTGCAACATGCTTATGTGAGGTTCTCACGTAGGGTGTTGTGTTTGGAACTAACTTGAGTCAAGTCAAGGACTTGGGCTCGTATGGATTGGTTGTTTATTCATGTGCAGGTGTTGCTTGAGTTCAAGTCATGGCTGGTGACGGGATCCATTGGACTAGTCTCAGGGAGGAGATGAGGTTCCAACAACCAAATTCAGGAGGAATTGTGGTTGAGTTGATCAGGAGGTTGCACAGCATGATTGAATCAAGAACAATGCATATGAAGGTATCGTGGACGTCATTGGAAGATGTTTGCACGTGTGCAAGGAGTGCATGGACGTGGCTATATGGTTCCGAGGCGTGATGAAGAGATGTGGACGTAAAGAGTTGGTCGGAAAGGTCCAACCGACTAGGTTATGGACTCAGGCTGCAACTGAGTCAGGTTTGACTCAAATATGGAAAGATTTGAGTTGGTTATGATAGGATTTCGTGTGGGACACGAATTTGAGTTGTTTAGGAATGTAGGATACGTTCCTAAGGTGTTTGGAAGTCTTAAGATTGCTTCTATCTGCGTATAGAAGAATCTTGAGCAGTTATGGAAAGTTACGATTCGTGATCTGAGTAGGATTGGAGTCCTAGTTGATATTGGGTTGGCCTAAGGGCTGGTTATATAAGCAAGGGAGCCCAGAGCTCGTGGTGCACGACTTTGGGGCTGTTCCTCTTGTGTTCTATTGAATAAAATTCATAGTTTGAAGGAACTTTTGTGCCTTGTTCGTCCGACTTGTTCCAGACAAGTTTTACTCGTCGAGTTTCTGGACAGCACTACCTTTCGTCGGTGGTTTTATCATAACTCGAGTTTTACAGATCCAATTGACGTGATTCTTTTTGGGTTGTCTTCACAACTTTATTATCTATCATCTGTCAAAATTTCACGGTCATTGGATTTGTGGTATATGATCTACACGAGTTTCTTTGCAGCGTTTCAGAACTGTTTTTTTCTCGGGTAGGACAGATTGACCTTTGTTTGATGTTTCGATCATAACTTGAGTTTTTCTCGACGGATTTGAGTGATTTTTTTTGTGTTGTATTCGTGACTTGATTCTCTCTGATATCTATCACTTTTGTCACGGTGAAACACGTTTAGATTAGTCTCACACACGATTTCTTTAAGATCGTTTTTCTGCCGAAAGGGTTTGGGGTTTAATTGTTTCCGCTGCATAAAATTTTTAAATCTACCATTCACCCCCCTCTGATAGATTTTCACGCGCTCTTCGATCCTACACATCACAAATTTTACTCTTCTAAAAATGCACAATTTCAGCAGGAGTCATAGAAAGCAAAGTGATTTTCTTTCCTTTATGCATGAGAGTGTATTTATTAGTTCTACCATGATGAATAGCATCCGTATTAAATTCCCAAGGACGACCCAACAAAAGAGAACACGGATCCATAGGCACGACATCAAAATCAGCAAAATCATTGTAAGAACCAATTGAAAAATTTATTCTTGTTGTTTGTGTTACTTGAACCTTACCGCTGTTGTTGAACCACTGAATGTGGTATGGATGAGGATGTGCTCTTGTTGTCAAGCCAAGTTTCTTGACTACATCCGTGTTTACTAAGTTATTGCAGCTGCCTCCATCAATTATAGTATGTACACCGTAGTCCTTGACGATGAGAAACATGTGAAAGAGGTTTTGTCGTTCTAACTTGTCGTCGACCTCCACTTTGGTGCTCAAGGCACGCTGCACAATGATGCTCCTATAGTTTTCCATCGCTGTTGTACCGAATGCCTCTCCATCGGATTGTTCGTCATTTGTATGACCTGCAACGTTAGTAGCAAGAGAATATTCATATTCAACATCTGAAGTACTATCATACCCGCCATTGTTGCGTGCTATGTACGCTCGTTTGCTCGGGCAATATCTCATCATGTGACCAAGTCCTTGGCAGCGGTGACACTTAATGTGAGAAGTACGACTCGTAGAAGTGGAAGACGAAGGCTGGAATGATGTTGACTTGCTACCCTCCAGCACGCGAGAAGGTGGAGCAGCAGGTGCAGTTCTTTGGCCGCCATTAGATCGTGTAGTGGCTGCATGAAAACTCGAAGATGGTGCTTTTTTGGATGGTGTAGACATCGAACGCGGCGTGAAGGTGGTCCTCGTGTGTTGTTGCTGTTGTTGGTGGCCCTGCAATTCTTTTTCTGCCAACATAGCAAGCTGAAATAATCTGTTAACAATATCATATCTTTGTAATCAATAATGTCCTGAATTTCGCGTCTCAACCCCCCATAAAAGTGAGATATTTTATCATCCATGTCCTCTACTACCCCACAGCACAACATATCCTTTTATAGCTCTTGATAGTATTCTTCTAACGACATATTACATTGGTCTAAACGCTGCAATTTTTTTCGAAGGTCTCGCTGAAAGGAAGGAGGCAAAAAAATGAACACACATAGCTTCCTTTAATCTATCCCATGTTTGAAGATCAGTTCTAGTTTTAACAAGTTCATTCCACCATATGACAGCAAAATCATTAAACTCACTAGTGGCTTGACGAACTCTATGTTGTTCAGGAACAAGATGGGCATTAAATTTTTTGTTCTACTATTATCTCCCAATCAAGATAAGTCCCAGCATCATAAGCACCAGAAAAGGAGGGTATAGTAAACTATACCTTAGCAAAAGGGTCATCAGGAGGATGGTTATAATTGTTATGGTGATTATTACCTCCCATACCTCGACGAAAGAGTGGAAGTCATGGTTGATTATTATGATCTTCCATATCATCACAAGCATCGTCTTCATGTCTAGAGAGAGGCAGCCGAGCTTCAAGATTACCCATCCAAAAAACAAGGTCATCAAGTTGGCGAGTCAAGTGCGCCAATGACTCCGCTGTTGCTGCAGTGTTTTTGGTAAACACTTCTGCCATATCGTTCATCATGTTACGCAGCTCAGCATTTGAAATTCAATCACCATTATTTCCTGCCATTGTTAGTAGTACAAAAAAGACAACAGGAAGATGTTATCCCCATCAACTACAAAGAGTAGTGGCAATGTGAGAGGTGGAAAAACAATCTCTCTCACTCAAGCGTCTTACCACACTCTTACAAGTGTTCTTACCGACACAGCAGGTAGTGTGGACGGTGAGATGAACCAATGAAGCGTGGGATGATTACAAAAGGTACCTGTTCTTCTCAAGGGAAAGTGGAGCTTGGATGACACTTTATATGTAGTAAGGATTAGCAACAATGCAATCAGATAGTAAAGTTGAATAAGTGTCCAACGTACTTGTCAAAGCTGCTGACCTAAATGTGTTCCTAGTAGTTCAAGCTACCAAGACATGAAACAAGGATGCAAGCACTTCCGTTATTATTTTTCTTTGTTTTTCTTTTCTCTGTTTTTTTGTGCGGCTTTTGTATCTTTTTTTTTTTTTGCACTTGCCTTTTTATTTTGTCTTTTTTTTTTTCAGAATGTGATGCAAAAGAACACAATGTAGCGCAATCAAAGATATATCGTAGGTCTGTTACAGATTTTCTGCTGAATCTTCTAAGGACAATTAGGCACCTTTAGAGGCCCCAAATCTAAAAACTTTCAACAGCAAGATTATAGACCCATCTCTCGTCTTTAATTTCAGTATATGGAAGACCTATTTTGGATAAAAACAAAAGGTGATATTGCCCCCAAAATACAGACTGTTCAGAAATTCTAGGTCAATAACAGATTCGGATCTAATTCCATTAATAGATTCGGATCTAATGCAATTTCGACCTCGATAAATTTATTTCCTGGAAAGCTGATAATACGAAAGTTATAGAAAACTTCTTAAGCTTTCCAGAAATTATAAGAACACCAAAGTCTGAGTTTGTATGAGTGAGATATGATGAAAATACCGAATTGGATAGAGATAAATCAAATCTGGACGTGATTCAAAAGGATGAATCAACACAATGCAAAACTCAAACTAAGACCAGAACCACTTTCTAAACCAGCAATATGACTCAACCACGGACACGGACTCAACAAAATTGAACTAAAAACAAAAGTTGCAAAGGCTCAATGGTGGTTTGGACAAAGTAATGAACAGATCTACTAAACTGCCAATTTTTTTGTGCCTTTTTTGTGGACACTAGGTATGAAAAATAAAACTAATGTAATGGATAGATGAATTACCTAACATGTAATCTGGAAATCTGATACCAATGGATAAGGAGGTCTAGGCCCGATCTTCTAAAAGGTAATGGATAAGTCGATTGATGGAGATCTCGATCTCGAGTAGAACATGGAAAACCCCTACAATCACTACACCACCGCTCCGTTGGTTATCAACCATGCTGCACACGATTGACCTTGCCAAGAAGGCTCATCCCTGCAAGTGCAACCGAGAACACAAGAAAGAACGTAGAAGACACGATTTGAAATTGCGAAGTTGGGGTTTCACAAATCGTAGAATGGCGATATTATTAATATAAGCAAAAAGCAATTGTTCATGAGGGCTACTGTGAAGTTTATATAGGTGGGAGGACGCCCAAAGGGTGTTGGAGTCGTGACCTAACCTTAAGACACGAAAATAAGGGATGTAGACTTGATACAAGGCCCAATGGCCCAATACGGTAGCGTAGCACTGGACAAAAATATGGACTCAACTTGTTTCGACGATTCCTGATGACGCCATAGAAATTTTTACGTGGGACTTGATCCATTGGAAACTTTATCTTCTCCTCTTTCCATGCATATGTATAACGTCAAAAACAGAGTCTGTATGCAACCTGGGTGTTTGTTTTAAGGTGGACTGCTTCTGGACTCCGAGTTGAACTTGAATCCGACATGTAAACTGGTTCCATCAACTTGTGGACGTCCCAGCTGGTTCTCCAAGTTCCCAAGGCCTTCTCTCCTCACTTGTTGATCTTCTCCATGGTTCCTAATAACAATAAATCATTACATAGGAATTCATTCTTTATTTCACACGGGTAGGCATTTAGGAAAGAGTTCACCTGTTGATTCAGTAGCCGGCTCTTGTGATTGGTCCTTGTAGTTAAACAAGTGTATCCATTGTTGGGATGTCCTCATCACGGTACCCTCCGACGGCTTTTGGGAAAGGTCCCAAAATATCCATCCCCCACACAGCGAATGACCATGTGGGAGGAATCATTTGAAGTGACTGCGCTAGTGTGTGGATCTACTTTGCATGGAACTGGCATGTTTCACGTCTCTTGACCAGATCGACTGCATCTTGGAGAGATGTAGACCAGTAAAAACCATGTCAGGAGGCCTTACAGACCAGCGTGCGGGTGATATTTGATTCCCACACTCGCCTCCATGGATCTCTGTGAGAAGTTTGCACCCCTCTTCTCAGGAAATGCACTGCATTAGAATGCCGTTGGCACCACGTCGATAGAGATAGAGATCTCTATCTACAAACGTGTATCTTTTAGCCAATCTGACAATTCGCTCAGCGAACACACCATCCTCAGGAATGATGTTGTCTTTGAAGTAGTCCTAGACCTTCGAGATCCATGCATCAGGACTGACTTGAGCTTCTGGATCTTGCACGCTTGGTTGCTCGGAGCTTCCTGTAGCGCCTACGATCCTTGGTGGACGCCATGCTAACAGGGCCACCGGAACCGCAAGCTTTAGGGTGCTAGTCTCGCCCCGATCACTCAGTTCGGCGGGCTGAGCGACAGGTGCTGGTAATCTCCTGACAAAACTCCTTCGGATACCGGAGCCCTCATTGAAGCCTTCGTCGAGAGGTCGTCAGCTTCAGCGTTGTTGAGACACTGGACATGGCAGAGGTCCAAGACCTGTAAATCTTTCTGCAACTTCTAGACTTCAAGCAAATATGTAGCAAGCTGAGGGTTATTGCAACTACAATCACCCTTGACTTTTTTGACAATGAGCTGCAAATTCTCCCTTCACCAGCACCTGTCGGACGAAAAACGATAGCGTCGTCTTGAGTCCAAAGATGAGAGATTTATATTCTGTCATGTTGTTGGTCGCCTTGAAGTTGAGATGTACCATGTACTTGACCTTCTCCTCGGTTGGAGCGAGGAGAATGATTCCAGCTCTGACCCCTTTCTTTTGCACAGAGCCATCGAAGTAGAGAGTCCAGTGAGGCTCAGTGAAGACTGGGACCTTAGGTTCCAGCTTCTGCCCACTGAGGCCCCCCGGACTTGATGGAGAAGGTGTCCACTCTGCCACGAATTCAGACAATGCCTGACTCTTGATTGCATGTCTGGCAGGAATTTGAGATTGAACTCTACCAGATCTGCAGCCCACTTGGCGATATTTCTCCTTGAATTGGGGTTATGCAATGGATAAGATGTTACCACTAGTATATTATGGGCTTGGAAGTAATGACGTAGATTCCTTGAGGAAATAAGAACTACGTACATGAGCTTATGAACCTCAATGTATCGAGTCTTGGCATCATGAGGTACTTCACTGATGAAGTATACTGGCTGTTAGACAGTTCGGACCCTCTCAGAGGGGTCCAAACTTTCTTCTTCATCCATCCGGACCCTCTCGTTGTAGTCTGTATCTTCTTCTTGAGCGGTAGATACTCTCACGGATGAGAGAGGTTGCTCCACAGGCATCTTGCCTTTAGGATCCATGCCTAGGTGCTGGGAACCAAACTCACTTTCAGGTAGCTCTGGACCTTCCTGGAGGGGTCTGAGCTCCTAAGTTGAAGATGCCTCTGGTCTTTCCGCAACCAGGACCATGCTGACAACATCCGTAGTTGCAGTGATGTAAAGCAGAAGAGGCTCACCAGGTTCTGGAGCTATCATGATTGGTAGTGTGGTGAGGAGCTGCTTGAGCTCTTGGAATATCTTCTCTTCTTCTTCGGACCATTGGATGGCCCGAACTTCCCCAATAGTTTGAAGAATGGAAGTGCTCGCTCTTCCAGCCTTTAGATGAATCGACAGAGCAAAGCTAAACATCCAGTAAGCTTTTGGACATCCTTGATGCAGGCTGGAGGCCACATTGCTTCAATGTTTTTAATTTTGCACGGATTTGCTTCAATTCCTTGGTGGGTTACCAAGAAACCAAGAAGCTTTCGAAGTTAACACCGAAGACACACTTGTCAGGATTGAGCTTTGTGCGCATCAGGCGCAGCTTGTCAAAGACAAGTTGAAGGTTGTCCAGCTGTGAGTCATTCTTCTTCACTTTGACAATGATGTCATCCATGTAGACTTCCACTAGGTCCCGGGTCAGCTCCCCAAAGGTTCATTGTCAGAGTTGGTGTAAGAGTCCTTGATAGTGTTGTAGACCGCCTTTAACGCCTTCTTGGCATCTTGGAAGCCTAACTCCATATCAGACGGAGCTTTGTTGACTTTTTGTTTTCCGTCTAGCTGGCAGAAAGGTGTTTTATCTTGACACTTGCTGTTGCGTTCAGCAAGCCTCTTGACCTCGTGATAGTCTTCAAGCTTGTGGGCCGTAGACTTATGGATCGTACACCACATCTTGTCACCATCTTTAGACGATGATCAAGGTTGATTTTCGGGGTGTGGCCCCTGGCCACCAGACGATGTCGCATTGGCAGCTGTAGATGTGTCGGCAAGTGACTTCTTCTTACCACTTGACTTCTTTTTCTTTTTGTCGCTGCCATTGGTAGTAGCTCTGGCTTTGGAGGCAGACTGACCAGCCTTTGCAGCTTGTTTGGAGTGCATCTCACGGCCCTCCGCAGCTCTAGCACATTTGTCATCCAGGCTGAAGAGTTACATGACACTGCTGACATCCTTGGTTGTCACCTTCTCCAACGTGTTCTTTGTGTCGAAATCCCTGTCGGAATGCAACAAAGACAGAAGCGTTGGAGATAGAAGGGATGGTGTTCCATACCTAAGAGAATTGTTGGATGAAGGATCAAAGTGAATCTCCCGGCTTTTGTTGTATAGCAAAAAGGTCCAGCTCGGTGCGAGGCCGGGTGTAGGAGCTACCGAAGTTGGCTGTGAACTAGCGGCATAATTCCCCCCCAACTGTAGATGGAGTCAAGAGGTAGACTCATAAACCAGGACCTAGCAGTTCTGGTCAAAGCCACTGGGAAGTAATTGGCCATGACAGCCTCATTCCCTCCTACTACGAGGATAGCGGGGGAGTAGATTTGAAGACATTCGACACGGTTGACTGTCTCATCATACTTCTTCAGCAAATGAGCCTGGAACTTGGGTGGCCATTCCATCATGCGAAGATGTAATGCGAGGGCCGAACAACCGCCTCCAACTCCCAAAGGAGAAGGGTTCTCACGAGCAAGTCGCCTATCGCGACTACGCTTGATGTTGAGACGACCATCCTCCCTCATGTACCAACAGTCGAGCTCCGACCGGAGATCTTGAGTCGGAATCCTCGATGTCGTATGAGTAGGACGAGCCGCTGAGGGCAGAGATGTCATGTGCTGAGAGGGTGCACGTCTCCTAAGCTGTGACGCCATTGGACTAAGTCTTCCAGACAAGGTCCTGTTACGGGAAGGTGCCTGCCCTACATTGGGCATACCCTGGTTGTTGACTGCTATGGCTACGGCGGCAACAAGATGCTCAACGTCAGCACATCATTGTTCCAGCACGGCCGGAGGAGCTCCCAACTCTGGAGGATGCTAGAGGAGAGTCCGCGTTGTGTTTAGCGCGTTCTATGGGTTGTTGGTCCATTTTGTGATCGATGCAAAGTCACCATCCTGATGTGCAGTGTTTGCTGCTGCAGCAGGTGGTGCTGGTGGTGGGACGACATTGGTCGGGACGTCGTTGGATGGCTTCTGAGCATTGGCGGGATTTCCACCAACTGCTTGTGCAGCCAGTCCATTCGAAGTGACAGCAAATTTCACCATCTTGAAGATCTTGAGTGCCATAACTGGCATGCCAAATGTTGAAGTGTTCCAACGACACTTCCCCCAATACTACTATAAAGTAGCCCATGGAAGTTCATATTTAGGAAGGGAGTAAAATCAAGATCCAAGAGCAAGGTGGCATAAGGAGTTTTATGTGGTTCAGGCCGCCTGAGCGTAATACCCTACTCCACGGGGTGTTTGTGTATTGTATTACTTTGATCGAGTATACTGGTGAGCTAGTCTGAATGACTTGTGTTCTACCGTGTAGTGCAATTCTTTTATATGTCAAGGACTGACTGTTACAATATGTATCATAGCTCAACATGTGGCCCTGTCTATAATAACCACTCTATACACGATCTACGGGTGTTAAGGGGGTTAATAGTATGATAATATGCCTTAATGGCAGTTTTACCAGTTTTGATAGTCCTTTGATTGTCCATCATTAATATGGCATTAATGACGCATTAACTAGGTCTTGTAATGGCCAATTGATAGCCCTTGAATGTCTGCGCCGTTGGAGATCCCGACGTCTTCCCTTTGTATACATAGATCCGGACGTGTGACATGTGACAGCTTTGGAGCTTCCCTCTGCAGGGAAGTAGGTCCAGAGCTATTGGACATGTGGTAGCACAAGAGTTTCTCTTGTTGGGGAGGCGGGTTTGGGGCTACTCGACACATGGCAGTGCTGGAGCCACCCTAAGGAGGAAGGCAGATCTGGCACTGCGGGACACGTGGCAGCGCTGGAGCCACCCTAAGTAGGGAGACATGTACGGCATTGCGGAACACATGTTGCCTCCAAAACGTCATAATAAGGTGGAACTCAACGCGTCTTCTTCTGGTACGAATGGATACCTGGTATGCAGGATGTCGACAAATACAACTCACTGTCTTAGAACTTGATCATAATAATCGAATGATTACAATATTACACATCAATTATATTGCTAAATCATCATCTTGATAGTGGACTCTACAACGGCATGATCGTCCGCACCATGTTCATCCTCACCTCACACATCATCTGTAATGAGTGAACACTTATATAATAGTGAACTTCATAGACCTGTTTGATGTTTGCATCATATTTGTTCTTACCTTACACTTTGTAGTTGTGTCCAGGTCACATCTATGAGTTTCTGGTATCTGCATTTAATAGCAGAGGGCAGTGCATTTTTTATTTCAGTCTAAAATCCGCTCCCACGGAAATCAAATTCGGGACCTGTAGTGTATTACGCAAGGTACATAACCAAGCCGAACGAGTGTGTTTTCTCGTTCAGTCTGTTTCAATCGTCCAAAGTTTGAAGAGATAATACATGATTTGAAAAATATTTCTTCAAGAAAAATGAATGTGAACTACTCCTATGACTCCGATGTGTTTTATATTAGAGGAAATCAATACAAATACACCTGAAAATATCTTGGTTGCACAGTGCCATGGCAGGAAATCGTAGGCTCCATACCCTGTCAACCTGATGCTCAGATGGTCTCAAGCATAGTGTTCTAGCAATAATGGTGATTCGAGTTTGAAGATGGAGTGTTTGGGTCCTATCCTTTGTTTAAGCTCGTTTTTAGGTTGCTAGTTTATGTTCTTGTGATATGTGTTAGAATAAGACCACAAGGTTAATTAGGAGTCGGTTACTCCCGTAACTGACTAAATCTTCTCAAAATACCTACTCTGTCCTGATCGGGGGCAACGCAAACTGAATCAGCTGGGGAGGTCGCCCCGGGTGTCACTACATGAATTCGTCAATAGGGCGTCGACTATATGAGCATCGGTTATGTATAAAAACCAACACCCATACTCTAAAAGTGTCGGTTGACCGACACTCTTAACCGACGAAATCATTCAGACGCATTTAACAAGTAAGTGTGTCGTGCCGCCGCATTTACTGGTTATAGGCGTCGGTTTCCCAAACCCGACGCCCTTACATGTAAATGTGTCGGCCACGTGAACCGACGCTTTTACTCCACTTAAGAGCGCCGGTTCGCGCAAGACTGACGCTCTTACTTTGCCACATGAGCAGCGTACCGAGCGCGTCTATGAGCGTCGGTTTCATACAAACCGACACTCTTACTCCCCTTAAGAGCGCCGATTCGATGGAGACCGATACATTTACTTTGTCACGTGAGCAGCGTACCGAGTGCGACTATGAGTGTCCGTTTCGCACAAACCGACGCTCATAACATAATTTAAAAAAAAGCCTATTTCCTCTCCCTCCCCGGCTGGGGAGCCTCCATTTTGCACAGCACAGCACACATAGCACATACAGCTTCAAGCACAACAGCAAATTAATAGCACACACAACAACAAACATTTACAACTTCACAAATATTTCAAACACGGCAACATAGACAAGTTTTCAAATTTCAGATGTTTCAAGCACAAGCACAACAATACAAAATTGAGTAAACAAAATTCATATGTTGTTGTGGGAGCCTCCACACGCACATCCTGCACTCGCATCTCCTCCACTCGCACCTCCGTCATTGATGTTAAGGAAAACATCGCAACTTTTGGGTGTTCCATGACGGGATCGCTGCGATAACCAAATAAAAGAGAAACTTAATAACAATTTTCTAACAGATATTAATAATACGAAGTCGACTAAAACTCACCAAAGCTCCCTCATTTCCTCTCACTCTCCCTCTCTCTCCCTCGCTCTCCCACTCCCTCTCTATCTCTCCCTCTCTCCCTCTATCTCTTCTTCTCTAGCTCCCTCTCTATCTATCTCTTCCTCTCGCCCTTTCTCCCTTTCTATCTCTCCCTCTCTCCCTCTCTATGTCTTCCTCTCCCTCTCTATCTATCTCTTCCTCTCTCTCTCTCACTTGTTCCCTCTTTCACTCCATCTCTCCTCTCACTCTTTCCCTTCTCTTTTTTAATATTGTGCAAATTAATATGTGTTGTTATAATGAAAGTACTGTAATAAGTATACAAGTCATGCATATCATTGCGTCTCCAACTGGTGATGGCTAAGTCTGAAACGGAGGGAAAGGCATTGGTGGAAATACTGCATCAAATTGTTAGATCCTAATTAGAATATTTTGAAATCGAATAAATTGGTCAAATTTGAAAATTACATTTTACCTAGATAATTTTGCTGTAATCTAGAAGCCAATAGCGACATGAATCCGTTAGTTTGTGGAACACACGGTTGACCACTCTTGGAACCCTGCAACATAAATAGTTACGATGTTGCATTATATAACCCGAGTCAATAAGATAAAGAGTTGTACCTATGAGGGGAAGACAACGTGTTTTGCTAGCTGCATTGGAGGAGGCATCATGTCGAGTTAAGATTGTTGTGACAGTCCAAACTGAGAACTGAAGTTATGTGACAACCTGATTTTCGAGTTTCGGCAAATGAAAAACTTAAATGATAATTTATAGTTAATAATAGGAAGAAATTGTTTTTATAAAGAAAAATATTAAATATATGCATCCCATCTTGCATTTGCATCTATCCTCAAGTATTAAAATTAATTAACAAGATAAATACGATAAAAGTAATTTATTTGCCATAATGATTATGAGATGAAAGAAATAGAGGAAACTAAATATACATATGTATATAATATTCTAATATTATGAATTCATACAAAAAGAATTAAGTATGATGAAAAGGAACAAACCTAAAAAATAATTAGAAATAAAGAAGCAAATAAAAATTTAGGCAGACACCAGATTGGTCATGACAATAACGGACTAGTCTGAATGACTTTACTGAACAACAACGGACTTGTCCGGTACAATACCGGATTAGTCCGGTATGCACAGACTGCACAGACTTAATCAATTTTTTCCCACCACCGGCTCGTCCGGTACAACAACAGACTAGTCTGAACTCTCTTACTGTACAAACCCCGGACTTATTATTAGTTCAGCTGTTTCTCAGAATGAACTAAAAGCAGGGCATAAGCAGAAGCTATTTTTCATTAGCTTTTCAAACAAGCTGCTTTTATAACAAGTTCTAGCTATGTCAAACAGGGTCTCAAGTCCCGATTCCCTGGCCAATGGTGCACTACCAAATGAAAAAAACAAAAACAAAAAAATAAAATGAATGTCGACCACCAACGGAGTCTGGATCGGGACTTCCCCGATCTCGGCGCACGTGTCTGGCCATCGAGGCCGATCACGATCGGGACTCCCAGTTCCCGAGAGCCCATGGACGCGACATAAAAGCGATACGCCACCATAAGCCCCGCTTCTGTACCGTAAACCTCACGTGAAAAAAAAAGGGACCGCTGCCTTGCTGCTTGCACCCGTAAGCTGCTGTCACAAAATAAAAAAAACCTAGGGCAGCAGCCGCCACTAGGGAACAGGAGGCAAAACCAAAGGCCATGGCCGGAAGAGGAGAAGAAGAAAAGCGAAAAAGGAGCCGCTCTCTTTGTCGGGAGATCGCTGCATCGTTTTCATCGTCTACGTCATGCCGTCGTCTTCTTGATCAACATATCATCGCTGTTGCTCTTTCAAAAATGTCACGCCGTCATCTTCATCAACGGAGCCTAGACGTCAGAGATGCACGCCACATCTCGTCTCACAATTGACGAAACCATTACATCACGGTAGTTACTCTCAGTCCAAATTCTTACAACGAAATTAATCTACTGTACAAACGATATCATGTCCACACTTATTTCATCGTGTCTTGCCGTACCGCCATGAACTAGTATGGTCTTATGCGGATTTGTCCGGTGCAGTGCGGACTAGTCCGGTCCAAGTGCAGACTAATCCGGTATTAAAATTTTAGCAACATCTAATTATCACAAAAACCACCATAATTGATCCAAACCTCATATAAGCACTTGAGAACTAGTTGAACCTAATTAGTAAACAACAATAGTGAATTAATAGCATGTGTTACACTTATCATTGTACATGAATCCGCATCATTGCATATTGATTAGTATGTATGTGTTGTATTGATTGAATGTGCATGATTTCGAGTATACGGGTACTCTCAAGAGGTTATGATCGAGAAGCGAATATCCGAGGATCTTTATGTGCAAGACTTTGATTTGATTGAGCACTGAAGTGCGAAATATAAAGGTAAGTGTCATTGATCATCTTGATTCTGTTTTTAAATATTTCAGTTGCAAAACTGCATGATTGTGTCAAATTGATGAGAAACCTATAATAGGTGTTTACTAGTCTTGTTTGACCAACCTTGTTCTTGGAATATATTCTATAGAGTCGGGAAGGGTATTTTTACCTTTTTGCTTTGCTCTAATTAATTGGGATGGGAAAACAACCAAATGTCTTAATCATAAATTAATGAATCTATGGATGACGTAAATTGATGAATATAGTTAATTGGTAACATGGATTGGGAGATCTAAGCAAGCATTGTTTATGAATTGGGTTGGATGTTATGGTGGTTTCGCTTGCTTTAGATCTAAGGACCGGTTCGTGGAGCGACAACCCAGGTTTTACAATACCACCACAAGGACAATTATAGGTGTGGTTTAGCTGATTAATTAGGTGTATTGCCAGCATTGTTCGGATCATTTGGAGGAGTGGGGAATGTGAGTCGGTTGGGTTTGCAATAGTGGCAAGACTGCTCTGGGATCTGAATGGCACAAGAGGGGGCCCTTGGTTAGATGTGCTCAGTTGGAGGCATCACCACCAGTGAAACCTTAGTGGGTATGATGGTAGTCCATTTGTAAAGACTATTTTGTGATCTTTTGTCCAGACACAGTTGGAAGTGTCTAATGTGACCGATAGGTCACGGGCATAATGGAGGTTTCTTTAGTCATCAAAAGGGGATGAAATCACAAACTTGTGGGTAAAGTGCTACAAACTTTGCAGAGTGTTAAAAACTATCGTGATAGTTGTGCTTTCGGTTATGAGCAACCTGGACCCTCACTGATTTGAGCGGAAATTAGGAAATTGGGATGGATTGGTTATGGTTATGATTTAGGTTGTGATAAATGGACATAGTTCATGATGATGGTAAGAATCTGGTATATGGATAAATAAATATTGATGGATGTGAGATGATGGTAAATGATGATGTTGGACTCATAATTGGTTGTTATTTGGGTTATGATGGGATTAATTTACATTGTAGGATGATTTTTATATATTTTAAATGTACTTTTCAGCAAATTGCCATTATTTATTATCATCCTTGTTTTTAGCTACATGTCATACTTTCCCACACTTGCTGAGTACGACATGTGCTCACCATTGCTATTCCCATATTAATTCAGCTACAAGAAATATTTTGGAGGTCGTCATGGAGTACTATGCGTGCGTACTACTGTCGATTGCCTGTGGAGTTGGAGTCGCCTACGCTAGATTTTTTTTCGGCTACAATAGAATCAAGATATATTTATTATTTGTAACATGGTTAAATTGTTATTATCATTTGTGATGTCGATGTTTATGTGTGAAGCAACATCCTGGGCACACATACACTGCACTTGGTTTGTTTTTTCAGAACCGAGTGTCACAAATTGGTATCAGAGTTGTGTCGTTCGTAGGACGCAATCCTAGGTAGAATGAACACCACAAAACACATAGGAACTATTTTCTAAAAACTACTTTTTGAATGGCATCGCTGCTGCAATTTCAGCTACCTAAAGACATTACTTGCTGCTGCGCTAAAATTGATTTTTTTCTCTTCTTCCTCGCTGCCCCATTCTCTTTTCTTGTACCTCCTTGAAGCTGAAATTTTTATGTAGACATCTTACACCGAAAACATGTAGAGCATGAACTACCAACACATAAGGATGACCGCATCGCACTAGCTCTTTCAACAAATACATAGAAGAAGCGAAGTCAAAGGAGAACTTGTGAAGCATACACTTCAACATGAAGACCTTCTGGGCACGAAAAATGAACAATTGAAGGTTGCATCTTCGCCAACAGTCAAGTTCATGTGAAGCACGTCACCTTCTTGGGGAGCCACTCGTGAAGATCTGGCAAGCCAAAATCATTCTCCACCGCACCTAAATTGCCACCTGGACCCTGTCCCAAGCTCGTATAAAAAATATAGGATGTCTTCACCTTTTTGTAGCTCCATAATGTTATAACTTCTAATTAGGATTGAAAGTTTACCATTTAACATGTTGCAAAACGCTTAGTTCATTAGTGCGCTAGATTAGGAAGTGTGATGACTATTTGATTGCTTGCTTGTATGTTTGTGTGTTTAGATGTGCATTGCGGAATACTTTTTATATATCCACGTCCCTATCCAATAATGCATTATTTAGGATCATATACTTGATGCATGCATATAGGTTGAGATTCCTTCTATCTATTTTCATTCTCGTATCTACTCCCGCGGAAGATGGTCACCACTAGAAGAATCACTATCCCAGATGAAGCTACATGGGAGCCTGAAGATGTTATCAAGAGTTTTCTCATCTTTTCTCCAATCAGTCCGAAGCTCGAGGATGAGGTTCCTTTTAAGGGAGTAGATTGTAACATCCCAAAATTTTCAAACTTGGCTAATTCAAATATCAAAGGAAATTTAAAATTTTAGTAACCAAATCTCTTATTCAACCCAACCGAATCTTGAGGGCGAGATTCATTTTAAGGGGTAGAATTGTGACAACCTGATTTTCGAGTTTCGGCAAATTAAAAATTTAAATAGAAATTTAGAGTTAATAATAGGAAAAAATGTTTTTATAAAGAAAAATATAAAATATATGCATCTTATCTTGCATTTTGCATTTATCCTCAAGTATTGAAAATTAATTAACAAAGTAAATACGCTAAAAGTAATTTATTTGTCATAATGAATATGAGATGAAAGAAATATATGAAACTAAGTATACATATGTATATAATATTTTAATATGATGAATTCATACAAAGAGAATTAAGTACGATAAAAAGGAACAAACTTAAAAAGAATTAGAAATAAAGAAGTAAGTAAAAATTTAGGCAAGCACTGGATTAGTCCGGACAATAACGGACTAGTCCGAATGTCTTTACTAGACAACAACGGACTTGTCCGGTACAATACCGGATTAGTCTGGTATGCACAGACTGCACAGAGCTAATTAAATTTTCCCCACCACGGACTTGTCCGTTATAACAACAAACTAGTCCGAAATCCCTTACTGTACAAATCCTGAACTTGTCCAGCGCGATACCGGACTTGTCCGATACACCTCTCTGTACTAGAACAGACATGTCCGGTATTAAATGGACTATTCCAGTACTCCACAGTTTGGTGTATTTTAACATTCCACTACTCCATATATATAAATAACAAACACAAGTCAACCGTTGATCTGATCACTGGCCGCACAAAGAGTCTGCCACACGCTAAAAAAATAAAAAAATAATAACAAAAAAGAAAGAAAGAAAGAATAAATAAAAATTAATAAAGGAAAGAAAAAATGAATAGATAAATAAATAATAAACAAATAATATAAAAAGAAAAGATAACAAAAAAAAGAAAGCCAACCATGGCCAAAGTCCTGCCGCACCAAAAAAACAAGGAAGAAAAAAAGAGAATGACTAGTATGCAATCTGATTTATGGTGCAAACATGCAATCATTCATCATCAATCATTGGATGTTCATCCTAGAGTGGATACATTTTTTCACTTAACCCCCTCCACCACACGGAGGGAGTTAAGTGAAAAAACGCAACCACCCTAAAATGAACATCCCATAGTTGGTAGTGGATGATTGCATGATTGCACAATAAATGAGATTGCATACTAGTCATTCCCAGAAAAAAAAAGAGAACTACCGTCAGAAAAAAAAAGAAATAAAAAAAATAGAACAAACAACCATGGCCACGCTCCAGCCACCAGGGAACGAGTCCTATCGGGACTCTCCACCGAGGGACAAGCCAGGCCCTGTAAAAAGAAACAAACGCTCCCGCTGGCAAAAGGAAACAAAAAGGAAAAGTCAAATGGCCAGGAGGCCGCACCCAGCCAGGTGAGTCGGATCGGACTCTTGCCCGGAAGCTTCCAGGCTTCTGCCGCCAACCGGGACTCAAGTCCCGATTCCCTGGCCGGTGGCGCACTGCCAAAGGAATAAAACAAAAAGAAAAAAGGAAAAAAACAAATGCCGGCCACCAACGGAGTCTGGATCGGGACTTCACCGATCTCGGCACGTGCCTGGCCAGTGGCCACCGAGGCCGATCACGATCGGGACTCCCAAGTCCCGAGAGCCCATGACCGCGACTATAGAAGTGATACGCCACCGTAAGCCCCGCTTCTGTACCGTAAGCTGCATGTGAAAAAAAGGACCGCTGCCTTGCTGCTTGCACCCGTAAGCAGGGCCGGCCCTGGGCAGTGGCCAAGGGGCGACCGCTCCAGACCCTCGAAAATTAAGGGTCTCATTTAGATTTAAGTTATATATATTGTCAAGCTCTAAATTTATACAAATGAATGTAATTTATTCGATCAATGATTAATAAACTAATAATAATAGTCAGAAGGATAGTGAATTTGACTTTTAGATTTGACTCAACCAACTATTCCAACTTAGAATCAAGAGTGTTCCCAATAATACCTATGGTCATGCAGAGTCATAGGCTGACCACTCCATGCTACCGGCTCACGTAGTCTCTTGAATTAAGCGTCGATAACTCGAATATGAACTCCTATTCTTATCTGTCGGTTGTCGCGGCCGTGATGTAGAGGACTTCCGAAGGCTCCGGGTTTGCATGCCAACACTAGAAGACGCTTAATTTCACCTGTTATTTTTTATGCATTGATCAGTCTATGTATACTCCTAGCTAATTGATTTTCTCATATTTTTTCTCTCATCTAAGGTTGTACTAACTGAACTTTATTAAGTGATAGTTTAACTCTTACACATAATTTCAGTTAGATACTCAAAGTAATTTTATTTTATATCATTAGATAAGTTTCAATCAATTGTATTTTCAGTTCGTATAAGTGTTTTTAAATTTATTTTTGTGACAATATTAGTGAGAATGAACTTTTCAAAACACTCACCCCGTTCCGAAATAAGTGACGTTTAGCGGAGCTAATTTAACTTAAAATGAACTAGATTTCTTGTTCTAAATATCATTTTTTCAGAATAGAGAGTAGTTATAATTGATAATTATTCTTTATATTTATGATCAACTAGAGGGCTCTAACTTTTTAATTCGCCCCGGGCCCCCGAAAAGTCAGGACCGGCCCTGCCCGTAAGCTGCCATCAAGAAAAAAAGCCTAGGGCAGTAGCCGCCACTAGGGAATAGGAGGCCAAACCGAAGGCCATGGTCGGAAGAGGAGAAGAAGAGAAGAGAAAAAGAAGGAGCCACTCTCTTCGTCGGAGGATTGCTGCATCGTCTTTGTCATCTACGTCATGTCGTCGTCTTCTTCATCAACATCTCATCACTGTCGTTCCTTCATCGACGTCACGCCGTCATCTTCATCAACGGAGCCTAGACGCCAAAGACGCATGCCACATCTCGTCCCACAATCGACAAAGCCATTACATCACCGTAGTTACTCTCGGTCCAGATACTTACAACGAAATTAATCTACTGCTCGAACCATACCATGTCAACACTTATTTCATCGTGTCTGTCCGTACCGCCACGGACTAGTCAGGTACAGTGCGGACTAGTCCGGCCCCATTGCAGACTACTCCGGTATTAAAATTTCAGCAACATCTAATTGTCACAAAAACCAATATAATTGACCCAAACCTCACATAAGCACTTGAGAAAAAGTTGAACCCACTTAGTAAACAACAATGGTGAATTAATAGCATGTGTTACACTTATAATTTTGCACGCATCCGCATCATTGCATATTCATTAGTATGTATGCATTGTATTGATTGAATGTTCTTAATTTTGAGTAGACGGGTACGCCCAAGAGGTTATGATCGAGAAGTAAATATCCGAGGATCTTCATGTGCAAAACTTTGATTTGATTGAGCACCGAAGTGCGTAATATAAAGGCAAGTATCTTTGATCATCTTGATCCTATTTTTAAATATCTTGCATGTAAAACTGCATGCTTGTGTCAAATTGATGGAAACCCATAATAGGTGTTTAATAGTCTTGTTTGACCATCCTTGTCGCTTGGAATATATTGTAGAGAGTCGGAAAGGGTATTTTTACCTTTTTGCTTCGCTCTAATTAATTGGGATGGTAAAACAACCAAATGGCTTAATCTTGAATTAATGAATCTATGGATGATGTAAATTGATAAATATAGTTAATTGGTAATATGGGATTAAGAGATCTAAGCAAGCATGGTTCGTGGATTGGGATGGATGTTACGGTGGTTTCGCTTGCTTTAGATCTAAAGACCGGTTCGTAGAGCAACAACGCAGGTTTTACAGTGTCTTTACAAGACCAAGTATGTGTGCAGCTTAGTTGATTAATTAGGTGTATTGTCAGCATTTTTTGGATCATTTGGAGGAGAGGGGAATGAGAGTCGGTTGGATTTGCAATAGTGGTGGGACTGCCCTGGGATCCGAATGGCACAAGAGAGGACCCTTGGTTGGATGTGCTCAGTTGGACCCATCACCACCGGTGAAATCTTAGTGGGTCTGAATATGCTCGTAGTCCCTTTTTTAAAGGCTATTTTGTGATCTTTTGGCCATACACTCGTGTGTAATGTGACCGACGGTTCATGAGCATAATGGAGGTTTCTTTAGTCTTTGAAAGGGGATAAAATCACAAACTTGTGGGTAAAGTGGTACAAACTCTGCAGAGTGTTAAAAACTATCATGATAGTCGTGCTCCCGGTTATAAGCGACCTGGACTCTCACATGATTAGAGTGGAAACTGGGATGGATTGATTATGGTTATGGTTTGAGTTGTGATAAATGGAGATGGTTGATGATGATGGCAAGAATCTAGTATATGGATAAATAAATACTGATGGATGTGAGAAGATGGTAAATGATGATGTTGGACTCATAATTGTTTGTTATTTGGGTTATGATGGGATTAATTTACATACACGTTGTAGGATGCTTTTTACATGTTTTTAATGTATTTCTCAGCAAATAGCCATTATTTATTATCATCCTTGTTTTTAGCTACATGTCATACTTTTCCAAACTTGTTGAGTACGACATGTGCTCACCCTTGCTATTCCTACATTAATTCAGCTGCAAGAAATATTTTGGAGGTCTTCATGGAGTACTAGGCCTGCGTACTACCGTCGATTGCCTGTGATGTTGGAGTCGCCTACGCTAGATTATTTTCCACTGCAATAGAATCAAGGTATATTTATTATGTGTGACATGGTTAAATTCTGATTATCATTTGTGATGTTGATGTGTATGTGTGAAGCAACATCTTGGGCACACATACACTGCACTTGGTTCGCTTTTTCAGAACCGGGTGTCACAAGTTAACTTGAGCTATGAACTGCATCAAGTAAATTAGTTGTGATATATTGAGTAGAAACATTTTTAAATCGAATAAAATTTTCAAATTTGAAAATTACATGTTACTTGAGACATATACAAATAATCATCTGTTAC
This sequence comes from Tuctoria greenei, assembly GCA_036927565.1. Lineage (NCBI taxonomy): Eukaryota > Viridiplantae > Streptophyta > Magnoliopsida > Poales > Poaceae > Tuctoria > Tuctoria greenei. The sequence continues at coordinate 121,643,786 of JAYESD010000005.1, forward strand.
TGCAGCATTTGTGTTTGTTGTTGTTGTTGCAGCTGCATCTGTATATCCTCTTTGGTGCGTCTCAATTCTTCTCGTAATTCATCTGCCTCTACAGTAGATTGAAATCGACTACAACTAACATTGGACAACCATTGTCTAGCATAAGCCTCACACTCTACATACCCGTCGCCCAACCCAAGTCTACAAAAAACAAGTGTGATGAATCGACATTCATTAACATAAAAATCATCATTATCTTTACACACACCTCCCATGCGGTAGACCTCCGCCTGCATCGTACACCACACCCACATCCAAGAGCTATCTTAGATTGTCTGAATCGGGTCCACGGTTCTTCTTGAAACACTCAACATATTTTTGTTGTGATACATTTAGTTGACAGATTAATGTAATATAAGATAAATTGAGTTGATAGATAGATGCAACAACCAATCAATATATGTACCAATTTCTGCGTTGATGCCTCGCCACAAAATACTTCCGGGCAATTTGGGTCTGGACCTTTGTGCCCTTTAAGATAAACCTCGAAAAAAGTAGGAGGCGTACCAGTTTCAGCTGTCTGCTATATCAAAATTCAACAATTTAATCAATACAATTAATTGAAGCAATCTAAGTATGAATGTAAGAATTCATACCATCCTTTGTTCCAGTCTCACATATCCATCCGGCCCAAAGAAGTGATTTCCTGGCTTGCTCCTCCGGTTCTCTCGGTGTCTATTAGAAATATTTTTGAACTCAGCTAAGCCCCAATACCCGCATAACCACTCCCAAGCCTCCATATTCGCACAAACCTAGTCCACATGGCTCTGCAAGGTGTCCTCAATAGTTAGGTGAATTTTGGTTGCTTCCTTGTTTGTCATGGGCTAGAATATCACCTTCTTGGAGTATACGGTCACAGCTTTGATCCGCGCCGGAGTCCTTGACACGTCTTTTTGCTGCATTATGAAAAACTGAACAAGCATATGCTTAACTCACACCCTCCGCCAAACGAAACATACCCTGCATACAAGTAACAATTGATGTCAACCAAAATAAGATGCAATGTAATTGAAACAATCAAAACAAACTTACCCAGAAGACCGCCCAAACTCTATCCTGACATGTACCAGAATCGCCATACTCTTGAAGCGCATAGTGATCCAATTATGCACTGCAATCCTTTGACCATCCACTAAAACCACTACGGGAAAGCAAAACCAGATGGCGTTTCCCAACTCGGTGTTAACAACTCGTCGATGCCCCTTGCCACTCCAACCAAGCTCGACCCAGCACCTAGTACCCTTCGGCTTTATAATCGTCCGCTCGTCCAAGCTTTTACTTACACAACATAAAAGGTGCATCCGCAGCCTGTACATAAAAAGTGCATAAAATTAGTTAATTGAAAAGGTATAATAAACTTATTAATTAATTAGAAATATTACCTAAAGGGGCATCGACCAGGGTGTCCTAACTCTTCTAGCTCTACCTTCTTGCAATCATGGCATCTCGCTCGGGATCATCAGCCTCTTCGTTGTCGCCCTCATCATCCCCCTCATTACCACCATCAGAAAAGGTCCACCACCCAACAGTATCCGAGCCTCCTCCTGAGCCTCCTCTTGAGCCTCCTCCTAATCCTCCTCCTGAGCCACCTTCCTGCTCTGACATGTGCCTGACAGTTTTGGTTCCTTGCCGTACCACTCCTGGTACATCGAGCAACGATCTACCACCTGTGTCAGACTCAAACCACGTGCAGGCTCGCTCGACGTCAGCTATGCCACACAACTCATAAACTGCCTCTTCCTTTGCCCACTGTATGTAGTGCCATAGAAATATAAATAAAGAAGTATGTAAAGAAGTAAGGAACAATAGACAGTTAATTTTGATATTGAAATGTATGTAATAAACAAGTACCTAAAACGGGTCCGTCTGGCCCGAACTAGAACTGGGAGTGGAGGACGAAGATCCACTACCCTTCTTGCCCTTCTTCTTCCCCAAACATGGTAAAAGCTTAAACATATGTGCACATTTTTATAGAAATTATTAGTATACAACATTACATAAGAAATAAAGAATGTGTACAATAATAATAAAAATCTAAAAAATGTGTACAATATAAATAAAAAGTCATTAGCATCAGAATCTGCTTCTGTCACGCATGCATTAAGATATTAACGTATCTCTTCTTCCATCTCATCCTCTTCACTCTCTTCCATCTCTTCTTCTTCATCATCAAATCTCTCCTCTTCTTTCATAATCCTTTTCTTCTTTTCCATAATCCTTTGTGATTGTTGAACACGTTTTGTTGAAGATCCAGCTTGTTCTTCAGACATCAACTCTAGCATATCACTAGCTATTTCTGTGAGTCCCGTCCCACAAGATATCATAAAATCTTATGCTTCCTCGACGTCATCTTGATAGACACTACCGTAATCTTCCTAAATCTCTATATACTCATCATAACGATGAGAGTGCACTTCACGATTAACCGTTTACACAACCCATCAATTTTTCAAACTTGGGTGAGGAAAACTTAAGTAGTACACTTGTACCACTTGATTCACAAGTACAATATTGTTGTTATGGGCCGTGTATCGTGACTTGTGATTGACCTCCGCCATTCCAAAATCATCAACTCGTGTGCCCGATGTTGCATCAAACCATTCACAGTCGAAAATCACAAGTTGAAGTGTTTTTGGACCGCCAAATGTGTACACTACTACTTTTTTAAGAACATTGTAGTATTATGTCACTTTTCTACTACCCTCTGCAGCAGTTATCATTACTCCACTGTTTGTAGTGGCAACAAGTGGACGACTTGCTTCTAAACTTGCCGTCTGAAAACGGTATCCATTGATATCATATCTGTTAAATTATGTTGCTCTCAATTGACCATGCAACATCTGTCGCAAGTCATCAGAGATGTTCACATCTTTCATACACTACATAAATAAACAAAGTTAGCATCTTATGATAAACATGCGAACTATGATTGATGGAAAAAATGGATAGAAAATTACATGTTCACGGAACCAGTTCACAAAGATTTTTTCCACCGTTTATGCCATGCGGACGTAACTTATCTAATTGACTTTGCATAGGTCTTCGTGAAGATTTCCAATACAACTTGGCAAACATTTCAAAATATGGTAACATCTCCTCCATGTTGAAAAATATGTAAAGCATGGTGTAGTTGCTCTCTTGCTCCGAAATATAATGAGAAGTAGCAGCCCCAACACCTTTACTCTTATATTGAAAAATCTTAAGCTCACTCGTAGATTGCTATTCTACATTATGGTATCGTGTGACAGAAGCACTCACATTGTTGGCACGTGAAAAATATTTACTAGAGAAGTTAGTAATCTCTTTACCTGTAAATGCTTCTGCAATACAACCCTCAACTATTGCCTTGTTGCGCACTATAGCTCTAAGTTTCTTCAATTCTTTTTCTTGGCTATACATCCACCTGAATCGTGCAGTACCTGCTACCAATGCTTCATAAGGTAAATGCACCAGCAAATGTTGCATAACATTCATAAATCTAGGCGGTAAAACTTTTTCCATCTTACATACATGCACAACAATTTCTTTCTCCCACCACCACATCATCCTTTTTGACACTTCCTTAGCACAAATATGTCTATAAAAGTTGCTATGTTCAGCAAACATCTTCCACAAATCAGGTTTGAAGTATCCACAAAACATTACCGGTATAAGTCTCTTCATCATAATGTGGTAATCATGGTTCTTCAACCCATTCAGTTTACTGGTGTTGAGATTAACACATCGTTTTATGTTTGCTGCATAGCGGTCTTGAAACTTCAGTGTTTTCAACTAAGTATTTGCTTTCTTTCTTCTGGCCTAACACAGTATGAGCGTGTGGCCTACTTTCATTTCCGCTTGCATTTGTTATAACCTCAAGCCCAGGATGATCGCAAATATCAGCTAAGCCTTTCCTTGCACTCAAATTATGTTTGGTTTGACCGTAAAATCAAAACACATGCTTATGATTCTTTTAGCGACATTACGCTCCTGGTGCATCAAATCTATGTTGTGTTGTAAAAGCAATGTCTTTGTGTATAGTAGCTCCCAAAGAAAAGAAATATGAGTCCAGTTGTGTTCTTTACCGTATTCTTCGAAAACACCTTCTGCAGACCCTTTTAACTTTGCATGCCATGTCATTCTTTTTCGCTTGTCAATCGACGAGGGGGTCCTTCTGTAACACTTTTGCCTTTTTGTAATGATCCTGTATCACTCGTGAAAGGGTGATTTGAAGGACGGAAATGTCGATGGCAACCAAAGAAGTTGACCTTTCTTCCATACTTCAACCTGAAGGCATCGGTGTCAGCCATACATATGGGGTAACACAATTTTCCATGGACACACCAACCAACCCAAATGCCATATACCAACAAATCATGTATAGACCATAGATACGCAGCACGTAAAGTAAATTCACATTTCAGATGACTGTCGTATGCCTTTACACCTTGCCATAACTCTTTCAACACCTCAATTAACGGTTGCATAAACACATTGATTTTTGTCCCAGGATGTTTAGGACCAGAAATGATGGCCACGAGGAATATGTATCCTTCCTTCATGCACATGTTGGGAGGGAGATTGTAAGGCATGATAAAAACAGGCCAATAGGAGTATGGATTGTTACTTGTGCTGGAAGGAGTGAAACCATATGTTGACAACCCAAGATGAAAATTTCTTGGATCTCTACCAAACTCCAGATCAAAACAGTCTAGAGCTTGCCATGCCACGCCATCCGAAGGATGCACCATAATATCTTTATCATCGCTCTCACGTATCTCTTCTGAATGCCACCTTATCTGCTTTGCTTTTTCTTTGGAAAGAAACAACCGTTTAAGTCAAGATGTGATAGGCATGTACCGAAGCTGTTTGACCGGTACATTTGTACTTATTGTCTCTCCATTATCATTCAAAAATTTCACATGTCTAGATGCTTTGCAATGCATACAATGAGTATCGTTCTCGTGTTCCTTCCAAAGCAACATGCAATTATTCTCGCACACATCAATTTTCTCATAACTCATGCCCAGACCTTCCAAAATCTTCTTTGAGTGATATATGTCTTCCGGCATCTTATGTTTTGACAGAAGTAGATCAATGATCAACTTCAGGATACCATTGTAGTAATTGTTTGCAAAATTGTACTTAGACTTAACCCTCATAAGTCGTGTGACTGCCTGCAGAACGGTCACATTGGTGCCCTCATACACTTTTTCATCTGCGGCAGCAAGAAGCCTATAAAACTTCTTCACCTCCTATGGCAGTGACTGCTCATCATACTCTCGACCAACATCTGCCATCATCTCATCCATCCGATCTTCATTCTCGTTTCCGTCTGACTCACTAGCATGATCCATCTCTCCATGCTCACGCCACACTAGATAGTCTAGCAAAAATCCGTCCTTACAAAGGTGCAACATCATTTCAGACCTCTCCAAACATCGACGATTCTGGCTCCTGCTACACGGACACTTCACAAAACGAGCACCACTAGGAAAGGCTTGGTTCACAAAAACATTTTCGATTCGTACCCATTCCAAAGTGTACAGACCATATGAACTCCATCCATCATACATCACCTTACGGTTGTTAGCCATTTTTCAGCTTATACCTTGAAAGCAGAAAAATCATTATTAGTTCATTTTTATATTATGTGACGGCCACTACAACAAGGCAGATAGGTCCTAAACCCACCCAAGAGTGATCGAGTGGGGCGTGCTTATGATGACATGCGTAGTCTGTATCCAGACAAAATTTCGGCAACATAACCCCGCTATTCTCCACTACACGCCCAAAAATGGTGCAGCAGAGAACATCAGGGTTATACAATTGAAATCTCGTCCAGATTCAGATCCACGTCTCGTCACAAGCCATGCCCCCCCTCCACTCCCAGGTCGTCCAAAAAGGGACAATTCTGGACCTTCATGTCTCACATGCCAATAGCATGTGAAACATGCCGATTCAAAATGGGTAATCAAATTCTATAGGTTACGTTGCTCATTTTCATTTTTCAATCATTTACGAGAGAGGAAACAACAAGACAGAGGTGAAATTTGGCCAGATTTAAGTCCGGATCCACCGTCCACACGCGGTTAATTGGTCGTCCTCATTATCGCCGTACGCCTATGTGCTCGTCTTGGCACATACTTCACAACTAGAATCATCTTTCACTACAAGCCTCTAAAGATACAAAAATTATAAAGATGTTTACTATATTACAAACATATAATTTATCATCATATCGCAAATGCCAAAAAGGAGCAATCACATGATACGAACTTTTAAATCATTTAGATGAAAAACTATACAAGCCTTTTTTATTCATATCTAAAAGAAGTAATCACATGATATGAACTTGAACATTAAACTCTAATATTTATTGTCCTAAAATTCAATTTATATGGCTTAATGGATATGAATCACATTCAACTCTAATCACATGATATGAATTTGCATAATGATAAAGCATTACTTTCACGAGTTAGCAACCACTCACAAATTACACATATTTGCAATGCACCTACAAACTAACAAACATTTTACCCTGAACCGGATGAAGCGCGCCGAGAGGGCTGCTGCGCGGACGGAGACGCTGGACAAGAGCGCCGACACACTACAGGAATCGCGGTAATAGACGACGGCCGGGAACCGTCGTCTATAAGGACTGTACTGTCGTCTATAAGTTATAGATGACGGTATATACTTATAGACGACGGTTCTCGGCCGTCTACAATTATTTGTCGTCTATAAGCTTATAGACGATATTTACCATCGTCAATTAACTAATTGACGACGGCCAAACTTAGCTGTCGTCAATAAGTTAGCTCCATCCATGTGGCAACGTGGAAACCTTATTGACGACGGCCGCGTAGAAACCGTCGTCTATAATGACAATTATAGACGACGGCCGCGGAGGACCCGTCGTCTATAAGGTACATTATAGACAACGGCCTCGAGCAAACAGTCGTCTATAAGGACCACGAGATACGACGGTATCTCGGGGACCGTCGTCTATAATAGTTCCTTATAGACGACGGCCACAATATAACCGTCGTCTATAAGTTTTGCTTTTTTTAAAAAAAATAGAAAACAGATATTACAAAGATTCACAGATATGCAGAAACTACCAGACATTACACAGATTCACAGATTGCAAAACAGATTCGCAAAAAACAGATTACACATAACCACTATCAGACACTCTCAAAAACAGGTTCACAATTACACTTGTCATGTTCGAAGTAGAAATCTGCCTCCAATATTATGTTTTTTTTTTGCCAACCTCCCGCTGCATTGCCTTGCCCTTGCTTCAAAGCAACAACACACTCTGAATCCTCAAAGAAATAGAGCAGCTCAAGCAACAGTTCTTGGTAAATATAATTCAGCCTTCTATTTGTTCTACTGATTCAGCCTTTGGAGCCAATGATTTAATTTGCTTTTGTTGACTCACTACCTAGTTATACCTGAGTTATTGGTAATGCAGTATGAAAGAACAAATCTGGTTCCTTCTATTTCATTATGCAATTGTCAACATTGACAGTATCATTTACGCAAAACTGGTAATGCAGCATCAAAGAACAAATCTGGTAATGCAATCGTCAACTTTTATTTCATTATGCAATTATCAAAGAACAAATCTGGTAATGCAATATCAAAGAACAAATCTGGTTCCTTCTATTCCAGCAAGGTGCACTCACTACAACCCTGGCTAAAGTTAGTCCCCAAGGTGCTTGTGCTACAACTCTAGCTAAATATATACAAAAAGGTGCAGTCACTAAACATCTGGCTAAAGTTAGTCACCAAGGTGCTTGTCCTACAACTCCGGCAAAATTAGAGATAGAAGTATACTGACCTGACTATCACACGCTACCCCGTCCGCTGCCGTCAGAGTTCAGAAAGTCGTCCTCCTGCGGTCGTCCAAGCGCTGGAATCTGGTGCGACGGAGTTTGAGCCTCCGTCTCCAATCCCTGTGATATGCAAGTGTGGTTAGACAATTTATAAGTATAAAAATGCATATTTTACTAAATTTGAACAAGTTTAACTAGTTTTAGTTATTTTGAATGATTTTGTACTTGTGCTCCTGTCGTCGGCACAAGTGGCAACTCCGTCGATGGCGGCGCCCACTGCGGAAAGACAGCCTGTTGTCCTGCACTCATAGCCTGCAAATACAAATAAAATCATTATAGATGTCATTTGTATATTAAAAATGTAATGTACAATATTCAGAACTTACCTGGAAGGCAGCTTTCCACTGTAGCATGTACGAGTTTTGATACTCGTCTCTAGCCCTAAGTGCCGCTGCCTGCATCTCGTCCCTAGCCGTGAGCGCCGCTACCTGCATCTTGTCCCTAGTCCTGAGCGCTTCTTGCGTCCTCTGGAGCTCCTCCCGAACACTCTGGAGCTCTAGATCTCGGCTCGTACAGGTGCTGTTGGACCCGCTCTGCTGCGATGAAGAGGCTCTCGAGGAAGCCCGCGCCTGCCTCGAGTCAACCACTCCATCAAATATGGCCAACCTGCACAACAAAGTAAGATTATTAAATTTTTGTAACTCAAAGTTCATGACAGTAAAATAAAATTAACAAAACTCACCGTCCGTGAGGTTTCCTGCCACTGATTGCATACGCGGCTTCGGGGACGATTGGCGCGCTCTGCCAATCGTACTCTTCGCCTCAAACCATCTGCACCTCCTGCCCATACTTTGCCTGGAAATACAGTAAAATAACATTATTAAAACTTTTAAAGTGAATTCAAATAAGTTAACAAAATAACTCACCAACGTCTGAGTCGTCGTATGAGAAGACAGCTGGTTAGGCTGCGACGGGTCACTTCCCAAGTGACCCCTCTTCTACACCTCGATAGGTGACGGCTCCTGACAGCTCTCGTGCTCCTATCGATATATGTTAGCACAATGAAAGATTATAAAATTACTTAAATAGAGTTCATGTCACACTTACCATCTGTTTAGCGAGATGTATGTAGCCGTCCCCATCCAAACGGTGTTTTTCGTCTGTCCCTCTACTCTTTCGATGGGTTTTAGACACGCCCTGAAAGCTTTTGCTCCCCCAACGAGCACAAAAGGCACGGTACGCGTCCGTACGGTTGTCAAGCCACGCTACACCGACCTACACACATTTATTATTAAATAAAAGCATTGATCACAATCATATAATGAAGTAAAGTAAAAAAACATTTTACCTCTGCGTATTGCACCTCCGTCAAGTACTTGTCGGCCGCTTCCCTGTACTTCCTCGGCTGACCCTCCTCCGGATGCAACTTGAAGTACGCCTTCATAGCTTGAATGCGAGCCATCGTTAGTGACTGAATCATGAGCTTCCTGACGCAGTTATGGAAGACGAGACGAGCGTGACCCGTCTGCTCGGCCTCGTTCTCCAAATGGTATCGTGCTTGGAAGAACAAATATACAAGTAAATGTATTTAATTTATAATAAATCATGTACTCTAATCTGTAAACTAGACCATCGATCTTCTGTCATGGTAGTTGCCCATTTTCGTTTTCGTTTTCACATCTTAAGAGTTTATACATCTTTTGTATCTCCAACTAAGTCATCGAGTCCTAAATCCGGCTTGACGACTAAAGATTTCGGCAACTCTTGTTCTTGGTAAACAACATCGACCTCATCATCAAGGTATCCATCATTGTATGGTGTATATAACTTCTCACGGGGATTCACCTTGTGTACAACCCACCAATCATTAAGCTTTTGACATGGATAATGTAGACAATACACTTGCTCGACTTGGTGTGCAAGGACGAAAGTGTCACAGCCTTGTAGCCGGTCCTTGTGTTTGACTTCTACCATTACAAATTGGTTTTGTCGAGTTCCATGGTTATGATCAAACCAATCGCAGTCAAAGAAGACTACTTTAAGGACCTTATTCTCCGCAAAACTGAATTCAAGGATATTTTTAATGATCCCATAATAATTAGTTTCACGTCCTTCGACGTCAACTACCCTCGTCATAACTCCGGTATTACATGTTTCCCTGAAAGGACATTGAGTTTCAAATTCAGTTGAACGAAATCAGAACTATTGACGTCGTATCGACCGTAACTTTTAATTTTAATGGATCCGTAGGACAATTGTCACAAATCTTCATGGATGTCTGCTCGTTTTTGCACTGTTCAACATATGAAGTTAGAAGACTATTTTATGCTATACATGTAATTACTAAGAGAAACAAGACATGAACACGTTACTTGTGCATGAAACTAGGATAGGAAGTTAGGCCCTCCTTGTACTCCATAATATCGCATCGATTGTATTTGTCAAAGCGTAGGTTGCTGCTTCAATTTCCAATTTTGTTGATCGAACTCAATAAATAAGGAAAAAATAATTAGCATAGATGTATAACACAACACACTAATTATTATAGATGTTGAACAAATACTTACTGAAAATATTCTTCCATCCCCTCTATATTCACAAGCCACGCCCTCTCGGTCACTCCCAGGCTGTCCAAAAAAGGACAATTTCGAATCTTCACATCTCACATGCCAATAGCATGTGAGACGTGCCGATCCGAAATGGATGACGTATTGCTATATGTTACATTACTCATTTTCATTTTTAAGTCATTTACAAGAGGAAAGAACGAGAAAAAGAGGAGGAAAGTTGGTCTTAGATAACAATTCCACATCCGGATCCACCGTATGCGCAATCGCGGGTGACTGACGTCCTCACCATCACCATTCGCTTCCGTGTCTTGATGCATACGTTATGACTATAACTGTTTATATGGCACAAATGCATTTATTGCGTGTCGTGTTGTGTCAGGTCGGGCCAGACCAGCCCAAAACCCGTTTATTTACATATTAATAAACAAACCAACTAATAAACAATTACACGTTCAATACAACTGAAAAGAGCAGAATGCACAACTCACAACAACTATACTATACCATTTGTTTGTGTAAATATGTTGCACACTCAACCAATAAGAACGGGTAGGGTATGAACTTTTACTAGCATATCCAACACATTCAGCTTCTAGTTACAAGGTTGATTGACTAAGAAGGGTGTGTTACATGAACAATTCCAAAATTTAGCTCCAACTTTAAAAATACATAACTCTCTCTAGAATAAACCAAAAATTGTGAAATCAATTTTGTTGGATTCACAATAACCAGTACAACCCATCTGTACAGTTATCAGGCCATGAAAGCTTTAGTATTTCCTGGAGAAATTAATTAGCTATAAACACTATTAAACTTATTGTAAGCCCTAGAATAATTTCAGTTGAATGACTAAACAAAGTTTGGAAATTGGTATGAAGCTATGTTCATGTTAAGGCTACCGATAGAATGAAACTGGACAACAAACATCAAATGAAAGTGGAGGTGGATTCAATGAAACTGGACAACAAACCTTATTGTAAGCCCAAGAAATTCAATGAAGTAATACATATGCTGATTCAACAAGTAAAAATAAACTACAAAAGACAGTAAATCAAATCTGTGATGCTTCAAGAAAGTGGAGGTGGATTCAATGAAACTGGACAACAAACCTTATTGTAAGCCCAAGAAATTCAGTGAAGTAATCCATATGCAAGCTACTTCTCCTATATTTCAACCGCATACATAAACTATTTCTCCTATTGCTTCAGTGAAAAAATTCAATGAAGAACACATAATATTTCAACCGCAAGCTATATGAACTCCACCACTGGGAGGGGGCGGCGCACGGCGGGAAGAGGCGGCGTGCGGTGGGGAGAAGGCGGCTGAGAGGGGAGGCATACCTCTCGCCGGGGAGGGTGCGACGGCGGTCTTCCTCGACAGACGGTGATCCTCGGTGGCGTCCCTCGGGACGGCGAGGCGGCGGCGCGATGGGAGAAGCAGCGACGGCGATGGTGCGGCGGGAAAAGCAGCGGCGGCAGCCCTCAGGACGGTGAGACGACAGAGTGACGGAGAAGCAGCGGAGGAGGCGGCGCGGCGGGAAAAGCAGCGGCGGCGACGGCCCTCGAGCGTGAAAGATCGAGGAAAATGAGGACTTAGACGCATCCAGGCCGTAAATAGCTTCTAATAGATGACGGTAGTAGGTCACCATCGTCTATAACGCCTAATAAACGACATCTGCAGGTCACTGTCATCTATTACTGCATTGAGTGGGTCCGGTTTAGAACATTATGGACGACGGACAATAATTGACGATGTTCAACCGTCGTCCTTAGTTAATTGACGACAACTATATTTCATCGTCGTTAATTATGTTAAAGACGACGGCTCCGTCGTCTATTATTCTGGTTGTCGTCTATTGTTGTGATTCCTGTAGTGACGGGAGGTGGGGGGGGGGGGGGACGGGGGCCCAGACGAGGGCGCCGATGGGGGCGCGGGGGGCGGACGGACGACGGTGCCTGCTAGGTGGCTGGTTGACAGCGGCTAGCAGCGGGCGACGAAAGCGCGCCGGCGAAAACTGCAACCCACACTGTGCGGTAGAGAAGTGTCGAAGGATTTTGGGTTTTCATGTGGGGCCCGCATAAGAGCGTCGGTTGGGTCAGGGCCGACGCTCTTAGAGCTTGAGCCGGTCGGACCCGCCTTAGAAACATGGGTTGAACTGACATATTTAATAAAAGCATCAGTTTAACCGACACATTTAATATGTGTGTCGGTTTAACCGACACATTTAATATGTGCATCGGTTCTCTAAATCAAACCGACACCTTTAGTCATTTTAAATGCATTGGGGCCGATGCCTCTATTTTAACCGACACCTTATCCCATGTTTCTTGTAGTGTGTTCTCTCGCCTCTATATAAGGAGAGATTCGGCCCTCACATTAACCGTCGTATCTAAGTCCCAAAATCATTAAGCATAAGAAGCTTCGATCGCTTGGAGAGAGAAGCTCGGGAAGGACCTCCTCACTTTTCACCATCGCCTTCATCGCTGACGGTGACCTTCATCGCTATTTGAGGAGTTGTCCCAGCTCAGCATTGTATTGTGATCCTGTACCCAAGTTTTGGAAGATTAATTAGCATCCTTCGGTTACACAATGTAACAAAAAAAGGAAGGACTATTTTTTTTGTCCATTTGCTAATCTTTTCCGTCCCAGGAAATCGTGAGCGTGAACACATGACCATGACGCAAACGCTTGTTCCAAGCTGCAAGCTGCAGCTGCGACTCATGCTTCCCTCAAAAAAAAAAAAAAAACCTGCAACTCATGGATGATGATGCATTTAATACGTCACTTTATGTCAAATTTTGAATTTGAGTTCCGTTGCTATACTTGGGGCATCATGTGCCGTAGTGGCCGTCGTCACGTCGTCTTTGGAGCCTGGTGGCGCGCCGGGCGGTACTTCTGGTTCTGACGCGCTGTTGGGTTTACCCCGTTCAGTACTACTGACACGTTGGCCCGACACGAAGGGACCTGCCTGTCAGCATGCACCATTGTAACTCACCTCGCAACTCACATAATCCAACAAACAGAAATGTTCCGCTCTAGGGAGGTGATAGAGACCGCCGTTCACTTGGATCGGAGAACAAATTCTGGGCTAGAAAGAAGTGGTTGGGCCAACATATAAAGAGCGACTGTGTTCTTCTCGTTCAGGCTGTTTCAATCGGTCCAAGAGATAGTACAGATTTTGAACTACATTTCTTCAAGAAAAAAGAATGTGAACTACTCATATGACTTGGATTGGTTTTATATTAGAGGAAATCAATACAAATCAACCAAAAAATATCTTGGTTGCACTGCGCCATGGCAGGAAATTGGTGCCTCCATGCCCTGCCAATCTCATGCTCAGATGGTCTCAACATAGTGTTTTGACTACACAACAAAATATTCTACATTGTATTGAATTTTTTTAACTATATTATTTGTTAACGGTCGTTATATACCAATTTCGACGGTCAATATAACTCAATTATATGAAGAAATAAATATTTCTTACACACGAGATCTTTACATTTAACATAATTCCACTTGTACATGGAGAAATAGTGCATGCATGTATTTTATTGCAGAAATAATGCAGAATGAGTGGAGCAATCTTGAAAAGTGACATTCCGACTGTTGATGGTCGTTATATATCAATTTTGACTGTCAATATAACTCAATTATGTGAAGGAATAAATGTTTTTTATACACATCATAGTTAGATTTAACATAATTCCACTTGTACTTGGAGAAATAGTACATGCAAAAGTTTTTATGGAGAAATGATAGAGAATGAGGGGAGCAATCCTAAAAAGTGCCACTCCAACCAATCACGCGACGACACGTGACACCACATGAATCCATGACTCATTCCCAAGCGTATCCAAGGAGATCCAACGGTGTATCACCCGGCAAGAGGATAAGGGCGCACCTGGAAGTCACCCCGAGGAAGCACACCCGAAGGGGGGCCAGGACCAGGTCGGCTAACACCCCCTAGTCGGCCAACTTGGCCCTGGCGCCAAACTCGGTCTTCCTCCACGTGTTGGCTCCTCATGGATCCGTGAAGGCGGTGAAGAATGATTCATGCGCTAATTGTGGCGGGAACCGCCTCTACTCCGTGTATAAATAGGGGGTGCCTCACCTCTCACACACACTACTCAAGCATTCTCTCTTGTGTTACACTAGTGCTCTTAGTCCCCTAGTGGAGGTTAGACTGTAGAGAGGAGCCTCTGGTCCCAAGTCCAAATTGAAAAAGGTATGGCTCATGTATCTTCTCTTGCATTTGTGACATTAAGATTTATAATATTATTATTAGTCTTTATTTATTCATATACTTGGGTGAAACATTCCTTGTTTGATTGTGTATTCCATGCATGTGTGAGGGGTAGATGTCATTGTGATCTAGTTATAATGTCTTTATTATATTATAATAAACATCAGACACCTCCACTATAGTCTAATTAGGTATTAATATGATTATGTTAATATGAGTAATATAGTGCTTGGTTTCAACATTGATTTCAATGATATTTAGGTTAGTCATTGCCTTACAGAGGTACTTATACTCGAGCCTCTAAGGTATTTACTTATTATGTAAGCATGATGCTTAGATAATTAAGTAGCATTGGATGTCTCGTAGACCTACGGTTTGTAGGGGTAGGCGGCAGGTGGTGGCAGCACTGTCTGTCCTTCATAATCCCCCACGTTCGGCTACACTGCAGGCACTTGGCGGGAATTGTCCTGATATTCTTAGGGGTAAATCCATGCCCGATGTGTTGGACTGTTAATCTCTAGTATGCGTAGTTATCATAGCCATATGTACACTGGTTGACTATGTATATGAATACCTAAAGCACACTAGGAGTGGCCTCTTTCTCCCTAACCTATCCTCCACTAGGACATTCTTGCCCCTTATAGTAGTTTGCTTAGGTGTGTGTCACACTACCCCTTCAATTCATTTACCCATCCTACAGGATTCCTCACTAAAACACCCTCTTCTATCCTTGACATTTTCTCTCTTCTACCTTTCCTTCCTTTGGGATAAACAAATACGATACCCTAAGGAATACTCTTGGGTGAAATGCGACAGCAGTACTTTCCATGTGCTTGTGAAACTCATGTTGTTTTAGCCTAGTGCCCTTGAAAAACTAGCCTTCCTGCTAGGATGGCCTGTAGACATTAAGAAATACCAACACCGACCAATCACGCGATGACATGCGACATCACATGGATCCATGGACCCTTTCCCAAGCGTATCTGACAGAATCCAATGACGATTCACACCGGGAAGGATCCTGGGCCCACATACCAGTGACTTGGAAGAAGCACACCTCGAGGGGTGAGAGAACCAGATGGTCGAACCAGGGGTTCGACCGACTCCTTCCTGGCGCCAAACTTGATCAGCCGTCGCATGTCAACTCTCTGCAGTGCCCTTAAGCCGGTGGAGACTGATTCACGCGTAAAAGATGGCCGGAACCGCCTCTAGTCCGTGTATAAATTGGGAAGAGAGGCATCACTTCACACACACACCACTCAAGCATTCTCTCATTATATACACTAGTTCTCCTAGTTCTTTAGTGGAGGTTAGGCTATAGAGAGGAGCCTCTAGTCCCAAGTCCAAATTAGAAAAGGTGTGGCTCATGTATCTTTTCTCCCTTTTGTGACTTTATGCTTTATAATATTAATTTTATTAGTCTCTATTTATTCATATACTTGGGCAAAGCATTTCTTGTTTGATTATGGAGTCCATGTATGTGCTAGATGTAGATGTCACTATGATCTGGTCATAATGTTTGTATCATATTATCATAAACATCATACATCACCACTATATTCTAGTTGGGTATTAATACGATTATGTTAATATTAATATGATAATGCTTGGTACCAACATTGGTTCAACCATGTTTAGGTTAGTCATGGCCTTAGTAAGGTACTTGTACTGTAGCTCTTAAGGCATTTACTTAACATGTAATAAGTGTGGTGCTTAGATAGTTAAGTAGTGTTGGATATCTCGTAGACCCACGGGTTGTAGGGGTAGGCGGCATGTGGTGACAACCCTGTTTGTCCATTGTACTCCCCCATGTTTGGCTACACCACATGCTCGTAGCGAGAATCGTACTCATCTGTAAACCCGTGCCCGATGTGTTGGACCACTAAGCCCTTGTATTCATCGTTAGCATACTCATTCGTACACTAATAGGCTATGTATATGAGTAATTAGAGCACAGTAGGAGTACCTCCATCTCGTAACCTGACCTTCACTAGGACATCCTTACCCCCACTACATCATTTACCCACCGTACCGGATTCCTCACTAGAACACCCTACTCTTCCTATGATATTTCCACTCTTCACTTGCTTTCCTTTGGGATAAAATAAATACAACACTCTAGGAAATACTCTTGGATAAAATGCTACATCGGTACTTTCCGTGCGCTTGTGTAACTCATCTTATTTTGGTTTAGGTTAGCCTAGTGCCAACTCCATAACTAACACCTGTTGCTAGGATGAACTGTAGACATTATGAAATACCAACAAGCATTTTGACGCCATTGCCGAGCAAGGCACATAAACTACGTTGAAGATCCCGAATCACTACTAAGAAGAGTTCAACCTTGTGTCGTTCCTCCTCATGTAATCCCTTCGACGAGGAAGTCTGTCATTTCCGCACTATCACGATGCAAGCCAATTACCTAGAAGACTCTCCTTGAGTTTTTGGCTCCCTCTGCTGACAGCGTGCCTACTAGGCCCACTGTCAACACGGGAGACGTAAACTTCAAAATCAAGATTGGTCTAATCACTATGGTGCAGGCCAATCCCCTCTGTGAGAAAGCAAACGAGGATGCGAGTTCTCAAATAAAATGATTCCTCTAGATTTGTAGCACTTTAAAGATTAAGGATGTCACACCCGATGCCATCCGTCTTTGACTATTTCTGTTCACCCTCCTTGGGAGAGCGAAGCAGTGGTTCTACGCGAACTTAAGTGCTATAAACACTTGGGAAAAGTGTTCTACGGCATTCCTCGCTAAATTCCTCCCGTTGGGCAAGATCAATACCCTACATGGAAGAATCTTAAGCTTCCAGCAAGAGCCCGATGAGTCCATTCTTGAGGCTTGGGAAAGGTTACAGGAGTACATCCTTGTTTGTCCGCACCATGGGATTGATGAGCGGCTCATCATCCAAAACTTCTGCACCGGGCTGACTCTGCCGTCTCGTGACCATGTGGATGCTACTGCTGGAGGAGTATTCTTCTCAGTTACGGTGACCAAATCTAAGGAAATTTGAGAAGATGGTTTCAAACATGGGTCGGAGCGATGGGCGTCTCCAGCGTTGACAGTGAGGAATGCACACCTTGAAAGAGGTGACATGATCGCTGCCAAACTGGACCTCCTTATGAAGAAGCTCTACTGTCAAACCAATGCAAATGTATTTGGCACCGCCCAGGCCTTAGACTCTCACATGACATGTGAGGTATGTGGCAAGACGGGTCATATGGGGAGTGACTGCCCCGAGCCCAGTAAGGATGCCTTGTACTTAGCCAACAACGGAAATTTCAAAAATGGCTACCGTCCGAGAGATTAAGGGTGGGGTCAACCATGTCGTTTCTTTCAAGGAGGCAACAACAACAACTATGGCAACGGAAATCAGCCCAACTTGAAGGAACTTGCCATTAGCCAACTCAAGATCGATGATTCTCTATACAAAAAGTTGTCTACTAATGACAAGACCCCAGAGAAGATCAATGCTAAGGTTGAAGGCTTAGTTTCTACCTTCAAGAACCAGTTGAGCTTCAACAAGATGTTGGAGACTCAATTAGCTCAACTCGCAACTGTTATCCCTCCATTGGAGGATGGAAAGATTCTAGGGCAGCCCGAGGCACCCCTGGAAAATGTGAGTGCAGTGACTACTAGAGGTGGAAAGACCACTCGTGACCCAATGTACCCCACTCAAGGGAAGACAACAGTTGAGAAGAACAAAAATGTCCCTTCTAACAAGGGGGGGGGGGGGGGGGGGTTAGTGAAAGAATGGCAATAGAATTTGAAAATACTACCTTCATGCCATTCCTTCAAAGATCCACATCAATGTGACCTTGATAGATGTGATGCAAGTCCCCACTTATGCTCGCTATCTCAAGGATATATTGAAAAACAAGCGACCATTCCCACCACAGAAGTTGTAAAACTAACGGAGGATTGCAGCGCAGCTATCCTCAACACGTTTCTGAAAAAGAAGAAGGACTCATGATGCCCCACTATATCCTTCTCTATCCCACTATTGTAAAAGCCCTAATTTCCATAATGCAAACTTCAGTTAGGACTAAAATTTTGAATGATATCAAGAAATAAGAAGGATATGAGAAAAACAAAGTATTTCAAAATCCAAAAGAGGGAATTCAAAAAAAAAATAAACTTAGCTACTGTTCAAATGAGTTTAGCATGAAGAATTGAGTTGACCATTGGATTCCAAATATTTCAAATAGTCTCCCTGCAAACTTTCATAATTTTTGAAGCAGGTTTGCTATTTAATTCAATAGCTACATTGAATTCAACTCAAATTCAAATTCAAGTTTGATTTCGAATGAAACTTGGGAAAATCAACAATTTGATTTCAGAATCAAAGTCTCCATATTCAGTTTGGCCTCCCCACAAATATCTAGCAATTTTGTAACAAATTAGGAGTGTGAATTGGACTGTCCAGTGAGTGGATGAGGATGAGCAAAATGTGGCACCCACCTGTCAATGTAAGAATGCTCTGTTCTTTTCATCCCAGGGCAACACCTCACGCCAGACAATTCCAGGCAGCTACCTGCTTGCCTGCTTGCTCCCCAACATGAATCCAGCTGCATACAGCAAGCCCCAGGGCTCCTCCTTATCTTTTCCAAGTCCCAGCACAAAAGCTTTGTTCTCTATTTCACCACCCAGGCACCATTTCTTGCCCCCCATCGAAGTTCTTCCTGTCCAGTCAAAATCCAGCAAGGATCATCAGTATTGATCGATTTTCTTCGCAGTGAGTTACTCCCTAACATGTTGCGCAGCTATGTGATCGTGTTCTCGTGCAGCTAGGCCACCTCGAAGCTCCAGAAACTGAAACCGTGGCCGCCGTCCTCTGTTTTTCCGGCCGCGCCTCTGCTCCCTCAGTACCCCGACGATACAGCCATCATCTCGCATCGGTCCTTGAAGCAAAAAGGTTTGCCTATGTGTATTCTAGCTGATGGTAAAATTTGAGCCCATGTCATGGACCGTAGACCCCGTATTTCCATTTCTTCCGACGAGCTTTGTGTATGAACTTAGCTAGGTCTCCAATTAAATTCGTTTCTACGTGTAGCAATTCTTCGTGGACGTGAGGCTTTATCTTATACACATCCAGGTGCTTCACCTCGAAGAAGAATCATCAAGTTTCATTGAGTAACCACGCCGGAATAGCAGTTTTCCCAACCGCCAATTTTTCACCTCGTCGGTTCATCATGGCCACCGTGTTCCAAAGTTTTTCTCTCCTTTTTGTGTCCATAATCATGCTCCCCATGCTTCCACAAATCTTTCTGAAGTTTCCCCGTGCGAAATAATCCACCGTAGAGCCCGGCCAACATGGCCAGAACCCTAGGTTCCACCGCCGCCGTCGGGTGTCCCTCTCCGGGCATTTATCGCCGGTGGTAACTGCTCCAGCGTGTTCCCCATTGATTTTTAGGTGGGGGCAGTGTGTAAAAGAGGCCGAGATAGCCTAGGATGGGCTGCGGCGAGTGGCCACCGCCAGGCGCCGCCGCGTGCCGCGCCTCAGCGCCGTGGGCGCGAGGTTGAAGAAGGCCCTGTGGGGCCCGTCCGTCAGCCTGTGTGGCGTGTGCCCCGGGTTTGCTGCGGCATTGGATCCAGTGTGGCCACGCCCGTTATCTCTATGGCCCGTGTGGCCTAAATCTGATTGGTCCATTTTAAACCCGTAGCCCCCGTCTTTATTCAAACTTTCCCATTTAAATTTAATTCCAGATTTGATTCCGTAAAAATCAATATCTCCTAGAATACTTGTCCAAAAATTCCCAAATAAATTTTGTTGGGACCAGGATGTTCTATACTTTCTTGTGTTTCAGTTGGGTCTGTATGAAAATCATTAATTTGTTCTCAATAATTCCATGAAGCAAAATGCTATTGAAATTAATTCTTGATGCTCCATTCATTAAAAAATTCCCAAACTTGGCCAAATAATTCCCTTAAGTTCCAGTAAACTTTTCATCTCCATTTGAGTTGATTTGAATAGCCAAATTGTGTTTCCAATCTATATGTACCCAAAAAAATCCAGAATGTACAGAAACTTTTCAGCAAATTGTCCAAACTTGTAAATTCAATATCTCACTGTATAATGCTTAGAAAATTATGAAACCAATTTTCTTGAGTCACTCTTGACCCCCTATAAACAGAACACCAACTTTTGCCCATGTTAAAGTTCTAGTTTTTCCATGAAAATTATGGGAAGTGTTTATCTACATTGAATTTTAGACAACAGAGACTTCCATGAATTGATCACAATTTTGGCAAGAACCTCACCCATTGTACCTAGTATCCTCTGTAAAATTTCCAGAACTAGTGTCCATTATTTATTATACTTAACTGTGTTTCTATTCAGCTATGTAATAATACCAATATCGATTCACTTGCAATATTCTTTGCATATCGAATAGTTGCCGAGCTCGAGGATACTCCAGAGCCACTGGAAGTCATCAACCCAGAGACTAACTTTAATCTCGTCTCGCAACCAGGCAAGCTCCGGTTTGCATTTAACAGCATTTTAAACTTTGATTTGTATCACACCATATGGGTTAGCATGTATGTGCATTAAGTCTAAGTTTTCTTGGAGTTTTCCACATGCATGACCAAAGAACCCATGAGAGAAGGGTAGTTGGTTAAGTCCTCGATATGTCCATGCTATGCTTAATGTTATAGTTCATTTGGTAGAAGTCGAGTAGTAGGAATCTACTCGCAAGTTTAGGAATTGGGTTCATACGGGATTGGTCGAGTGAGAGGTTCACCATTTGGTTAAATATGAGATCGGGCTTGGAGTAGGAGCAGCAGGACATATGGGCCTGTGAGCTGTAGATGTGCCTGTGTCGGTCAAGGACCGATCTGTGTGCAGCCCTGTTGAGCAAGTTTGAATGTACCAAAGGCATACTGGATATATGGGACCCAGTAAACCGATGTAACTTGTCCATCTTAGCGTCGGGGCATATCCCACTGCCTTATAGGTGCGGGTTGAGAGCAGCAAGGTGTAAACCTGCCAGCGGGTACGATGTACTCCGTGGGGGGCCTCTTGCTCATAGCGGTGAGACCGATTCAACGTGTAGGTAGCGGGTGAAAGGTTGCCCCATACAACATCAGTGGGGTGTGCCTTTGCAACTCCGAGTGTGGGTGTATGTGTCATGCTATTCGAGTATCCCTGCAGGTGTATATCGATTTGAGTCGCCGTCCCTCGCGGTTATTGAGTACCGCTTGTTCACTGAGTCATGACGTAGTTAATTAACTGGAGCTGAATATTATTGAATCATGCTTTATGGAATAATTATGTATTGATACTTGTATGTTTAGAACAGGTTGCTCACTAAATTTCAGATTTATGAAGCCTTAATTTGCTGCTGAAAGCTGAAAGTAAGGACTATCATTTAGACGAGTCTTTTATTGCAAACTGATAGCCTATATTACGTATATCCTACATATAGAGTTCCATGCTTAGTCACTACAAGAAATGTAAAATAAGGTGTTGGGGAATTTATGATTGTCAGGGTCGTCGCTTTTAAATAAATTAAATGAGTCGGTTTTACAAAACCGACACCTATAAATTATAAGCGTCGGCCCTAGTTTGAAGACCAACACACATAATAAATAAGTCGGTCTCCCCAACTAACCGACGCATATAAAGTAGTATGGGCATCGATCAGACCTACACCGACACACATATTAAATTTGGCCCGCACGCTTCGAAATATTTTGCGTCCAACCGCGCTCTGGATTCGAATTTTTTAATTGAACAGTCCCTCTTCTCTTTAAATGCACCTCTTCTATTTCTCTTCTCTTTCCCAACACTTTCTCCCGGCGCCCTCCATCTCGTCGACCGAGCCCGCCGCCGCCCCAGCCGCATCCTCCACGGCCGGCGCCCCGGCCCCCGCGCCCGCTGTCGCCCCAACCGCCTCCTCCGCGGCCGGCGCCCCGGCCCCCGCGCCCGCCGCCTCCGCCTGGCGCCCCGACCCCCGTGCTCGCCGTCTGCGCCGCGACGCGCCGGCCCGGTGCCCGCCGCCTCTCCGCGGCCAACGCCGCCTCTGCCTGGCGCTCTAGCCCCCGCGCCCGCCGTCTCCGCCTCGGCGCGCCAGCCCCCGTGCCCACCACCTCCTCCGCGGCCGATGTCGCCTCTGCCTTGGCGCACTGGCCCCCATCGTCCCGCGGTTGCTGCCTCCTCCGCACCCACCGCCTCCGCCTCAGCTCCCCTGCCCCCGCGCCCCTGCGCTCGTCGCCTCAAGGGCGCCCGCTCGGAGACCGCTGTCAGCCGCCGGCCCGACAACCATAAAAGGAATGAACATTAGAAGATTTCTGATGCAAAACGAATCTTGTAACACCGGTGTAAAAAATAAATAAAAAAGAAAAAAAAGACTCGGTACAAGAGAATCCCGGTGTAAAAAAAAAGATAAGGGTGTCGGTGGTTTCCGTGGCCGACGCACATATGCCTTTTAAATGTGTCGGTTCACGTGGCCGACGCATATAAATTTAAGGGTGTCGGTTTTTTTAACCGACGCTTATAGAAGTTAAGGGCGTCGACCCCGACGGACTTATAAGTTAAATGCGTCCAAAATATTTCGTCGGGTAAGAGCGTCGGTACACCGGCGCTTTTAATGTATGAATGTCGGTTTTTGTATACAACCGACATTTATATGGCTGACACCCTTTTATTTGTTTTTTGTAGTCAGTGGAGACGGTTAAGTCTTGCTGAGCCTTCGTGCTCACGGTTGCTATTTTAAGTTTTTGCTGCAGATGATGACGTATATGATGAAGGGTTCACCGGTGAGGTGTTGCCCCCGTCGGGGTACACGGCCACGTGGGAAACCTGCACGTCGACGTGATGTGATTTGTGTGCTGCTAGTGTGATTCCGTGCATGGGTTGAACGGAATGACTTTTGCATAGCTTAGGCTTTAGTGTCGAGAGCTATGAAATTATCTTCCACTGCAGTGTATTTTAATGTATATTATTTGAAAAGATAAAGCTTGTATACAACTATGTTGTTTTATGTAATATGATGTACCTTTTTCTGTGTGTTGTTGGGTGCCGCATCGCACGGCACCACCCAATTGCGATTCCTGGAATGTTGGGACTCTGGTCCCCACAACTATATCCTGCTCTATTGGGACACAACACTTTGACAAGGCACTTTGTTACCTTGGTGCAAGTGTTAGTGCCATTCCAAAGGTGGTCTTTGACAAGCTCAACTTCACCACATTGTCTCCAACATTGATGCAGCTCTAGCTGGCCGATTCATCAGTCCGCTATCTTTGGGTATCGCCGTAGATGTTCTCGTGAGAATCCAGAACTGCTTCATACTCATAGACTTCATGGTTCTTTACATGGAGGTTGAGAAGGAAATCCTGCTCATTCTTGGACACCCTTTCCTTAGCATCGCGAATGCTCGCATCGATGTGGGAGCCAGAGAAATCCGCTTCCATATCAATAGCAAGGAGGAGAAATTTGACTTTCAGCCAAGAAATGAGCAATCCTCCATGATATAAACCAAGTATGGCCCGAATGTCAAACACATCAAGGAGGTCAAAGTGACAGCAGCTCAAGTGGACACACTCATTGCATTTATGAGGAAATTGATTTATGAGGAGACTCCATCTTTTTGTCCACGTCGACATTTCAAGATTGAAAATTCAGGACTGTATGAACGGTTCAAGTCTACTAAACCGCCAAAGGAGGAATGATGGAAGAAGCAAGCCGAGCTGGCTGTGCCCACTTCTCTAGGGCCGGAGGCTAAAAGTTAAGCTTTATGAAGACAGAGGAAAATCCATCTCATCAGATTTTGGATGAGACCTCGCCCATAGGCTAATTTGTTAATTATCTCATTTTTGATTTGTTTTCATCCCCATTTGAACTTTCTCCATTTGAAATTTGCTTTTTCCACAGCATGTTTTCTTTTTCTTAGGGGGCTGGGAATTTTGTATTCTCAACTTAGATTTATTTTCTTTTATATTTTAAAATAAAAAATAAAAAACATTTGATTTGGGGAAGTTTTATTTGAGAAACAATTTTTTGTAGCAATTTTGTGGTCGATTCACCCAACAAATCGAAATATATCCGTTGGGAACCACATGCAAGAAGAGGGACTAGAGGGGGCCCACCCACAGGGCGGCGGAACCCCCTGGACGGCCGACTTGGGAGGTGTCATTTTGGCTCTCCCTCCTTCAACGGCTATATTATTTCCTCCTATGACCATTGGGGGTTCTACACTATTTATACTTGCCCAACTGAGTGTGTTGCTTGACACTTCACCTCATTTTTACCTCCCCAACTCAATCACTCACTTGCTCAAAGATTGTTTTGCTCTTTCTTGGAACACTCTCCCAATTCTGAGCCAAAAAGATTTGCTTTTAACCCCATTATACTTTGCATTTGCATTCTCAAGTTGCTCTCATGTTGGCAAAAAAATTTGTCAGGGGTTTTCGTTTGGTATCCACTAACATAACCCATTTCGAGTTTGTTTTGTTTGTTCTCAACTTGTGCAGCCATGCAGAGCATGAAAACGTTGTTCTGGAAGAGGAAAGGAGCTTCATCAAGCTCAAGCCATGGGAGAGACTCAAGCTCACACCTCTCCACCGAACCTATACCAACTCCACGGTGGGGAGGTGCGCAAGATGACGTCCCAATGGAAGAAGACGATGCTTAACTCCGCTTTCTCAACAACGAGGACCTCGACTTGATGCACAATGTTGAACAACAAGCTTACATCCTACTAGATCGTGAGTTCGCTCACACGAGGGCCTATAATCCGACACTACTCTCCAAAATTGGTATGAATTTTGGATTCTTTACTGTTTGGCGTGCATTAGGATGGGATAATTTTGCTCAAATAGTTGAGGAAGGTTCACACCTCCTCACTATTCAATTCCTATGCAACTTTAAATTAGGATTTGAATGTATTTCTTTTAGGTTTTTCCGAAAAGGATAATTTATCCCATGGAAGGAATTAAGTGAAATCCTAGGCTTCCATAGACGTTGTTTGATAAATTTAGACACTTTGCCTAAATTTAATAAATCGGGTGTTGGGCAAGAATCGACTAGTGAGATAGCATGTACGGGTCCTAGGAATAGCCACTTGCAAAACCACTTTATGCTTCATGCATAGATGGGTGGCTTTGGCTATGTTCCCTATTGGAGATGTTAGGGTTGTGCGCAAAGATGAACTTAGAATCCCTTTTGCCATGGTTAGAAAAATTAAAATTGCTCCTATCAAGGCTATGATGTCACAATGGTTAGAAAACACTAAAATGACGGGTCCAATTGAATGTATAACATTAATTATCCGCATCGCTACGAAAGTAGGTGCTTTAAAAAATATTTCAATTGAATATATTTCAGCACGCCGCTACTTCATAGATGATGGCTATCTAGTGCATGGACACACTCTTAAACTTGATCTAGATGGATACTTATTGCTTCTCTATCCCAACTATATAAATGAGATTCTGTTATCTAACCCGGATTTCATTTATACAAATGCCACCAACTAAACATTGCTCTTCAACATATCGAAGAGGTTCGTAGGAGTAATGTTTATGGCAGGGTCACAAGAAGTCGTTCAAGAAAAGCAGCTATGGAGATGCCTCCATGGTCTACTCTAGCCTATGAGTACCAAGAGGAATTGGATCCGACGGGTGATACCCCGCCTGGACCCAACCTCAAACGTATGAGGTCAGAGGATCGTCGAGGCCAGAGTCGACTACCACAAAAGGGAGATGGGACCCTTACGGTTCCTACTCAAGCTCTACTAGCTTGCCTCCTCCACCGATGAGTACACGTCATTCCTTTTTGGCTTGAGGTTCTTGTGACCTTGGCCAAGGAATGGTGGAAATCACTCAAAGGATGGGAGACCTTGAAGTGAGGACAGGCTACATCCTCAACACACTTCCAGACCACACCCAAGGTACCCACGACCGGCAGCAACAAATCGATGCACAGTTCAACAATGTCAACACCACGTTGCAACAACAATAGGCTGACCTCATGGCCTATTTTAGTCATCAAGGGTTCAACCCTTATTACGGAGATTGAGAAGAACAAGTTTGGGGGAGGACCCCCACTTGAGGTAACTTGTATCACATCCCATTTGCATTCCATTATTTTATTTCTTTCTTTCGACATAATTTGCATCTAATAATAATAATAATAATAATAATAATAATAATATAGTATAGTATAGGTTAGGATAATAAAATAAAAGATGTATGGTAAGAATATTTCTTTACTTTGCATAAATTGAAATGATGAATAGTTGCACTATTTTATTTTTTCTTAGTTCCTTGTATATAACTTAGTATTCTCCGAGTATTGTGTTTATTGGCTTAGAATATTCTTGCCCGAAAACTTGGAATTTGTGGGTAGAAAAATCTTAGCGCAATTCTAGTTTTTTGTGGGATATGATATAGTGACAAGAGTTGCTAAAATCCTAGTTGAAAGTGAAACTTGATTTTTCAGAGAAATCTAAAATGATAGTCCCTCATTTCATAGAAATTCCTACCAAAGCTGTATGATGATTCAAATTTGATAAACTTAGTGCATATGCTATTTGCCTTTTAGATTGAGCCTAGCCAAACTAGTATAGACCTATGAGAGAATTTTTTTTCATGCTTTTAAGATCATGATTTTAGGGGCACATGCTAAACTTCTACACTAGAAGTTAGCAAAACTTGATCATACCATTCAAAAAGATATTCAATGCTTTTCATGCATAATACTCTATTCAAAATATTTGAAAAAAGAGCAGCAAAAGACATGGCTACAAGAAAAGAAAAAGAATGTATGCTTATGTACAAGAGCATGACAAAAAAAAAGAGAGTAGCCATGTTTCATCTTCACAATAAATAGAGTGCATACAAAGGAGTCATCTTCATATTTCCACTCCACAAATATTGCATCACACTTGCACAAATATTAATCAAAAGTATGATTTGTTTTCTCCTAAGGCTTAGCCTTTTGACTAAGCAATATATGTGTCGAAAATGTGCCTACTCTTGATCCCTACCAAGCTCCACATACAAGCCTTATTTAGATGTAGGACAAGAAAGGCATTGCCTTGGCGAGAATATAAATACCACTTCCCACATAGGAGTGATTGAGAGAATCATTTGAGGGACTTAAGTTCAAACACCATTTGAAATTCTCCGTAAATTCGAGTGGAACTTAAACATTCGGTGATGCATGCTCACTTTGTTGTTCTATCCTTCAACAGCCCAAGAAAAAGATGAGGCATAAGCCCCATAAAGACTAAGAAAAAGGAGTGAGGTACCATAGCCAATTTATTCAATGCAAGGTATAATATGTTGTTGTGCACTTGGTACTCTTGAAAGATAGAACATTGTAGCAACTCCTGAACAACAACCTAAGTCTTTATTTTTCTTTGCGACTACCAAATAGTAAGTTTGGGGGAGTTTGTTGACCGTCGTTGTATAACAATTTCAACCATCCATATAACTCTTATGAGAAGGAATAAACATTTCTTACACACATCATCTTTAGATTTAACATAATTCCATTTGTACTTGGAGAAATAGTGCATGCAGGTATTCTATTGCAAAAATGATGAAGAATGAGGGGAGCAATCCTGAAAAGCGACACCCCGACCAATCACGTGACAACATGTGGCATCGCATGGATCCATGGACCCCACTAGCAATTCACATGGGCAAGGATCATGGGCCCACCTACTAGTGACCTGGAGGAAGCACACCCCTAGGGGTGCCAAGACCAGGTTGGCCAAACCAGAGGTTCGGTCGACTCCTTCCTAGCGCCGAACTCAGTCAGCAGCCACACGTCGACTCCTTGTGGTTCTCAGAAGTCGGTGGAGAGTGATTCACATGCAAAAGATGATGGGAACCGCCTCTACTCCGTGAATAACTAGGGGGAGAGGCCTCACTTCACACACACCCCTCAAGCATTCTCTCATTGTTTACACTAGTTCTCCTAGGTCCTTAGTGGAGGCTAGCATGTAGAAGGGGACTCTAGTCCCAAGTCCAAATTGGAAAGGTATGGCTCATGTATCTTTTCTTCTTTTTATGACTTTATATTTTATAATAATAATAATAATAATAATAATAATAATATTAGTCTCTATTTGTTCATATACTTGGGAAAAATATTTCTTTTTTGATTATGGAGTCCATGTATGTTCTAGCTGTAGATGATTTGTAGTCATAATGTTCATATCATGTTATCATAAACATCATACACCACCACTATAGTCTAATATGGTAATAATATAATTATGTCAATATGAATATGATAGTTCTTGGTCCCAACATTAGTTCAACAATGTTGAGGTTCGTCATGTCCTTAGGAAGGAACTTGTACTGCAGCTCTTGAGGCATTTACTTAATATATAAGTGTGGTGCTTAGAAAGTTAAGTAGCGTTGGATGTCTCGTAGACCCACGGGTTGTAGGGGTATGCAGCAGGTTGTGATGGTCCTGTCCATCTTTTGTACTCCCCCACGTTCGGCTACATCATAGGCTCATAGCAGGAATTGTCCTCATGTTTTCAGGGGTAAACTCGTGCCCGGTGTGTTGGACCACTAAGCCCTACTATTCATCGTTAGCATACTCATGTATATACTAATGGGCTATGTATATGAGTAATTAGAGCACAGTAGGAGTAACTCTATCTCATAATTTGACCTTCACTAGGACATCCATACCCCTTAGAATAGATTGCTTAGGTGTGTGTCACACTACATCCACTACATCATTTATCCATCCCGCAGGACTCCTCACTAGAACACCCTACTCTTCCTATGATCTTGCCACTTTTCACTTGCCTTCCTTTGAGATAAAATAAATATGATACCTTAAGGAATACTCTTAGGTTAAATACTAAAGTGGTACTTTCCGTGCGCTTGGGGAACTCATCTTGCTTTGGCTTAGGTTAGCCTAGTGCAAACTGCATAACTAGCACCTATTGCTAGGATGAACTGTAGACGTTAAGAAATATCAACAATACATCACCCTATCCCTTATGGGACTTATGCCTTCTCTTCTTCTTGGATGATTGAAAGATAGAACAACAAATTGAGCATGTATAACCCAATGTCTAAGTTCCACTTTAATTCCGAAGAGTTTCAAATGGTATTTAATTTCCAATTCCTCAAATGATACTCTCAATCACTCCTTCGTGTAAGTGGAATTTTCCTCACTAAGGTAATGCCTTTCATATCCTACATCTAAAAAAGGTTTTTTTTGTGAAGCTTGGTAGGGGGCAAGGGTAGGCATATTTGCAACACATATTTTGCTAAGTAAAAAGAGTAAGCCTTAGGAGAAAATGAATCATACTTATGATCAAGATTGTGCATGTGTGATGGAGTGGAAGTTGATTTTGAAGATGACTCCTTTTTGTGTGGACTCTTTTTATTGTAAGGATGAAGCACGACTACTTATTTATTTCTTTCTTTTTTCTCATGATCGTGTTATGTGAGCACACATATTATTCTTATTTTTCTTGTAGGCACGCTGTCGAAGTGTGGCAACGACACTTCGCCCGGTACTACTAAATTGTAGTCCACGGGGGTTCGTATTCGGATGGGGCACGTAAGATCACGAATAGATGATGACACAAGGGTTTTTACGTGGTTCGGACCGCCTGAGCATAAAACCCTACTCCATGGGGTGGTTGTTGATTGTATGAGTGTGTTGCGAGTGTCTGTGGTTGCTTGTATGCGCCTGAGCTTAGTTGTCCTCTACCGTGCGGCGCATCCCTTTTATATGCTAAGGACTGGCCGTTACAATATATACCTGGCCTGACAGGTGGCCCCGTATGTAATTAACCACCTATACACGATCTACATGTATAATCTGAGATTAACATTGTGATAATGTGCCTTAATGGCGGTGTTACCTATCTTGATAGTCCTTTGATCGTGTGTCATTAATACTGAATTAATGACACGTTAATCAGGTCTTGTAATGACTGTTTAATAGCCTCTTGAATGTCCGTGCCGTTGGAGATCCTGTAGTCTTTCCGTTGCAAGTTTAGGTCTGGAGGTCCAACACGTCGCAGCTCTGGAGCTTCCCTCTGTGGGGAGGTAGGTCCGGAGCCACTTGACATGTGGCGGCACCGGAGCTTCCCTCTACTAGGGGTTAGGTCCGAGGTTGCTGGACACATGGCGGTACTGGATAGAGGAGCCTCTATTTTATCGCTCCACCAACTAAGAACGGCCATGCACCGCCACCCATAGAATCAAGAAAGAGCTCTCAGTCTATCAATCCTTGCTATGTCTGGACCTGGTAAGTTTCCCCGTGTTGAGGCAAATTAAGCCACAGGCTCCACGCCTGGTGGTGCCCTTTTGTCAATTCCTTTAAGTTTCAGCCTTGCAACCATACTGCCCCCGGAACCCAAAGACTTTGATTTCTCATAAGGTGTCGGCGGAGTCCTATAAGAAACATCCGTCGATCCCTGGTCGGCATAGTTTATGGTTCAGACTAGGACGGTATCTGATCGTCTTTGAGCCCCCCAACTTTCGTTCTTGATTAATGAAAACATCCTTGGCAAATGCTTTTGCAGTTGTTCATCTTTCATAAATCCATGAATTTCACCTCTGACTATGAAATACGAATGCCCCGATTGTCCCTATTAATCATTACTCCGATCTCGAAGGCCAACACAATAGTAGCATCTATTTTAAGTGCGGTCCGAGATAGAGGACCAACAAAGCCTCATTGAGCCTCACTAGACACTCTACTGGGGGTTAGGTCTTCAACTCGGACATAGGAACTCCTTGGTTTTAAGTGCGGTATCAAGGAGTATCTGGTATCCTAGATACCGACACACGCATTGTACTTCTTTTTTCAATAAACTTGAAGAGAGTACTATGCATGAGGAATATTTTTAGGGACTGTGGTTTTGACATTACAGGAATCACATTGGGTGATGTCGTGCAATGCGACACCCAACAAGATACACGAAAAGATTACATACAACATTCAAATTCTTTATTTCTCAACATAGTATTATTTAAAAATTATGTACATAACTGGTACATAAGCACTAGAATACATAATCGGTCTCTCGAACCTAACTATGCAGAAGAGAAGCGGCCTAGTCCTAGGATTGCTTCCCAGTATCAGAACAAAGTATATATCACTACAGAAAAATTAGAACATTACGTCGGCCAAAATAACTTACGTCGGTGCCCCGGTCCACCGCCTCCCCAAGCTCACCAGGCCGCTGCCTCCCCGAGCTCCCGGGGCCACCGCCTCCCCGAGCAGTCGGGGGCCGCTTGTACTCCTCCCCGACATTGCACTTCCTCCCCAAGCGTTGCTGCCCCTGAGGCCGAGTCTGGCCGGCTGCCTCCTCCTAGAGCGATGCCGCCCTCTTCCTCTCCCGAGCGCCGCCGCCCTCGCCCGAGTGCCGCCGTCCCTGAGCCCGAGCCTTGTTGGCTGCCTCCTCCCGTGTGATGCCGCCCTCGCCCTTGCCCGAGCGCCGTCGCCCTCGCCTGAGCGCTGCCGTACCTGAGCCCGAGCCCAGCCAACTGCCTCCACCGAGCTAAGCCCCATATTAGTTGTTAGTATTTTTTGTTAATTTTTGCAAATAATTATCAATTGTTAGCTAGCACACTTGTCGGTACCCTGGGTACCGTATACCCCTTGAGATTGCAAAGATCTCAAGGAAATGTCATCTACTTAATTTGAAGACCTTTGGAGGCCCACATGTCAGACATAACCGGACCCGCTTCCCCAATATGGTTAGTCTCAGGGTCGCCACGTGTACGATCAAACCGGAGCTACCGCCCGCAAGGGGGAAGCTCCAGGCTATGTACCATAATGGCACCCCCGGACATAACCCCAGACCGAGGGAAGATACGGAACTGACACGTGTCTGGTGGCACCGGACCTATCTGTTCCCCACAGTATGCTCCGGAGCTGCCACGTGTCCGTCCGTCGGATCTTCAGCCTCAAACCTCCGGAAGACTCCACAATGGCTCCGGATCTTCAAAGAGGAATCAAGGACTTCAAGACCCGATTAAGTGTCATTAATACTATGTTAATGACACACGATCGGATGACCTTAATTACCAGTAATGGTGCTGTCAAAGCCCGTAACTCGATCATTAAGGGTAATTAAGCGCATCAAATGTGTATCAATATTAGTAACCGCCAGGGCCACATGTCGAGCCAGGCCAACTTGTAACGGTTTGTCCTTGTACTATAAAAGGACAGGCCGACGATACATGGGAGGGATTTGACCGGCTTTGATCTGATCGCACACTCTCAACTCACATCATCTGAGTTGAGTTCGTACATCCAATACAACACCAACACACCCCGTGGAGTAGGGTATTACGCTCAGGCGGCCCGAACCACGTAAATCTTCGTGTCTCCTGTGTCATTTTACATTTCACCTTCTCAAATCTCCGCGCGCCCACACCGAACTTCAAGCTCCGCAAACACTTTAGTAGTTTCGGGAGATCTGCCGGATCAAAACCACCGTCAGTTGGCGCGCCAGGTAGGGGGCCTGAGATTTCAAGAATGGTGAACTCAGCTGCTGGATCATCCAATGGTCATCCTGCTGTTCAAGCTGTTGGGGGCAATCCCTCCAATATGCAGCCACCAGCAGGAACCTCAGTTCCAGCAGGAGTCACACTTCCCTCACCGCCGCCTCCGCCAGCAAATCAAGCTGGGCAGCGCGATGGTGCACCGACGTCAATCACTGCGTCGGCGAATCATGACAACCCGGAACACGCGCTCCATGCAGCACGTGCTCTCCTTCAGCGCCCACCACCTCCGGATGCATCCCGAGATGCAATGGAGCAGTGGAGGGCCGATGTGGAACATTTGGTTGCAGCAGCAGCCGATCGCATCAGCAACCAGGGTCCTCCTCCTTAAGGACGGGCCCCGTCGTAGCGACAGACCTTGTCTGGCAGACTTGGTCCGCACGTTTACAACAACAGGAGACGTGCTGTGACGTCATTGCCCTCTGGGGCGCGACGCACTCACACGGTATCAAGGCTTTCAACTCATGACCTCCGGGCGGAGCTTGATCGCCGATACCGTCAACAAGACGGTCGTGTCCATATCGAGCGTGCTCGTGAAAGACGAGAAGATCAGGACATTCCTGCTCCTGAAGGAGTAGGAGGAGGCTGTTTAGCCCTGGCCATGCATCTGCGTATGGTCATGTGGCCACAGAAATTCCGGCCTCACCTACCAGAGAAGTTCAACGGAACCGTTAATCCCGTCGAATTTCTTCAGATTTACTCCACTGCTATCCTGGTAGCTTGAGGAAATGAGACCGTAGTGGCCAACTATTTTCCAGTGGCTTTAACTGGGACCGCCCGGTCCTAGTTTATGAGTATTCCACCCAACTCCATCAACAGTTGGGAGGAGTTGTGCCGGCAGTTCACCGCCAACTTTGGGAGTTCATACACCCGACCAGGCAACGAACTGGACCTTTTTACAGTCGTGCAAAAAGGGGGAGAATCCCTGCGATCATTCATCCAGAGATTCTCTCAGGTACGAAACACTATCCCTTCTATCTCTAGCGCTTCTGTCATTGTAGCATTTAGACAGGGCGTACGGGATAAGAAGATGTTGGAGAAACTGGCGATCAAGGAGATCACCAGTGTCACGGAACTCTTCAGCTTGGCTAAATAATGTGCCAGAGCTGCGGAGGGCCATGAAATGCACTCCAAACCACCTCCGGAGGATCACAAAAAATCCTCCAAAGGCGAAGCCACTACCTCCGGGAGTGGCAAGAAGAAGAAAAAGACCAACGGCAAGAAGAAGCCGTCAGCCAGCGCATCTAATGTTGCAGCTGCTGCAGCTCCGGGTGGCCGGGGGCCACGCCCCGAGAAGCGATCTCGACCGTCTTCTGAAGACGGTGGCAAACCCAAGGTGTGGTGTCCAATTCATAAGACGAACAACCACAGTTTGGAAGACTGTCGGGAGGTCCAAAACCTTGCCGAGCGCTACAGCAAGCGCCCGGAAGAAGTTCCTTTCTGACAGAGGGAAGGAAAACAAAAAGTTGATGAAGCTCCGGTTGAAGAGGAGTTAGGTTTTCAAGATCCCAAAAAGGTCCTGAAGGTCGTCTACACCTACGTCGACGTCGATTCTGACGTCTCTGACAACGAGCGTCGGAAGACCATGAACACCATTTATGGTGGATCATGGGACATCACCTCCCGTCGCGTCCTCAAGACAATGCGTCGGGACATGGCCACTGTAGCTCCTACAGCCAGGGTGGAGCCTCATCGGAAGTGGATGGACACGGCCATCACTTTTGATGCTTCGGACTGCCCTCAAAGCATGGTTGGAGCAGGACAGTTACCTTCGATGGTATCTCCTACCATCAATAACATTCAGCTCCACCATGTTATGGTAGACGGAGGTTCGGGGCTGAACCTCATAAGCTTCGAAGCTTTTACCAAGCTTTAGCTCCGACCTTCAGATCTTCACCCCTCCCGACCTTTCTTTGGAGTAGGTCCGGGAGCCATTACCCCACTCGGTGCTATTACTCTCCCCGTTACCTTCGGGACCCGGGAGAAGTATCGCACTGAGAAGTTGGTCTTTGACGTTGCTCAGATCAACTTACCTTTCAACGCCATCTTGGTAGGCCTGCCTTGTACAAATTCATGGCAGCTGCTCATTATGGCTACTTGGTGTTTGTCGGTACCCTGGGTACCATATACCCCTTGGGATTGCAAAGATCTCAAGGGAATGTCATCTACTTGATTTGAAGACCTTCGGAGGCCCACATGTCAGACATTACCGGACCCGCTTCTCCAACATGGTTAGTCCCAGGGTCGCCACGCGTACTATCAAACTGGAGCTACCGCCCACAAGGGGGAAGCTCCAGGCTATGTACCATAGCAGCACCCCCGGACCTAACCCCAGACTGAGGGAAGCTCCGGAACTGACATGTGTCAGGTAGCTCCGGACCTATCTGTTCCCCACAGTATGGTCCGGAGTTGCCACGTGTCCAACCGACGACTCTTCAGCCTCTAACCTCCAGAAGACTCCACAACGGCTCCGGATCTTAAAAGGGGAATCAAGGACTTCAAGACCCGATTAAGTGTCATTAATACTATATTAATGACACACGATCGGACGACCTTAATTACCAGTAATGGTGCTGTCAAAGCCCATAACTTGGTCATTAAGAGCAATTAAACGTGTTGAATGTGTATCAATATCAGTAACCGCCAGGGCCACATGTCGGGTCAGGCTAACTTGTAACGGCCTGCCCTTGTACTATAAAAGGACAGGCCGGCGATACAGAGAGGAGACTTTGGAGACACGCTCACTCTACATTCTCAATTGACGTTGAGCTCATACATCCAATACAACACCAACACACCCCGTGGAGTAGGGTATTACGCTCAGGCAGCCCGAACCACGTAAATCTTGTGTCTCTTGTGTCACTTAACACTTCACCTTCTTGAATCTCCGCGCGCCCACACCGAATTTCAAACTCCTCTAACACTTTAGTAGTGTTGGGAGATCTGCCGGATCAAAACCACTGACAGTGTTAAAGATGCCAACACCAGTAGGCGTTCTCCGGATCCACGGAGATCGCACTGCAGGAGTAACCGCTTTGGAAGAACTTCATGCGCTTAAGGAGGACTCCAGGCAGGAGCAAGCTCCAAAACCCCCGAGCATTCGTCAACGAGGCTCGACTTCTGCACCTCGAGTGCAGCCAAGCGGCGACACCGACATTCCTATCAAAGTCGTCCAAATCGGTTCCGATGCCGCTCAGACCACCCATATATCGGGGGGACGGAATGACAAATAGGAACTCGCGCTCATCGCTTTCCTCCGGGCTAATGTCGACGTGTTTGCCTGGCAACTGTCACAAATGCCTGGGATCCCCAGGGAAGTGATTGAGCACAATCTGAAGATCTACCCTGACGCCCAGCCCGTGCATCAGAAGCCTCGGAAGCAATCCGTGGAGCGACAGAACTTCATTCGACAAGAAGTTAAGAAGTTGCTCGAAGCTGGATTCATCCGAGAAGTCTTCCATCCAAAATGGCTGGCAAACCTAGTCGCTGTGCCCAAGGTCGGTGGGAAGCTTCGGATGTGTATTGACTAAAAACACTAAATAAGGTATGTCCAAAAGATCCATTCTCACTACCTATAATAGATCAGATAGTGGATTCCACCTCCGGGTGTGAATTATTGTGTTTCCTAGACGCATATTCTGGTTATCATCAAATCAGAATGTCTAGGGAAGATGAAGAGCATACCTCTTTCATCACAGTAGATGGATTGTACTGTTATACAACCATGCCATTTGGTCTCAAGAATGCAGCTTCAACCTTTGTACGAGCTATGTACAAAACTTTTTAAGAACTCATTAGAGACATAGTGGAAGTGTACGTCGATGACATCGTGGTCAAGGTCAAGAACAAGGAGTCACTCCTCGACACCTTGCAGGCTGTCTTCGACAAGCTGCGGGTCACCCGCTCAAAGCTAAACCCAGACAAGTGTGTCTTCGGGGTTAGCTCCGGAAAACTTCTTGGTTTCCTGGTAAGTCACCGGGGCATAGAAGCAAATCCGGCGAAGATCAAAGCCATTGAAGACATGCGGCCACCCGCCCGCATCAAGGATGTCCAAAAGCTGACTGGATGTCTAGCAGCCCTCAGCCGGTTCATTTCAAGACTGGCGGAATGGGCACTTCCCTTCTTCAAGTTATTGAGGAAGTCCGGACCATTCCAATGGTCTGAAGAAGCAGAAAAGGCGTTCCAGGAGCTAAAACAGTTCCTCACCACCCAACCAACTCTGGTAGCTCCGAACCCTGGTGAGCGTTTGCTGCTTTACATTTTAGCAACTGACGAAGTCGTCAGTATGGTCCTGGTTGCGGAGAGACCAGAACCATCCCATGCTCAGGAATCCAGACCCCTCCGGGAGGGTCCGGAGGTTCCTGAAAGCGAGTCTGGGTCCCAGTTCCCAGACTTGAGTCCACAAGAAGTTACTTCAGAACACCCAGACCCATCTGGGAGGGTCCAGGCCGCTTCTAAAGAAGCTCCGGGTCCTCCCAGCAAGGACCCGGAGGTCCCCAAAGAAAGTCCGGATCCCTCCGGGAGGATCCGAGACAATGAAGAGGAAGCTCCGGACCCCTCCGGGAGGGTCCGGACCATCCAGCGCCCAATGTACTTCATCAGTGAAGTACTTCATGACGCCAAGACTCGATACCTAGAGATGCATAAGCTTCTCTATGCAGTTCTTATCGCCTCCAGGAAGCTTCGCCATTACTTCCAAGCTCACAATATTTCGGTGGTGACTTCTTACCCACTTCGAGCAATCTTGCATAATCCCAATTCAACTGGGAATATTGCAAAGTGGGCAGCAGAATTGGCCGAATTCGATCTCGAATTCATTCCAAGGCAAGCAATCAAGAGTCAAGCATTGGCAGATTTCGTGGCGGAATGGACTCCCTCTCCATCAAACCCTGGGGGCCCCAGTGAGCAGAAGCCGGAACACAAAGCTCTGGTCTTCACCGAGCCTCACTAGACACTCTACTTCGACGGCTCCATGCAAAAGCAGGGGGCCGGAGCTGGAATCCTTCTCCTCGCACCAACTGGGGAGAAGGTAAAATACATGGTACACCTTGACTTCAAGGCGACCAATAACATGGCAGAGTACAAAGCACTCATCTACGGACTAAAGGTGGCACTGTCATATGGTGTCAAGCAACTGCTGGTCAAGGGAGATTCACAGCTCATCATTAAACAATTGAAGGGTGAATGCTCCTGCAACAATCCCCAGCTAGCTGCTTACCTCCTTGAAGTCCAAAGGCTTCAGAAGGACCTCGAAGTACTAGACCTCCACCACGTCTAGCGTGTCCACAACGCTGAAGCCGACGAACTCTCGACGAAAGCGTCAACCGGAGCTCCAGCTCCTGACGGAACTTTTGTCCAGAGGTTGTCAAAACCCACAGCTCAGCCTGCCGAACTGAGCGAATGGGGCGAGATCAGCATCCCGAAGCTGACGGTCTTGATGGCCCTGTTACCATGGCAGCCATCAAGGGTCGTAGGTGCTGCCGGAAGCTCCGAGCAACCCAGCACGCAAGACTCAAATGCTCAAGTTAGCTCCGATGCATGGATCTCGGTGATCCAGAGCTACTTGAAAGACAACATCCTTCCTGACGATGATGTATCCGCCGACCGGATAGTCAAATTGGCTAAAAGATACACGTTGGTAGAAGGGGATCTCTACCGGCGCGATGCTAACGGCGTCCTAATGCGGTGCATCACAAGGGAAGAAGGCTGCGAGCTCCTCGCAAAAATCCATGGAGGCGAGTGTGGGAACCACGCGTCTTCCCGCACGCTGGTCGGTAAAGCCTTCCAGCATGGCTTCTATTGGCCTACAGCACTCCAGAATGCAACTGAGCTAGTGAAGAAATGTGAAGCATGCCAATTTCATGCAAAGCAAATTCACACACCAGCTCAGCCTCTACAAATGATACCTCCTACATGGCCCTTCGCCGTGTGGGGGATGGACATCTTGGGACCTTTCCCAAGAGCCGTCGGAGGTTACAAGTTCCTGTATGTCGCCATTGACAAGTTCACCAAGTGGCCGTAAGCAACTCCAGTTGTGACAATAAACAAGAAATCTGCTATCAACTTTTTGCAGTCCATTGTATGCAGATTTGGAGTCCCAAACAAAATCATTACTGATAACGGGACCCAATTCACAAGCTCTGCATTTCAAGGATATTGCGAAGACCTCAGCATTCAAGTTTGCTACGCCTCCATAGCTCACCCGGCAAGCAATGGCCAGACCGAGAGAGCAAATGCTGAAATACTTAAAGGACTCAAAACGCGCACCTATGAGCGCTTGAAAAAACATGGAGCCAACTGGATTGAAGAGCTTCCGCCCACTCTATGGGCCAACAGGACAACCCCAAACCGGTCAACTAGAGAGACACCCTTCTTCCTGGTGTACGGAGCTGAAGCAGTCCTTCCTCCGGAAATCACCTTAGGGTCACTCCGGGTCCGGACCTTCGACGAAGCCACGCAGGACCAGCTCCAGCGTGAAGACCTAGACCTCCTTGAGGAGGGAAGGTGCCAAGCAGCTGTTCGGAATGCCCGATACCGCCAAGCTCTTCGGCGCTATCATCAGTGGCATGTACACAAGCGACAGCTCGAGGAAGGTGATCTGGTGCTATGGAGAATACAATCCAGAGAAGGGTTAAACAAACTCTCCCCCAGCTGGGAGGGACCCTTCCGAGTGATTAAAGTATCCCGTCCCGGAAGCGTTCGCTTGGCTACCGAGGATGGGACACCTCTCCCAAATCCTTGGAATATTGAGCACCTCCGTAAGTTCTACACTTAATATCACGAAGGTGAGTCTGTAGTAACTTGAGGTGTATGTTATAGAGTCATTGTACAGAGTCGGGTAGTTCCTCTGGGAGAACAGCCGGACCTTTCCCGGAAGGTCCACAAAGTTCATGCAACACTTGTCACAGTCTCAGGACTAAAAGTGTGGCTAGCTACCCTGGGTCAAACGAGAAATGAAACATGCTTAGCATGTTTCCGTACCCTAAGAGTGTACTTGTTTCCCATGTACCCCAGACCTATAATGAAAGACATCTTTATGTGAAACAGACTCCACGTGCATTTATTTTGTACAGGCTCAACATTTTTTATTTTTCTCTTTCTTGTCTATAACAAAGTTGTACAATTCATAAGAAATTTTAGTTTGACCAGTTCATGTACAATCCGAGCTGTATTGTCAATTCTTTTGGATTCAAATATTGTTCATGGACCACTCGCCTAAATGCCGCCAAGCCAATCTAGGGCCGGAGTGTGCTATCGACTTAGCCTGGTCAAGCACCCTAAGTACGCCACTCTACCTACACCCCGGCAGGCCGAAGTAAGGCGGGTCCAAGTACAATTGGATCTAAAAGAAGTAAGGCAATGCATTCGCTTGTATTCAGAATTGTGTTTGACCTAAAACTTTCTCGGGAATCATAAGCCGCAACGAAGTTATAGGAAAGGAGCGAAATTTTACTATTTTTCTTGGCTTCAAGTGTGCAGGAAAAATAAAGAATCCACGTTGATGGAGAAAAGCTGGAGCTAACGAAGCTCTGACTCCCCCTAGGTGGCCTGTAATCGATGTTAAACATTGAAAACGAGCATCACCAGAGAAAACAAGCTCCGGTAAAGCTAGGGGGGCAGCCGTCGACGTAGAATAAAAGATGGTGAGAAGACCCCACAAGCGGAGTCTGCTGCTGACAAACTACGCGTTGGCAAAGGTCACTGCCGGAGCTACTAAGCTCCGACACCCCGGAGGGCTAACTATTGATGCTCTACGCGTTGATAGGAACTATTGCCGGAGCTACTGAGCTCCGACGGTAGTCAATGCCGGAGCTTCTGAGCTCCGATAACCTCAGGGGGCCTTCACTATCGAAGACTTCGGACCTACACTCTACAAGTTCGAAGCAAACGAGTCTTCAACAAAACGCAATATCCTCTTGGTACATGTTCACAATCAAATTGTGTACATCTACCAGGGGGGCAAGTGAAGACAAAAGTGTTGAAGACAAAAAATGAAATTCACAAAAATTTGGATTTCATTCATCTGGAGACAAGGGATTACAAAATTGGTGAAGAAAAAGAGAGAATACAAGTGGGAGCTACAGAGATGGTCCTAGACCCTATGGAAGAACTGGGCGACCTTCTGAGCAACCTCCGACACGTTGGTTCGGGTGGTTTCACCTTCTCCTTCGACGGGACCTTCAAGCACCGGGTCCAGAGGGAATTGGGGATCCCGGCTGGTGTAGCACGTCAGCACATACTCTGCGATGTTCTTCGCCAGGGACTGCCCCTCAACTTCCAACTGGTCCGCAATGACGTCACCCACCTTGGAGAGTTTGTTACCCGCCGAGCTCAACGCCTACAACGCCAGGTCCGGCTCCGGCTCTGGATCATCCGGACGCACAGGACTGAAGCCCATCGATGTCAGCGCGTCGTTGGCTTTGCTCAGGAACTCCCAAACTTGTAGGGAGTCCGCAGCCCTCAAGCCCTTCAGTTCCTCCAAGGATCTTTTGGCCGCTGCCAGTTCAGAATTCTCGCGAGCAAGGCGCTCAACCTCTTTGGCATTTTGCTGAATCTTTTTAGCAACCTGCTTCTCGAGTTTTCTGAGCTCCTCCTCCCGGAGGTAGATCTTGTTCCGGCGGTCAACCAGGTCCTTCTCCCTGCCCCTAACTTTCTTCTCTCTGGCAGCGATGGCACACTCTTGCTGGTAGAGTTCTTGCCCTCGCACCCATGCCTTCTCCTCCTCCTCAACGCAACGCTCCTCCAATTTCTTGGCGCGT
The DNA here is from genome assembly GCA_036927565.1 of Tuctoria greenei. NCBI lineage: Eukaryota > Viridiplantae > Streptophyta > Magnoliopsida > Poales > Poaceae > Tuctoria > Tuctoria greenei. The sequence continues at coordinate 121,685,734 of JAYESD010000005.1, forward strand.
TCCTCGAGGCCCTTGTCAGCCAGAGCCACCTTTTCGGCGAGATCCTCTTCCCTCTTCAAGACGTCATTCCGCAGCTCTAGGAGTTTTTGCTCTTCGTCTTCGAGCCTCTTCTCCCTCTCCTCAAGTGCCTCCCGGTGCTTGATGAGAGTAGTGTTAATGGCTTCAAGCCTTTCTTGGCGATCATCAGCCGCACTATTAGCTGCCTTGGTCTGCTCATAAATGGCCCCGGATTGAGCGTCGAGGGCACGAGTCAAGCTCTCCCTATCATCCAATAATTTGCCCCAGTACTCCAGGTGGACCTTCTCCTGTTTGATCCACTCCTTGTCGTCTGCCACCCTCGACTGCGCCAGCTTGGTCTCGAAGTAGAGCCAGTTACGCCACCGCCTAAGGGTTTGGCGCTCCTCTTCAAGAGCCTTGCTGTCGTGGTAGAACGCCAGCTGTACTTGACACGGACTGGAGCAAGTGTTGTCAATGGACAACGACAGGGGAATAGGGTCCGGACCTGTTGGGGTCTCCTCCATTGGTTCCAGCGGGTTCTCGCTTACAAAAATTGGGTCCCACTCCACAAGAGTGGTCCCCTGAGCCTCCACGGCACTAGGGCCGTCCTCTGGGATAGCCTCAGTCGCTGCCGAGGAGGGTCCCGCAGAAGAAGTTCCGACCCCTGGATGTGGTTCTGAAGGCCCTGCCGCCAGGTCTTCATTTGCCCCCTCACGCAGGGGGCCAGCGACTTCATCTGGGCACCCTGGCCCAGCAGCAGGCACCTCCGCCGTCATCACATCCGGAGCAGGGGCAACTTCAGGCTCCAGCCTGGGCTCCTCCTCCGCTGGTGGCTCGGGTGTTGGCACCTCGACCACCATGGGTTCGAGTGCTGATGCCTCCACAACAACCGGCCCTAAGGCCGGAGCTTCAACCTCAACCGGCTCAGGCGCCAGAAGATCTTCAGTGGCAACCGGCTCTGAGGCTGGAGCTTTGGAGGTAGCCGGCTCAACCGCTGGGACTTCCTCACCATCCGGCTCGCCCGCCGAGACTTCAATAACCTCTGGCTCAACCGCCGGGGCTTCGACGATTTCCGGCTTTGGGGCCGGAATCACTGCTTCCACTGGCTCAACGGCCAAAGCTTCCATCATCTCAGCATCAAGACCCGGGGCTTTAACCTCCGGGGCAGGTGCCGCTGGTGCATCTTCTCTCCCGTGGTCCAGCGCTACCACGGGAGTCTCGGGGGACGATTCGAGGTCCATGAACACGACAGCTGGCGCTGGAGCTGCCGCAGCTTCAGCCACCACTTGGGGCGGCACCGGGACAGGAGCAGAAGCCTCCGCCCTCACAGCTTCAGCTGCAGTGGCTGAGGGTGGAGCCTCACTCCTCTTCTTTGGGACGCTGCAGATGATGGATGAAGAAACTTAAAAAACAGTTATTACAACAAAACAACTATCTGAGGTAAAGATTAAAAATTACCTCGGAAGGCTTCCGCACCAGCTTGCACGGAATCTCTTTCCCAGGCGTTCTGGACTGACCATAGCCGCCGCCAGCGTGGTAGATCTGGAAGCCCCCCCCCCCCCGGAACTTGTTGCAGCTGCGGGCATTTCCTTAGTCGAGGCCCCCCTCGACCGGGAAGGACCTCCGGACCCAGAGGCCTCAATTGGCCCGGGTGCTGGAGTCGCATGCCCGGAGCTAGCACCCCGGGAAAGACGCTGCTGCAGGTACAGTTACTGCAGTTGTAGAAGACCTCCCCCTCCGGGGAGAAGGAGCTGCTGCAGAGGACGCAGGCCTGACGGACCTTCTGTTGGCATGCTTCAGTTTCCTCTTCCGGCTCAAGGGTTCGTCCGCCGGATCCTTGCCCTTGCCGACGACTTCGGTCCTTGGCTTCGGGGTAGGGTCGGAGCCACCTTCAGAAGCCCCAGGGATCACCACCCTGGAGGTCGATCTTCTCTCGATGACACCAAGGTCGTCAAGCACTGGCATCGTCCGCTGGAGCTCCCTGCTGAACTCTACTTCCACGTTCAGAGGGAGGAAAGCTGGTGGCCGGGTCAAGTCATCACCCGCAAAATCGATGCTGTGCTGGAATTTCTTGAGATGAAACTCCAAGGTCGCCCCCTCCATGTTGGACTTCAGCCCAGTCTCGACCCGGTCGTCGTCCATCACACTGTTGAGGGCCCAAGCGAGTTTTTCTCTCCTCTTCAGCGGTGCCCAACTGTTGACTAGGAAATTGCAAAATACCGCCTGAGGAGTTACTCCTCCCTCCACACACTGGCGGATCCTGGTCAGAGCAGGGTTGAAAGCATCCGACAGCACCGGAGCTTCACTCCAGACTGTAGTGTCGATGTTGGGGAGGCCTTCGGGCAGCTCCAGCTTCTCGTGCTCCTCCACCTGGATGACTATCCAGTCTTTCTTCCAATCGTCCCACTTTCGAGAGGGAAAGGACCGGAGGTACTTGAATGGGCACTTCTTGCGCTTCACAAAGTAATAGAAGCCAAGGTACTCATCACCCCTTCCGGTGGTACGGACGGTGAAGAAGGTCCGGAAAAGCTCAATGCAGGGGGGATGCCCACCCATATTTTGCAGAAGTGGACGAAGACAGACACTAGAAGAATGGAGTGGGGGCCAAGGTGGTACAGCTGCAGACCATAGATGTCTAGCAGCATCAAGAAAAAGGAGGAAAAAGGCGGGACCAACCCCACCATGGCGTACGCAGAGAAGTACACCATCTCGTCGGCGTGCTCCCTCTCGAACGGGAGCTCCCCACCGGCGCGGACCTGGTGGTTGAAGAAGTCCGAGGACCACCCCATGAGGGCTCGGACCTTCTTCAGGTCACCTTCGGTCTTCAAGCGGCTCTTGCGGAGACCCAACTCCATCGCAGCACAGTGAGGCAAGGGAGGAAAAGCAAGCACAAGTTTGGGAGTTCGAATACAAGTTCAGATGAGAGGCGTAAAGAACCCCAGACGGTGCACGCTTTCCTTCTTAAGTAAGCCCCCACAACGCTTGGATGGAAACCGCAAGAAAGTCGAAGATACTATTCAAAAATTTCACCCTGTCGATGACAAGAGGGCCTGGGACCACCCCGACGATCAAGTCGAGGTTCTTACCCAGGTGAATGGTTGTAATCAAGAGAGGTGGGAAGCCCGAAGGCAGCGGCCTGACAAGGCGCGCGGAACCGATACGATTTTCGTATCGGGGACCGGCGACCTTCAATTGCGTGAGATCCGCACGCCAAAGATCTCATTTGCCGCACCCGGGATATGCCACGCGGCGAGGATTTAACTCCAAAACTATCGCCAACGGCACATCTGAAGACCTTTGAAGACTCGGCTCAAAAGTCAAAGGATGGACCCACCTCCGGCGAAATGACTTCACCCAAGGGGTCTTCCCCAGAGGTCGGCCCAGGGGGCCACTGTCGGTACCCTGGGTACCGTATACCCCTTGAGATTGCAAAGATCTCAAGGAAATGTCATCTACTTGATTTGAAAACCTTTGGAGGCCCACATGTCAGACATAACCGGACCCGCTTCCCCAATATGGTTAGTCTCAGGGTCGCCACGTGTACGATCAAACCGGAGCTACCGCCCGCAAGGGGGAAGCTCCGGGCTATGTACCATAATGGCACCCCCGGACCTAACCCCAGACCGAGGGAAGCTCCGGAACTGACACGTGTCTGGTGGCACCGGACCTATCTGTTCCCCACAGTATGCTCCAGAGCTGCCACGTGTCCGACCGTCAGATCTTCAGCCTCAAACATCCGAAAGACTCCACAACGGCTCCGGATCTTCAAAGGGGAATCAAGGACTTCAAGATCCGATTAAGTGTCATCAATACTATGTTAATGACACACGATCGGACGACCTTAATTACCAGTAATGGTGCTGTCAAAGCCCGTAACTCGGTCATTAAGGGTAATTAAGTGCATCAAAATGTGTATCAATATTAGTAACCGCCAGGGCCACATGTCGGGCCAGGCCAACTTGTAACGGCCTGTCCTTGTACTATAAAAGGACAGGCCGACGATACATGGGAGGGATCTGACCGGCTTTGATCTGATCGCGCACTCTCAACTCACATCATCTGAGTTGAGTTCGTACATCCAATACAACACCAACACACCCCGTGGATTAGGGTATTACGCTCAGGCGGCCCGAACCACGTAAATCTTTGTGTCTCCTGTGTCATTTTACATTTCACCTTCTCAAATCTCCGCGCGCCCACACTGAACTTCAAACTCCGCAAACACTTTAGTAGTGTCGGGAGATCTGCCGGATTAAAACCACTGACAACACTTAATGGGCAATTAGCTAGAAATTGTTTATACTTTGTCGAGGTGATATGAACTGTTTTCAAATATTTTAATGGTAGAATGAGATTGAATTGCTGCCATGCATGCTAAGAATTTTTTGCCGCTCGTCTTTTCCAGATATGAACAGAGTTAGAAACTTTGTCCACTATGCTTGGCATTCATATATACTTGTAGCCGACGCATATAAACTCTGGGAGAATAATGTGATGATTGTGATAATAATAACATTTGGAAGAACAGCACCGCCGCCGCCCACCAAGGCCTCGCCCTACCCCCCTCCTTTTTACCCGAACACATGCCATTGGGCCATTGGCCCCACCGCCCCGTCCTTCAGCTTCTCGAGCACGCGAAGCCCTGTCGGCGGATTTCCTTCCCGCCCCACTCTCTTTGACCCTCCTCTCCGGCTAGAGAAGACATAGTTCAGCGGGCATAGGACAACATGGTTGTTGTGGTGTACTCACTACTTGCCTTCACTTGGCACTCACTTCGGCACATCACTCAACACTAGCACACACAACCTGCATTTGCCTGACACTCGACTCTCATTTTTATTTCAGCTCTCTGTCGAACGCCGCCACCACCTCTCTGTCGCACGTCGCTTCACCTTGCTGCCGCAGGTATGCCGCATGTTGCCTCCACCTCACGTTATGATGATGCAATGTTTATGCAGTCGTATTATGAATAGAATTGAATTAAAATTGATGCTTATGTTTAAGTTGAGAATTGAATTGCTTATGTTTATGTTGAGATTGAATTGCTTATGTTTATGTTTAGAATTAAAGTGTCTATGTTTATGTTTATCTTTATGTTTATGAATTGATAAATTACAATTTAATAATTGTTATATTTAGGTTTAATTGAATTTCTTAGTTTTTTAAATTATGGTTATAATTTTAATTTTGTTGCTTGAGTGTTAATATATGTACAAAAATGGGCTTCGGGTTGGCTTGACCTGACACGACCCATTTAGGGCCCGACGGGGCCCATTTAGTTGGAAGTTAAAGTATGCATCTAAACGGGCACAAAAGCGAAACGATGATTGTGCGGACAGTAAGAAGTCGCGCATGTGGATGGCGGACCCCGACAAACACAATTCTCTCTCTCTCGTTCTTTCCTCTCTCTCTCTCTCTCTCTCTCTCTCTCTCTTGAAAATGAATCAAATATGAAAAATTAATATAACCTGTACAATATGTGTTACCCATCTTGAATCGGCCAGTCTCACATGCGTTGCGCATATGAGAGGTGACGGTTCGGGATTGTCCCTTTTTTGGACAGGCTGGGAGTGACCGAGGGGGCATGACTTGTGACGGAACGCGGGTCTGGATCTGAATGGGATATCGATGACATAACCCTGTTGTTCTCCGCTACACCATTTACGGACTTGAAGTTGGAGAACAGTGAAGTCATGCTGCCAAAATTTCGTCCGGATCGAGATGATGCATCTTGTCATAAGCACACCCCCTCGACCACTCTTGGATGAGTTTAGGACCTATGCTTTCCGGTAGATGTAGGGCCATGACATTAAACAGAGTATAAAGTAACCATTATTTCTCTGACTTTAACGTACAAAGTCAAACATGGATGGCGATCGCAATTGGATGTATACTGGTTGGAAGAGCAGAACTGGTGGTCACTCAGATGAGTCGTATGCCAAGACAGAAGATTTTGTAGAATGAGCTTTTTCCTTGTCAAATATTGATAAGGTGCGGTGCCCATATACGAAATTCTGGAACGGTATTTTTTGGACAAAGTGGAACTTTCGATGCACTTGTGTCGAAACGGTTATGTGTCACATTATGAGTTTTGGACCTTCCACAGTGAGACAACTTCTCAAGCTGTACAAGAAGTGGAAGCGGAAAATGATGATGACACGGGGGTTCATATGATGGATGAGATGTTGGAAGCTATACTCTAGAGCTTTCGGAGGATCCTCCTACAGCGGAGGTTGAAAAGTTCTTCGACCGTCTCAAAGCTTCAGAACAGCCATTGCATGGACACATTGAACCCTCCTCATTTTCGTGACTAGACTTATGGCAATTAAGTTTAAGTACTTCTTTTCTAATAAGTGCTACAACAACCTCATCAAATTGTTCATCGATGTCGTTCCACATCCCCATAAAGAGCCTAAAGATATATATCAGGCAAGAAAAATTCTTTCCGATCTCGGTATGAACTACGAGATGTGTCCGCACAACCGTATGCTTTTCTAGGGAGAGCATGCTAATGAGAACAAATGTTTAAAATGTGGTCAACCGAGGTTTGTCGAAGTTGTTAATAACGATGGTCATACTGTGATGATAGAAGTCACACGTAAGCAACTTCGTTACTTGCCCGTGACACCTCGGTTGAAGCGGATGTTCCTTTCAAAAAAATCAGCCAGATACATAAGGTTACACATGATGAGGACATCACTTCTATGGATACAAACAGCACTCCATTGAACATACAAGATGCAATCAATAGAGTTCATACACAACAATTAATTTCAGAGGTGAACTCGTTCTTATATATTTCCTTATATGTTTTTGAGCATAGATTGCTACTTAATGATTTATTTGTGATTAGGATCCATGGAGAGGTTCAAGTAGTACTTGGATGGAGTATTAGGGACGTGGAAGACCAGAGAATTCGTTCAAAGAAGATGGAAACCGAACCAAACTCCAAATCGTATCCAACTCGGAGTCCAGGAGCAGTACGCACTAAAACGGACGCTCAGGACGCATACGAACTCCGTTTTGGACGTTCTATATATGTAAGGAAAGGGGAGAGGATAACCTTTCCAATGGGGCCGGTCCCATGTCAAACTCCCTTCGGAGTCGACGGGAATCGTTGAAACGAAATCAAGTACAGAATCTGTCAGGGTGCTGCGCTACCGTATTGGCCCATTGGGCCTTGTATCAAGTCTAAGTCCATTATTTTCGTGTCTTAGGGTTAGGTCACGACCCAACACCCCCTTGGACGTCCTCCCACCTATATATACTCCATTGTAGCTGCCATAAACAATTGGGTTTTGCATAGATTAATAATATCGCTGTTCTACAGTTTGTGAAACCCCAACTTCGCGATTTCAGATCGTGTCTTCTACGTTCTTGCTTGTGTTCTCGGATGCACTTGCAGGGATCAGCCTCTTGGCGAGGTCAATCGTGTGAAGCACGGTTGATAACCAACGGAGCGGTGGTGTAGTGATTGCAGGGGTTGTTCGTGTTCTACTCGAGAGCCTCGAATCATCAACGTCGAGATCTCCACATCTATCGACTTATCCATTACCTTTCGAAAGATCGGGACTCATCATCTTTTTCCTATCAATTGGTATCAGATTTCCAGGTTGCCCGTTAGGTAATTCATCTATCCATTACATTAGTTTTGTTTTTCATACCTAGAGTCCACAAGAAAGCCACAAAAAAACTTGCAGTTTAGTAGATCTGTTCATTACTTTGTTCCAAACCACATTGAGCATTTGCAACTTTGTTATTTAGTTTGGTTTTGTTGAGTTTGTGTCCGTGGTTGAGTCATATTGCTGTTTTAGAAAGTGTTTTTAGTCTTAGTTTGAGTTTTGCATTGTGTTGATTCATCCTTTTGAATCACGTCATGACGTCCAGATTAGATTCATCTCTGTCCAGTTCAGTATTTTCATCATATCTAGCTCATACGAACTCGGATTTTTGTGTGCTTATACTTTATGGAAAGCTTAAGAAGTTCTCTATAACTTTATTATTCATCATGTTCCCAGCAAATATAGTTATCAATGTCGAAATTGCATTAGATCCGAATCTGTTATTGACCTAAAAATTCTGAACAGTCTGTATTTCGGGGGCAGTATCTCCTATTGTTCTTTTCCAAAATAGGTATTTCATATATTGAAATTAAAGAGGAGAGATATATCTACAATCTTGCTGTTCTAATTTTTCCAATTTAGAGCCTATAAGTGTGCCTATTTGTCCTTGGAAGATTGAGCAGAAAATCTGCGACAGACACACGAGATATTTTGGATTGATTTTCATTGTGTTCTTCCCTTGCAGCACATTCTGAAAAAACAGGAAGAAAAAAAGGCAAGTGCAAAACAAGAAACAAAAGCCGCACAAAAAAGAGGAAAAAAAACAACAACAAAAAACAGAAGTGCTTGCATTCTTTGTGTCATCTAGTTTTGTCTCATGTCTTGCTAGCTTGAACTACTAGGAACACATTTAGGCCAGCAACTTTGACAAATACTTTGGACACTTATTCAACTTTACTATCTGATTTCATTGTTGCTAATCCTTGCTACATATAAAGTGCCATCCAAGCTACACCTTACTCTCGAGCAGAATCGATACACCTTTGCAATCATCCCACGCTTCATTGGTTTCTTCATACCGTCCACCGTTGGCCACCTGCAGTGTCAGTAAGAACACTTGTAAGAGCGTGGTAAGGCGCTTGAGAGTGTGTGATTCCACTTCCACTCTGCCATTATCCTTTGTAGTTGATAGGGATAACATATTTTTTGTGTTGTCTTCTGTTTGCTACTAACAATGTCAGGTAAAAAGAAAGAATCATGCATTATATGCTGAGATGATGGACATGATGAAGATGACGATGGAGTTGCTCAGTAAAAATCAAACATCAACCAAGGATTCACATGACATTCAGACCACCTTTACAACACCTTCCACAAGAAGTAATTACATCCGCCCATCTCTTCCTTCTTATGATGGTTTTGGTTATGATGAATATATTACTTGGGAAATAGAGGTGGATAAAAATTTTGGACAATGTCATATGTGTGAGAGGAGAAAGATTAGAAATGTTGCAAGTGCATTAGTAGATTGTGCATTAACTTGGTGGAATAATTTAAATGAATTAGAAAAACCTCGAACATGGAAAGAAACGAAAATTCTTATGCGAGAAACTTTTGCTAATGTATCTATGTGCAAAGAAGAAATTCAGCAATTTGAGGAGAAATTTCTTGTTGTACCTCCTTTTGTGTCTAACGTTTTGCAGGACAATATAGAAAATAATATAGATGATGCAAAAGAGAACGAGGCTTTTGACAACACTTGTGAAATTTTAGATGGATCAACTCATAATGCACTCGAAATCACTGCTGAAAATGGTAAGGCAAAACATTCTACAAATACAGAAGGTGAGAAGTTTTGGATGTTCTGAATTTTTCCACCAATCATGCTATTTTCGAGGAGCAACTATTAGAATCGTTTATTTATACACCATTGTCACATATTGATTTTCCTGCTGATTGTTGCGCTAAGAAAGAGTTGTGTGCTGATAACTCTGTTATACCTATGCAAAAACAAGTTAATGTACAAGATGATTGTGTTTTGGATTCACCTACTTGTGCTGAAATTCATAATTTGATCACCGCTACTGCTGAAAATGATGAGCTGAAATTTTTGTCTTCTCTAAATACTTTGGGTTATATTGAATTTGACACCCTCTGTGATCTAAATATTGTAGAGAGGAGAATATTTTCACAATCTGAATTGTCTTTATTAAGTAGAAATATTTTTCATGCTATAGGCAACTATGAAGATAGTGGTGAATTTATGGTGCATAAAGTTTACATATGTTCAAATGTGCAAGCTCTTTTTGTGCTGCAACAAGATGGTGAAATGAATGGATGCACTAACACTAATAATGTATTGTCAAGTTTTTCTAGTATTTTTTCCTTGCAGCAGGGACAACAAAAGCATTATTCACTGTGGTTGTGCATTATGGACAGCACTCATTCTACCTCCAAAGCAAGCCTCTTTGCTGGACATACGAGCAAGCCGAGGACGACTTGTCATAAAGAAGGGGAGAATGATGACATCATGCACATTATTATTGCACCTATAAACATGACACAATGTTTATTTGTTTGGGATCCTGGCTCAAGTGAATGTGCACTCTTATTTGATGGACAAGATCAAGATGGCGCACTATATCGTCTATCACCTTGGCCTCCTCCATTCTTGCATACAAGAAGATTTGATGGTGTTGCACATTTGGACCAACACATAAGAGAAGATGAACTTGAGTCGAGGACGACTCCAATTCAAGAAGGGGAGGATGATGAGGACATCACTTCTATGGATACAAACAACACTCCATTGAACATACAAGATGCAATCAATAGAGTTCATACACAACAATTAATTTCAGAGGTGAACTCGTTCTTATATATTTCCTTATATGTTTTTGAGCATAGATTGCTACTTAATGATTTATTTGTGATTAGGATCCATGGAGAGGTTCAAGGAGTACTTGGAGGGAGTATTAGGGACGTGGAAGACCAGAGAATTCGTTCAAAGAAGATGGAAACCGAACAAAACTCCAAATCGTATCCAACTCGGAGTCCAGGAGCAGTACGCACTAAAACGGACGCATACGAACTCCGTTTTGGACGTTCTACATATGCAAGGAAAGGGGAGAGGATAAACTTTCCAATGGAGCCGATCCCATGTCAAAATTCCTTCGGAGTAAACGGGAATCGTCGAAACGAAATCAAGTACAGAATCTGTCAGGGTGCTGCGCCACCGTATTGGCCCATTGGGCCTTGTATCAAGTCTAAGTCCATTATTTTCGTGTCTTAGGGTTAGGTCACGACCCCAACACCCCCTTGGACGTCCTACCACCTATATATACTCCATTGTAGCCGCCATAAACAATTGGGTTTTGCATAGATTAATAATATCGCTGTTCTACAGTTTGTGAAACCCCAACTTCGCGATTTCAGATCGTGTCTTCTACGTTCTTGCTTGTGTTCTCGGTTGCAATTGCAGGGATCAGCCTTCTTGGCGAGGTCAATCGTGTGAAGCACGGTTGATAACCAACGGAGCGGTGGTGTAGTGATTGCAGGGGTTGTTCGTGTTCTACTCGAGAGCCTCGGATCATCAACGTCGAGATCTCCACATCAGTCGACTTATCCATTACCTTTCGGAAGATCAGGCCTAATTCTACCTATCAATCCTCGACTCAAGTTCATCTTCTCTTATGTGTTGGTACAAATGTGCAACACCATCAAATCTTCTTGTATGCAAGAATGGAGGAGGCCAAGGTGATGGACGACATAGTGCGCCATCTTGATCTTGTCCATCAAATAAGAGTGCACATTCACTTGAGCCAGGATCCCAAACAAATAAACATTGTGTCATGTTTATAGGTGCAATAATAATGTGCATGATCTCATCAACACAAAGAAGGTGTGACATCAGAACAATGGAGTCACGACACACTCGTCTGACGGTGAGGTATGGAAGGCGCTGGACCGGTTCGATCCAAATTTCGACCGTAAAGTGAGAAATATTTGCATCAGGTTGGTGGTAGATGGATTCTCACCGTTAAGCACAAACGCCACATCATACTCCCGTTGGCCTGTCTTTGTCATTCCGTACAACCTACCACATGCTTTTTGCATGAAGTATGAGTTCATGTTTCTTAGCCTCATTGTACCTAGGCTGGATCATCCTAGATAACGTCTCAATGTGATGTATAAATCATTGATCGAAGAATTGGAAATGTTGTGGACAAGAGTCGAAGTGTACGACTGTTACAAGAAGCAGAAATTCAACCTTTGAGTTGCTTATTTGTGGTCCATCCATGATTTTCCGGCATATGACATGTTTTTTGGATAGAGCACTGACGATCGTTTGATGTGTCTGATATGTGCTTCGGACACCGATCGCTTTTGACTTACTCATGGAGGCAAGATATCTTACTTCAATTGTTACAGATGTTGGCTGCCTCTGAATCACGTGTTTAGCAAGAAAGGAATGTCTTCTAAAAGGACACCATTGTCACTAAAGGACCACCAAAACGTCTTAACAGGTCAGAAATATTTGATATGTTGGAAAAATTGGTGCCAGATGAAGGTCGTCCTGGATAATTCGTAGGTTACAAAGACAGACACAATTGGACTCACATATGTGGACTTTGGGAGCTACCGTATGTGAAGTCGTTGATTTTAAGGCACAACATTGATGTGTGGCATCAAGAGCATAACATGGGTGAATTTATCATAAGAACATGCATGGACATGACGGGCAAAACGAAAGACAATTTAAAGGCTCAAAAGGATCTCGCTGAGCTTTGTTACCATCCAACTCTTGAGCTCTCCGAAAGTGGTGGTAAACCACGTGCTTCTTTCTATCTTCGACCTAAAGAAAAGAAAGAAGTTCTCAAATGGTTGCAAAGTTTGAAACTCCCAGATGGTTATGCAACAAGTCTAAGATGAACTGTTAATGTGAAAACGAGAAAGCTTATTGGGTTGAAGAGTCATGATTATCACATAATCATGGAAAGACTTCTGCATGTTATGTTTCGGAGCTACTTTGACGATGCGGTGTGGAAGGTGTTAGTCAAGTATAGCCACTTCTATAGACAACTCTATGCTAAAGAAATCATGACAGAGATGATGAGTAAGTTCGAGAAGGAGATATCGGTACTATTGTGTAAGATGGAAATTTTTTTTCCTCCAGGGTTCTTCAATCCAATGCAACATCTCCTAATCCATCTTCCATTTGAAGCGAATGTGGGCGGTCTCGTGCAATATAGGTGGATGTATCATATTGAAAGATCACTAAGATATCTGAAACCAATGGTTGGTAACAGTGCAAGGGTTGAAGGGTGCATCGCCAAAGCTTTTACTCTTAAGGAAGTAGGATATTTGTCAAGTGTTTACTTTGCAGAGGAACACAATGTCAATACTTAGACAATGCGGTACAATATGGATGAGCAACCTCCTTGTAGTGATCTCTCCATTTTTGCAACAAGAGGCACCACTGTTGGTAGTTACACTTCCTACGACGTTAGTGAAGAGGAAAGGAGTATTGCTTTCCTCTACATGTACGCGAATAAAGATGAGAAGGACACATATTTTGAGTAAGTTTTTGTCCTACATTTATACTAATCAACATGTTTTGCAACACATCTATTCTAAAAGGTTCTCTTTTCGTACAGTGAGTTCCACAAGCAAAATTGGAGACATGGACAATAAACTACGAGCAAACAAATAGAAGGGATGAAACGGGAAGGAGTAGGGTGCATGACAATGACGTTGATGAATTTTGAAATATATGAATTAACGTTTTCTTCACTAACTTAACATGAATTTTGTATATTATCTTAGCATATTAATCAATTATTCCTTACAACAGGATGTCGTCGAAGGGGAAGGGGAAGGGAGTGAGAGGGTTCCTTGCCCAGCAGGCATGAGATGTTTTCTCAAGTACCTTGTCAGGTGGGAGCAGCCGCTCGCAGCTGATGGAGCACCTTCTAGAGTTTGCGGCTCGTCAGGTCTAGTCGGGTGTGCTGGCCATACAGCACACGGAGGTAGATTTCATTTGACAATTTGATTATTTTAAATTGCAATTATCAATAATTATTTCTTATAAATCTTTTTATTTTTGAAGTTTTACTCAAAGTCATCTGAGTCAGAGTCAGAGGTAGGGGGCCGCCACATGAGACGTGCTAGCCTCCCTTCGGAGCCGCCTAGCGTGGAGCCTTCGGGCTCCGGTGGTGATCAACCTTCTGGGTCACAGGACGCAGTGGTGCCACAGAGGAGACAGATGAGGAGGACCCACTTTGCGGCTTCTCCTCCGGTTCCTAGTCAGAGATCACTATTTGTCCAGTTGGAGACAGGTAAAAAATCATATAGTATTAAATATTAGATGTTGTCTTCAAGTACATAATGAGTTAACAAATTTTGCAGATCTTTGTTTGACGGTTTGGTACGAGCGAGAAACACCACGGGCAGGCTAACGGTATTCTAGAGGCTTTATTTAAGTTGCACTACCCCAGTGTCATCTATGGTTTCCCTACTCTGTCATCGGACGACTACGCTTGTGTCTCTCACGAGGTCCATGGCACCCTTCAGACCGTGTGGAATGATTTTACAGTAAGTTTAACTATTTAAATTTTCCAACTCATTTAAATTGTTATTGCATATCACTTAAATGTTTGTTTGCTTAAAGTTGATGTATTAGTTAGAGGAACCGAGCATGGAGGAGCATGTGAGACGCGTGTTCCACCACAACACTCGGAAGCTTGTGATGGCGGCGTTGTCGAACGCCCGGATCTAGGCCGTGAACGCGTACCAAAATTTGCACCAGCAGCAACAGGAAGGGGTCCATTTAGAAAGGACTCCAACACGTACTTGATAGATGAGCAGCACGCGAATGTAAGTTTTTATTGTTAAATATTTACAATACCTACGTATGTTAACTGCATTGATGAAATAAGAAATATGTGTAGGTTAGTATTTCTTGATTACAAGGTCGACCCCATGAGTACCGAGCTCTTTTTCGGCACTGAGCTAGCAATGCTTTCGTCGCTAAGTTCATAAAGGCAAGACAGTGTGGGGGTCCGAGGGCAAGCACAACTATGGCAGCGACGGCTACTCGCGTTTGGCTAAATGCACGATATGTACATTTAAGTTCATTTATGTGTTCATAATATATTTGTCCTACTAACATGGATATACAGGAGCGAGAGACCAGTCAGGAGTCGACCCCGACCCAGGTTTGGAAGAGAGGTCACAAGGGAAGTGACCCTTCCCAGCCTGGGTCGTGCAGTCAGGTCACAGCCGATCGACTAGTAGGTTTTCAAAATTCATCAATTTAATTATAACTAATACTATTATTGACACGCTTACAAGATTTCTTCATTTTTTTAGGAAAAGTACGCGTAGGAGGTCGCAAAGATACATGGTGAAGACTACAATTGGAAAAACACGCTGATTGACCCCCCAAGCCGTGTACGCGAGCGGAGGCAGGAAGGCCCATGGATGTTGAGTTGGTCATTTGTTTCATTTCTTTTTCAATCTACCTTCTTTTACCTAGTATTTTTCATTCTTTTGCAGGTTTTCCATTTTTGATAGAGTGGTCAACTCTAGGTTGGCCCGACCTTCGAGAGGCGTTTCATCGATGCAGGCCTCGTCCATTGGACCGTCAAGTGGCCGTATTTCAAAGGCCCAGTTGGAGCTCAATGTCGTGAAAGAGTCACTAACGCATACCAAGGCGGAGCCGAAGGAGGCTCGGGCGGAGCTGCAGAGGTCGAGGGCCTTCCAGGAGGCCACAACCATGTACATGACCAAGATGCAGGCAACGATGGAGGTAAGTAATTTAACTACGGTAGTTTAATTTCATAGCATTTCACTAACATATATCTTCTAATATTTTGCAATGGCAGACCCTTGACAAGCAAAGGATAAACTTGAGGGAGTTTGTTGACGGCTGTTATATACCAATTTCACCCGTCAATATAACTCAATTATGTTAAGGAAATATCATTTCTTGCACACATCACCTTTATATTTAACCTATTTCCACTTGTCCTTGGAGAAATTAGTGCATGCAGGTATTTTATGCAGAATTGAAGTGAAACAAGGGGATGGATCCTATAAAATATCATCCCAATCAATCAAACAATGATATGTGGCACCACATGGATCAAATGACCCACAAACAGAAGTATCATATGCCTTCCAATGGTGTATCACCAATATCAGTCAAAGGGACCCACCTGGAAGTCACCCTGAGGAAGCACACATGAAATGGTCCAACTTTCTGCTTAGGCGGCTAGGGGGTTTGGTCGAACCTTTCCTGGCACCAAACTCGGTCGGCTTCCACGTGTCGACTCCCTGTGGTTCCTTGGTCACGATGACGACTGATTTGTGCGCTTTTAGTGGAGGGAACCGACCCTTCTCCAAGCTATAAATAGGACCCATCACTTCAACACATACTACTTGAGTATTCATCCATTGTATCAACTACTCTCCATAGGTTTAGAGTAGTATAGGTTTAGTTCATAGTCCAAGTGGGAGAAGGAGTGGATGGAGTCTCTTTCCAATTCCTAACTGGGAAAGGTATGGCTCTAATATTCCAATTTGTATTTGTGACTTTGCTCTTAATAAAGATGTTATATTTAGTCTTATATTGTTCATATTCTTGGATGAAGTGTTTCTCGTTTGATTGTGGATTCCATGTATGTGCTAGGAGTAGTATTTATGATTATGATATACCATTCTCATTATATCATCATAAACAATACAAACCCCCACTATAGTCCAATTAGCTATGATATGATTATGTTAACATGAATCATTATGCTATGAATTAATATTGGTTCAACGATGATTTAGTTCATTGCCTTCGGATGGCTTGTGCCTAGGCTCTTAATGTAATTACTTAATATGCTAGCATGGTGCTAGATTAGAAAGTAACATTGAATGTCTCGTAGACCCACAGATTGAAGAGGTAGTCAGTAGGTGGTGACAGCCCTATTTGTCCTTTGTAATCCTCCATGTTTGGCTATGCCATAGGCTCTTGGCGAGAGTCGTCCTAGTGTTGCTAGGGGTAAATCTGTGCCCGATGTGTTAATCCACTTATCATCATAATTCATAATTCACATGATCATTAGTAACTAACTTGGGCTATGTATATGTACATTAGAAGCATAGTAGGAGTCTCGACTTAACTCTTAGCCTAGTCCCTCTTTACCTCATTTACCCCCCTTAGGATAGAATGCTCTTGTGTGTGTCACACTACCTCCAATTATCATTTACCCATCCTTGCTAGAAACCTACCTATACCAACCTAGCCTCTCCATTTGATGATTGTTTTGCTTCCATCTAGCCTTCCTTTGGGAGAATATAAATGACACCCTTTGGGAATACTCTTAGAGGGGAAATGCTACATCGGTAGATTCCGTGCGCTTGTGGATTTACATGTTTAATCTAAAATCTATTAACGAGCATTTCTGGCACCCCTGCTAGGGATGAATTGTTAGTAGTGCATTGGAACCATCAGCGAGCATTTCTGACGCCTTTGTCAGGGATGTTTGTTAGTGTTTCTTAGGAGTCATCAACAAGCATTTCTAGCGTCGTTGCCAGGTAAGGTAGCCAAAGTATTGCATGATTGAGTGAATAGGATAGGACCCTGGTAGGTTTTAGTAGGATAACCCTTCTTTGTTTTCAAATTTTATGTGAATATAGGGTAGTGTATGTCTAGTTTTCGCTTGCCGGAAAACTTTGTTGAAGATCATGAATCCCTTCTGAGAGATCGACCTTGTGTCTTTACTCCTTAGAAGCTTCTAGCGGCAAAGTAAGCCAGCGTAACTGCACCAACAACCGAAATTCTAATGGCCCAAAAGACCTTTCGTGAGTTTTCGGCTCCCTTTGCTAACAATGTGCCTGTTGGGCCCACTATTAACACGGAAGACGTAAACTTCAAAATCAAGACTGGTCTTATCACTATGGTGCAAGCCCACCTATTTTTTGGGAAGGCTAACGAGGATGCAAGTGCTCACCTGCAACATTTCCTTGAGATCTGCAACACTTTTAAGATCAAGGACGTATCTTCTGATACTGTCTGTCTTAGTCTATTTCCGTTCTCTCTTCTTGGGAGAGCGAAAGAGTGGTTCTATGCAAACTGTAGTGCTGTAGACACTTGGAAGAAGTGTTCTACGACATTCCTCGCCAAGTTTTTCCCATTGGGCAAGACCAATGCCCTACGTGGAAAAATTTCTAGCTTCCAGCAAGATGCCAAGGAGTCTATTCTCGAGTCTTGGGAAAGGCTTCAGGAGTACATCCTAGCCTGTCTCCACCATGGGATGGATGATTGGCTAATTATCCAAAACTTCTACAATAGACTAATCCCTTCTTCTTGTGACCATGTTGATGTTGCTGCTAGAGGAGCCTTCTTCTCATCGACGTTGCCCAAGGCCAAAGATTTGATTGAGAAGATGGTGTCAAACATGGGTTGGAGCGACGAGTGTCTCCATACCCGCCATCAAGGCATGCACACCTTGAAGGAGGTGGACAAGATTGCTGCCAAATTGGACCTCCTTATGAAGAAAATTAATGGACAAAGCAATGGTGAGGTATGTGGCAATGCATGTACCTTAGACTCTCACATCACTTGTGAAGTCTATGGCAACACGGGCCATTTAGGCAATGACTGCCCAGAAACCCGTGAGGATACCCTATACGTAGCCAACAATGGAAACAACAATGGCTATCATCCAGGAGGTCAAGGGTGGGGTGAACCACACCCATTCTTTCAAGGAGGGTACAACAACAATGGCAATAATGGAAATCAACCCAACTTGAGAGAACTTGCCATTGGACAGCTGAAGATTAATGATACTCTATCCAAGAAGCTGTCGGCTAATGATAAGACCCTAGAGAGCATTAATGCCAAGATCGAAGGACTATCCTCGACATTCAAGAATTAATTAAGTTTCAACAAGATGTTGGAAACTCAGTTGGCTCAACTAGCGGTTGTTGTTCCTCCAATAGAGAATGGCAAAATGCCAGGATAGCCCGAACCTCCAGTGGAGAATGTCAGCATGATTTCTCTACAGGGAGGCAATTGGAAGAAGGACCCCAAATGTCCTACAATTTCATGCTCAATTGGGGCTCACCACTTTGACAAGGCCCTTTGTGACCTTGGAGAAAGTGTGAGTGTGATGCTCAAGGTGGTTTTCGACCAGCTAAACTTCACGGAACTTACTCCAACACCAATGCAGCTCCAACTGGCTGATTCTTCAGTCTGTTATCCAGCAGGTATTGCTGAAGATGTTCCGGTGAAAATCCGAAATTGCTTCATACCAGTGGATTTTGTGGTGCTCGACGTGGAGGTCGAGAAGGATACGCCGCGCATTCTTGGGCGGCCATTCCTAAGCACTACAAAGGCTCGCATAGATGTGGGAGCTGGAGAAATCCACTTTCATATCAATGGCAATGAGGAGAAGTTTAACTTTCGCCCAATATTGGAGCAATGCTCCATGATCCGTATCAAGTATGGGACGAATGTTAAGCACATTCAAGAGGTTTAAATCACACCTCCAAATGTGGAATCTGTCATTGCATTCATGAGGAATTTGATCTATGAGGAAAACCCATTATATCGTCCACGCCGACACCCTAAGAAGACGGAGAAGTCTGGGCCTCCCCAAATGCCCAAGTCCACCAAGCCACCAAAGAAGGTATGGCAGAAGAAGCAAGACAAGCCATCCGAGCTCATCCCTCCGAGCCCGGATGTCAAGAAATGAAGAAGAAGGAATCCCCATCTCATCGGACGATGGTGAGACCTAGCCAATAGGTTAACTTGGTAGTTATCCTTTTCTTTGATTTTTCTTTTCTCTTCATTTGGTTTTCCCCATTTGAATTTATTTCTTTCCCCACTGCATGTTTGGTTTTCCTTGGCAAGTTGAGAATCTTATATTCTCAACTATCATTTTTATTGCTTTATTTTCTACAAAAAGAAAATTGTTGGGTTTTGAAAAAAGAGTTTTTATTCAAAAACAATTTTTATGAGCTGCAAAAGTGGTAATTCACCAACGTGCTAATTCCATAGCCGTTGGGGAGCCACCTGCCAAAAGGGAGAACAGGGGGGCCACTTGTCAGTGCTGCTGACCCCCATGTTCGACCGACTAGGGGAAAGATTCATTTTGGCTCTCTCTCCTCCAATGGCTACATTTGGTTCCCTAGTGACCGTTGGGGAGTGCACACTATAAATGGTGGCCGTGAGGAGCACTTCTCCTCACACCTCACCTCATTTCATACCACTCCAAAGTCACTCTTGCTCACATTGTTTTTCTTGCTCTTCATTGAAGTACTCTTGATCAATTCCCAACTTAAAAATATTTGATTTTGTTTGCATTTGCAATTTGCTCTCAAGTTCTTCAAGGGAAAACTCGTCGAGGGGCTTTGCTTCTGCTAACATCACCTCTTCCGAGTTTTTGCCTTGTTGTGTTCTTGTTTGTTGTGGCCATGAAAGGAACGAAGAGGTTGATTGGGAAGAGGAAGGAGGCTGCAAGCTCAAGCCATGGTGGAGATTCAAGTGCACACCCCTCTTCTGTTGCTACACCAAGTTCACGGAGAAGGAGTGTAGGTGAAGACACTTCCATGGGTGAGAGGAGCAACTCTCATCAACTTCTTCACGACGACGACCTCGACATACAATGTGAAGTTGAAGATCAAGCATGCAAGCACCTCCAAGATTGTGAGTTTTCTCATGCAAAAGCTTACGATACAAATTTGATCTCAAAAATAGGTATGGATTCCGAATTCTTTTCCATTTGGCATGCACTAGGATGAGAAAAGTTTGCTCACATAGAGAGAGGTTCACGCCCTCTCTCCATACAATTCCTTTGCACACTCAAAATAGGATTTGATGGTATTACTTTTAGATTATTTCAAAAAGAATACAACATCCTATGGAGAGAATTAAGTGAAATCCTAGGCTTCCATAAATGTTGTTTGCTAGATTTAGACGCTTTGCCTAAGTTTAACAAACAAAGTTTTTGGCAAGATTTATCTAGTGAGGTCGGATGTAGTGCACCCAGGAATAACCACTTACACAACCCTACTTTATGTTTCATGCATAGATGGGTGGCTATGACTATGTTCCCTAGAGGAGATGTAAGAGTAGTGCGTGATGATGAGCTAAAAATTTTATTTGCCATGATTAAAAAATAAAAGTTGTTCCAGTTATTGCCATGATGACACAATGGTTAGATTACATTCCAAGAACATGGCCAATTGAATGCACTTCATTGATTACTCGTATTGCTACTAGGGTAGGACACTACAATATTCTTCATTTGAGTATATTGAAAATGAAAGAGAATTAATTGATGAAGATTATTTAGTGCAAGGACATACCCTTAAGCATGATCAAGATGGCTCTTTGTTATTTTATTATCCCAGCTTTGTCAATGAAATTCGGTTACCTAACCCGCATTATCATTTGTACAATTGTCAAAAGCTAACAATTGACCTTCTTCCCATCGAGGAAGCACGAAGAAGTAATGTCTCTAGTGGGGTAACTAGAAGTTGTGCAAGGAGAGCGGCCATGCCCCCGACAACCTCCACGGTCTATGAGTACGAAGAGGAAGAGAACCCAACGGGTGATGCACCTGGATGGACTCCACCTCCATTGTATGAGACCGAAGGTCCGTCTTGGCATGGATGGCCAGGTGCCACATGGGAGCCGCCCCTATCCACTTCAAGCTCTAGCAGCTTGCCTCCAATGTCCATGAGAAGATGTCATTCCTCTTCGGCTAGAAGTCGTCGTGACTATAGCCAAGGAATGACGGATCTCACTACACGTATGGAAGACCTTGAAGTGAGAACGGGTGACATCTACAACACTCTCCAAGGACATGTCCAAGGTACCCAAGACTAGCAACAACACATGGATGCTCAATTCACCAACTTCAACTCCACGCTACAACAACAACAACAAGCGGATCTCGTGGCATACTTCTATCATCAAGGGTTCAACCCTCATCACGGAGGTGAGTGAAGAACTAGCTTGGGGGAGGACCCCCCCTAGAGGTAAATTGTATCAACTCCTTGCATAATATTTTCCATTCACCTATCATCCACCTTGCATATAAAAATAATAAGTAGGATATATTGTTTTCAAATAAAATAAAAGATGTTCGGTAAGAATGACTTGGAATTCACATAGATGAAATGATGAATAGTTGCTCTGTTTTAATTTTCATAAGTCCCTAGTTTACAACTTACTACTCTTCAACATATTGCTCTCATTGGATAAAATTGCTTTAGCCTTGATTTAGAAATTGTGGGTAGCAAAAGTTTAATCCATTCTAAGTTGTTGTGAGATACGATATAGTGATAGGGCTGCTATTCCTAGGTTTGAAAGTGAAACTTGGATTTCTGGAGAAAATTCTAAAAAGATTTAAGTTACTCTCATTTGATTGGAAATACCTACCAAATTCATATGATACATTACATTAATAAACCTTATGCATATGCTATTTGCCTTCACATTGAGCTTTGTCAAACTAGTATAGACCTATGTGAGATTTCATTCATTACTTTTTGAATTCAATATTTCACTTGCACATGCCATAATTCTACACTAGAAGTAAGCAAAATTCAACCATACCACCATTCAACAATAAAAAGAGAAACTCCATATCATTCATGCTTAGTACTCTCTCCAAAGTTTATTGCATAAAAAGGGAGTAGAAGACATAGCTACAAGAAAAGGAAAAATAAAATGCATGCTTACATCATAAGCATGAGAGAAAAAAAAGGAGGGAAAATTAGCCATGTTTCATCCCGGCAAAACAAGAGAGTCCACTCAAAAAGGAGTCATCTCAATGTTCACATCCACACCATTCCATCACACATGCACAAGTCTTGAATCAAATTGTTTTGAATTGATTTCTCCTAAGGCTTGCTCTTTTGACTTAGCAATATTATGTGTTGCAAATATGCCTACTATATTCCCTACCAAGCTCCACATACAAGCCTTATGTAGAGGTAGGATGAATTTAGGCAAAATGTCTTAGTGAGGATATATTTCCACTACACAGAAATGAGAGACCGAGAGAATCAAATTGAGATACTTAAAATCTATATTGAACTCTCCAGAACTTGATTCCTAGGATATGTGTGCACCATTTGCTATTCTATCTTTCAACCACCCATGAATAGTACATGGCATGAGCCCCATAATGACATGAGATGGTTGAAGTATCATGCCAATTTTTGCAATACTAGGTAGAGTATTTTGTTGTGCACTTGGTACTTTTGAAAAGTAGAACATTGAAGCAACTCTTGATCGTCAACCTAAAGTCCTGACTTTGCTCGAGACGAGCAAAGGATAAATTTGAGGGAGTTTGTTGACGGCTGTTATATACCAATTTCACCCGTCAATATAACTCAATTATGTGAAGGAAATATCATTTCTTGCACACATCACCTTTATATTTAACCTATTTCCACTTGTCCTTAGAGAAATTAGTGCATGCAGGTATTTTATGCAGAATTGAAGTGAAACAAGAGGATGGATCCTATAAAATATCATCCCAACCAATCAAGTGACGACATGTGGCACCATTTGGATCAAATGTCCCACAAACAGAAGTATCTGAGGCCATCCAACAGTGTGCACCAATATCAGTCAAAGGGACTCACCTGGAAGTCACCCCGAGGAAGCACAAAGTAAATGGTCCAACTTTTTATTCGGCCGACTAGGAAGTTCATTCGAACCCTTCCTGGCGCCTAACTCGGTCAGCTTCCACGTGTCGACTCCTTGTGTTGCCCTGGTCACGATGAAGACTAATTCGCGCGCTTTTGGTGGTGGGAACTTCCCCTTCTCCAAGCTATAAATAGGACCCCTCACCCCTCACTTCAACACACACCACTTGAGTATTCATCCATTGTATCCACTACTCTCCATAGGTTTAGAGGAGTATAGGTTTAGTTCATAGTCCAAGTAGGAGAGGAGTAGAAGAAGTCTCTTCCCAAATCCTAATTGGGAAAGGTATGGCTCTCATATTCCTATTTGTATTCGTGACTTTGCTCTTAATAAAGATGTTATCTTTAGTCTTATATTGTTCATATACTTGGATGAAGTGTTTCTTATTTGATTGTGGATTCCATGTATGTGGTAGGAGTACTATTTATGATTATGCTATACCATTCTCATTATATCATCATAAACACTACAAACCCCCACTTAGTCTAATTAGTTATGATATGATTATGTTAACATGAATCACTTATGCTATAAATTAACATTGGTTCAACGATGATTTAGTTCATTGCCTTAGGATGGCTTGTGCCTAGGCTCTTAAGGTAATTACTTAATATGCTAGCTTGGTGCTAGGAAAGAAAGTAACGTTGAATGTCTCGTAGACCCATGGATTGAAGAGGTAGGCAGTAGGTGGTGACTGCCCTATATGTCCTTTGTAATCCTCCATGTTCGGCTATGCCACAGGCTCTTGGCGGGAGTAGTCATAATGTTGCTAGGGGTAAACCCTTGCCCGATGTGTTAATCTACTTAGCATGAGAATTCATAATGGATATGATCATTAGTAACTAGCGTAGGCTATGTATGTGTACATTAGAAGTATAGTAGGAGTCTCTACCTAACTCTTAGCCTAGTCCTTTTTTACCTCATTTACCCCCCTTAGGATATAATGCTCTTGTGTGTGTCACACTACCTCCAATTATCATTTACCCATCCTTGCTAGAACCCTACCTAGACCAACCTAGCCTGTCCATTTGATGATTGCTTTACTTCCATCTGGCCTTCCTTTGGGAGAACATAAATGGCACCCTTTGAGAATACTCTTAGAGGGGAAATGCTACATCGATAGATTTTGTGCGCTTGCGGATTTACATGTTTAATCTAAAATCTATTAGCAAGCATTTCTGGCACCCCTGCTAGGGATGAATTGTTAGTAGTGCATAGGAACCGTCAATACTCACCCTTGCTATTCCCCCCACCAACAGTTTCAGGTGATGTTTGGGAGAACCTGAGGATAATACAGGGTACTAGTGTCAAAGTGTAACTGTGACACTTCTTCCGGTACTACTAAATGTAGCCCGCGGAGGTTCTTGTATTACTTTGGGCACGCAGAGATCAAGAACAAGATGGTGACACAGGAGGTTTACATAGTTCGGGTCACCTGAGCGTAATACCCTACTCCATTGGGTGTGTGTTGTTGTATTGGGAATTACTAGTATGCGTAGTGTATGGCTCAGCTTGTCTCTGTATCATGCGGTCAGTACTTTTATAATCCAAGGACTGACAGTTACAATGCTTGTCTGGCCCGACATGTGGCCCTGGCGCATTTAATAGCCTAATACACTGTTTATGAGTATTAAGCATGGTTAATAGTGTGATAACGTGCCTTAATTGCTGCGTTACCTCTATTATAGTGCTCTGATCGTGTGTCATTAATGCAACATTAATGACATGTAATCAGGTCTTGTAACTGCTACTTTAACTGTCCCTTAAATGTCTGTGCCGTTAGAGATCTGCTAGTGTACTCGTTGGTGGTGTAGGTCCGGAGGCTCCACACGTGGCAGCTTCGGAGCTTCCCCTTGCGGGGAGGTAGCTCCAGAACCGCTATACACGTGTCGGCACCATAAATTCCCTCCACTCGGGGTTAGATTTGGGGTCGTATTACACGTGTTGAGTCTGGAGCTTCCCTGTGTTGGGAGTTTAGCTCTGGACTTACATTACATGTGTCAATCCCCGGAGCTATCCATATGAGGGATGCGGGTCCGGTGTAGTGTGACATGTGGGGCCTGAGGAGACCTTCAACTTCGACAGGTATAACTCTCTTGCACTTCTTGCGGTACCGTGGGGTACCCGGTACGCAGGGTACCGACAGTGGCCCCCGGGCCCACCTCTGGGAGAAACCCTTTGGGTTAAGGTATTCTAACGGAGGTGTGGCCATCCTCGATTCCCGTGCTTCGACTTCAAAAGTCTTCTGATGTGTCGTTGGGGCGATAGTCTGGGATTAAACCATCAACACATGGCTTGTTATGAATGCGGCACATGAGATCTTTGAGTGCGGATCTCACGCAATTGAAGGTCGCCAGTTCCAAATATGAAAATCGTATCGGTTCCGAGCGCCTTGTCAGGGTGCCTCCTTTGGGTTTCCGACCACCCATCATCACAAGGGTTTGCCTGGGGTAATAACCTCGACCTCTTCATCGGGGTGGCCCCGGGCCCATTCGTCATTGACAGGGTAGATTTTGAAATGTGACCCTGCTCTCGTTGCAGTTTCCATCCAAGCGTCGCGGAGGCTTACTTAAGAAGGAAACTATGCACGGTTTGAGGACTCTTTACGCTTTCGATCAAACTTGCGCTCAGAGCCTCCCAAACTTCACCTTGCTTTCCCTTCCTTTGCTCCCCTTTGCCGCGATGGAGTTGGGTCTTCCCAAGAGCCGCCTCAAGAGCAAAGATGATCTGATGAAGGTTTGGACCTATATTGGGTGGTCCAGTGACTCCTTCAACCACTTTATTCGTGTCGGCAAGCTCCCATTCAAGAAGGAGCGTAATGGCGACATGGTGTACTTCTCAGCGTACGCCATGGTGGTATTGATCCCACCTTTTTGAAGCTTTCTCTTAATGCTACTGGACTTCTACGGTCTCCAGTTGTATCATCTCGGCCCCCATTCTCTTATGCTAGTGGCGACCTTCGTCCACTTTTGCGAGATGTGGGTGGGTATCCCCCCCTGCATCGAGTTGTTTCGTACCTTCTTCATGGTCCACACCACCGGCAAGGGGACTGAGCTTCTTGGCTTCTACTATTTCGTGAAGCGCAAGAACTGTCCCTTCAAGTACTTGAAGTCATTCCCTTCCGACAAATGGGATGACTTGAAGAAGGATTGGGTCATCATTGTAGTGGAGGAGCACAAAAGGTTGGAGCTGCCCCAAGGACTCCCCAACGTTGATACTGACGCTGGAGTGTAGTTCCGGAGCTATAGGATGCATTTAACCCTGTCCTGACCAGGATCTGAGAATGCGTGGAGGGTGGAGTGAACCCTAATATTATCTTCAGAAATTTCTTGGTCAACAGGTGGGCTCCGCTGAGGAAGAGGGAGAAGCTCGCCTGGGCTCTCAACAGCTTGATGGATGACGACATCGATTGAAACCGATCTAAAGTCCAACTTGGATGACGAAGCTCTGAAGCTTCATCCTAAGAAGTTTTAGCATGGGCTAGTTGACAGCGATGACTCGGCTCCGCCAGCTACTTTCCTGCCCTTGAACATGATTCCAGAGATCAGCACGGATCTCTGGAGGAAGATGTCAGTGCTAGACGACCTTGGAGAGGTAGAACAACGCCAAACCTCCAGGGTTGTAATCCCCGGAGCTTCCGAAGGAGGGCCTGCCTCTGCCCCGAGCCAGAGGTTTGTAGACATAGGCAAGGGCAAGGGCAAAGAGCCAGCCGAACCCTCTAGCCGAAAGAGGAAACTGAAGCACGCTGATGGGAGGTCCGTCAGGCCTGCTCCTTCTTCAACGGCCCTTCTCCTCGGTGAGGGAGGTCTTCTATGGCTACGCCTTCTCCAGCGCAGGCGTCTCCGAGAGGCGCTAGCTTCGGATAGTCAACACCGGCCCTAGTGCCGGCTAAGAGCTCCAGGTCTAAGAGTTCTTCCCGACCAAGAGAAGTTCTGACCGAGAGGACTCCGGTTGCCGCAAGTGGTCCCCAACTGAGGTCTGAAGTCGTCTTCTCACCATACTTGGTGGGCTGTGGATCCGGGCCTCAGAAGAAGAGGTCTCGCGGTAACTGGGGCGGTAGCATCCCTAGGTAAGCATCGTGTGCTCGCCTTAAAATGCTAATATTGTTTTTGTTGTGTCTTTAATCTTCTCATCCCTTTATTTCCAGGGTGTCAAGGAAGGAGTCAGGGACTTCGACATCTGCTGCAGCGACTGTGGTTGCGCATGATGGAGCTCCGGCTTCGACCACCGAGCCTCCTCTTCAAGTGTTGGCAGAAGTCACGGCAGCTCCGGCGCCAGCTGTCGTGGATTTGGATTTAGAGTCATCACCGGAAGCTCCCGTGGTAGCGCCGGACCACGGGGGAGAAGTTGAAGATGTACCTCTAGCAACAGTATCGGAGGCTGATGCTCCAGTGCCGGAGCTGGAGATGTCAGAAGCTCCAGCCTTTGAGTCGGATGTCATCGGAGCCCTGACCGCTGAACCAGAGACAATTGAAGCCCTGGCCATCGAGTTGGAGATGGTTTTAGCTCTGGCCCTTGGGTTAGAAGTAATTGAGGATCCGGTTGTTGACCCGAAAAGGCTTGAAGCTCCGGTCGCTGAATCGGAAGTGGCTGATGCCCCGACGTCTAAGCCAGCGGTGGTAGAGGCACCGGATGAAGCTCCAACCGTTGCCCCAGAGGTAGATGCTCCGGAGATGTCTGGGCCAGAGACAGAGCAACATGAGGAAGTGGCAATAGGTCCGCCACCCTCGGAGCCAGTAACTGAAGAACCAGAAGCAGCGCCTTCGACTTCTGCTCTGGAGGTGGGAGTTCCCCCAGTGGGTTCTTCCTCTGCTGCTGCTGAAGGGCTTCCGGAGAGCGGCCCTAGTACTGCAGAAGCTCAAGGGACCACACTTGTAGAGTGAGACCCTATTTTTGTTATGGAAAACCTCTTGGAGTTAGCGGAATTGACCCCAGTAGGCCCGGAGCCTATCCCTCTGGCGTTGTCCATAGAAAACGCCTACTCAAGCCTCCAACAAGTTTAGCTCGCCTTTGATCATGAGAGCAAAGCTCTGGAGGAGGAGCGCAACACCTTAAGGCGTTTGCGTAACAGGCTCCATTTTGAGACCAGGCTTGCTCATACAAGACTTGCTAACCAGAAGGAGTGGATCAAGAGGGAAAAGGCCCGGATGGAATACTGGGACAAGCTGCTGGAGGAGAAGGAAGCTGCCATTAGGGCACTTGATGCTAACTCTAGGGAGATCCTTGAGCAAGCCAAGGAGAGGCGTGATGCTACTGATGAGCATCATGAAAACCTAAATGAGTTAAACGAGATCCTCCTGAAGCGCCGAGCGGACCTTGAGGCAAGGGAAGCAAAGCTCCTAGAACAGCAGGAGGATCTTTTGAAGAGGGAGGAGGAGCTCTTCCAGAAGCTAACTCTAGGAGAGAAACATTTGGTGGATCGCTCAAAGAAGTTTGAGCAGCGGAGTAAAGAGGAAAAGGAGAAGTACTGAAAACTGGGGCAGGAGCTCTCGAAAAGAGAAGCAGATGTTGCCACTAGGGAACGGAAAGTGAGAGGTAGGGAAAAAGACCTGGCAGAACGGCAAAACCGCATCCACCTCCAGGAGACGGAGCTGATCGATCGCGAAAAGCACATTGCTGAGAATATACAGCAGCATGCCAAAGTGGTCAAGCGCCTCGCACGGGAAGGTTCGGAGCTTGCGGCCGCCCGGAGGTCACTGGAGGAGCTGTGGAGCTTGAGGGAGACAGAGTCCATTCAAGTATGGGACTTCTTGTGGTGAGCCAACGATGCACTGACACCACTAGGCTTCAGTCTTGTACGTCCGGACAATCCGGAGTTGGACTTGGACCAAGCGCTAGTAGCCCTCAATGTTGCTGGTGGCAAACTCGATGCGATGGGTGACATCATTGCGGACCAGTTGCAGACAAAGGGGAAATCTCTAGCTACGAACGTCGCAGAGTATGTGCTGACGCGTTATGTGAGCCGAGATCCCCAATTATCCCTGGACCCGGTGCTCCAAGGTTTCGTCGCTGAAGAGGAGGACGCCGCCAGGGCCAGCGTCCAAGGAGTTGCCAAGGAAGTCGCCTCATTCTTCCACGGGACTTAGATATTCCGGTAGCTAGGACTTTTCCTTTTGCCTTTTGCTGTAATCCCAATTTTGTAATCTAGTGCTTCGAATTAATGAAATCCACTTTGCCATGAATTTCACTTTATTGTTGTTTTGTCTTCAATATACTGTGCTCTGTCTTGTAGGCCCCCTGGTATATGTGCACAATTCAAGTGTGTACATGTACCAAAAGGATTTGATAGTATGTTGATGACTTGAACACTTCAAACTTGTATATTTTAGGTCTAAAGTATTTATTTCTGACACGTCGACGGTTGGCCCCCTGGGATTGTCGGAGCTTGGTAGCTCTGACGGTACCCACCATCAACGTATAAAACATCGACGGCGGTCCCCCTAGGATTTATTGGAGCTTGATAGGTCCGGTAGCTCCCGATGTCAACGCACGAATCGTTGAAGGTAGGCCCCCAGGGATTTTCGGAGCTTTGTAGCTCCAATGTACCCACTGTCAACATATTAAACGTCGACGGCAGGCCCCCTTGGAGGATGTCAAAGCTTAGTAGCTTTGACGTCGTCTACCATCGCTGTGAATTTCTATTTTTCTTGTACATTAGATACAAGAAAAGAGTAAAATTCGTCCTCTTGTCTATAAATCATTTGTGACTTATCATTCTTATCTGAGTTTCAAATCCGAAGAAACTCGATATGGTAACAATCATATTGATGTAATCTTTCCGGACCCATATGCTTTTT
Organism: Tuctoria greenei; assembly: GCA_036927565.1. Lineage (NCBI taxonomy): Eukaryota > Viridiplantae > Streptophyta > Magnoliopsida > Poales > Poaceae > Tuctoria > Tuctoria greenei. Next base: position 121,715,811 of record JAYESD010000005.1, read on the forward strand.
TAGTACTCACCCTACTGAGGCCTGCTGGGGTGTAGGTAGAGTGGCGTACTTAGGGTGCAGGACCAGGCTAAGTTGATAGCACACTCCGGACCTATGATGGTTTGGCGTTCAGGCAAGTAGACTATACAGCATGTTAAGATCCAAAGAGATCAACAATATAACTTGTAACACATATGAATAACTTGGACAAAAACTAAAAAAGAATTACACAACTTCATTGTTGACAAAAAGGATAAAAACAATAATTTGACATATCGAGCCTTGTACAAAAATAAATGCATGTGGAGTCTGTTTTCGCACAACAATGTCTTTCATTATAGGTCCGGATTACAGAGGAGACAAGGACACACTCAGGTTACAGGGCCAAGCTAAGTGCATCATACATCCTGTACTGACCCCAGGCAGGTAGCTACACTTTTAGTGCTATGACTGTATGAAGTGTACTTGAACTTCCCGGACCCTCCCGAAGGGGTCCGGATGTTCTCCCAGAGGACCTACCCATCTCTGTGTAGCGACTCTATAACGTACATTATGTGTAATTACATACTCACCTTCGTGATTTTAAGTATAAAACTTACGGAGGTGCTCGATGTTCTAAGGATTAGGAAGCGGAGTCCCATCCTTAGTTGCCAAGCGAACGCATCCGGGACAGGATACTTTGATCACTCGAAAGGGACCTTCCCGACTGGCGGAAAGTTTATTCATTCCTTCACGAGTTAGTATCTTTCGAAGCACCAGATCACCTTCTTCAAGCTGTCGGTTGCGCACATGCCTTTGATGATAGCGCCAGAGCGCTTGGTGATAACGTGCATTCCGAATAGCTGCTTGGCACCTTCCCTCATCGACGAGGTCAAAGTCTTCACGCCGGAGCTGGTCCTGCATGGCTTCGTCGAAGGTCCAGAATCGGAGGGGCCCCAAGGTGATCTCCGAAGGAAGAACTGCTTCAGCTCCATACACTAGGAAGAAAGGAGTCTCCCCAGTTGACCGGTTTGGAGTTGTCCTGTTCGCGCACAATGTGGATGGAAGCTTCTCAATCTAGTTGGCTCCATGCTTTTTCAGGCGCTCATATGTGCGCGTCTTGAGTCCTTTTAAAATTTCCGCATTTGCTCTCTCGGCTTAACCATTGCTTTTTGGTGAGCTACTGAGGCGTAGCTCAGTTGTATACCGAGGTCTTCGCAATATTCTCAAAATGCAGCGCTTGTGAATTGGGTTCTGTTGTTAGTTATGACTTTGTTTGGAACTCCAAATCTGCATACTATGGACTTCAAGAACTTGATTGCTGATTGCTTGTTGATTGTCACAACTGGGGTTGCTTCCGGCCATTTGGTGAACTTATCGATGGCGACATACAGGAACTTGTAACCTCCGACGGCTTTTGGGAATGGTCCCAAGATGTCCATGCCCCACACAACGAATGGCCATGTAGGAGGTATCATTTGTAGTGATTGAGCCGGTGTATGAATCTGTTTTGCATGGAATTGGCATGCTTCACATTTTTTCACTAGCTCAACCGCATCCTGAGTGTTGTAGGTCAGTAAAAGCCATCCTGGAAGGCTTTACCAACCAACGTGCGGGAAGAAGTGTGGTTCCCACACTCGCCTCCATGGATTTCCGTGAGGAGCTCGCGGCCTTCTTCCCTTGCAATGCACCGCATTAGGATGCCAGTGGCACCGCGCCGATAGAGATCCCCTTCTACCAACGTGTATCTTTTAGCCAATCTAACAATCCGGTCAGCACATACATTGTCTTCAGGAAGGATATTGTCTTTCAAGTAGCTCCGGATCTCGGAGATCCATGCATCGGAGCTAACTTGAGCTTTTGTGTCTTGCGTGCTGGGTTGCTCGGAGCTTCCGACAGCACCTACGACCCTTGGTGGACACCATGGTAACAGGGCAACCGGGACCGCCAACTTTGATGTGCTGGTCTCGCCCCCTTTGCTCAGTTCGGCAGGCTGAGCTGTTGGTCTTGACAACCTCCGAATGAAGATTCCATCAGGATCCGAATCTCCGGTTGAAGCCTTCGCCGAGAGTTCATCAGCTTTAGCGTTATGAAGACGCTGGACATGGTGGAGATCCAGGACTTCGAAGTCTTCTGGAGCCTCTAGACTTCAAGGAGATAAGCAGCTAGTTGGGGATTGTTATAGGAGCATTCACCTTTGACTTGTTTGATGATGAGTTGTGAATCACCCTTCACCAACAGCTGTTTGACACCATAAGATAGTGCCACCTTGAGTCCGTAGATGAGAGCTTCATACTCCGCCATATTGTTGATTGCCTTGAAATCAAGGTGAACCATGTACTTGACCTTCTCCCCAGTCGAAGCCAGGAGAAGGATTCTAGCTCCAGCCCCCTGCTTCTGCACGGAGCCGTCGAAGTAGAGAGTACAGTGAGGCTCAGTGAATACTGTAACCTTGGGTTCCGGTTTCTGCTCACTGGGGCCCCAGGGTTGATGGAGAGGGAGTCCATTCCGCCATGAAGTCAGGCAAAGCTTGACTTTTGATTGCTTGTCGTGACACGAATTCTAGATCAAACTCGGCCAACTCTGCTGCCCACTTTTCAATATTCCCAGTAGAGTTAGGGTTATGCAAAATAGCACGCAGTGGGAAAGAAGTTACCGCTGATATTTTGTGGGCTTGGAAGTAGTGACGAAGCTTCCTTGAGGCGATAAGAACTATATAAAGCAGCGTATGCAACTTAATGTATCTTGTCTTGGCGTCATGGAGTACTTCGCTGATGAAGTACACTGGGCATTGGACGGTCTGGACCCTCTCAGAAGGGCCCGGAGCTTCTTCTCCATCGACCCAGACCCTCCCGGAGGGGTCTGGACCTTTTTGCTGAGCTTCTTGGAGCCTCCCGAAGAGGTCCAGAACTCTTCTTGTTCAACCCGGACCTTTTTAGAAGGGTCCGAATCATCTTGGTTGGCCAGGTGAACCCCCTCAGATGAATGAGGTTGATCTCCTAGCATTTCATCTTGAGGTTCCATGTCTGGGGGCTGGGACCCAGACACGCCTTCAGGTAACTCTTGACCTTCCCGTAGGGGTCTGGGCTCCTGGACTGGATGTTGTTCTTGTCTTTCCGCAACCAGGACCATGCTGACAACTTCGGTGGTTGCAGAAATGTAAAGCAGTAAAGGCTCACCAGGTTTCGGAGCTACCAAGATCGGTAGTGTGGTGAGGAGCTGTTTCAACTCTTCAAACGCCTTTTCTGCTTCTTCAGACCATTGAATTGGTCCGAACTTCCTCGAGAGTTAGAAGAAGGGAAGTGCCTGCTCTGCCAGTCTTGAGATGAACCGGCTGAGCGCAGCTAAACATCTAGTCAACTTCTAGACATCCTTGATGCAGGTTGGGGGCCGCATATCTTCTATAGCCTTGATCTTCGCCGGATTTGCTTCAATTCCTTGGTGAGTTACCAATAAACCTAGAAGCTTCCAGGAGCTAACCCCGAAGACACATTTGTCCGGGTTTAGCTTGGTACGCGTGATGCGCAGCTTGTCGAAGACAGCTTGTAAATTGTCAATGAGTGACTCTTTATTCTTGATCTTCACGATGATGTCATCGACGGACACCTCCAACAAGTCTCTAACTATCTCTCCAAATGTTTTGTACATAGCTCGCACAAATGTTGAAGCTGCATTTTTAAGACCAAAGGGCATGGCAGTATAACAATACAATCCATCTACTGTTATGAATACAGTATGTTCTTCATCTTCCTTAGATATTTGGATTTGATGATATCTAGAATATGCATCTAAGAAACACTAGATCACACCGAGAGGTGGAGTCCACTATCCGATCTATCCTAGGTAGTGGAAATGGATCCTTTGGACATGCCTTATTTAAAATGGTGTAGTCGATACACATCCGAAGCTTCCTGCCAGCCTTGGGCACCACAACTGGGTTTGCCAACCATTTTGGGTGAAACACCTCCCAGATGAAACCAGCTTCGAGCAACTTCTTGATCTCCTGTCGGATGAAGTTTTGCTGCTCGATTGATTTCTTCTGGGGCTTCTGGTGTACAGGTCACGTGTCGAGATAAACCTTCAGGTCGTGCTCAATCACCTCCCTAGGGATCCCAAGCATTTGCGACGGTTGACAGGCAAACACGTCGACATTAGCCCGGAGGAAAGTGATGAGCGAGAGTTCCAATTTGTTGTTCAGACCTCTTGATATACGGGTAGTATGAGCAGCGTCAGAACCAATTTGGACGACTTTGATGGGAATGTCGGTGTTGCCACTTGGTTGCACACGAGGTGCGGAGGTAGAGCCTCGATGACGAATGCTTGGAGGGTTCAGAGCTGGCTCCTTGATGGGTGTTTCCTCCTGCGTTGTAGCAAGCGTATAGAGTTCCTCCAATGCAGTTATTCCTGCAGTGCGATCTCCGTGGATCCGGAGAACGCCCGCAGGTGTTGGCATCTTCAACACTAAATAATCATAATGGGCAGCGGCCATGAACCTGTACAAGGTTGGCCTGCCTAAAATGGCGTTGAACGGTAGACTGATCTGTGCAACGTCGAAGACCAACTTCTCGGTTCTGTAGTTCTCCCGAGTCCCGAAGGTCACTGGGAGTGTGATGGAGCCAAGAGGGGTAACGGCCCTCGGACCTACCCTAGAGAAAGGTCGAGATGGGTGAAGGTCTGAAGGCTTCGAAGCTTATGAGGTTTAGCCCTGCACCTCTGTCCACCATTACATGGTGGAGTTGGATATTGTTAATGGTCGGAGACACCATCAACGGGAGTTGGCCAGCTCCAATCACTACAGGAAACACGATCATTTGCGACGGCCATCCTAATTTGCGACGGCCGATTGTTGCAAATAAACCTATTTGTGACGGCCCGCAAGTGTCCTTCGCAAATTATAAAAGTCGTCGCAAATAGACACTTATTTGCAATGACAGCTAAGGAACCATCACGAATAAGATGGTCGTCGCAAATAAAGCTTATTTGCGACGGCCTCTTCCATTAGCCGTCGCAAATAGTGTTAATTGCGACGGCCAAACCTAAAGTTGTCGCAATTAATGTGGCCGTCGCAAGTTAAAGTCATATACCATCGGGCCGAACTCATTTCCAAACCTCTTCGTCCCTACACGCGCCGACGCCCCCGCCGCTGGCCCGCCGCCCCCACTCCCGCCGTCGGCCCGCCGCGCCCCCACCGCCCCCGACCCCGCCGCTCCCAACCCTGACGCCTCCGACCCCTGCGCCCCCTGCCCCTGCACCCCCGGCCCCCTGCCTCCCCAGCCCTCGGCCGCCCTCCCCCCCCCCCCCCCCCCCCCCGCCACCCCCGTCCCCTGCGCCCCGCCGCACCCCCACCACTCCCGGCCCCAGACAGTAGCGCTGCCGACCTCCTCCAACGCCTTCATCGTTCGTCCAATGCTGCTGGTCCACTGCTCCACACCGCACAGGTAAAGTAGGCATTTAGTTGTTAATTTATAGATAATTAGCTGATAATTGTTAATTGATGATTAGTTGTTAATTGTTCTTGATGATTAATTGTTATGAAAATTAATTGTTAGGTTGTTGTTAATTAGTTGTTAATTCTCATTAATTGTTAGTAGTTGCTAATTAGGTATGAATTGCAATTAATTGTTAGTTAGTTGTTAATAGTTGATCATTCTAATTAATTATTAGTTAGTTATTAATTAGTTGTTAATTGGATCTTAATGTTACTATATATACTTAGGTTTTATTTAATAATGTTTAAGATTTGAATTATTGCTCTTGTTTATTGTTTTATGATTAAAATACAGTTGCTTATGTTTTCGTTAATATTTTGATGCTTATGTATTATATATAGAAACGGCTAAACAAAAGGGTCGTCGTATGTAAAGTAGGCATCGTATATGTAGCGTACATATGGCCCATCGGGCCGAACCCTAAGCTTCATTCGAGGTCGGGCAAAGAGAGAACGACGCCGCTGCAGTGTAGGTCACGATCGTGACAAGTGACTGGTGACATGAGGTAAATCGTTAGGGTTAAGTGTATATGGGTTGGGTGGCCCATTACTAACCCTAAAAGTCTGTAACCAGGTATCTCTCCACCGCAAGACCCCCCCCCTTCACATCGCGCATGTTTGTGAGTATGTATAAGACGATGAAAACTCCAAAAATGTATGTTGCGAGTATGTGTCCTTGACTCGCACCATCCGTAAGGCAACAGGTTTCCCAGCTAACCAGTTGCCCCCCTTTGTACTTTAAGAACTGCACCAGATAGGGGGTGTAGTGTTAAATAGGCGGTGTTATGCTGCCGAAATTTCGTGATTTGTGAGACGGATGATAATCAAACATTGATGAATCGTTAGGGTTAAGTGACCAACCCAGAAGGGCACGACACACAATAAGTGTGATCATGCCATGTAGACCATTGTAGTGGTACCGTATGCGTCAAGGTGGTATTGTATACATTAACGACAATTTCTTTCGCGTTAAACTGCAGAGCCAAACATGGGTGAAGACCGCAGTTGGATGTATATTGGCTGAAAGAGCAGAACTGGTGGTCACTCGGATGAGTGGTACATCAAGTTAGATAAATTTTTGGATCGGGCATTTTTGTTGTCAACAGAAGATATGGTGCGGTGCACATGTACAAAATGCCGGAGCACCAAGTTTTTGAGAAGATGGGAGCTTTCGTTTCACTTATGCGAAACGGTTTCAATCCACATTATGAATTGTGAACCTTTCACGACGAGACTAATTCTCGAGTCATAGCAGAAGTGGATGAGGATGATGATATAACAGAGGTTGATAAGATGGATGAGATGCTAGAAGCTCTGGAAGCGGAGGATCCTCTTACAAATGAGGCAGAGAAGTTCTTCGAGGAGTTGAAGAAATCACAAGAGTTGTTGTATGAACACACGGTTGTGACCGTACTTGCTTTCTTGACCAGATTTATGGCAATTAAGTCCAAGTACTTTTTTTCATCAACTGCTACAATGATCTCATGAAATTGATCTGCGATATCCTTCCACAACCACACAAAGCGCCACCAGATATGTATTAGCCAAAGATTAAGATATCTGGTCTCGGTATGAAGTATGAGAAAATCAATGTGTGCCCAGACAACTGCATGCTATTCTGGAAAGAGCACGCCAATGAGAAGATGTGCTTGAAATGTGGTAAACCGAGGTATGTCAAGTTGTTAATAATGATGGTGATAATGTGATGACAGATGTCGCACATAAGCAGCTTCGTTACTTGCCTATGACACCTCGGTTGAAGCGGTTGTTTCTTTCAAAAAGAACTGCAAGACACATGAGAAGGCACAAAGAAGGTAAACGTGAGAACAAAGAATTTTTGACGCATCCGTCCGACGGTGATGCATGGAAGGCGCTAGTCCATTTTGATCCAGATTTTTCTCGTGATGCGAGGAATGTTCGCATCGGATTAGCGACAGACGGATTTTCACCGTTCAGTACGAACGCAACGACATACCCCTGTTGGCCCATCTTTGTGATTCCGTACAACCTGCCACCTGCATTTTGTACGAAGAACGAGTTCAAGTTTCTTAGCCTCATTGTACCTGGACCTGATCATCCCGGGTCACGTCTCAACGTGATGTTAAAACCGCTGATCGAAGAATTCAAAGTCTTGTGGACAGGAGTCTGAAAGCATCTAGGCCCCCATGAGGTATGGTTTCGGTGATTAATGACAACCATTGGACTTTACTAATGAATTTGTGGATGCAAGGTCTCTCATAATCACTCAATCAAATGAAATCAATATGTCATTGGAGACCCCTAAACAATCAATTTATGAGATCAAATCAATGATATGAAGACAAGAAGTGAAAGCTCTTATGACAAAGTCATTCAACCACAATTAATGACACTTAATGCTTGACAATCATCAGAAATATATTTCCAACAAAGTCTAAGAGGTCACTTGAGCAAGACACAAAAGAATCACTTAGAAACAACTTGAAGCAAGCAAAATCAACTCACCGGATCAACCGATGTTTCCAGAGAACAACACATCGGTCGAGTTGGTTCAGCAGAAGAAGAAGACCTCAGAACAAAGCACTCACCGGATCATTCGATGTTAAGGGCTAGGCTACATCGTTCCATCAGTACAGTTTGTAATATCCTTAGACCAAGTGTAGCACCGGATCATCTGATGTATAGAAATATACACATCGGTCAATCACTCCAGTAAGCATCAAGTTTGAGTCAATTCTGGAGGAAGAGCCACCGGATCATCCGATGAGAAGACAAGTGCAACATCGGTCTAACAACGGTCATATCTGACACAATGACGTCAGCTAACGTAAACTTGACCGATGACAACTAAAGGGGAGACATCGGATCATCCGATGTTCGCAGAAAAGTTCTGTCAGCCTACTTTTCCAACGACTATTTCGTGAAGGTTGGCTATAAATACCCCCTAAACCTGTCATTTCGACAAGTCTTGATCACCAGACATTCTCAACACATCCACAAGCGTTCAAGACCAAGAGCCATCACTTCTACATCATTTCGACCACCTACACACCAAGAGATAGGCTAGAGCTAGCTAGAGAGAGAGCTTGTGTGCCTCCATTCTGGGTGAGTGGAATCTCTAGGATAGTGAGAGCCTCAAGGGAGTGCCCCTTGGTTTTTGTAACTGTGAGAGACTTCCGGAGCTTGCCAAGGCGTTTGTGGAAGCCCGGAGGGTCGAAGTTGTACAAGGCTTGAGCTCCACCATGCCGAGGTTGGCAAACGAGAAGAATAGTGGAGATCCCTCGTCTCGGTGACTTGGGTGTGGCTATACCATTTGGTGGGTGCCACAACGTGGATGTAGGAAGATCTTGACGATCTTGCCGAACCACGGGATAAATCCTTGTGTCTCCTCGGGAGTTTGCATCCTCTTCCTCTCCCTTACACTTATGCATTTTATATTCCACGAAGTTGCTATTTACTTCAATGCATAGATTGTTTGCATAGGGAATTGGGCTTTTAGGGATTAAGTTTTATTGATTAGATTTTTTAAAAGAAGCCCAATTCACCCCCCCCCCCCTCTTGGGCATTCGATCCTTACAATTGGTATCAGAGCAAGGTTGCTCATAGGATCATTCTAGCTTCACCGCTAGAGAGCTAAAATGGCCAAGGTTGGGGGTTCGGTTCCTATCTTTGAGGGCAAGAACTTTGCCTATTGGAAAGCACGCATGCGCGCTTATCTAGAGGCTATTGCTCCTGAAGTATGGAAAGCGACCCACGCCGGGTTTGGAGAACATAACTATGTTGGTGATCAAATTAAATGGGATGCTAAAGCTAGGAATGCAATCTATGAATGTATTAGTCAAGATGTGTTTGCTAGGATTGCTAGCAAAGAAAAAGCTTGTGAAATTTGGGCTTGCTTAATAGAGATTCATGAAGGTTCTTCTCGAGTCAAGGAACTTAAATATCACATGCTTAAAGCAAAATATGATGAATTTAAGATGCTACCTCATGAAAATGTCAATGAGATGTTCTCTCGCTTGAATGTACTTATTGAGGAAATTAATGCTCTTGACATTGCTTCTCTTGGCAAGGGACTCATCAACCGCAAGATCCTCATGCTCCTTCCCAAGCCAAAGTACAACATCATCGACTCCATGCTTCAAAAGGAGTCTTTTGACCACATTGAAGTTTCGGAGCTCATTGGAGAAATTCACGCTCATGAGATGAGTGTACTTGGGATGATGGAGCAATCATCTTCAAAAACAATTGCTCTAAAGGCCTCCACCAAGAAAACAAGCCTCAAGAAGAAGAAGAAGGTGGTTGAGCCTAGCTCAAGTGAAGAGGAGCAAGCATCAAGTGAAGATGAAGATGATGAGCTTGCATTGATGATGAGGAAGTTCTCACGCTTGAACTCCAAGATTACCAAGAACGGATACACCTTTGATCCCAAGAAGAAAGCATTTCTACCAAGGAGAGATGATCACAAGACTTGCTACAATTGTGGTGATCAAGGCCACATCTCCTATGATTGTCCAAAACCGGACAAAAGAAGAGAGAACCACAAGAGCAAGCATCACAAGCTTGAAGAAAGTGATGATGATGAAGAAGAGGTCAAACCCAAACCAAGATCCTTTGGGAAGAAGAAACATGACAAGGGAAAGAAGGCAAGACTCTTCCCAAAGAAGAGAAATGGCCCACAAAAGGTGTTCATGTGTGAGGAAAATGAATGGGTCACCGACGAAGAAACAAGTGATGAAGAAAGTGAAGTGGAAGAAGAAAGTTTGGTCGGCCTCGCCATTGCCAACAATGATGACTCACCTCTTCATCCATCGCCCATATGCCTCATGGCGAAAGGTAACACCAAGGTATGTGACGACTCTAGCGATGATGAGCTTTCCCCCGATGATTTAACTTCTTTGACAAATGAATATCATGCTATTATTAAGAGGGAAAAGAGTAAGGTTAAAGCTCTTGAAGAAACTCGTGCTAGACTTGAGAGTGCTAACCTCGATTTGCTTGACAAGTATGAAAGCATACTCAAAGAGCATGACACGCTCAAATCTCATGTCAAGCAAATTGAGGAAGAAAAGGCTAAAATCAAGTTAGATAATCATGAGCTTAACTTAGCACACCAAACACTCTTGGAAGAGCACAACAAGTTAGTACAAGAACATCAAACACTTAACCTTGCTCATGACGTGCTTGATCAAGAGTTGAAAAATATAAATAAGCAAACTATTAAGGATAGGATATCCATTACTTCTCATGTCACTATAGCCTTGAACAAGTCTTTGTCTTTGAAAGCAAACGCTAGGGAGAAGGACTTGTTGGAAGAAATTGAGAGTCCCCGCACTAGTGTGGCTAGACTTTCAAAAGGGGAAGTCAAACACAAGGAAATACTCTTCCAACAAGCAAAGGCCTTCAACAAGAGAGGACTTGGATCCTTCCCGGTGCCTAACAAAGGAAAGGTGCCCTCACCGGAGCTTAGAACAAGCTTCATCAAGGAAGTTGGTTCTTATTGCCAACATTGTGAGGTCACCGGTCACCACACAAGGGAGTGTCCTCTTCCTAACCGACCCTCTCCCAAGTTGCCCATTAATTACAAATCTACTTTCAATGATCGTTATTATCTCTTGAGTAAAGTAGATGGAAAGGTGAAGGCTAGGTTCATTGGCAAGGACATGAAGGGCATGAAGGGGAAGCTCCCCAAGCAACTTTGGGTCCCAAAGACACTTGTATCACACATACAAGGACCTAAGTTGGCTTGGGTGCCTAAAGTTAAAAATTGAATTCATGTATGTAGGTGAACTACAAAGCCGGGGGAAAGCATTGGGTACTCGATAGCGGGTGCACTCAACATATGACTGGCAATGATGGTATGTTCACCACCATAGAAAAACCCGGCAATCATGAACAAGTCACCTTTGGTGATAACTCTAAGGGAAAGGTAATTGGGTAGGTAAAATTGCTATTTCAAATGATTTATCCATTTCCAATGTTTTGTATGTCAAGTCACTTAGTTTTAATTTACTTTCCATTGCACAACTATGTGATCTTGGACTAACATGCACATTTAGCAAAAATGATGTTGTTGTGAGTAGTGAAACAAGCCAAGACATAATCTTCAAAGGATTTCGGCATGGACATCTCTACCTAGTAGACTTCTCCAACAAGAATGCTAGCTTGACCACTTGCCTTTTCCTAAGACAAGTTTGGGATGGCTATGGCACCGACGCATAGCGCACATTGGGATGAGCAAACTCAAGAAGTCATTCAAGCTTGGGATGGTGACCGGCGTGAAGGATGTCACTTTTGAGAAGAACAAGCTTTGTAGCGCTTGTCAAGCCGGGAAGCAAGTTGCTTCACACCATCCAATGAAGACAATGGTGTCAACCTCCAAGCCACTTGAGCTACTCCACATGGACCTCTTCAGAGCGTCCACATATCAAAGCCTTGGCGGTAACCTCTATTGTCTTGTTATAGTTGGTGACTACTCTCGCTATGCATGGACTTTATTTCTAGGTGACAAGAGTGAAACTCCGGAAGTGTTCAAGACCTTCGCCAACCGTGCTCAAAGGGAATTTCAACTTCCCATCATCAAGGTCCGGAGTGACAACGGCACCGAATTCAAGAACTACAACATTGGGGAGTGGTGTGACCGTGAAGGCGTGAAGCATGAGTTTTCGGGCACATACACCCCTCAACAAAGCGGTGTCGTTGAGAGGAAGAACAAGACACTCATCACTCCTGCGAGAGCAATGCTTGATGACTATGGCACGTCGGAGAAGTTTTGGGCCGAAGCAATCAACACGGCGTGCCATGCCGCAAATAGGGTCTATCTCCATCGACTACTTCAAAAGACCCCGTACGAGCTTCTCATTGGGAGAAAGCCCAACATCTCCTACTTTCGAGTCTTTGGATGCAAGTGCTACATCTACCGCAAGAAAAGGCTCGGTAAGTTTGAAAGAAGATGTGATGTTGGTATATTCCTTGGTTATGCATCAAACTCAAAAGCATATCGAGTATTCAACCAAACCTCCGGTTTAGTTGAGGAAAGTTGTGATGTTGAGTTTGATGAGACTAATGGCTCCCAAGAGGAGAGTTTTGGTCATGATGAAATAGATGATGAGCCTCTACGAGAAGCCATGAAGAACATGACCATTGGAGACATCAAGCCTGAAGTTGAGGAGAGCCATGATCAAGGGGGAGCTTCACGTTCCAACAACAACACCTCTATGGTGCCTCAAGTTGACGAAGAAGAGAAGGATGATCCATTGCTGACTCAAGACTCACAAGCCCAACAACATCAAGAAGAAGAAGAAGTCCATGATCAAGTCCAACACAAGAGGAGCAACACGCATCACCTTCGCCAAGTGCTTCACAACCACTTATGAGGCATGGACGCATCTCCAAGGCGCATCCGATGGACCAAATAATTGGAAGTCCGTCAAGGGGTGTGAGTACACGTTCTCGCCATTTCGCTTCATTTTGTGAGCACTACTCGTTCGTTTCATGTGTAGAACCCACTCATATTGAGGAAGCACTCCAAGACCCAAATTGGGTGATGGCCATGCAAGAAGAACTCAACAACTTCATCGGCAATGAAGTTTGGGTGTTGGAGGAGTGACCCAAGGACAAGAACGTCATCGGAACAAAGTGGGTGTACCGCAACAAACAAGACGAGAATGGCGTTGTGGTCCGCAGCAAGGCAAGACTTGTGGCCAAGGGGTTCTCGCAAGTTGAAGGACTAGACTTTGGGGAGACATTTGCCCCGGTCGCCCAGCTAGAAGCCATCCGTATACTTCTTTCCTTTGCATCACATCATAATATTAGACTTTATCAAATGGATGTGAAAAGTGCCTTTCTTAATGGTTACATTAACGAGCTTGTTTATGTTGAACAACCTCCCGGGTTTGAAGATCCGAGGAATCATAATCATGTGTATAGGTTGCACAAGGCGCTCTATGGGCTCAAGCAAGCACCTAGGGCGTGGTATGAACGACTACGGGACTTCCTTATCATGCAAGGATTCAAGATCGGGAGGGTGGACACTACACTCTTCACCAAAGACATCAATATAGACTTGTTTATTTGTCAAATTTATGTTGATGATATTATTTTTGGTTCAACTAACGAAGCTCTTAGCCATGAGTTTGGCAAAATGATGTCTAGGGAATTTGAGATGTCGATGATTGGAGAGCTCAACTTCTTCCTTGGATTTCAAATCAAGCAACTTCAAGAGGGGACCTTCGTCTATCAAGAGAAGTACACCAAGGACCTCTTGAAGAAATTTTAGAAGGGAAATTGTAGCTTAAGAAGCACTCCAATGGCAACAAATTGTCATCTCGACACGGATAAGGACGGTAAACCTATTGGCCAATCTAACTACTGTTCTATGATTGGCTCATTGCTTTATCTTACCGCATCTAGGCCTGATATCATGTTTAGTGTATGCTTGTGTGCTCGCTTTCAAGCGGCACCTAAAGAATCGCATAGGAAAGCGGTCTTTAGGATACTTAGGTATCTTAAGCGTACCCCTAGTATGGGCTTGTGGTACCCTAAAGGTGCAAAATTCCATCTCTTGGGATACTCGGATTCGGACTTTGTCGGATGCCGCGTGGATCGCAAGAGTACCTCCGGTGGGTGACACTTGCTTGGGCGTTCCCTAGTATCTTGGTCAAGCAAGAAGCAAAATTCCGTCGCCTTGTCCACGGCGGAAGCGGAATATATTGCAGCCGGTGCATGTTGTGCCCAAATTCTCTATATGAAGCAAACCCTTTTGTACTTTGGTATTAAACTTGGTTGTGTGCCTCTCCTTTGTGACAATGAAAGTGCGGTTAAGATAGATAAAAACCCTGTTCAACACTCCCGCACTAAGCACATTGATATTCACCATCATTTCTTGAGGGACCATGAAGCTAAGGGAGACATCTCATTGCGAGGTGTTAGGTCCGAAGAACAATTGGCGGATATCTTCACTAAACCACTTGATGAGAAAACTTTTTCTAGGCTAATAAGTGAGTTAAATGTGCTAGATGCAACGAACGTCATGTAAGAATGAACTTCATATAGGTCTTGCCTAACTCTCAAAGGATAGGGGTGAGCAAGGGTTAGCTTGGGATGGAGGTTCTTTTGAGTTTTTCCAAGGCTTGGAGAGTGGCTCTCCCTGAAGAAGCCTTTGAAAGGTTCAAATTTGGCAACATAGAATTATTTTATGCCTTGCATGATACCTGCCATATAGACTTGTAATTTCTTACATTATAAAATGTTTGGCATTGCATACGGTAGATTGTCACAAAGGGGAACCCACCTCATGAGAAAGAGACTTGTTTGAAATGCAATATCTCAACTCATATGTGGTGGAAAGAACAAAATGTTAGGTGCGTTAATGCCTAGAGGAACGTGCTCTAAAGAGATGGAAGTCTTCATACTCTAGCTCACAAAGCATGGGACTTACATTTTATTTGGATGATTTCCTTCCTATTTTCTTTGGTGTTCTATATGCTTTAAGGATTAGCCAAGTTATTGGCATATTAGCATTTTTGAGGGGTAAGGGGTTGCCCAAAAAGTCCTAAGACATGTGTTTCTCATTGTTTGTTTGTTTGGTCAAAGGACATATATGGGATGTTGCTGTTTTGTAGTCATCGGATTATCCGATGCTTAGGTCAGACCATCATCGGATCAGTTGGTGTTCAAAAGCCAAGAGTTAGACCAGTCAGCAACACAAATCAACTAATGCGTTCATTTGGAAAAACATCGTTCCATCCGGTGTTCACAATTTTGGAACTGTAATGAATTCCACCAATGATATTCCCTTCCACGTCGGTCCATCCGATGTCAACGGTACCTTTTTGAATACCCTTACTGTGACATTCGACCGATGCTATCTCTTTGCACGTCGGTCCATCTGGTGTCAACGGCACCGCCTTGAATACCCTTACTGTGCCATTCGACCGATGCTTCTATCGTTTCTACATCGGTCCATCCGGTGTTAAAGTTTCGGCTAGGGTTTGGGACCCACTATTTAAACGGAGCTTCGCCTCCTTTTCTTCTCTCTCCCCGTTCCTCTCACCCGCGCCACCACCGTCTCCGGTTGCCGCTGCCGCCTCCGGTCGCCGCACCACCTTAGCCGCCGCTGCACCATCGCAGCTGCCGCCTTCGCACCAACGCAGTTGCAGCCGCCGCCGCCACTCGCCTCCACCGTAGTCGCCGCCGCCGCTCCACCCAGCCGCCGCCGCCGCTCCACCCAAGCGCCGCCGCCGCCTCTCTCCACCACCACAGCCGCCCCATGCACACACCACCCTCTGCGTCGTTGGTACCTCCACCGGTCGCCGACGCTAGGGTTTCCGACCGCATCAACCTTCGTGTCGCCGTTCCATGCATCGTCAACTTCGTTCACATGCTTTGACTCGTCGCAATGGCTCGTGACAAGAAGAACAAGGGCAAGGCCATTGCGGAGCCTGCCGCAAAGAAGCAGAAGCTCTCGAAGGAGGAGAAGAAGGTGTTGATGGCCGCTCGCGCCGCCGAGGAGCGAGAGCGTGGCCGAGGAGGATCACTGAGGATCCGCGAGGCTCGTCCGAGGTAGCCTCCCGTGATCGATGAGTCCGAGGCCGAAGAAGAGCCGGAAGAGCCACTCGTCCGCCGGCGCTCAGCCCGGACCCGTGGGGGGCATCCCGCGGCAGCACCACGTCCGAGACCGACGGCTGTCGATCGTCGTGAGGACAGGGAGGCCCAGAGAGCCATCTACGAGATGGACACTACCATTCGTGTCGGTGAAGGTGTCCGATTGACAGATTACCGGAAGATGAAGGCCAAGCAACTCCGAAGACTCAGATGGAGTGTGTTGCTTGAGGAGTGGTACCCACAGCCCAGAGAGGCTCTTGTGGACAGTCGTTTCTGGACTGTGACACAGGCGTCGCTCTATGAGACCTACAGACGTCGAGGCCACAAGTTATTCCAGCACAACTTTCTGGATTGGGATCAGCTCGCCCTAGCTGCAGAAACAGAGATACGCCCCTACTTTGAGAGGTACAGAGGGCTGGTCCAGCTGATGTCCTATGAGAGGAGTGCATATGTGGAGGATTGGGTCCGCGTGTTCTACGCTACCCTCTACGTCTCTGAGGGCCGCAGGTCGATTGACTTCATGTTCATGGGACAGCACCATCACCTGACGAGACAGACGTTAGCCCAGCTGCTAGGAGTGGACCTGCACGACACTTACGTGCATGAGAGGGTATATGGACAAGCAGACCCGCCGAGGAGGCCGCTCACTGGAGGAGATTCGCTCTTTGTTTGGACTGACCTTCTCTGCAGACCAGCCGAGGGTACCAGCACTACTGACTCCAGCTGCGCGCACAGTGCACCTTGTCTTGCGCCGCACGCTCTTGCTGAGGTCAGGGTACTTAGAGGGGTTCACCATTCTGCAGCAGACCCTCCTGTTCTACATCATGAACAGGATGGAGTTTGATATTGTGGACGTCCTCATATGCGAGATGGAGGATGTGATCACCGATGGAGTGGGCATGATGAGGCAGCTTGTGTTTGGACACTGGATCTGCTACCTGCTCTCCATGATGGTTCCTGAGGAGTCCGCCGTACGTGACCATCTCACTGACGAGAGTGTCACGCGTTTCAGTCACTACCGTGCTCCAGCTCCTGGAGACCGCCGCCTTGGCTGTCCAGTCGAGCATCAGGACAGGGCTTGTCTATCTGAGGAGGACTGGTCGAATCTGGAGAAGGAAGATGAGAGGCTGGCAGAGGCAGAGGCCCAGGGTGAGGATCTGTAGCATATATGGTCCGAGAGCGATACAAATGACAGTGTTGAGGAGTACTTCCCTCCTCCTCCCTCACCCAGGCAGCACGACGCGGAGGCTGGAGGCTCTATAGTGCCACCCCCTACTCCACCTCCTGTCACAGAGGCACAGGTCACTCAGCCGACTGAGCTCACCTCACTTCTGCAGCAGATGGTTGAGCAGCAGCGCTTGGACCGGCTTGCAGCTGAGCAGGCCCGAGCTGAGCAGGTCGCACGCCTTCTGGAGCTCCAGCAGCAGCAGCAGGAGATGCAGCGCCAGATCGCCCGTGAGAGGCATGAGGACACTGACCGGCTGACTGGGCTGATCGACCAAATGCATCAGCGCTCCCTCGACTAGTAGCAGCAGACGCAGCAGGCGATGATGGACATTCTGGGGTTGATAATAAACCTCTACACCCAGACCGGGATTGCCTTGCCGTCGCAGCTGCCAGGTGTTGCTCCACCTCCACCTGTCCTTGCTCCAGCTGCAGCTCCAGTGCCGACCACGCCGATCCCGTCGATCAGCATGTCTCCACTGCTGGCTCCCGGCGCACCGATTCACTCTCCACGGCCGGCCACGACACTGTTCCAGCAGACGCCGGCATCCGTCATCAGTGCCCCTCTTCCAGCAGCTCCTACTCAGCAGGCACCGACGGCGGCTCCTACGGCTCCGACAGCTCCTTCCACCTCTGCAGGCGGCAGCTCCGACGACAGCACTCCCAACGGTGACCAGTTCGTCATCGTGCCTAGTACTCAGGGTCCTTAGGCACTCGGATCCCTTTTTGGTGTCTTGATGCCAAAGGGGGAGAAGAGTTAGAGGAGAGTCAGGGGGAGGATAGCTTAGCCTCAAGGGGAGTGTCCTAGCTTTAGGGGGAGTTTATCTATATGAGTTTTTTTTGTAATTTGGTGTGTTTGCTACTCATTTGCTACTTATTGAGCATTAATGAACTTGTCACTTATTCCCACTTTCGAGTTATTGATTGATTTTGAGCCTTCAAATTTTAAGTGTGATAATATTGTATTCATTGCATATCCTCTTAAGTTTCATACTATCAAATTCATTACTATTGTGCTTCAATTGTGGTGTTGTCATCAATCACCAAAAAGGGGGAGATTGAAAGCATCTAGGCCCCCATGAGGTATGGTTTCGGTGATTAATGACAACCATTGGACTTTACTAATGAATTTGTGGATGCAAGGTCTCTCATAATCACTCAATCAAATGAAATCAATATGTCATTGGAGACCCCTAAACAATCAATTTATGAGATCAAATCAATGATATGAAGACAAGAAGTGAAAGCTCTTATGACAAAGTCATTCAACCACAATTAATGACACTTAATGCTTGACAATCATCGAAAATATATTTCCAACAAAGTCTAAGAGGTCACTTGAGCAAGACACAAAAGAATCACTTAGAAACAACTTGAAGCAAGCAAAATCAACTCACCGGATCAACCGATGTTTCCAGAGAACAACACATCGGTCGAGTTGGTTCAGCAGAAGAAGAAGACCTCAGAAAAGCACTCACCGGATCATCCGATGTTAAGGGCTAGGCTACATCGGTCCATCATTACAGTTTGTAATATCCTTGGACCAAGTGTAGCACCGGATCATCCGATGTACAGAAATATACACATCGGTCAATCACTCCAGTAAGCATCAAGTTTGAGTCAATTCTGGAGGAAGAGCCACCAGATCATCCGATGAGAAGACAAGTGCAACATCGGTCTAACAACGGTCATATCTGACACAATGACGTCAGCTAAAGTAAACTTGACCGATGACAACTAAAGGGGAGACATCGAATCATCCAATGTTCGTAGAAAAGTTCTGTCAGCCTACTTTTCCAATGGCTATTTCGTGGAGGCTGGCTATAAATACCCTCTAAACCTGTCATTTCGACAAGTCTTGATCACCAGACATTCTCAACACATCCACAAGCGTTCAAGACCAAGAGCCATCACTTCTACATCATTTCGACCACCTACACACCAAGAGATAGGCTAGAGCTAGCTAGAGAGAGAGCTTGTGTGCCTCCATTCTGGGTGAGTGGAATCTCTAGGATAGTGAGAGCCTCAAGGGAGTGCCCCTTGGTGTTTGTAACTGTGAGAGACTTCCGGAGCTTGCCAAGGCGTTTGTGGAAGCCCGGAGGGTCGAAGTTGTACAAGGCTTGAGCTCCACCTTGCCGAGGTTGGTAAACGGAGAAGAATAGTGGAGATCCCTCGTCTCGGTGACTTGGGTGTGGCTATACCCTTTGGTGGGTGCCACAACGTGGATGTAGGAAGATCTTGACGATCTTGCTGAACCACGGGATAAATCCTTGTGTCTCCTCGGGAGTTTGCATCCTCTTCCTCTCCCTTACATTTATGCATTTTATATTCCACGAAGTTGCTATTTACTTCAATGCATAGATTGTTTGCGTAGGGAATTGGGCTTTTAGGGATTAAGTTTTATTGCTTAGATTTTTTAAAAGAAGCCCAATTCACCCCCCCCCCCTCTTGGGCATTCGATCCTTACAGAGTCAAAGCATACGACAGTTACAAGAAGCAGAAATTCAACCTTCGAGCTGCTTATTTGTGGTCCTTCCATGATTTGCCGGCATACGGCATGTTTTTCGGTTGGAGCACTCACTGTCGTCTGTCGTGTCCGATATGTGCATCAGACACGGATTGCTTTCGACTAACTCATGGAGGCAAAATATCTTACTTCAATTGTCACAAACGTTGGCTGCCCTCGAATCACATATTTAGGCAGCAGAGGCATGTCTTTTGAAAGAACACTTTTGTCATTAAAGGACCACCGAAGCGTCTCAACGGGTCAAAAATTTCTGATATGTTGGACAAACTGGTGCCTGATGAAGGTCGTCCTAGATATTTCGTAGGTTATGG
Organism: Tuctoria greenei; assembly: GCA_036927565.1. Classification (NCBI taxonomy): domain Eukaryota; kingdom Viridiplantae; phylum Streptophyta; class Magnoliopsida; order Poales; family Poaceae; genus Tuctoria; species Tuctoria greenei. Next base: position 121,735,900 of record JAYESD010000005.1, read on the forward strand.
AGAGGAACACAATTGGACTCACATATGTGGACTTTGGGAGCTACCGTATGTGAAGTCATTGATTCTAATGCACAACATTGATGTCATGCATCAGGAGCGTAACATGAGCGAAAGTATCATAAGAACTTGCATGGATATGCCTGGCAAAACGAAAGACAATTACAAAGGGAAGCCACGTGCTTCTTTCTGTCTTCGATCGAAAGAAAAGAAAGAAGTTATGAAATGGATAAAAACTTTGAAATTCTCAGATGGTTACGTAGCTATCCTAAAATGAGCCATAAATGTGAACACAGGAAACCTCACTGGGTTGAAGAGTCATGATTATCACATTATAATGGAAAGACTCTTACCTGTTATGTTCCGAGGCTATCTGGATGATGCGGTGTGGAAGGTTTTAGTCGAGCTCAGCTATTTCTATAGACAGCTTTGTGCTAAAGAAATCAAGATCGGGATGATGGATAAGTTAGAGAAGGAGATACCCATACTTTTACGTAACATGGAAAAAAATTCCGTCGGGTTTCTTCAATCCAATGCAACATCTGCTTATCCATCTTCCTTTCGAAGCTAAAGTTGGCGGTCCTGTGCAATACAGGTGGATGTATCACATTGAAAGAGCGCTACGATATCTAAAATCAATGGTTGGCAACAGGGCAAGGGTGGAAGGGTGCATCGCTGAAGCATATGCTCTTAAGGAAGTAGGATACTTTTCAAGTGCCTACTTTGTGGAAGAAAACAATATCAATACTTTGGGGATGCGGTACAATGTGGACGAAACACCCCATTTAAGCGACCTTTCCATTTTTCAAACGAGAGGCACCACCGTTGGTAGCTACACAACCTACATGCTATCCGAACATGACATGACTGTTGCTTTACTCTACATGTACGCAAATATAGAAGGCATGCAGGAATACTTCGAGTTAGTGTTTGTCCTACATTTATGTTAATCGGCATATTTTGCTACACATGTATTCTAAAAGATGTTTTTTCACGTTCAGCGAGTTCCACAGACAATGTTGGCCACATAGGCATCAACCTATGGCCAAACAAGTAGAAGGGATGCGAAAAGAAGGAATAAATGGAGGACCAAGTTTTCTATCCTAGTTTTGAGATTATGTAATACTCTCGTCTTCTATGTATTATAAGTTACTATTATTAAAGAAGTATTATTTTAACTTACGATCATTTTTGACAGTGTCGGGCTCACAATGTCCATGAAGATTTGTGGCAGCTATCTTATGGATTGGTGAATGTTAGAAGCTATGGTCGATATGACGAAAATGGCTTTCAAATCCATACAACTCATTTTGAAGCTCTTCGTCCTCCCGTGACAACATCAAATTTCGGTGTTGCAACGAGAGCAAAGGACACTCAAGGGAATTTAATCGATTATTATGGGATCATTAACAAAATCCTTGAATTTACTTTTTCCGAAAATAAGACCCTTCGAGTTGTCTTCTTTGACTGTGACCGGTTTGATCGCACTCATGGAACTCGAGAAAACCAATTTGGAATGGTGGAAGTGAAACATAAGGACCGACTACGAGGTTACGATACATTTGTTCTTGCACATCAAGTTGAGCAAATGTATTATCTACCTTATCCATGCACGAAGCTTAGTGCTTGGTGGGTGGTATATAAGGTGAATCCTCGTGAACGGTTATATACTCCTGGGGATGATGGTTACCATGATAGTGAAGACATTGAAGAAGTGTACCAAGAAGAAGAGTTGTCAGGCACTTTTATCGTCGAGTCTGGTGCATGACTCGATCAATTAGTTGGAGACGTTGAAGATGTAGAGGCAGATGATATGTGAAAACAGAAATTAGAACAGGCCACGATGGAAGATTGTTGGGTTGGTTTAAGGAGTAGGGCACATGATAATGATGTTGATGAATTTTGAAAGTGATTACAAGTAATGTTTTCTTGAAAATAGTAACATGAATTTTGTATATCTTATTTGCATATTTACTGATTATCTATTAAAACAGGATGGCGTCAAAGAAGGGTAAGAAGGTGCCGCCGATGAGGGGGTTCTACCCCTCTAGACCTGAGGACGCTTTCGCTGGTGCCTCGTCGACTGGGAGCAGACGCTATCAGCTGCTGGGGCACGTTCTGAGCAGCTCTAGAGCTTCGTTACAGGTAAATTTCACTTGTTTTTGACAAATGCTTTGAATTCAATTTCACATTAAACTTACTTATGAATTATTTGAATGTTGTAGTCCTCACCGGCTGACTCAGAGGACGTGGCGCCAGTTGACCTTGGCTACCCTTCGGTGAGCCAGCCCTCGGCCATCCAGCCCTCTGCTGGCAATCCTTCTTTTCTTGAGCCCTTTGACTCGGCTGGTGATGAGCCGTCTGGGTCACCTGACGTGGCGCCCCAGCAGACGCGGAGGACGGGAAGGACTCACTTTGTCAGTCCTCATGCGGTCCCTTCACAGAGGATCATGATTCGTCCAGTCGGAGACAGGTAATAAAAATTATAGTGTTCAATTTTAGTTTTGTTTTTGTTACTTAAGTAATGAATCAATAAATATCTTGCAGGGTTTGGAACAACACGTCTTTCACCGATGAGAGACACAAAAGATCGGTGAACGGTGTCCTCGGGTCCTTAGTGCGTTTGCACTATCCTGGGGTCATTGACGGGGTGCTTGCTCTTTCGTGGGAGGACTACGCACGCATCCATCACCAAGAGCACGACAACCTTCATGAAGTTGTATGGGCCGATTTTATGCCAAGTATGTTAAAAATAGTTTCTAAGTTTTAAGTCTTAAACTCTTTTAATGAACATCTCTTCAATATATTCTTTATGACAAGCAAGGTATATTTTGGAGGACCCGAACGACCCTCGCATGGTTGAGGATGCGAGGAGAGTGTTTCACTACAATGCTGTCAAGGCGCTTCGACAAGCTTTGTCGAATGCTCGTGTTCAAATTATTAATGAGCACTTGAAGGCGAACCAACACCACGTGCTAAACTTTCGGCAAGAGAGTGAGAGGCACCTGACGCAGGAGGAGTACGTGCAGGTACGTGGGGTGTAGTAAGTATTTTTTTTCTGATAATTTCCTCGATGGTATTTTAATGACTTACAACTATGTGCAGGGCCACGTGAGCATGTTGCAGGGTCGGACCGATGCATTTCGGGCCCTTTGTCACTACTAGGCTAGCGATGAGTTTAAGGCTAAGTCCGGGAAGGCTCGAGAGTGCAGAGGGATCGAGGGGAAGAGCAGGCACGGCCAAGATAACCACTTGCGTTTAGCTAAACGCATGGTAAGTGTATGTAACTTATTTTATTTATTCATAATATATTGTTCGTACTAACACGTATTGACAGGAGCGCGAGACAGGGGTGTCGCCGACCCCTGCTGAGATTTGGAAGAGAGGTCACAGGGACCCTTCTCAGCCTCAGGGGTGCAGTCAGGCTGCAGCCGAGAGATTGGTAAGTTTAGAAATCATTCATATTAAATATAACTATATGTATTGTTCAACTTACACGGTTTCCTTGTTTTGCAGGCTAAGTACGGGGAGGAGGCTAGGAAGATACACGGTGAAGATTTCGTTTGGGAACGTGAACCAATCGATCCTCAAGCCGCGTATGCAAGCGGAGTTGGAAAAGCACACGGAAGGTGAGTTTATAAGTCATTTTATCATTTTTAATTCAAAGTATTCAAGATATTTCAATTTCATATTACTGACTCTCTTTTTTATAGGCTCGCCATATTCGATGGAGTTGTCGACTCGAGGGCGGGGAGACCTGCGAGAGGCAGCTCCACGCGGGCTTCTTCGGTAGGCACGACAGGTCGTCGTGTCTTGCAGTGGGTCATTGAGATGCAGTCCCTTCGACAAACTGTAGAAGAGAACCTCAGGCGACAGGAGGAGGCAAAACGCCAAAGGATCGCGATGGAGGCCACGATCCATTCCCAGGCAGCAGCGTTGGCACAGATGCAGGAAGCAATGGAGGTAACAAAATAAAAACTAAAGTTCTCATTAATTTAGCGTAAATGACTTACTAATAGGTAACATTTAATGTTTGCAATGGCAGGCCATGGCTCGGGCGCAAGGTCTGGGGATCCAGCTACCGCCACTACCACTGGTCCTTCCAGACGATCCTTCTTCTGCGGGTCAGGTAATTTTCTATGTCAACTTAACAATTCTAGTTTTAACTCAACTTAACCAAAATAAAGCGAGGAAATGGAGTGATAGTGAAAGATAGATAGAGTGAGAGATGAAGTTAGAAGAGGGAGGAAGATAGAGAAAAAAGGATTGAGATAGAAGAGAGAGGAGATAGTTAGATAGAAGAAAAGGATTGAGATGGAAGAAAGAGGGAGATAGAAGAAAGAGTGAGAGATAGTTAGATAGAGTGGGAGAGGAATGACGAGAGAGAGGGAGATTGGAGATAGAAGGAGAGGAAGAGAGAGAGAGAGAGAAAGGGATATGTAGATTGAGATAGAGGGAAAATGATGGCAATAGAGAGAGAGAGAGGGGAATGAAAGAAGAGAGGAAGAGAGGGGATATAGATGGAGATCGAGGGAGAGGGAGGGAGAGATGTTGATGCATTTATTAATTGCAGAGATTTGCGACGGCTGCACAAACTCCGTCGCCGTCGCTACCGCCACCTTGAATGAGGTGTGACGTCGACTTCAACTTCGGAGCTGGCTTAAGAGGTGGCTTCGAAGGTCAGACGGGCGAGTGAGCCCTTGTTTGGTTTATTGATGGTGATGCGATGTATCGATGATGTGTTCTGATGTGTTTTGTGACTGTTATGATGTTTATATGATTCTTTGTTATATATTGCTTGTTCTGTGATTCTGGTCATCGAGTCGGATAGTATATTCATTTTTTTAAAAAAAAACCTTATTTGCAACGGCTTTTTATACAGTACTATCGCAAATAAGGTCCTAGGCCGTCACAATTAAGCCTCTGTACAGCCCGACCGTCGCGATTAAGGCCCTATTCGCGATGGCCAGGCCGTCGCAAATGGCCACGTGGGCCCCGTCGGTTGACCGTGTGGCACCCATCGACTGACCTTATTTGCGACGGCCAGACCGTCGCAAATAGGGTCTTAATTGTGACGGCTAGGCCGTCGCAACTAGACCTGTGGGTCCCACCGGCCCCCTGGCAATTATTTGTGACGGCTACTGCCGGCCGTCGCAAATAGCTTATTTGCGATGGTTTCTAGCTTATTTGCGATGGCCCTGGCCGTCGCAAATCGTCGGGATTCCTGTAGTGAATCATGTTGCAGAGGAAGTCCGAAGCATCGAAAATGATGGGAGTGTCCATCCACTTCCGATGAGGCTCCGCCCTAGCAGTGGGAGCTGCAACGGCCATGTCCCGCCGCATTGTCTTGAGAATGCGGCGAGAGGTGATGTCCCAAGAACCACCATAAATGGTGTTCAGGGTCTTCTGACGCTCGTTGTCAGAGACGTCAGAGTCATTGTCGACGGTGTTGTAGACATCTTTCAGGACCTTCTTGGGGTCCTGAAAACCTAGCTCCTCTTCAGCCGAAGCTTCGTCGACTTTTTGTTTCCCTTCCTGCTGGCGGAAAGGAGCTTCTTCCCGGCGCTTGTTGTAGCACTCGACAAGGTTTCAGACCTCTCGGCGTTCTTCCAGACTGTGTTTGTCCATCCTGTGGATCGGACACCATACTTGAGGGTACCAAAAGAACAATTGTCAATAAAAGAATTGGAATTAGAGGCAGATTTGACTTATGCCGAGCAACCTGTCAAAATTTTACAAACCAAGGAGAGAGTCACAAGAAACAAGGTGATTCGATTGTGCAAAGCACAATGGAAATATCATGTAGAATCGGAAGCAACCTGGAAGCTAGAAGATGATATCAAGAGAGAATTTCCCTATCTCTTCTCTTCTACGTTGAATCTCGAGGGCAAGATTCATTTCAAGGGGGGTACGTCTGTAACACCCTCATTTTCATCCATCATGCATTGCATACATTCTTATACATGTTTAACATTAAGCAACACAAAAAGGAACAAGTTTAAAATGAATTAGAACCAAAACAACAGTTAAAACTTGTATCGGTGTGGACTTGTCCAGTTTGGACCCCGGTCTAATCCGTTTTGCTCTCTGTTGTTTTATGGACGTGTTCGCTATTTTTTGCGGACTAGATTGAAAAATGGTTCTAATGTTGTTTGGACTTGTCCGTTGCTGAGTACGGATTAGTCTGATCTTTGCTACTAGAACTTTTCGAAGTTGTCCGGTAATTCCTCGTTTTGGTCCGGTTCTTGAAAAATTGGACAAACCCCCAAACTTGTCCGACCTCATACCGGACTTGTCCGTTTCACTTTCTGATCCTTCTCGGACTTGTCCGAATCTGCATCGGACTTGGCTGTTCTAGTCTCTATACCCGGTCGGACTTGTCCGGCCCCTAGCAGACTAGTCTGTTGTGCCAGACTCAGATTTCTGCTTTTCCTCCATGATGGGCTTTTGGGTGTGGGCCCAAGAACATCATGCCTAACCTTTGTGGAGCCCATGTGAGACCCCCACCAAGACCTCAACCGCCTTATACTTGAATTCCACCCAAACCCTACCATCTCCACCCTATATAAACACCCATCCTTTCATCCCTTCTATCACATTAGAATAAACCCTTAACCTAGAACGTGTTGTGATAAATGGACATGGTTGATGATGATGGTAAGAATATGGCATATGGATGGATAATTATTGATAGATATGATATAATAGTAATTGATGATGATAGATTCATATTATGTTAATTATTTGGGTTATGATGAGATTATTTCACATAGACATCTTAGTATGCTTTCTACATGTTTTAAATGTACTTTTCAGCAAATAGCCATTATTTAGTATCGTTCCTTGTTTAAGCTACATGTCATTATTTTCCCACACTTGTTGAGTACGACATATGCTCACCCTTGTTATTCCCCCCACCATCAATTTCAGGTGATGTTTAGGAGTACCCTAAGGATAATACGGAGTACTAGGTTGTGTGCTGCCGTCCACATGTTTGTGTTTGTGTAGGATCGAAGAGCACGTGAAAAGCTACCAGAGGGGAGGGGGTGAATGGTAGCTTTAAAACATTTCAGCGGAAGCAACGAAAACACCCCTCAACAGAAAACCGATATGTTAAAGAAACTGTGTGTGAGACTATTCTATACGTGTTTGATCATGACAAAAGTAATAGATATCGGAGAGAATGAAGTCACGAATACGACAAAACAAGAATCACTCAAATCCGTCGAGAGAAACTCAAGTTACGATCGAAAGATCAAACAAAGGTCAATCTGTTCTACCGAGTAAAAAAAGATCTATAATACTGTAAAGAAACTCGTGTAGATAAAAAATCGCAAATCCAATGACCGTGAAACTTTTAAAGATGATAGATAACCAAGTTATGAAGACAACCCAAAAAGAATCACGTCAATTGGATCTGTAAAACTCGAGTTATGATAAAACCACCGAAGAAAGGTAGTGTTGTGCAGAAAACTCGACGAGAAAAACTTGTCTGGAACAAGTCGGACGAACAAGGCACAAAGTTCCTTTTAAACTACGATCTTTATTCAATAGAACACAAGAGTAACAACCCAAAAGTCGTCTACCACGAGCTCTGGCCTTCCTTGCTTATATAACCAGCCTGAAGGCCAACTCAACTCAAACTAGGACTCTAATCCTACTCAATTCACGAATCAAAACATTCCATAACTGCTCTCAAGACCCTTCTATACGCAAATAGAAGCAATCTTAAGACTTTCAAACACCTTAGAAACGTGTATCACATTCCTTAAACAACTCAAATTCGTGACCCACACGAAATCCTAACATAACCAGCTCAAATCTTTCCATATTTGAGTCAAACCCGACTCAGTCGCAGCCTGAGTCCATAACAAAGTCGGTTGGACCTTTCCGACCAATTCTTTACATCCACATCTCTTCATCATGCCTCGGAACCATGTAGCCATGTCTATCACTCCTTGCATATGTGTAAACATCTTCCAACGACGTCCACGAGACCTTCATATGCATTGTTCTTAATTCAAACATGTTGCGTGACCTCCCGATCAACTCAACCACAATTCCTCCCAAACTTGGTTGTTGAACCTCATCTTTTCCCTAAGACTAGTTCAATGGATCCCGTCACCAGCCATGTCTTGAACTCAAGCAATACCTGCACATTAATAAACAATCAATACTTTCGAGCACAAGTCCTCGACTTGACTCTTGTTAGTTCCAAAACCACAACATCTTACGTGAGCACCTCATATAAACATGTTGCAAACCATAGCAAAATGATATCAATCATAACCAACAAAACACACCAAAAACTTAGTAAAAGAATACTAAGCAAACTTTCCATAGATGCAAAACAAGTTTGAAATATTTTAAAGCAAAAGCAGAACTATTGCAATCTAGCTCCGGACCTTGCAAAAACTAACCGTACCTTGAGCCGGAGCTTACTAAAGCTAGCAGGACCTAGCACCGGAGCTTACTAGTCTTACCTAGCACCGGAGCTAACCAAAGCTACTCGCACCTAGACAAAGATGTCGGACCTAGCCAAAGCAAGTCGGACCTTACGTCGTACCTTGCTGGAGCTACCCAAAACAAGTCGGACCTATCATTGGACCTTGTTGAAGCTCGGACCTAGAGTCGGACCTTGATTATAAACGTGTTTTGGTAGTATTCAAAACTTTTATCGTCAAAGCCAATGTATCTAGCACAAACCAATGTATTCAGCACGCATATGTCTCACAATCTCCCCCTTGATGAATGCATTGGCAACACCGCATAAAATCCGAACATTGACTTATTCACATGAAAAGTTTTGAAAATAATTTCTCCCCCTTTTTGAATATCAAATGAGATAGAAATAAATTTCTCCCCCTTGCATACTTCTCCCCCTGAGAAGAATCGTGCCAAAAACACTTGTGAATATGTGCAAAGTGTGATCAATTCCCCCCCCCCTTTGACAATGTATTCAACAAGGTACAAAAGGGAATTTTTAATTGTTATGAGCATATTATAACATATACATCTAAAATAAAGCTCAACCAAGTCATACTATCAAGTAACTTACGCTATCACATCAACGAAATACATAAAGTAGTGTAAGCCATGTTAGAGATCAAATTTAATTTTCAATTTAAGCAAGTCATGATCTTACAAACTTAACTATTTCAATATTTAAAAGCATGACACTTGTTGCTGCATTTTATTATTTTTCAAATCACAAATTTAGATCATATGATATTTGCAAGAGATTATATGCGCAACTTTCTTATTCTAACTAACCAAGCCAAGCCTATGTCATTTGACAATCAGAAGCTTAAGGGCATGGTTTTAGTCATACACAACTTCTTCCAAGTTCATATCTAAGTACAATGATAAGCCATCTCAAAAGAAGTGTGATGTATGCATATTCTCTTGATCTTTTTTCAATTTATATTTGTTCATAAAACTCAACATGTGAGATGATTGGATTAAATCATTATGATTAAAAGCACTTATGATCATGCAACAAGTTCAAAACAACAAGAAAGTTTGATCATGACCGGATTTAGTGTAAGTAATTATTCCAATTACTAGTCATGGAAAAAATACAAAATGTATAACATGAGTAATGTAGTAAGAACTTTCAGCATGTAAAAGGAATCACAAAGTCATATATGTATGAAATACTATACTCATATTATTTTAAGTTTAGATTCACACATAGACTTCCCAAGTTTCAAAACTCCCCCTCAATTTAAGCCATGAGGATGCATAATCCCTATTTCACTACGAATGAAACAAAAACGAGTGAAATTCAAAGGTTTTGTAAAAATGTCAGCCAATTGTTGTTCTGTATCTACATGGTGAAGCACAATGTTTCCTTTTTCAATATTATCACGGAGAAAGTGATACCTAATGTCAATGTGCTTAGTTCTAGAATGTTGCATGGGGTTTTTAGCAATGCAAATGGCACTAGTGTTATCACAAAACAATGGAACACTATCTAGATCAACCTCATAGTCCTTAAGTGTTTGAACAATCCAAAGAATTTGTGAACAAGCGCTAGCAGCAACTACATATTCAGATTTGGCTATGGATTGTGCAATTGAACTTTGTTTTCTAGAGGACGAAGCAACAAGTGAATTACCAAGAAAATGACAAGCACCAGAAGTACTTTTCCTATCAATCCTACAACCTCCAAAATCAGCATCGGTAAAAGCTTTCAAAGAAACAGTTGAGAAAGAAGGAAGAAAAATGTCAAATTCTTGAGTTTCATGTAAGTACCTGAGAATTCTTTTGATGGCTTGACGATGTGAAGCACGTGGGGAAGCTTGAAACCGTGCATAAAAACATACACTGAATTGTATGTCTGGTCTTGATGTCGTGAGGTACAAAAGTGATCTGATCATGCTTTTATATTCTTTTTTGATCCACGGGTTCACCATCTTCATCAAGTTCAAGTGTTGTTGCTATTCTCATTGGTGTCTGTAGTGGCTTGCTTTTGTCCATGTTGAAGCGCCTTAGGAGGTCTTTTGTATACTTCGTTTGATGCACAAAGGTACCCTCCTTGGTTTGCTTGATTTGCAGCCCCAAAAAGTACGTGAGTTCTCCCATCATAGTCATCTCAAATTCTGAACTCATCATAGCTGAAAACTTGGACACAAGATCATGAGAAGCACAACCAAAGATAATATCATCCACATACACTTGAACGAATAATGAGTCATTGCCATGCTTAAGCACAAAAAGAGTTTTATCAACCTTGCCCATGGTAAACCCCTTTTCAAGTAAGAATGTTTTTAACCTATCATACCATGCTCTAGGGGCTTGTTTGAGACCATACAAGGCTTTGGACAGTTTGTAAACATGATTAGGAAAATCTGGATTTTCAAAACCCTGTGGTTGTTTGACATAAACCTCCTCATCTATGTAGCCATTAAGAAAAGCACTTTTAACATCCATTTGATATAGCTTAAAACCTTTAGATGCAGCAAAAGCTAACAAAATTCTTATGGCTTCTAATCTAGCAACAGGAGATAAAGTTTAATCAAAATCTAGATCTTCAAGTTGAGTGAAACCTTGAGCAACCAACCTAGCCTTATTCCTAACCACAACCCATCCTCACTTTGTTTATTTTTAAACACCCACTTAGTTCCAATTAAAGTGTGACCTTGAGGTGGAGGTACAAGTTTCCAAACATTATTTCTTTCAAAATTTTCTAACTCTTCTTGCATGGCAATAATCCAAGATTCATTAGCGAGTGTGTGTGATATATCTTTGGGTTCAAAAGAAGCAACAAAAGCAGAATGAGCATGAGAGTTTGGATCGCAAAACCTGGACTGTGTGACTCGTTCGTGCAAGCTTCCAATAAGTTGTTGTAGAGGATGACTTTTGAGAACCCAGAGGGGAGTGAACACTTCACAAGCTTCTTCTTCCTCATGTTCATCACAAATCGATGAGCTTGTGACTTGAGGAGGATCTGGACCAGCAATGGTGGTCGTCGGTGCTGGTTGTGAATCAAAATCACGAACTGGAAGAATGTCATTAGATGCTGAATTTTTGGGCAGCAACTCCACCTCTTCCTCATCTTTAACGAAAATGCTCTCACCCTGCGGATATGGACCCGGGCCTACAATGTTTGAGCTGGTACCTGTGCTAGCTTCATCAAAAGACACCTCATAAGTCTCCACAATTTTGTTAGTGTCAAGTAAAAGCACACGGTAGCCTTTAGTATGAGATGGATAACCAAGAAACATGCCATCAATGGATCTAGGTTCAAATTTATCAAAATTACCATGTTTCTTAACAAAGCATTTGCAACCAAAGACCCGAAAGTGTGTAACACTAGGCCTATGTCCAAACCGGAGCTCATATGGTGCTTTACCTAGCTTAGTGCACAAGAAAACACAATTTGAGACATAACAAGCGGTTGCAATCGCATCAGCCCAAAATTTCCTAGGGGTTTGATATTCAGCAAACATAGTCATAGCCATCTCAACTAAGGTTCTGTTCTTTCTTTCTACAACACCGTTTTGTTGAGGTACATATGGTGAAGAAAATTGATGATCTATTCCATTTCAGCACAAAAGTGATCAAAAGATTGATTTTTAAATTCGGTTCCGTTATCACTTCTAATTGCTTTTAAAGATCCTGGATGATCAATAGATAATCTAAGAAATAAAGTTCTAAATTAACTAAAAGCTTCATTCTTAGATGCCATAAAGTAGACCCAAGAGTATCTAGAATAATCATCAACAATTGTAAGAACATACAATTTATCTCTGAAGGATTGAACACGTGAAGGTCCTACGGTGTCAAGGTGCAAAAGTTGACCCGATTCAGTTGTCATGATCATTGTGAGAGGAGTATGTGAATCTGCAACCATCTTAGAATGTCTACAAGAAGAGCACACAATTTCTTTGCCCCCTTTAACCTTAGGCAGCCTACGTATGCGATCAAGAGCACTAACACGCGTTAGATGATCAAAGCCTACGTGACCAAGTCTACAATGCCAAAAATAAAAGTCCTTTGAATCATTAGCAACTAGACACCTATGCTTAGACGAAGACATATCAAAATTAGCTTTAAAAACTCTTCCAAACTGAGACATGTTAAAAATAAGCTCACTATTTGAATCTACAACTTTGTAGCTATTTTTATTGAAAATAATTTCCAGATTTTCATCTAGCAATTGTGAGACAGAAAGCAAGTTGTATTTCAAATTTTTTACAAGTGCCACATCCTTCAAAGTGTAGTGATCATTTACTCTAACCGAACCCTTAGCAATTATAGGAGTTGAAGAATTATCAGCAAAAGTAACATTTTCTACACGTGACACAAAAGAGAGGGAGGAGAACCATTCTTTGTTACCGGTCATGTGGCGTGAGCAACCCGAATCCACGATCCAAATGTTCTCCTTTCTCAAGCGTGTAACCTACATAGAAGCACAATCCGTCGATGACTCAATACTGGGGTTAGCCAAAAGGCATTTAGGAATCTAGTACTGAGTCACACGACGTCCAGCAGGAATAACACGCGAAAGCTAAGATAAAACAGCAGGTTTATGAGCCAAAGCTTGAGGATTTTTGTACCCAACTCCTGTCCTACGAGATGTTACATGTGTAGCACGAAAAACAGTAGGTTTGAGAGCAAATTTTGCATGTTTTTGACTCATTACAGCAGATTACATATTCTTATCATTCGGTTTAGCAAGTGCAACAAATTTTGTATGAAAGTTATGAGATCTAGCAATCATTCTTTCCTTTTTCTATTGTTTAGCTAGTCTATAACAAAAATATATGACATGACCATCTTTACCACAGTAGGTACAATGAAATTTAACTTTGTGTTCATGTCTAGATGAGCAAGCAACATTTTTACTTGAAACCGAATGAGACAACACTCCTGCAGATTTGAAAACTACTTCCTTTTGTTTAGGAACTGTTTGAATCAAACCACTTCCTAATGACTTTACAATTTTAGGTGAATGTGCCTTAGCATGAGCATGAGAATCAAAACCTAAATCAGTTTTATCATTGCAAGACTTAGAAGAATTCAACATCAAGTTTAGGTTCTTATTCCCATTACAAAACCGATCTAATGTCCTATGCATGTCATGAAGTTTATTGGACAGATTAAGGCAATTTTCACATGAAGTTTTTCCTTTTAATTTGCAATTGGAACGATATTTAACTTCATGAGAACGTAAAGCATTGTTCAATATAGAAATTTCATTCATAGTATCCTGTAGTTTCTTATCAAGATTAGCACAAGTAGAACAATGCAAATCAATTGTAGAACAGCTAGCATCTTTCAAGTTTTTATCATTAAGTGCAGCAAGCTCTCTGTTCTTTTCAATTTCTAACTCAAGTTTATCAAGTGTGGAGGTGTGCACACTTCTTAACGAGGACAATGTTCATATATTAAATAAAATGAGGAACAAGAATCATCACTAGGAATCAAGGATTTCAAACAATTAATTTCAGATTCTAGTGACTCAATTTTAACAGCATTGTCCCTAAGTTTTTTGTCCTTTTTCTTAACTATAATAGTGGCACGAGAAATAGCATCACACATTTCTTCGCAAGTAGGACATACCTCTTCATTGTCGTTGTTGTATTCAGCCTCCTCCATACTTGATCTTGACTTGCTCGCCATGAAGCACAAGTTTGCCAAATCATCTTCATCTTTGTCACTTTCAATGTCCACATCGCTTGAGCCAAGTTCTTGAATTGTGGAGATAAAACTGCTCACCAATTGACGTCCTGTAAAACCCTTCTTTTTTCTTCGTATCTTTTGCAGAGGAGTGCTTCGTCCTTGTTTGCTTTTCATCCCAGAAAGTAGGACCTGAAAGGTTATGGCAATCTGAACAAAAATGTTATGTCTTACCACATTCAAAACATTGTTGAGGTCTCTCCTTCTAGTTCTCACATTTTGCAATGCTTTTGAAAAACTAGTAGAGAGAAGTACTAGCTCCTCCTCTGTATACTCCTCAATCTGTTCAAGGGTTAGAGAGGACAACAAAGCAAGGGTACCACAAGATGAAGATTAGCTAGAGCTAGGCATATTACGTTGAGAAACAAATACAAGAGACTTCTTGGGGTTCTTATGTGAAATTATGTCAATTTCATGAGTTTTCAATTTATAATATAGTACATATAAAGTAAGTGTACTCATGACAGTAGATTCACGAATAGATGTAATCTTCATCTCCTAAATTGACATGTCTAATGCACTTAGTAATTTTCTAGCATTCTCAACATCTAAAAAAATTAACATTGACGCTACGCAAGTTGCTGAGAAGTTTATTAAAGCAAACAAAAAGATCATCAATGGACTCACCGGGTTGCATCTCGAAGTGCATGTATTCTTTCTTGAACATGTCTTGTCTTACCTCCTTGATCGTGTTGGATCCTTCATGGTAGTCACAAAGTGCTTTCCACACATCATATGCAGATCGAGGTGTGCAACACGGGCGAAGTCGCTTTGAGTTAATCCTTGTATGATCAAGTTTCGAGCCTTGTTGTTGTTGTCGACATCTCTCAGATTTGTAGGTGTAACTTGATCACTTGACGACACTTCGTAATACTTTTATACCTTCTCCCATATTGTGAAGCCTTGTGCCTGGATGAAAGCTTCCATACGTGCCTTCCAAATCTAAAAATCAATACCAATAAACACACAAGGTTTGACGGAGTATTTCTCCATGATGATTAGTTAAAAACATGTGCAAATCACAAAGATTAGAGTATTGTGGCTCTGATACCAATTGTAGGATCGAAGAGCACGTGAAAAGCTACTAGAGGGGGGGGGGTGAATGGTAGCTTTAAAACTTTTTAGCGAAAGCAACAAAAGCACCCCTCAATAGAGAGCCGATCTGTTAAAGAAACCATGTGTGAGACTAATCTGAACGTGTTTCATGTGACAAAAGTAATAGATATCAGAAAGAATCAAGTCACGAAGACGACACAACAAGGATCACTCAGATTTATCGAGAGAAACACAAGTTACGATCGAAAGATCGAACAAAGGTCAATCTGTTCTACCAGGTAAAAACAGATCTGCAATACTGCAAAGAAACTCGTGTAGATAAAAAAACCGCAAATCCAATGACCGTGAAATTTTGACAGATGATAGATAATCAAGTTGTGAAGACAACCTAAAAATAATCACACCAATTGGATCTGTAAAACTCGAGTTATGATAAAACCACCAAAGAAAGGTAGTGCTATGCAGAAAACTCGACGAGAAAACTTGTCTGGAACAAGTCGGACGAACAAGGCACAAAAGTTCCTTTTAAACTACGATCTTTATTCAATGGAAAACAAGAAGAACAGCCCAAAAGTCGTCTACCACGAGCTCTGGCCTCCCTTGCTTATATAACCAGCCCGAAGGCCAACTCAACTCAAACTAGGACTCTAATCCTACTCAACTCATGAATCGAAACATTCCATAATTGCTCAAGACTCTTCTATACGCAGATAGAAGCAATCTTAAGACTTTCAAACACCTTAGGAACGTATCCCACATTCCTAAAACAACTCAAATTTGTGACCCATATGAAATCCTAACATAACCAGCTCAAATCTTTCCATATTTGAGTCAAACCCGACTCAGCCGCAGCCCGAGTCCATAACCTAGTCGGTTGGACCTTTCTGACCAATTCTTTACGTCCTCATCTCTTCATCACGCCTCAGAACCATGTACCCACGTCCATGCACTCCTTGCATACGTGAAAACATCTTCAAACGACGTCCACGATACCTTCATATGCATTGTTCTTGATTCAAACATGTTGTGCGACCTCCCGATCAACTCAACCACAATTCCTCCCGAACTTGGTTGTTGAACCTCATCTTTCCCCTAATACTAGTTCAATGGATCCTGTCACCAGCCATGTATTGAACTCAAGGAACACCTGCACATGAATAAACAACCAATACTTTCGAGCACAAGTCCTCGACTTGACTCTCGTTAGTTCCAAAACCACAACATCTTACGTGAGCACCTCACATAAGCATGTTGCAAACCATAGCAAAATGATATCAACCATAACCACCAAAACACACCAAAAACTTAGTAAAAGAATACTAAGCAAACTTTTCATAGATGCAAAACAAGTTCAAAATATTTCAAAGCAAAAGCAGCACCATTGCAATCTAGCTCCGGACCTTGTCAAAACTAGTGGACCTTGAGCCAAAGCTTACCAAAGCTAGCAGGACCTAGCACCGGAGCTTACCAAAGCTAGTTGTACCTAGCGCCGGAGCTAACCAAAGCTACTCACACCTAGGCAAAGATGTCGGACCTAGTCAAAGCAAGTTGGACCTTACGTCACACCTTACCGGAGCTACCCAAAACAAGCCAGACCTATCGTTGGACCTTGTTGAAGCTTGGACCTAGAGTCGGACCTTGATGATAAACGTGTTTTGGTAGTATTCAAAACTTTTATCGTCAAAACCAATGTATTCAGCACAAACTAATGTATTCAACACACAGGTCTCACAGTTCGTGCTTGGAGCCGCGCTATACCCTTTGCTTAATTGCTTAGTTTCTTAGCTTAATGCTTAGATTATTTCCGCTACAGATTTATCAATAATAATGATCATTAGAGTTGTAATTTGAGGATTATTTGGATATTGTAATAAATGTACTTATTTACTAGTTTCTGTTGTGGTAATTTTCTGTATATCATTTGTGATGCACTCGTGTATGTGTGTTAAACATTCTGGACACACATATGCGTCCCACTTGGTTCATTTTCAGAATCGGGTGTCACGAATAGACATCTCACCCAACTCGGGGATTCAGCCATCGAGGAAAATTCCTGACCAGCTCACCCCCTCCGAGTCGAGAACTGCCCGCAGACGAGGCGCAAAGCAGATTTGCGAAACCTGACCCTCGCAAAAGGACATGTTGGCTCACCCTAGAGCTCGAGAATCGTAATCAGGATCAACGCCCTGTCATTTTGACCCCGAACCCCATAGGTATCGTAAGCAAACTTGAACTCACATGTTTGCTTTCTTGTCCTTAAGAGATATGCTGCACTGTACCAGCCTCCGACAGATCAGATAGCTCGATCAAAGGCTCGAGGGCTACTGATGAGGTTTCGTGCCCCGACTACCAGAGGGCGTGGATTGCTGAACGAATTCTAACAAGATATGGCATATGACTGTACCCGCCCATCGGCTCGGGCAACACCAGATACCCAACCCCGACCACTGAGGTCGTCAATAAACGCAGCTGACCCTGATCGCCGAGCTCGACATCAAAACCGCTTGAGCTCAAGCTCGGGAGTGGGGTTGGCAGCGACAATCAATACGACGTGGGTATAGAAGACATCTTCACTACCGATAACCAGCGTTTCCCTGGCAGAGGTCACAGGCACCACTGACACTCTCCATGCCCTGTCCAATCCGACGTGATGATAGGCGTGCACTGCAATACAACACTGGTAGGAGGCAAGACTGGAGCAGGTACGCAGGGACTTCCGCGCCCGACCCCGCTCCTAGGGACGTCAGAGGCTACACACTAGAGGTAGGAACCCTTGTAAACCCCGCCCCCATTTATGAGGAGGTCTGGGATAGATATGACTGAGGAGGCAAGCACCAAGCTGCCTATAAAAGAGGACTGAAGCGACTCAGCACACAGGCAGCGACAATTCACAACTTCGGTGACACTGTTCTCCCTCTTTCGATCAACAAATAGTTGGAGATCGACACTACACGCGTGCACTTTGCTTGAATCAGTATAAACCTGTGTGTTTGTGTAACTAGGACACCTTAGAGTGTTTGTGTAACTAGGACATCTTAGAGGGTGAATGCACGACAAAATCGATATTGTTCAGTACTACGAACACTGATAACGGGCAGCTCAGGGTTGACAAGGGCCATTGACATTACTGCAACAGTCTTTTTCTTTAGGACACACGACGGGTGGTGGGCACGCCGGGAGAGGAGCCTGACAAGCGCAAAGATGGGATGAACTAACCCCCTTGAATTTGGGTGGATCAATTCGTCTCGGATCTCAGAGAAAAATTTCCATAAAAGATGACTTTTTCCCACTTATTTCCGAAATAAACATCACTAAAAATGAGATCGTATCAAACACTAGTTAGAGATTGATACTTCTAAAAAATATTTAACATGTAATATATTTTTATTGTTAATCAGTATTTTCTTTCACATTTTTATGGTGTCAAAGATAACTTTCATCTAAATATTTATATTCTGGATCAAAACTTTTGTTGAAGGCGTCCCTGAGATCTTCAATCCCCCGAGAACCCTAGCAATCGCAGATACCTCTTTCCGCCGCCACCCGCACCCCTTCTCCGTCGACCTCGTCCGCTGGCTCCCCTCTTCCGCCACCTCCCCCTCCTGCCGCCTACTCGCCGCGGCCGTCCACGATCCCTCCGCCGCCGCCTCCCACATCCACCTCCTCCCCCTCGACGACCCGTCGTCCCCTCTCGCCTCCCTCCCGCTGCCCTCCCGAGCCACCGCGCTCCGCTGCTCCCCGTCCGCGCTCGCTGCGGCCACCTCCTCCGGCTCCCTCCACCTCGCCCCCACGTCCTCGCTCGACGCCGGCGCGGCGGTGGTCGTCCAGGGCGGCGCGGGGTTCCACGTGGGCCCAGTCCGGGGCCTCGACTGCGGCGGGGAGGAGTGGGTCACGGCAGGGGAGGATAGTAGAGTGCATGTTATCTGTGGAGGAGGAGACGGGCGTGTGGTGGCGAGGGAGAAAAATTTCCTGCATACGGGATGCACAGGCGCTGCCGTACATCCCCGTCCAGATAGTCGACACGTGGAGATCCAACGGGAGCAGATAAGCTTGTGCGGTTGTGCCTAGCGCAATAAACGCGGAAAGGCAGCAGCTGCTCACGGCTCGCATCAGCCCGGCTCGCTCGTGGGGGATATGGTGCCGGAGCTCGCGGCTGACGTGTTCCCAGCGGCCGCGCTCTGCAGGGGCGCCACAACCTGCTGCGCATGGAGATCACGCTCTGCTCGCGGACATGCACGCCGCCTACTTCCGCGCCCTGTCGCGTGTCGCCAACTCCTCTGACGCCTGTGCTGGGCTCGAAGGGTGCGGCAGTGAGGACGATGAGATCCCGCAGCCGATGGCACCATCATTCAGGAGTGCCCCACCCGACCCCGCCCATTGCGACGGCGTCGGCCACGACTACTGCCAGCCCCGAGAACGCCAACTCCACCTGACCCCGACGAGCACGACGAGATCCTGCAGTCGACGCGGACCTTCATTCAGGAGTGCCCCACCTGACCCCGCCCATAGCAACGGCCACGACTATGGCCAGCCCCGAGAACGCCAACTCCACCGGTCGCTACACCATCAGCCAGTAGCGAGCACGCCGAAGATGCCGTGGGAGTACTGGCGAGTAGCTCCCCGAGTACAAGTCACGGCTCGCGGGCGGAACTGGCGAGTGAGGTGGGCGGACGCGAGCCGCACGCCAGCGATAAACGTCGGAGCAGAGCGGAGCTGCACGCGAGAGAAGGAAGCCGGTGCAGTGCTTTACGATTGCTGCCTGCCCACGTGGCCAACATCAAGTCCGGTATGCACCAACACGGCTATGCATCCGGTATCCAGAGAATTTTCCTCCGTGGCGAGGAGGGTGTGGGATGGGAAGGGAATGGCTGGGTACGAGACGGCCAAGTGGGCATCCCCGGTGGAGTTCGCAACGGGAGGTGCCGGATGCGGTGTACAGTGGTGAGATCAGAGGAAGGGGGACGCCCCTGCGGTGCAGTGTAGTGGTATCTGGTGAGTGGAACAAAAGCTTGTTGTTTGTTGTTTGTTTGTCTGTATACTGGTATACTTCTTGTAGGAGTAATATTCAGAAATGTAGAGGAAAATTCTATAGGACAGTGATCAGATCTGCCATGCTGTATGAAGCAGAATGTTGGCCAATTAAAAGGTAACATGTCCAACAAATGTGTTGTTGAGATGCACATGTTACGGGATGTGCAGTCACACAAGAAGAGACAGAGTTAGGAACGAGGTGATACGTAATAGGGTAGAGGTGACATTGATTGAGGAGAAGTTAGTCCAACATCGCCTACGGTGGTTTGGGCATATCCAGCGGAGACCTCCAGAAACACCGGTTAACAGTGAGATTATAAAGAGTAGAGAAAATTTTAGGAGGGGTAAAGGTCGACCAAGGTTGACATGGCAGGAGGCGGTGAAACGAGATTTAAAGGAGTGGGGCATACTTAGAGATTTTGTTCATGATAGGACTGCATGGAAATTAACAATTCATGTGCCAAAATCTTAGTTTATTAATATTTTGTTACTCTTTATCTTCTTTCTTATTAATCCATTTCTAAAATAAATAAAATGTAGAATCTTATTTTATTTGTATTTTTTTACTCTCATCTTATTTTCTATTACTTTTCTTCAGAAATTGTTGGGTTTTATTTCTAGCCGACCCCGATTTGTTTGTGGAAAGGCTTGGTTGTTGTTGTTGTATTTATCAACTTGTGTTGTCTCCACATGTATCTAGCTTCTAAAATACTGGCACATCCCTAGAGTGGATTTGTGGCCATTTTTTGCAAACATTTGATTCAAAACATTCAGAGTAAGTTCATTCGTGACCATCCACATGTTACATTTTGAAAGCTGCTTAGAAGTTGGTGCTGGCTTTGGTAAAGTTCTCCATTTTGTTATTTGGTTTGAGATGTGTACTAATGGACTTTCAATGACTGTTTAATGCATGGCTATTAATGCTTTTGGTTCTTTACTGAGAAGCTGAGAAAATGTACTTCTAAGACTTTTTCATGATATATTTTCTACATTTATTTGTTCCTATAGGTAGTAGTCTCCCAATAGAACTCATTGGTTTGGTTCAATCTCACAAGGAATGTGATTGCCTAATAATAGACTTTGTTTTATCCTTTGCAAGCTATATATAGTGCCATAAGACTTGAGTTATATTTAAATGAATGTGAAGTCCTTGAGACAGTTTTCAGGGTGTTTGCATTTTTTTATCATGTAGTAGAATATTCCAGGTAAATTCACAATAGGCTATTACTTATTGATGAGGAATGCAGGATGCAGTTTAATTGTGGCTGCGGTTTGAACTAAAATATGTTCAGTTTCTCGACTTGTTGAAAACATGAAATTTTTGAACGATTGTTGACAGCTGATCTGTAATTTATGTGCAATTCATTTTAGATAAATTGTCACACATATCTTCTAATATATTGTAAATAACAGAGAACTTGTAGCAATCTTCATCTGTAATATAGTGTCTATTTAGCTGTTATGGCACGCACTACGGTTATAGTGATGATGGATGAACTCCTGATTACAGGTATCGGGGCCTCGTTACCGGCATGGTGCGTTCCTTTGATCTTCATCCATCAAGAAAGCATATTTGTGTGGTAAGGAAGGAATATCAAAAGAAGATGCATGTGGACTTTCAGTGGATAAATGAGCTACAGTCTTTGAATAATTGTTCTTTTTTACTATTCACTATGAATAATTGTTCTTCCACAAAACTGTCCTTGTATACAAATCTGAACTTGCTCTTCTACAGTTGTAAAAGAGAGGATACATTATGTATGTTTCTTCCTTAAGTATTGGTAGCTCAGAAGAAAAATAAAATTCAATTGATAGATTGTATAACAATACACTTGAAACTCATGGTTTGACTAAGAAGCCTGATAAAATATGGTTAATAGCTTGCATAGATATCTTAATAATCATTCATGTACGATGCATTTAGTGAAAGCGATGTGTGATATGTTGTAGTTTAAAGTAAAAAAGCATAATGTCCAAATACCAAAATAAGACTTCAATTTTGTTCACTAAAATTGATGTTTCTAAACTAATTCTGAGATTCATATATTCAAAAAAGACTTCAATTTTGTTCATTAAGAAGAAACATTCTTATGAGTACACAATGTATTTTGAGAGAACCTTCGATTAATCATTTAATATTTTTCTTGTTATATGCTATATACTCTTGTACACTAGTCACAGTTAAAGCTGCTTCAGATTTAACGTCAACTAGTGCCATTGTAGTATTCTTATATTGGATGAGTTTGCTGCTCTGGTCTGTCCTTTTATGTTTTTCCCAATTTGTTACCATCAGTTTTTGCATGTGGACAGGGTCACCTTTTTTTTGCTGCTAACACTTGATTTGCTTTTGTATACTGAGAGAGTAGAGTTATTTCCTCCTGTGTAATTTTAACTCAAAATATGTAGTTTAATCGGGGTATTGTGGTCAATGCTGCAGTGCTCATCCACTATGTTGTACATTTGTCAAGGGCATCGGCACCCAAGACAGCAAGCCCCTGGCTACATAGCTCGTAGCCGTGGCTGGTAGGGGCGTCGGGGTTTTTGCCCGGCTGCCCGATTGTTGAAGAGGGTGAGATTTGGAGGAGAACAAAGAGTAGAGTAGTACTTCTTTCTTATTCCTCAGGGGTACATACTCCCACCAATTTATAGGCTCGCAACCTGCCTAACAAAGGAAAGTAATATTTATCAAAGGAAACAAACCTCCCCTGATCCTATCTTGCCTTTCATACTTATTCTTAACTATTTCTTTCCTCAACGCAAAGGGAAACCAATCCCCCTTGATCCTGGCTTGCTATGCATGCTGATTGTCACTTATTTCTTTCCTAAAGTGCGTCTGCGTTTCCACCTGTTCCCTGGGCCGGCGTTGATAATGGCGGCCCCTTATGACATCTCTCCCTCCTTGACGAGCAGCTCGTCCTCGAGCTGGAAACCGGGATAGCGGTTGGTGAAGCTGTCAGCGTCTTCCCACGTGGCCGACGCCGCTGTCTCGCCCTTCCAGTGTGCTAGTAGCTAGCGAACACCCCTGGCCAAGCGAGAACGGAGAACCTATTCCAATTCTGGCACGGCGGCGCCGTTGTGGATATGTGGAAGCGCTGGAGGTGCAGTCGGTGGAGTGCCCACAAACTTCTTCAGGAGGCCCACGTGGAACACCTCGTGGAGGCGGGCTCGGGGAGGCGGCTCCAGCTTGAGGCGACATTGTTAATGATCGCGGCGATGCGGTATGGTCCGTAGAAGTGCGGCTTGAGCTTCCTTGGTGAGGGTACGTGCAGCGACGAGGCTGCTTGTTGTCGCAGTCGCAACCAAACCCACTCGCCCACCTCATAGCGGACATCTTTGTGATGCCTGTTGTAGTGGCGCTTGTAGATGATTTGTGCTTGCTCGAGATGGAGGCAGACGTCAGCTAGGAATTCGTCCCGATCCGTCATGTTTTTGGCAATTGCTGCCACCCTTGTTTCGCCGGGCTCATCACAACAGATGGAGGGTGGGTCACGTCCGTAGACCACCCGGAACGGAGTGTCGTGGAGCGCGGAACGGAGTGTCGTGGAGCGCGTACTGGTAGGCGGTGTTGTAGATATACTTCACCCAGGGCAGCCAACGTTGCCACTATCGAGGACGATCGTCGGTGAAGCATCGTAGGTACATGGTCATCACCTTATTGGTGACCTCTGTCTGGCCGTCGGACTGAGGGTGAAAAGTCGACGTCATGTGCAGCTTGGTGCCGACAAGGCGCATCAACTCCACCAGAAGATGGAGGTGAAGACGTGGTCTCGATCCGAAACCATGGACTGTGGTACACCGTGAAGGCATACTATCTCGGTGAAGAAAGCCTGTGCCACTGACTTTGCCGTGCATGGGTGTGCGAGGGGAATGAAGTGGCAATACTTATTGAATCTGTCCACCACTGTGAGGATGTCGAACTTCGTGCCGACACGTGGCAACGCCTCAATGAAATCCAACCCAATGTTCTTCCAAACTGCCGTGGGCACGGATAGTGGTAGGAGCAGGCCGACTGGGTGCAGATGTTCTGACTTGTAATGCTGGCATGTGATGCAAGTGCGTACATAGTCCTGGACCGCTTGTCGGAGGCTGGGGAGAAGAAGTCACGGCGTAGGCGGTGCAATGTACGTTGCATGCATTCGTGGCCATCATCCTGCACTGCAGAGATGAGCTCGTGGAGGAGCAACGACGTGGGCGGCATGTAGAGGTGGCCCTTGAACGCCACGAGTCCGTCGATGATCGCCCAGAAGCCAACTCGTTGGCCCGCTGCGATTTCTTCCTTGAGCGCCACCAGAGCTGGGTCGGTGGCGTGTGCCTGGCGGAGACGGTCGACGAAGTCAAAGCCGGGGTCGGAGATGGTGAGGATCGCCAGCTCGTCTATGTCACGTCGGGGGAGAGCATCAACCAGCGTGTTGGTGCTACTGCCCTTGTATGCCACCGAGAAGTCGAAGCCGAGGAGTTTTCTCACCCAATGATGGTTGCAGAATGGTGGCGAGGCGCTGGTCGAGTAAGGACTTGAGGCTAAAATGATCAGTTCGTACCAGGAAACAGCGACCCTTGAGGTACAACCTCCAATGTTGGACGGCGAGGACGAGGCCAATGAGTTCGCGCTCATAAGCCGCCAGGGATCGGTGACGCGGTGCAACTAGTCGATTGAAGAATGCCACCGAGTGTTGCTCTTGAAGGAGTACGGCGCCAAACCTATGTGTCTAGGCATTGCACTCAACGACAAAGGGTTTGCTGACGTTGGATAGTGACAGCAGTCTTGAGCGCTGTGAATGCCGCT
Source organism: Tuctoria greenei (assembly GCA_036927565.1). Taxonomy (NCBI): domain Eukaryota; kingdom Viridiplantae; phylum Streptophyta; class Magnoliopsida; order Poales; family Poaceae; genus Tuctoria; species Tuctoria greenei. The sequence goes on from JAYESD010000005.1 coordinate 121,760,954, forward strand.
CCGGCCTCGGCGGGCCAGGCGAATCTCTCCTTGCGAAGGAGGGTGGTGAGGGGCGCGACAGTCGCGCCGAACTCCTTGACGAACTGGCGGTAGTAGCCTGCAAGTCCAAGGAAGCCTCGCACCGCTCGAGCAGACCGGGGAACTGACCAGTCTGCTACTGCATGCACCTTGGTCGGATCCATGGCAAAGTCGGAGGCAGAGATTATGTGGTCGAGGTAGGCGATGGAGTCAGTGTCAAACTCACACTTTGATTGCTTGACGAAGAGGCGATGCTGCTGGAGCATGTCGAGGACGGCACACACGTGATGAAGGTGATCTGTCCACGTGGTGCTGTAGATGAGGATGTCATCGAAGAAGACGAGGACGAATCGACGGAGGAACGGCTGCAGGATGTCGTTCATGAGCGTCTGAAATGTTGTCGGGGCATTGCACAACCCGAATGGCATGACCAGGAACTTGTAGAGGTCGTCGTGTGTGCGGAACGCCGTTTTGGCAATGTCCTCGACGCGCATTCGGACTTGATGGTAGCCGGAGCAAAGGTCCAGCTTGGAGAAGAAGCGGGCGCTGTGGAGCTCGTCGAGGAGTTCGTCGACCGCGGGGATTGGGTTCGCGTCCTTGACAGTGATGGCGTTCAGGGCGCGATAGTCGACACAAAAACGCCATGTGCCATCCGCCTTTCGCACAAGCAGCACATGTGAGGAACCTGCCGAAGTGCTCCTGCAGATGATGCCCTGCTCCAACATGGCGGCACACTAGCGTTCCAACTCGTCCTTGTGCACCGCGAGGTATCGGTAAGGCCAGACTGCCACTGGTTCAGATCCTGGTAGTAGTGTGGCGCTGTGGTCACGGGAGCGTGGCGTTGGCATGCCTTTGGTCTCAGTGAAGACCGCGACGAATGCGTCGAGGAGGGCGGTCAAGAGGTCGCCGGTGCATGCCCGCATTGCTAGACTGGTTGGGCATGCCTGTCGCGGCCAACACACCTGGTGATCGCTGTGCCAGAAGGACATTGTGCGAGCACCAAAGACCAGTGGGTACTAGAGACGCGAGCCACTGTGTTCGACCACATTGTAGCCGGCGAGTGGCAGGGCATAGAAGTCTGCGGCGAATTCCTCGCCATTGACGGTAAACGTTGCGCCGCGGTACACGCCTGGACACGACACATGATCGCCGGTGTCTGCAGTGGTGCAGCCTGCGGACCGGGTGCCGGAAGGGCGGGTCGCGGTAGGAGACGCTGTTGCTAAAGACGAGGTTGTGGCATGGAGAACCCCGCGTACTGATCGCGTAGCTCTAGCTTGCGTGTGAGGCTCATGGCGACGGCTTGAGACTATGGATTGTGGATCTCGATGTCGAGGCTGAGGGGTGGTTGCGGACCGACACTGAAGAGCTGCACTTTCTGGGCCTCCGTGAGTGCGCCAGCGCGGGGAAGCAGGGCCTCAAACCGGTCCTGGTACTCAACGACCGAACCAGTGCGTCTGCACGCCACAAGTTCGCCGAGCGGATTGGAACGCAAAGGCGGTCCAAAGCCTGTGTTGAGTAGCTCGGTGAAGCACCTCTACAACGGAGTGCCTTCGTCGCGCTGAATCTTCATGAACCACAGTTGTGCACCGACCTCCAGGTTGTATAATGCCATCCATACCTTTTCTTCTTCAGCGATGCGTTGTTGGAGGAAGTAGGACTCACATCGATTGATGACGCGAGGGGGTCGGATTTCCCATCAAACTTGAGAAAATCCAGTTTAAACGCGATGGCCAGTCGTTGTGGTGTTCACCGCCATGCACTCCTCCGGGGCCCGATGCGGAGTAGGTGGTGCATTGCTCTAGCATCTCGAGCTTACCCTGCAGCGACACGACTGTCGCGGTCAGGTTGGTGATGAGGGTTGCCAGATCGGCTGCTGTTGGTGCGTCCATTGGCGAGGGTCCTGTTGGTGTTGGTGGCGATGGCGTGGCTGGAGCGGCTTGGGTGGGTGTTGGTGTAGTGGAAGAGGAACGCCTGGATCGTGATACCAGGTTGTCAAGGGAGTCGACACCCAAGACAGCAGACCCCTGACTACGTAGCTCGTAGCCGCGGCCAGTAGGGGTGCTGGGGTTTTTGCCCGCCTGCTCGATTGTTGAAGAGGGTGAGATTTGTAGAACAGGGAGAATAGAGTAGTAGTTATTTCTTGCTCCTCAGGGGTACATACTCCCTCTAATTTATAGGCTCGCAGCTTGCCTAACAAAGGAAACTAATATTTATCAAAGGAAACAAACCTTCCCTAATCCTATCTTGCATTGCATGCTTATTCTTAATTATTTCTTTCCTAAACGAAAAGGGAAACCAACCCCCCTTGATCCTGGCTTGCCATGCATGCCGATTGTCACTTATTTCTTTTCTAAAGTGCGTCTGCGTTTGAATTATGCGCCTGTTCCCCGGGCCGGCGCTGATAATGGTGGCCTCAAATGACAACATTCATGTATATTTGCATATGTGACAGTGAGCCTGGAGAATATAGGATAACATTGTCCTTTGGATAATCATAGGCTCAAGTTTTTCTCCAGTGTATTTGCAATCTACTCTTAATTTCTGGTTCACATGAATGTTTACAGAAGTTAAATGGATTTGTTTAGATGAGTCATAACTGGTGAAATGACATCTGAATGTTGTAGGTGGGGGGCTCCTCAGGGACAATTTTTGCTTGGGATCTGCGATTACCACAGCAGCCAATATCTCTATCTGGTATATGACTTAATGGAAAAGCTCAACCAGTATGCGAGAGTGAGGTCTGGGAGGTTCTTTTTGACACTTATACTCAATCTTCTGATATTATCTCGTCCACATCAGCAAGAATACCACCAGTCATGATGTGCTCAGAGGATGGGATCCTTGCAGTTGTCGAGCAAGGTAGGACCACAACAAGCAATTTGTACCACCATTTTGGTTGTTTTTGTTACGTATGCGACTTGCCTAACATAACCTTTTGAATTAGCAGATGAGAGACCCCTTGAATTGCTTGCGGAACCCTGTGCTATCAACTCCTTTGACATAGATCATCAAACCCCCTCTGTAAGTTTGTGGCATCATCTGGTTGAATGATGAAACCTTTTTGTTCCTTGAAATTTGAAATGATAATGTTGTTTTTCTGCACAGGATGTGGTTTGCGCACTAGAGTGGGAATCAATTGGTGTTCTAACACGTGGCAGAGATGCCATGGCGGAAGAATGAAATTTTTTACAGTCCTAGGATTCATGAGGAGAAAATGTATCCTGGCTGTTTGGACGATGTTAGAGTCCTGAACTCTGAGGACACCAGTATTCGGAGACCATTCTGATTCACGTTATGGGCTACAATTGGAGGAAAGAAACTTGCTTGGCCCAAACTCTTGACTTTGCATAACTCTGTTGTACCTTTGAAAGCCATTGTATTTGTAGCCGCTGGAAGTTCATGTAGCTGCAGATTGTAGAGAACATCTCGTGATCTTCGGTATTGCGTGTTGTTTACAGAACACGGGTTCTCATTGGTTATATTTGTATGGAGAATGACACGAACACCTTCTGCAATCCTTTTCCGTTTGGATAGGTTGAAACTAGTATTTATTTTGTACGGCTGCATTTGGTTGAAGGCGTTAAACTTGTATCCATCTGATGAGCTACAATTTCTCGCTCTAATGCATTGATAATGCATCAAAGGCCTAGGATTTTTTCTATCTAAACTGGCTGATATGATCGTACGTTGCTATGAATCCTAAAAAAATTATCACAAATTTATGCAATCAATTATGTGCAATATGAATCTAGTTTTTTATATATAATTACTTTGTAGAAAATATTCTTTCGATAACAGGAGTGTTTTTTGGGTGGCTTATTACACGAGTAAATAGTGAAAAGAGAGACACTCTTGCAAATTGAATCAATAGATGCAACCTAACATAAATTTTAGTGACCTAGCAAAAAGGAGACAAATAAGACTGCACTTGTTTCCCTCTAAAATGTTTCTCAAAAAATATTTTCTATCCTCTATAGTTACTTTAAAATTCTCTATATCTTACTCTGTATTATTAAAATAAGACATGAGCCAACCTATTAATCACTAACTCATGTTTTAAAGTGATGAACATTGTTACTCTAACTAGAAATTTGAAAGTAACATTACTTATAGCTGGAACAGTAGGGGTGCCAACTGGGCTTTTTGTCTTTTACTTAGCTTGGTCTGCCAATAAAAATCCGAAGACCTAAGGTGGAACTCTTTCAGTCGCTAATTGGAAAAATCAAGAGGAGATTCAATGCTAGCCTCATCTCCATATGGTTATCCCTAGCTGGAAGGTGCACTCTAAGTAGTTAGCCTCATCTCCACAATCCCGATCTACGACATGTGTACCCTCAAAATGAAGGCCACAGTCCTACACTCAATAGACAAGATTAAGAAAGCCTGCCTATTACCGAAGGCCACAGTCCTATTACCAAAGAAAAGTATGGAAAACTATTAAGGAGCTGCCAGCAGATAGAACACCATGACCAAACGGTTACACTGGGCGTTTTTATAAAGTCTGCTGGTCCATAATAAAATCTGATTACATGACTGCTATTGTTTCCTTACAACATGGAGATGAGAGGAGATTGGAGCTCCTGAATTCAGCCTATATTACTCTCATTCATAAGAAAGATGAAGCAGTACTTCCCAGGATTTTTGCCTAATCAGCCTAATACATAGCTTTGCAAAACTGTTATGAAGATTTTAGCAAATCGATTGGCGCCCCTGCTTGACTCTATGACCTCTGAAAATCAAAGTGCTTTTATTCGTGGAAGATGCATCCATGATAATTTCTTATTGTTGCAACAGACGGTCAAGCAGCTGCATCGTCAGAAAGTGCCTAGCCTTTTCCTAAAATTGGATATATCCCAGGCATTTGATACAGTATCATGGCCTTTCCTACTAGAAGTGCTCTCCCACCTCGGTTTTGGTATTTCCTAGTGTAACATCATTTTCATTTTACTAAACTTTTCACAACATCTACATGTATCCTAGTAAATGGTGAACCAGGGGAAACTATTTAACAACCGAGGACTGCGCCAAGAGGACCCTCTATCCCCCATGTTGTTCATCATGGTCATGGATGTGCTAAACAATCTATTTGATAAAGCTTCTGATATCAGACTATTGCAACCCCTGGAACGCCACGTGGGGCAGCAGATGTCACTTTATGCTGATGATGTTGCTTTGTTTATCCCTCCAGATGAAGGGGAGCTGCAGGTTACTAAAGCATTACTCAATACCTTTGGAGAAGTATCTGGGTTGCAGACAAACTTGCATAAGAGTAGCGTCATTCCAATAAGATGTGGTGAATGACTTCTATCGACAGTAACTGATGCTTTGCATTGTGTTGCAGCCCAGTTCCCGTGCAGCTATTTAGGACTTCCGCTTCACATAAAAAACAAAGAAAGAGCAATTTGAATCCATTGGTTGAGAGAGTAGCGGATAAACTACCGCGATGGAAGGCATCTCTAATGAACAAGACTGGTCGAGCTACTCTAGTCTGCTATATCATTTCAGCCATGTCGATACACCTGCTGATTGCTATACGAGTTCCAAAATGGTTCATCAAGGCCATCGACAAAATCCGAAGAGGCTTCTTATGGCAAGGAAGGGAACATGCCAATGGTGGTTGTTGTTTAGTGCAGTGGGCCAAGGTAACCAGACCCATTATCTTGGACGATTAGGTATTCCTAACCTGGAAATCATGGCATGGGCCTTGCAATTACGATGGCACTGGTACAAAAAAATCAAAATGAATCTACCTTGGATGGAACTTGAACTCCCATCACACCCAAACACACTCGCGCTACTGGGTGTTGCCACGACCACTCAAGTCGGGAATGGAAATAACACTCTATTCTGGACAGATCGTTGGCTGAATGGAGCGACTATAGCTGAGGTGTCGCCGTTTGTGTTCCAACACGTGCCAACAAGGATAAAACAACACAGAACTGTGGCTGAAGCTTTGCATGAGAATGCTTGGGTGTGCGATATAGTTGGGGGCTTAAGTTCGAAGGGTTTAGGAGAATATTTCCAGTTGTGGTCAAGTATCCAAAATGTGACATTATCAGCAGAAGACGATCAACACCTATGGAGATTCGAGGCATTTGGACATTATTCTTCCAAATCTGCTTATCGAGCTTATTTCGCTGGTGCCGTCATCTTTGAACCTTGGCGCCGTCTATGGAAATCTTAGGCTCCAGCAAAATGTAAGTTCTTTTTGTGATTGGTGCTCCATAACAAATGTTGGACAGCTGAGCGCCTCTCTAGACACAGACTGCCACATCCCGAGAAGTGTCCCCTATGTGATCAAGAGGAGGAAACCATCCAACATATCCTTTTAACGTGTGTGTTTGCGAGGCAGATTTGGTTCAGATTGCTATTGATGATCCACATGTCACGTGCTATACCTATGACAAACGAGAGGTCATTTGGAGACTGGTGGAGCCACACTATTAGTAAAGTTCCAAAGGAACACAAGAAATGAATAAACTCGTTAATCATCTTGGGTGCTTGGTTCATCTGGAAACAGCGAAACGCTTGTGTTTTCGATAATGTGTCTCTCCCCCTTAGTGATGTTATGAGAACCTTCTCAGATGAATACAGGTTATGGTGCTTTGCTGGAGCCAAAAAACTCCAAGCCCTTAATTCACAGCAGGTGTTAGGAAGCTAATCCAGGTTTAGGTCGGAGGACCTATTGTAATATTTTTTTTCGGTGTATTGAGCCTCTCATATCTGGACCCTATATGTGATGGCTTGCTGTAATAGGGTCTGCTTTTTCTTCTTTTAATACAAAGATGCACATCTCTCTTGCGTATTCGAAAAAAAGAAAGCATGCCTCTGGAGGGGATCTAACATCGCCGGAAAGAGAAAATCATTGGTGCGCTGTGGCATATAACAATGCCAATAGACAAAGTTGGAATGGAGCTCAAAGATCTTCAACAAATGAACATTTCTCTACTCCAGAAGTTCCTGGACAAGATTTATAACAACAAGAGTTTGGACTATGACGAAGACAAGCAAGCCTTTGTCGGGGAGTGATAGGGGAAGATGCGTGGATGATCCGTTGAGAGTGTCCCTTGTCTCGGTAGAGAACAGTACCTTTTGTCTTGATAAAGTTCTCCTTTTACGCTGTTTATTCTTCAACATTCTTTGTTTTGTAAGAGACATACACTGAGTAAACCTTGTCTTACAATCTTATTGCAAGAAGGAACCCCACCGCACAGACATAACAACATAGGGTCATTTTGGTGGAGGGACCTGATCAGATTAAGGGACCAATACACCCGATATGCCGGAGTCTCGATTGGACAGGGAGACAGGGTGTTATTATGAGATGACAGGTGGGATGACAGACACCTAAAGATTACACTTCCCCACCTCTCCTTTGCCGAAAGGCAGAGGTGCTCCGTGACACAATACATGGCAGACCAGGACAAACAAGGAAACTTCTTTACACCGCTTTCAGAACAAGCCATGGACGAGCTCAATGTACTTGAAGAAATCACTGCACACGTTCAGGCAAGACAGCAAAAACAAGATAAATTGACATACAATAGAGGTTCCTCCTCATTCTCCCCTAGACTAGTATAGAAACTCAATTACAAGCATATACACCCAACAAGGATTACTGAAATAGATATGGACATCAAGGATGACTAGGAGAGTTAAAATATTCTGATGGCTCTTCTTTAATGAAATACAAGAAACCTCCTCAAACGAAAGAACTACAAAACTGAGAATGATGACTTCTCATGTGTCATTTGCAGCAATAACATTGAAGAGCTAACATACTACCTATTCTCCAGTTGCTGCTTCAGCTCGGCATGTTGGGCTGCAATCCACATCCAGTGGGACCACATCATGGACTTCTTCATCACTATTGAGTTGGCCATACACGATTGGGGCAACTCTGGATTCATGGAAGTCTTCTCTATTGCAGTTTGGGAAATTTGGAAATAGCAAAATGCGCTGATCTTCCGTCGAGAACAACCTTCATTATCTGCTTGGAAAGAGCGGTTCTTGAGTATGCTTAAGTCCTAAAGTATCCGCTTCAAACCTGTATTTAAGACTAGGATACTAGATTAGGTGGCTGGCTTAACCTGGATCACTCCTAACTCAGGAGTAAAAGGTTAACCCAGCCATCTACTAGTCTCTCATCCTCTATCTCTTTCTTTTGAACAACCACTTATTTATAATATTAACACTGCCGGGATTTTTCCTACAGTTTCGCTTTAAAATTTTTTAAAGCAACATTGTTCATCTCTCTAATTTAAAGTAATCACTGCGGAATTTTCGACTCTAAATATAAAGTAAGTTTAGATTAACACCTCTGCTCTCTAAGCGATCTCAGACCTCCAATCACACAATTTTGAGGGTATCGAAAATAGGATTCAAATCTTTATAGAACTTCACTATCCAACTTTAAAATTAAACCAATGTGTTAACCATATGAAAAAAGACAACGGTCAGAGTTAATACTCCTTCAGCCACACTGACCTAAATGATAAGTGTGCTTTAATCAGCCATATCAAAAGCATTATGGGAAGCTTGCATTTTTTACGTGTGAAACATGAAAATTTTGCAGCTTAGATCCGCAGCCTTGGACCATATCAACACTGCTTGGATCTAGGCTGTCAACAAATCTTAACCGAGCTTGTCCTATCAGCATAGAGCTCAGTAAGAATTCGGATCGAGTCTGGAATCTATTATATCCTGCAGTTAAGTTCGAGATCGACTCGATAATGTTCGGTTCAAACCCGTAAAAGCTTGAGTTCAAGCATGGGAGATTCATTTAAACAATTAAAATAAGTTATATTTAAGAATAATAATAACAAATAATGATTATAAAATAAAATTTACCAAACAAGTTTTATCGAGCTCGAGCTTGTCAAGCGCGTGAGCTTTGGATTGAGCTCGAGATCAGCTCGTTTATCTTTCAAGATGAGCTCGAATCAAAATTTTAATGAGTCGAATTTGAGTAGCTCATGAGGCTCAAGCATCACTAACATCCCTATTTGAATCCTTGCTCACCAGCCATCTCGGCAGGCTTTCCCTCGCCAGTCTGGTTGCGTTCGGGGATGTCACTAGGGATGGCAATGGGTCGGGTTCGGGTCTGGTGAGGCTAAAACCCGCCCGAAACCAAAAAGACCGTGGGTGAATTTTCGAACCCGCACTAGCGGGTGAATTTTTGGACCCACACCCAAACTCGAAGGGTTTCAGTCAGGTTTCGGGTGCCCGACGGGTCTGATGAAAGAAAAACCTACAGAGGCAGCATCTGAGGGACGACAGTGGTTGTGGGATCCGGAGGGCCGACGAAAAGATCTGAGGGATGGTGCGGGTGGGATCCAGGGCATACAGAGGGCAGAGGCATCCGATGAGCGACCGGAGCGGCGGTAGGATCCGGTGGGCAGCAAGATCTAAAGGCGGGGGGCGATGGTAGGTGCAGGGGGCCCAGAGGCAACGTCAGGAGGCCGGCAGGCGAGGGGCGAAGGCGGTTGTGGTGATCGGAGGCGGGGGCAGCATGGTGGCAGCATGGTGCAAGATGTGGGAGAAACGGAGGTGTCGTGCGTGGAATCAGACTGGGAGCAACGGAGGAGAAGAATCGGGGTGTAGGCTTGAGCATGTCTGACGGCTAGGGTTGTTCAGCCGAGAGTAAATATATTCTTGACTGTGGGCTGGGCTGAACCAAAAAAAAATTATCGTATTTCGGATACCCGATGGGCACTTGCGGGTGACAAATTAAACCCGCACCCGCACCCGGAAAACTTCGGGTCGGGTGCAGATCAGATATCCACGGGTGAAAAGTTCAATTCGTACCCGCACCCGGCGGGTGCCAAACCCGACGGGTACCCAAACCCGCATGTTGGATTGCCATCCCTAGACGGCACGCTCCGTTGCAATGTGGAGCTCCAAAGCGTCGAGATGTCAATGCCACGGCAGCTCGAGATGGATGTTGTCGCGAGGCACGTCGCGGCTGCTTGGAAGACGATGGGGGCATTACGAACTGGAGCAGAAAGACAGTGCCGAAGGCCATGAGCACCGAAGCAAGAACTCAGCCCCGAAGGGCTCAAAATCAAGCTCAAGTTCGATCGTGAAAGTTATCCACCCAAATATATTCTCCACTGAAACTTTGCCTTGAAACATCTAGAGGACCAATAATGAATCCAAGGATACATGTAACGCAGTCAATTGTCTGCTGAAGAGCTATCAGATGACCAAATGGAGCTGATTTGTGGGGTTGAAGTTTTCCAGCAGAGTGCAGGTACACTGAGACAGACATGACCCTGAAAGTTGAATGCACGTTATTATACAAGTTGGAAGATTCTGATCAATAGGAGCTGTTGTTTGTTGGATATGTGTCAAATATTATGTACAAGTTGGTTACGCTTAGGATTTTGAGTTGTATTAGCGGTGGGGTGTAGAGTTTGTGTTGGACTCTTTAACAAATCTTCTTATCAATATGAGAGGAAGTAAATATGAGAGGAAGGCCACTACTGTAACGAGGACAACACATCGATAAACTTGCAGGGAGGAGGCGGCGGCTCTCGCCGAGACCTCCTAGCGGGTTGTGTCGCGTATTGGGAAGAAGGAGGACCCGTAGTCATGCTCTGGGGACGATGTAGGCTTCGGCTGAACCTTGTTAACAAATATTGTGCCTCACGTGTTGTTCGTGATTTTGCATTGTATAATTCGAAAGATCGTCGTTGCTTCGGTGTGTATATTTTCTAACAAGTCGTAATTAGAGTCAAGGTTGGATTGGATTTAGAGATGATACGGAAGATCATCGCGGAGGTGTGAAGATCATACTCGACGGGCACCGTGAAACTGCTTGATGCGGTGCGAAGTGGAGCATGGCGGCAATCGGCGGTTTTGTCGGTGTTGTCGGACACTCTTGGCAGGCGGCCTAGACCGCGCGACAAGCTGCAACCATGAGGGTCGTTCAAACGTGGAGATCAAACCGGTAGGATCGCCGTTTAAGGCATCACGATGAGGGCGGCAACTTTGGCTTATGATCAGACCAGCGGCTAGACATGGTGAAGGCTGGAGAGATTGAAGCGTGAGAACATCGGGACAATCCGGTGTGACAGGTATTGTACAAAGACGATATCGCGGTATGCAAGTGATACGGGTGGCTATGGTGTGACAGACTCGTACACAGAGGTACATAAGGACGTAGTGTTTCAGCAGAGTTTGGTGTGCTAGCTGGAGCAAGGAGGCCGAGTTGCTGCACTAGCTGGGGTAAGGAGACCGAGTTGCTGCAGTATGTGAAGGTTGATGGTTGATGAGACCGTTGCGATGACGCGGCAAAGTTCTGATGGTGTTTTGCAGGCGCAAGACGAGACTGGCTTCCGAACTGTTTCTGGATTCGTCGTGGTTGCGGTAGCACAGAACCGTGGTCTTGTTTCCTGGCTGGTCACGCGCACGCAAGAATATCAGAAAGAGAGTCCGATACGGAACCAACACGTACGGTGGACTCGCGATTGGCCAGGATTGTGCAACCCAAGTTTGAATGTACATGGTGGCCAACAATTAAGTCGGACCTGAGTTGGTGCAGATCAAATCAAAAGAATACAAGGACGGTACTGGGTGTATACGTGATCACATGGGTTACGTGAAAACGCATGCTTGGTAAGGCCGTTTGTTTTTTTCTTTTGATTGGATGTGCAGAGTGGAGATTTAGACTAGGATATATCAGCATTCTCCTACTCGGCTTATGATCTCATTTGACTCACTACTACAATAAGCTTCATCTCAGACGGCTCTAAACGTATTATCACACGCGGTTTCAAAATCGTCTGAAATGAAGAACCTGCGATAATATGCAATTCCACAGGCGAAAAGTAAAACTATCTGTGAAATGAGTTTATCACAAGCGGTTCTTGACCTATGATTAGCCGCTTGTGCAGAAACTTTATCACAGACGGTTCGTATTGTATAAGTAACCGCCTATGATAATAGTGTTATCACATGTGTATCTTTACCCATGACTAGCCGCCTGTGGAGATAATTTATCACAGCCAGTTTGTACCGTAAGAGTAACCGCCTGTGATAATGGAGTTATCACAGGTGGTTCTTTACCTATGACTAGCCGCCTATGATAATATAATTTCACAGGCAGGTCTAGCCGTAGGTAAATAACCGTCTGTGTAAAGTATATCCTATGCAGTACTACCTACTGTTATTTCTAATTTCTAGGTCAATTTCACTAAATCAATATAATCAGAGAAGTCAGCTCATAGTTTACACTAAAACAATATAATCACAGAAGTCATCTCACAAAAGTCAATTTCACTAAAACAATATACATATGTACAAGTTACACTTTCAACTGACATACAAGTCATCTCATAGTTTACAAGTTTTATTAAAAATTGTTTCTTATTTCATACTCGCAAAGTTCTGGCACATCATCTATTACACCTTCGCAATCAAAGAACAACCCTCTTTGGTGGAAATTTTCGCGAAACATGAATTGAGACAGTCCACTCGTAATCTTGTCGACTCCTCCACCAGGAATACTTCTAGAAACTAGCCATTCTTGGTTCACATTCTTCGTGTACTGCAATGAAACACATGACAAAGTTTAGAATGTGTTGGTTTGAACTACCTCAAAGTATAGATCAAAGTGAGTATACATAAATTTATTTGGTATTTTTGTAGTAGTTCTACTATGAGCAATTGAATTTTGAAGTTGGAATCAAAATCTATAAATAATGTTTCTGGTAATATTGAACAACAGAGATAAAATTTGAATCTGTAAATTTTATACAGGTAGAATGGCTATGAACATTTTACAGGATGTGAGGAACACCTAACTTGAGATATGTATATAGGCTTTCATGGCAAACCACTTGCGCTACTCGAAACTAGATTTCAATACCTTTCTAACAAAATAATATAAGTATTAAAATATGCTAGTTACAATGAAAATGAAACTCAAAAGTAAGAAAATACAATATCGACATTAAGGATAGCTTACGCGATGCACTCTATATTCGCAGGCGGTCCGAATATGCTCGCATACATAATACCCACATAAGACGCTCCCAGGAGGCTGCTTGGGACAATGATAATATGTTGATATGTGCAATGCATCCTTATTAGGAGGCCTCTGATTGCTAAGTTTTTCCGCATAAAACCGCCAAGCGCTGTAATACAAGAAATGTCATATAAAACTTGTCAACACATTATAAATGTATGTAAATTAAAAGTATCGAATAACCGTACAATTTCAAAATGGAAAGGAAGTCTCCGTAACGATCTGGTGGATAATCGGCTGAGTCCAAGACCGTTGCCAAACCCTGCGTTGGCTTGATGAAGATCATTATATAGTGTTCACTGCACACGTAGAAACACACGTGTTAAGTTAACAATTAGAAATAATTTCTATTTCAATATCATGTGTTGAACTTACTCGAAGTGGTACGAAGCATTTACGAGGTCCTTGCCATCTCTGACAAAGTTAAACATGGCATGTCCTATGTAAGATGCAACCCCTATCCTTTTATCCTTCTTTTGTTTTGCGATTGATTTTTCAAAAAAAATATCAGGTGCTCGTACTCTTCTAAGTTCCGTTCCACCTTAAAGTCGAAATTCGACCTTGCAATAAGTGTAGGGTCCAATATACCTGTCTTTGTGTTCAACTTTTCATTATCCATATATTGCATCCTATTGAAGAAGTCCGAAATTGTTATAATCTCATGAAATGTGTATGCGTGTAGTAAGAAAAGCAAATATGAAATATTAGAGGCACTTACAAAGCACCAAATGAGTAGCAGGTTGATTTTGAGCATGCCTCAACGGAAAAGGCTATGTAGATCTTCAAAGAGAAGGGCTCGTTTATCTGCTCCAGTGCTCCAGAATTCTTCTTTTGGCACACAAAATGTGACATAGGAAAGATCATATTTTGTGCTGGTAGTGATGTACCACTCGTGCATTCTTTTGAGCGAGACAGTTTGTTTGCTAAGTTGTATCGATGTCATGAATGGCTTCTCATTATTATATTCATGAGGAACACCCTTAATCGTGTATATTGGAACTCCTGGTTTAACAGAAGTCGTCTTCCAATTATATATGACACCGTCTTCTTCCCACTTCTCAATATCTTCTAATGTTGGCTCATATGAAGAACGATATGCATTCGATTTTCCAATATTTTCCTTCAGATATTCCAAATATTTTGACACTTCTTTATAATGTTTCTTATTTTCGTATGAGCTAACTATCATAAGCACTGATGACTGAGGAGTAGTCGTCGGAAGTTGGACACTGGCTTGTTGTTGAACCTGTTGTTCAACTGATTGCTCTCTACTACTAGCAGCTTGCTCTAGTACTGCTTCAAGCTGTTGCTCAACTGGTTGCTCTTTACTACCAGCAGCTTGCTCTGGTACTGCTTCAAGTTGTTGTTCAAATGATCGCTCTTGGTTATCTTTACTAGTAAGGTTACTATGATCCTTGCTGAGACATAGCGGGAGTGTATCTTTCTGGACATTTGGCTTAGAAGACGGGGTTACAATATTTTGAGATGCGACGGGGCTAGACATCGGCTCATCGTCCAACACGATATCGCGTCAGTGACAGAGGATTAATTGGTTAACGGTCTGCCCTAGGAGATTTTCCATCGATGCCGCCAGACAGCCAAACTTTTCCAGCGTGCGCGAGCCATTCCTTTCATCACTTGATCAAGCTTCAAACAGAGAAAAGGTTTGAAAAGGCTTCTTCTTCCACTGTCCTGTTTTCAGTTTCGTTTTGTTGAGTTTGGCTCGAGCACCCCCCCCCCCCCCCCCCCCCCCCGCCTTATGTAGTTGAGCAAACAACTTGTAGTCAAACAACTTCCATCACAGAGAAGATGTAGTTGAGCCTCCTCTTGAGCTCCTCCATGAATTTTGTAGAAAAAGAAGTAGATTTGAAGGATTAAAGGTTGAATATGAATACAAGCATATCACATGTTCGATAAAATGTTTCAATGAATAGGCCCAACTTAGAAATCCATTACTCCCTGTAGAATGCTCAAAAAATCCTCAAACAAATTTTGGTGTACTCCACTTGATTTGTACTTTACAGTGGTGCAAATTATCTGGTATGAAAATGCACAGTAATTTCTTTAGGTTCATTGTTTTAGTATAAACACACCAAATTTTTTTTGTTATTGAATTATAAATTTTGTTATTGAAGCATAGACCGTCGAGCGCGGATGTATAACATGCCAAGACCTGATCCTATGTACAATCAAAATTTTGCAAATTTTATTGAAGCATCTAAGAGACACGCGAAGATGTAAATAGATAGATGACATATTATGTCCATGTATCGACTGCGAAAATAAGATTGCTTGGATAGATACTATAGTGATCCAATCTCATTTGGTGAAAAGAGGTTTCAAAGAAAACTACACAATATGGACATAGCATGGTGAGTTAGATACACATGAAGTGGATAAAGATGATGAGAGAGGTTCAGATGACAATAATATTCATATCGATGATGGTAGTGACAATCAAGATGGTGATGATGATGAGTTTATTGTGAGGAGATGTTGCGTCACATCGAACCACATGTATTGATTTCTATGGGAGCAAGTAAAGGTTTAAGTAAAATGGAGACATTACAGAATGCGGCGAGGGAGCTTTTATATGATGAATCAAAGGGTTGTGATAAGGAGTTTACTACATTGCATGCAGTCTTAGAGCTACTAAAGTTGAAAGCCACACACGGATGGTCCGATTGTAGTTTTTCTAATCTTTTGAATCTTTTGTCAGAAATTCTTCCAAATCCAAATAAACTGCACAGAAGCACTTATAAAGCGAAGAAACTTCTTTGCCCGATCGCACTAGGTGTGACAAAAATACACGCTTGTGTGAACCATTGTATTTTGTATCGCAAATAGCATGTGGTGGACTAGATGCTCCATTTGCGGTGTCAGTAGATACAAGAAGGACTACAATCATCAGTATGTTACCAACATGAATAAGTCTCAGAAGAATAAGAAGTTTATTATTGGCCCTGAAGGTTATGATAATGATACTTCTGACGATGCAGGCGGGAAGAATAAGAGAAAAATTCCCGCCTTGGTGATATGGTACCTTCCAGTAATTGATCGCTTGAAGCATTTGTTCTCAAATCCTAGGGAGGCTGAACTTATCATTAGCATTCTTAGCAGCGCAAGAAGAATGAAAAACAAATTCGACACCCTGGTGATGCAACCCAGAGGAAATTTTTTGATATTCAGTATCTGCAAAGGAAATCAAAAATGTAAGTTTTGCCTTGGGTAGAAACGGAATGAATTCGTTTGGTGAAAAAAGAAGCATACAAAGCACATGACCCGTGTTTTTAATGATGTACAACCTACTGACGTGGTTGTGTCACAAAAGAAAATATATTTTATTATCTGTTCTTATCCAAGGTCCGAAATAACCAGACATCGAAATTGATGTGTTCTTGGAACCTTTAATGGAAGATATGGAGAAATTGTGGAATGAAGGGGTACATATATGGGATGAGTACAAGCGAGAGTATTTCACACTAAGAGCAATAATATTCGTTACCGTGCATGCTTCTCCCGAATTGTTTACACTATCGGGATAAATGAAAGGGAAGAAGGTTGTGTAAGGTGCATGGATGGAACTGGATTTCTATACCTCACTTCATCCAGAAAGAAGGTGTACATGAGACACCGTTGGTTCTTGACAGATACACACAAGTATAGGAAGATGAAAGAACAATTTGATAACAAAATCGAAAAAGATACTGCACCAAAACCTTATAGTTGAAAACTCGTGTTCGAAATGGTCAAGAACATTCATATTGCTTTCAGTAAGGGCAAAAAATGTAAAGGAACAAAGAGAAAAAGTACATCTTCGGGTGATACAACTGACATGAATTTCAAAAAACAATCAATCTTTTTTCAAATATCTTTCGTATTGGAAGAACCTGGAATTTTGCCATAGAAAGGTTGAGAATACTAGTTTCAAGCTTTGGTATTCTGGCTCGACTGGGACTAGAAATGGCATAGGCATCATAATAGATAAGAGCCTCAAGGATGGAGTAGTGGATGTCCATAGACGAGGGGATAGGATCATCCTAGTCAAGGTAGTTTTGGGGGACCTTATCTTGAATGTCATTAGTGCTTATGCCCCACAAGTTGGACTCGACATGAGCACTAAGAGACAATTTTGGGAGGACTTGGAGGATATGGTTAGTAGTGTACCGATAGCCGAGAAGCTCTTCATAGGAGGAGATCTCAATGGTCATGTAGGTACAACTAATGTAGGTATTGAGGGGGTACACGAAGGTTTTGGGTGTGGCAATATAAACTAGGAGGGTAAGGATATCCTAGACTTTGCCGTAGCCTATGACCTATTGGTATCTAACATCCTCTTTAAGAAGAGACCATCTCACTTAGTGACCTTTACTAGTGCTCAACATTCTAGTCAAATCGACTATATCCTCAGCAGGAGAAGGGAGAGGGGGGCATGTTTAGATTGTAAGGTGATCCCTGGCAAATGTGTTGTTCCACAACATAAAGTTGTGGTAGTCGACTTTCGTTTCCACGTGCGTGTGTCACGAGACAAAGGTGTTAAGACCGCAAGAACAAAGTGGTGGAAGTTGAAGGATGAAGCACAACAATCATTCAAAAGGAGGATGACCGCGGAAGGACCTTGGAGCGAAGAGGAAGATGCAGATAGTATGTGAGTGAAGATGGTGACTTACATTAGGAAGTTAGCTAGGGAGGTGCTTGGGTGGACAAAAGGTAAGAAACTTGTAGATAAAGACACTTGGTGGTGGAATGAGGATGTACAAAAAGATAAGGAGAAGGAGTCTTATAAGAGTTGGCATCATGAGAGAAGCGCAAGTAATATGGGGAAGTATAAAGAGGCTAAGAAAAATGCAAGGCGTGTTGTGAGTAAAACAAGGGGGCGGGCCTTTGATGCACTATATGAGAGACTAGGGACAAAAGAAGGCGAAAAGGATATATACAAGATGGCGAAACTTCGCGAGAGGAAGGTGAGGGTTCTCAACCAAGTCAAATGCATTAAGGATGAGGCAAATCGAATTCTATTGAAGGATGAAGAGATTAGGAACAGATGGCGGGATTACTCCAATGGACTATTCAATGACGGGAATGAGAGTATTAGGTTCGAGTTGGATGACTCATTTGATGACACTAACAAGCGATTCGTGCAGAGGATACAAGAGTCTGAGGTTAGAGATGCCTTAAAAAGGATGAAAGGAGGAAAGGGCCCTTGGCCCCGATGATGTCCCCATTGAGGTGTGGAGATGTCTAGGGGATGTAGCAATAGTATAACTCACTAACTTATTCAACCGCATTTTTTAGGCAAACAAAATGCCTGAAGAGTGGAAGAAAAGTATTTTAGTAACCATCTTCAAAAATGAAGGAGATGATCAAAGTTGTACTAATTATAGAGGAATTAAGCTTATGATTCATACTATGAAGATCTAGGAGAGAGTGATTGAACACCGCTTGAGGAAAGTGACCAATGTCACTAAAAACCAGTTTGATTTTATGCCTGGGAGGTCCACTATGGAGGCGATTTTCTTACTTCGTCAGCTTATGGAGAGATATAGGGAATAAAAGAAGGACCTACATATGGTATTCATTGATTTGGAGAAGGTATACGATAAGGTACCAAGGCCGGTCATATGGTGGGCGCTAGAGAAACACAAAGTCCCAACAAAGTACATTAACTTTATCAAGGATATGTACGATAATGTGGTGACAAGTGTGCGCGTAAGGGATAGTGATACCGATACTATCCCTATCACAATAGGGCTACACCAAGGATCAGCTTTAAGTCCATACATCTTTTCCTTAGTGATGGATGAGGTGTCGAAGAATATACAAGGGGATATCCCTTGGTGTATGCTCTTTGCTGATGATGTAGTGTTGGTAGATGAAACTAGGGATAGTGTTGATAGAAAATTTGAGCTATGGAGGCAAATCTTAGAGTCCAAGGGGTTTAGACTTAGTAGAACCAAGACCAAGTATATAAGATGCGACTTTAGTGGTGTCGGGTGCGAGGAGGGAAATGTTAGTTTACTGTTGATATTTCCTACGCACTACTAACAATTCATCCCTAGCATGGGTGCCAAAAATGTTTGTTGGTAGGTTTTAATTCTCAAGTGAACGTCCGCAAGCGCACGAAAACTATCGATGTAGCATTTCCCCTTTTAAGAGTATTCCCAAATGGTGTCATTTTTATTTTCCCAAAGGAAGACTATGTGGCAGTAAAACAATCATCAAGTGAAACAACTAGGTTGGCCTAGATAGGGTTCTAGCAAGGATGGATTTAATGATAAGTTGAGGTAGTGTGACACACACAAGAGCATTCTATCCTAAGGGGAAAAATGAGGTAATAGAGAGATTAGGCTAAGATTTAGGTAGAGACTCCTACTATGCTTCTAATGTACATATACATAGCCTAAGTTAGTTATTAATGATTATGTTAATTATGAATTCTCATGCTAAGTGGATTAACACATTGGGCACGGGTTTACCCCTAGCAACACTAGGCGACTCCCACTAAGGCCTGTGGCATAGCCGAACGTGGAGGATTACAAAGGACAGATAGGACTGTCACCACCTACTGCCTACCTCTTCAATCCGTGGGTCTATGAGACATTCAACGCTACTCTCTATCCTAGGACCATGCTAGCATATTAAGTAATTACCTTAAGAGCCTAGGCACAAGCCATCCTAAGGCAATGAACTAAATCATCGTTGAACCAATATTAATTCATAGCATAAGTGATTCACCTTAACATAGTCATGTCATAGCTAATTAGACTATAGTGGAGATTTATAGTGTTTATGATAATGTAATGAGCATGGTATAGCACAATCATAAATACTATTCCTACCACATACATGGAATCCATAATCAAACATGAAATGCTTCATCCAAGTATATGAACAAAAGAAGACTAAAGATATCATCTTTATTATGAATAAAGTCACAAATACAAATAGGAATATGGGCAACATACCTTTCCCATTTGGAAAGAGACTCCTTCTACTCCTCTCCTACTTAGACTATGGACCAGAGACTCTCCTCTCTACAACCTATACTCCTCTAAACCTATGGAGAGTAGTGGATACAATGGATGAATACTCAAGTGGTGTGTGTTGAAGTGAGGGGTCCTATTTATAGCCTGGAGAAGGGTCGGTTCCTGCCACCTAAAGCGCGCAAATTAGTTACCCATGACCTCTTCAAGCCGGGAGGAGCCAACACGTGGTGTTTGACCGCGTTTGGGATCAAGAACAAGTTGGCCGACCAGGGGGGTCAACCAACCTGGTCTTGGCCCCGTTGGGGTTGTGCTTCCTCCATGTCTCTGCCAGGTGGGTCCGATTCTTTTATATGGGTGCTACATTATTGGATGGCCTCAGATACTTCTGTTTGTGGGCCAGTTGATCCATGTGGTGCAACATGTCGTCGTTTAATTGGCTGAAATGATATTTTATAGGATCCATCCCCTTGTTTCACTTCATTTCCGCATAGAATCCCTGCATGCACTACTTTATCCAAGGACAAGTGGAAATAGGTTAAATAGAAATGTGATGTGTGCAAGAAATGACAATTCCTTCACATAATTGAGTTATATTGACGGGTGAAAGTGGTGTATAACAACCGTCAACATTTACAAGGACAAGTAGTACCTAGGAGGAACACATTTCGATATTTAGGATCAATGTTACAAAGCAATGGTGATATTGATGAATATGTTTGCCACAGGATCAAGATCGGGTGGATGAAGTGGCAGCAAGCATATGGAATTTTATGTGATAAGAAAGTTCCACAAAAATTAAAAGGAAAATTCTATAGGATGGTGATCAGCCTGCGATGCTGTATGGAGCAGAATGTTGGCCAACTAAAAGGCAACATGTCCAAAAAATAAGTGTTGCTGAGATGCGCATGCTACGGTGGATGTGCAATCACACAAGAAGAGACAAAATTAGGAGCGAGGTGATACGTGATAGGGTAGGGGTGGCACCGATTGAGGAGGAGCTAGTCCAACATCGCCTACGGTAGTTTGGGCATATCCTGCGGAGACCTACAGAAGCACCGGTTAACGGTGGGACTATAAGAGTAGAGAAAATTTTAGGAGAGGTAGAGGTCGACCAAGGTTGACATGGTAGGAGGCGGTGAAACGATACTTAAAGAAATGGGACATACCTAGAGATTTGGCCTATGATAGGACTGCATGGAAATTAGCAATTCATGTGTCAGAATCTTAGTTTATTCGTAGTTTGTTACTTTTATCTTCTTTCTTATTAATCCATTCTAAAATAAATAAAATGTAGAATCTTATTTTATTTGTATTTTTTTACTCTCATCTTATTTTATATTACTTTTCTTCAAAAATTGTTGGGTTTCATTTCTAGCCGACCCCAACTTGTTTGAGACAAATGCTTGGTTGTTGTTGTTATTGTTGTTGTTGTATTGATTTGATGCACGTTACAAAAAATGTACTTGACAACATCGTTGGGACCTTGCTGGACATGCCGAGGAAAACAAAAGACGGATTAAAATCACGTATGGACCTAGTAAATCTTGATATGAGACCATAGCTTCACCCAGTAGAAAATGCAAACGAGAAGCATTACCTTCCCCCAGCTAGCTACAACTTGACACCACGAGAGAAAAAGGCAATTTGCGAATGCTTGCATGGGATCAAAGTGCCCACGAGTTTCTCATCCAATATCCGCAGACTAGTCTTGATGAAAGACTTGTCTTTATTCAGCTATAATTCTCACGACTGTCACATGATGATGACAATGTTCCTTGCCATTGCAATAAGGGTCATCAAACCTGAGCATATAAAAGTTGTCATCACACGTTTGTGTTACTTCTTCAATGCAGTATCACAAAAGGTGATATCACGTGAAGACTTAGACTATTTGAAAAGGTACATCGTCGAGACTATGTGCAAGCTTGAGATGTGTTTACCACCATCCTTTTTTGATATGGAAGTACACCTAATCATACATCTTGTTGATCAGATAAAAGCATTGGGACCACTATATTTACATCATATGTTTCTATTGGAGAGATATTTAGGAGTATTAAAAGGTTATGTGCGGAATCGTGCTCACCCAAAGGGTTCAATTATGGAAGGATACACCACTGAAAAAGTGATTGAGGGTTGCGCTGATTACAACAAAGATAGAAAACCGATAGGTGTGCCTATACCAGTACATGAGGGTAGACTACGTGGGAGAGGCAATGTGGGTAAGAAAACTTTTGTCGTTGAAGATTACAATAATGTACACCGTACACATATTGTTGTACTAAAACATCTTGCAATAGTTGAGTCCTACATTGAGGAACACTAAATTGAGCTTCGAAAAAAAAACCAAGACTGCAGAAAGGACTGGATCATGAAAGAGCACAGAAGATGTTTCACTGAATGGTTAATGGACAAAAATATACTATATAGAAACTCTATAGAGTAGTCAACAATGAAGAAGTTAGCTTCTGGCCCATCTGCTTTGGTGACATTATGGCAACCATATGACATCAATGGTTACACATTTTACACTAAAGAAAAAGACGGTAAGAGTGTTGCATAAAATAGTGGTGTTCGTATAGAGTCTTATGATCCACAAGGGGAGAAGACTACAAACTTCGGGTTAATAGAGGAAATATGGGAACTCGATTATGACAAAAGAATGCTAATGCCCGTATTTAAGTGCCAATAGGTCAAACATCCTGATGGTGTGAAAGTGGACAACTACGAGATGACACTAGTAGACTTGAATAAAGTGGGTTATAAAGATGACCTGTGGGTTCTCGCCGATCGCATTGCACACGTTTTTTATGTACAAGATGCAGGAACTAAGAAGATGCACGTAGTTGTTTCTAGAAAGCAAAATATTGTTGGGGTTGACAGTATGGGAGATAATGAAGAGGAATATAATCAATATGAACATATATACCTTTTCACTGAACAAGAAAACATCAAGCACATAGAGAGAAGCATTAAAAAGGATTTAAAACCCTATATGTGACAAGATGTCAATGCTACAAAAAATGTATGATTTAAATTATGAAGTCATCTCCTCCAAAACCTTATCCTCTGAAATCAACTTAGAATGCTCTATTTCAGCTTTAGATAGCATGTTTCGAATATTATTAAATTTATCTTCTGTAGAGAAGACTAATTTGGACAAGTGATCTTTTCGGCTTGCCTATCATATTTATCACCTTCACTTGTTCCATAAGTTATCAACTTCGAACAGAAATATGTGATTTCGTTAGCTTTGACACACCATTTTCTTGTAACTGTCATTAACATGTCTAATGAGGAAGCTTCACATATTGATAAATGTATGGTTGAAAGATTAAGGTCAAATCCCTATGAAGGGGTAAAAACAAGATTTATGATTGGAGTTGTTCGCTTCATTGCTTGTGTGAAGCACTAATAGAGAAGGTACATATTTTTAGTCAATATATTCAACCATTAAACTGATAAAGGAGCATCTTCATAAGTTTTTCAAATGGAGAGAAGGGAAAGAAATCCTTCAAATGGATAGGAAAATCCTTCCAAGGTATCTTTAGGCTTCAATTGAAGCTTTCAACAATTCAAATGATGAGTCCCGGGTGTTACTTGCATCTACAAGAGCTCGCTGTGAAGGGATTAGCTTGACAGGAGCTTTGAGAGTTGTTCTTCTAGATGTTGTTTGGAACCCATCTGTTGGAAGGCAAGCCATTAGCATGACAGACAGTTCTTTATTAATAGCAGCATGTGCTAACAATGTCTTATCCCAGGCGGTTGTTCATTAAAAACCGCTTGTGATGTTTGAGCCAGTACACAGGCGGTTCTTTATTAATAGCCGCTCGTGAAAATCATGTATTTATCCAGGCGGTGGTTTATTAAAAACCGTCTATGATGTTTGTAACAATCCAGGCGGTTCTTTATAAATAGCCGCCTGTGAAAATCATGTATTTACCCAGGCGGTTGTTTATTAAAAACAACCTATGATGTTTAATTATCACAGGCGGTTATTGTATCATTCGCCATCACAGTCACATTTTTTTACAGACCGCCCGTGTTTGAAAAACGAGGCGCGTGTAATAAGTAATTTTGTAGTAGTGACTTGATCTGATAAAGGTGTCATGCGGGTGCACCGAGGCATATAAAATTTAAGCATCAAGAAGCTTTATAGCAGCACAAAATAATCAGCGCAAGGTAGAGGCTCTAGAAATGCAAGTGCTCGTAACATGGACGTTTCAGCAGTTTTGCGACCAAGCAACATAATTTGGTCGTGCAACATGAAGGAAATTGATGCGCCTGCTGTTGCAATCAACATGGCAAGCGGATCGGGCGGCAGCACCGGTGACAAAAGGCCGGTGAAACCATGTGTTGGAGCGATGGCGTCGACGGGAACCAGATTTGATATAGTGAAGTTTGATGGTAGCAACAACTTTGGTTTGTGGTAGATAAGGGTGAGAGATTGCTGGCGTAACAAAGTCTTTTGTTTGTTCTGAAGGAGAATAAGTCGGACAAGATGGATGATGACGAGTGGGAGGAGAAACAGATGCAAGTAGCTTCAACCATATCATTGTGTCTGTCCGATAATATCATGTACCCTGTCATTGGGTTGACACCAAAGGAAATCTGAGATAAGCTGGAAAATCAGTTCATGTTGAAGAGTTTGACGACCAAGTTGTATTTGAAGCAAAAAATATATGGGCTGAAGATCACTACACGTATTCTGTCCTGTTGCAACGATTGTACTAAAAATAACATGCATCCCTCACTGGTGCAAGGAAGTGGGCGGAGGTTGGCGTTACTCACAAGAGAGAACTAGTAAAAGACATTTTGGTTAGTATTGTCACACCCCACACAAGTATTTTTTCTATCAATCTCCATCTTATACGTTTACACCAATGTGTTATACAATGTACAAAATTTCTGGGACTTGGCGGACACAGAGCAGAGTGCAATAAAATTTTTGAAGATTGCTGGTGAGCGCTACAAGGGGCGGCAATCGACATTGCATGCCACCTATAAGAGTTATTCGATCGATGAAGAACGTATATGAAACAAGCCTGATGACATAGGGGATGCCGATTTGTTGTACCTAATAGAATATTTTGGGTCTGAGCGATCGAAGGTCAACTATGTTTTTAATAGCTTCACATCATACAAAAATTATTTGATTTACATTCATTTATGGAATTAATTCTTAAAATTGCAGTCATTAAGCAGGACCAATTCTCAAAATCGAAGAAGTCAAAAGACGAAACACTTAGTTACAATAAGGTATGAAAAATAAACCATGCTTTTACTTTGCGCTGCAATCAATATGTATAGCTACATGTTGAATTTTACTTGTATTGTGTGTAGCTTGTATTGTGTGTAGCAAGACTCAGAGACTAGAGAAGAACCCGATGACATACAACAGTGGGAGGCAACCCATTTGAAGAATGGTGAATGGGCAAACGAGCAGACAGAAGCTGTACATGTGAGTAAAACTTCAAACAATCCCATTTAAATAAATATTTGCAATGTACCTGTGTCTTTTCTTTTCGTATATAGAGCCAAACATGTGCCCAAGTGAACGACAAGGAAGCTGAGCAGAGAGGCCCAATCCCAAATGAGGAGAGAAACAACATCTTCCAGCGTTGTTATAGATCCTCAATCGGTTATGCAGGATCACAGGTTCGGGGGCATGGTTATATGGCTAACCCTAATGTTTCTCAACGTGAACGTATGCGTATCCAGATGGCTGAACACCTCAACTACCAAGTTTGACACTTAGAAGATAGAAATGTAGACCTCAATCTACAAGTGCAGGATTTGAAAGGAAGAAATGATGAATTAACCATCCAGATGGACGACATAGGCCAGAAGAATGAAGAGCTAAACCTTCAAGTCCAGAACTTACAACATCAGATGGCAGCTGATCGTGAATAGACAATTAAGGAAATGGACGACATGCGCCGCAACATGCTTGATGAAATGCGCAGAATGGTGGATTAAAAGGGCCAACAAAAGATTGGTAAGGGTTCTGTTAAAACAATTAGTCCCCGTCAACTTAGGCAAACTGTAAACATACAACAACATCGTGTTAATAATTCTTGAGTGTTGTTATGTGTGTTGTATCAATTGATGGAAGTTTATTGTTAAACTCGACATGCGTATCGTGTGCGAACAAATTGATTCTGTTGCCACTAATTTTTAGATCTGGTGCATTAGGATTCTACAACCGCTAATTATAAAACATGGCAATACAAATTTATTATCACGAATGATAAATTGTTGCAATAGGAAGCTATTGCCATAAATTACAAAATGTTGCAGTAGAAAAATTTGGCCATGACTCAAAAAATGTTGCACTAGACTGCTATTGCCACCACCCAAAAAATGTTGCATTACAAACCTATTGCCAGAAAATGTTGGATTATACCTCTATCGACACAAATCATTAAACGTTGCATTTTGAACCTATTGCCACAACTTGAAAAACGTTGCATTAAACCCGTATTGCCACAAATCAGAAAAACGCTGCATTACGAACCTATTGACACAGATCAAGAAACATTGCATTACAAACCTATTGCTAGAGATCAGAAAATGTTGCATTACGAACCCGTCGGAGTTTGATTCCAGCAATTCTCCCGGTACTACCGTTGGCAGCCCGCGGAGTTTGTAGTTCGGTTGTCGGCGCAGAGATTTAGAACATGATGGCAAGTTGACACGAGGATTTATGTAGTTCGGGCCGCCTAAGCGTAATACCCTACTCCACGGGGTGTGTAGTTGTTGGTGTATTGAGAGTCTGAGCGCTTGTGGGCGCGTCTCAGAGCCGAGTCTGGAAGTCTGGAAGAAGTCTCCCCTGTGTATCACTCAACCAGTCCTTTTATAGTACAAGGACTGGTCGTTACATCATTAGCCTAGCCCAACATGTGGCCCTGACAGATACTGATGTTTAATATACAATTAATGAGCTTAATTACCCTTAATAGTACCAGTAACGCGCCTTGACAGTGGCGTTACTGGTATTAAGGGTCCTCCGATCGTGTGTCATTAAGATGGTATTAATTACACTTAATCGGGTCTTGAAGTCTTTAATGTTCCTTGAAGGTCCGAGCCATTGGGAGTCCACAAATCTGCTTGTTGAAGTTGAAGGTCCGGCGGTTGGACGCGTGGCAGCTCCGGAGCTTACCGTCTGGGACGGGAAGGTCCGGTGCTATTGTACACGTGTCGGTACCGGAGCTTCCCTCTGTCGGGGGTTAGGTCCGGGGGTGCCGCACTGGTATTTAGCCCGAAGCTTTCCCTTGTGTGGTATATAGCTCCGGTTGCAGGATACACGTGGCAGCACTGGGACTAACCACAGAAGGGAGGCAGGTCCGGTTCTGTATGACACGTGGGGCCTTTGGAGGTCTTCAACTCATACAGGTGAAGTTCCTTTGCTCATTTTGCAGTCCCAAGGGGTATTCGATACGCAGGGTACCAACAGTGACCCTCTCGGCCCACTCTGGGAGAGACCTTTTGGATGAAGTCTTTATGCCGAAGGTGGGTCCATCCTTCGGTTTTTGAGCCGTGTCTTCAAGGGTCTTTGGATGTGCCATTGGTGTCAGTTCACAGTTAAACCATCGCCGCGTGGCATATCCAGGATGCAGCAAGTGAGATCTGAGCATGCGGATCTCACACAATTGAAGGTCGTCGGTTCCCTATACAAAAACCGTATCGGTTCCGCACGCCCTGTCAGGCCGCTGCCCTCGGGCTTCTCGCATTTCATCATGACAACTGTTCGCCTGGGGTAAGGACCTCGACTTGATTGTCGGGGTGGCCCCAGGCCCCCTTGTCATTGCAGGGTGAAGTTTTTGAACTGTATCGTCGGCTCCTCTGCGGTTTCCATCCAAGCGTTGCGGGGGCTTACTTAAGAAGGAAAGCGCGCACCGTTTGGAGATTCTTTACGCCTTCATTTGAACTTGCGCTCGAATCCTCCAAACTTTTGCTTGCTTTTCATCTCTCGCCCCTCTGTGCTGCGATGGAGTTGGGTCTCCGCAAGAGCCGTCTTACGTCAGACGATGATTTGAAGAAGGTCCGGACCCTCATGGGGTGGTCCAGCGACTCCTTCAACTGCCTGGTTTGCGCCAGCAAGCTCCCATTCAAGAAGGAGCGCGCTGGCGATATGGTGTACTTCTCTGCGTACGCCATGGTGGGACTGATCCCACTCTTCTTCACTTTTCTCTTAATGCTGCTAGACTTCTATGGTCTGTAGTTGTACCACCTCGATCCTCACTCCATTCTTCTCATGTCCACCTTCGTCCACTTCTGCGAGATGTGGGTGGGTATTCCCCCCTGCGTCGAGCTCTTCCGCACCTTCTTCACTATCCACACCACTGGCAAGAGTGATGAGTACCTTGTCTTCTATTATTTTGTGAAGCGCAAGAAGTGCCCGTACAAGTACATGAGGTCATTCCCTTCCGGCAAGTGGGACGACTGGAAGAAGGATTGGATTATCATCACGACAGAGGAGCGCAAGAAGCTGGAGCTGCCTGAAGGCCTTTCCAACGTCGACATTGAAGCTTGGAGCGAAGTTCCGGTGCAATTGGATGCCTTCAAGCCTGCTCTGACCAGGATCCGCCAATGTGTGGAAGGAGGGGTGAATCCCCAGGCAGTCTTTTGCAACTTCTTGGTCAATAGGTGGGCTTCGCTGAAGAAGAGGGAGAAGCTCGCCTGGGCCCTCAACAGTGTGATGGATGACGACCGGATCGAGAACGGTTTGAAGTCCAACCTGGAAGGTGCAGCTTTGGAGCTTCACCTCAAGAAGTTCCAGCACGACATCGACGTCGAGGGCGACAACTTGACTCCGCCGGCTGCTTTCCTCCCTTTGAACATGGAGGCGGAGTTCATCAGGGAGCTCTGGCAGAAGATGCTGGTGCTTGACGACCTCGGTGAAGTTGAGAGGCATTCGATCACCAGGTTGGCGATCCCCGAAGCTTCCAAGGGTGGTCCCCATTACGCCCCGAGACAGAGAGCTAAAGTTGTAGGCAAGGACAAGGAGTTGGCCGAGCCCTCCACCCGCAAGAGGAAGTTGAAGCACTCTGACGGGAGGACCGTCAGACATGCTCCTTCCACAGTAGCTCCTTCTCCCCGGAGGGGGAGGTATTCAACGGCGGCAACCACTCCAACATCTGCATCTCCCCAGGGCGCTAGATCCGGCCATGTGGCTCCGGTACCAGGGCCAGCCGAGGGCTCTAGGTCCGAGGTTCCTTCTCAGTCGAGGGGGGCCTCAACCAAGATGACGCCGACGGCGGAAGCAAGCTCCGGGGAACCTTCCAGAGCTACTACACCAATGGCGACAGGGTACGGTCCTGAGCGTCCGGTGAACAGGTTCTGCACTAGCTGGAGCGGAAGCCTTCCGAGATAAATTTGATTTTTTACCTCAGCTGATTGTTTTTTGTTGTAACCATATTTTGTGTTTCTTCGTCCTTCATCCACAGGGTACCCAAGAAAGAGGCTGAAGCTCCGGTTCCTACAACAGTTGCTGATGCTGTGCAGGCGGAAGCTCCAGCTCTAGTTCCAGCGCCGCCCCAAGAGGTGGCTGAGGCCGCGACAGCTTTGGCGCCGGCTGTTGTGGTCCTTGACCTCGAGTCATTCCCTAAAACTCCCGTGGTAGCACCGGACCACGGAAATGAAGATGTACCAGTGGCACCAGCTCCGGAGGTTGAAGCTCAGGTTTTGGATGCTGAGATGATGGACGCTCCGGCCTTAGAGCCGAAGGTAGCTGCAGTTCTGGACCTAGAGCCGGATGTTGTTGAAGACCCGGCGGTGGAGCCAGTGGTTGATGAAGTTCTGGTTCCCGAGCCGGTCATAGCGGAGGTGCCGGCCCCCAAACCGGTAGTGGTCAAAGCGCCAGCGCCTGAACCGGCGGTGGAGGAGGCGCCAGTCGGAGCCGGAAGTGGCTTCAGCTCCGGCCAAACCTTCAACGCATGCCCCGGAGGTGGTGGTTCCGGAGGTACCCGTGCCTGAGCCAGGGTGCAAAGACAAAGCCGCCGGTCCCCCACCTGAGGGACCAGTTGCTGATGACCTGGCGGCGGGACCTTCAGAGCCGACTCCAGAGGTAGGCACTTCCACTGCAGGACCTTCCTTGGCGGTGACCGAGGCTATCCTGGAGGGCGGCCCTAGTGCTGTGGAAGCTCAGGGGACCGCTCTTGTAGAGTGGGACCCAATTTTTGTTACAGAGAACCCGCTGCAGCCAGCGGAGAAGACCCCGGCAGGTCCGGAGCCAATCCCTTTGTCGCTGTCTATCGATAACGCCTGCTCCAGTCTTCGTCAGGTCCAGCTGGCCTTTTACCACGACAGCAAGGCCCTCGAGGAGGAGCGCCAAACCCTTAGGAGGTGGCGCAACCGGCTCCAATTCGAGACCAATCTGACGCAGTCGAGGCTGGCTGATGACAAGGAGTGGGTGAAAAGGGAGAAGGTTCGGTTGGAGTACTGGGGTCAGCTGCTGGATGAGAGGGAAAGCATGACGCGATCCCTTGACAACCAGTCCCAGGCCATCCACGAACAGGCTGTGGCTGCTAATGAAGCAACGAATGACCGCCAAGAGAAGCTCAGCGCCATCTACGACAGCCTCGTCAAGCATCGGGAGGCTCTTGAGGAGCGGGAGAGAAAGCTCGAAGATGAAGAGAAAAAACTCCTAGAGTTGCGTGATGACCTCATGAAGAGGGAGGAGGAGCTTACTCAGAGGCTGACTCTGGGTGACAAGAGTCTCGCGGAGCACACCAAGAAGCTGGAGGAGCGCTGCGAGAAAGAGGAGAAGAAGGCCTGGTCGACCGCCGGAACAAGGTTCACCTCTGGGAAGAGGAGCTTGGTAAACTCAAAAGGCAGGTTGCTGAAAAGATTCAGCAGAACGCCAAAGAGGTCGAGCGCCTTGCCCGTGAGGATTCAGAGCTTGCGACGACTAAGAGATCATTGGAAGAGGTGCGAGGCTCAAGGGCTGCAGAGTCCCAACAAGTATGGGACTTCTTGGGCAAAGCCAATGATGCGCTGACGCTGCTGGGCTTCAGTCCGGTGCGCCCGAATGATCCGGAGCCGGAGCTGGACCTGGTGTTGAAGGCGTTGAGCTCAGCGGGCAGCAAACTCAACAAGATGGGCGATGTCATCGCGGACCAGTTTGAAACCGAAGGACAATCCCTAGCGAAGAACGTCGCAGAGTACATGCTGACGTGCTACACAAGACGGGATCCTCACTTCCCACTGGACTCGGTGCTTGAAGGTCCCATCGACGGAGAGGGAGATGCCGCCAAGGCCAGCGTGTCGGAGGTTGTCCAGAAGGTCACCTCATTCTTCCATAGGGTTTAGGACTTTCTCTTTGTAGCTCCTGCTTGTATCTTCTCTTCTTTTCTCCAATTTTGTAATCTCTTGTCTCTAGATTAATGAAATCCAAGAATTTTATGAATTTCATTTTTTGCCTTCAACACCTTTGTCCCACTTGGCCCCCTTGGTAGATGTACACAATTTGATTGTGAACATGTACCAAGAGGATGTAGCACTTTGTTGAAGACTTGCGTGCTTCAAACATGTAGTTTGTAGGTCCCAAGTCATCGATAGTAGGGGCCCCCTGAGGTTGTCGGAGCTTAGTAGTTCCGGCAATGACCCTTGTCAACACGTAGAGCATCGACATTTAGTCCTCTGGGGTTGTCGGAGCTTGGTAGCTCCGGTAGCGACCACTGTCAACATGTAGTGCATCGACAACAGACCCCATTGGGGAGTCTTCCCACCATCTTTTCTTCACGTTGACGACTGACCCCCTGTATTTGCCAGAACTTGGTAGCTCTGGCGACACCTGCTGTCAATGTTTAAAACATCAACAACAGGTCACCTTAGGGGCTGTCGGAGCTTTGATAGCTTCGGCTTCATCCACCATCATCGTGAGATCTTTATTTTTCCTGCACACTGAAGTCAAGAAAAACAGTAAAATCCATTTCCTATCTATAACTCAATTGCGGCTTACTATTCCCGAAAGAAATTGTTAGGTCGAATGCAATTCTATATACAATCAAGTGCATTGGCTTGTTTTCTCCAGGTCCGATCGTTTCTGGACTCGCCTTACTTCGGCCTGCCAGGGTGTAGGTAGAGTGGCGTACTTAGGGTGTAGGACCAGGCTAAGTCGATAGCACACTCTGGACCTAGATTGGCTTGGCGGCATTCAGGCGAGTAGGCCATTCAATAATGTTTATACCCGGAAGAATTAACAATGCAACTTGAATTATACATGAATTGCTCGAGCTAAAGTTTCTTAAGAATTGCACAACTTTGTTATAGACAAGAAAGAGAAAAATAAAAAAATATTAAGCCTGTACAAAATAAATGCACGTGGAGTCTGTTTTCACATAACGATGTCTTTCATTATAGGTCCGGGGTACAGGGGAAACAAGTACACTCTTCGGGTACGCAACCAGGCTAAGTGTGTTGTGTTTCTCGTTTGACCCAAGGTAGCTAGCTACACTTTTAGTTCTGAGACTGTGACAAGTGCTGCATGAACTTTGCGGACCTTCCGGGGAAGGTCCGGCTGTTCTCCCGAAGGAGCTACCCGACTCTGTACAATGATGCTATAACATACATCACATGTAATTACAAACTCACCTCCGTGATATTAAGCGTAGAACTTACGAAGGTGCTCAATGTTCCAAGGATTAGGGAGCGGTGTCCCATCCTCAGTTGCCAAGCGAACGTATCCGGGATGGGATACTTTGATCACTCGAAAGGGTCCTTCCTAGCTGGGGGAGAGTTTTTTTTAACCCTTCTCGAGTTTGTATTCTCCGTAGCACCAGATCGCCTTCCTCGAGCTGTCGGCTGTGAAAATGCCTTTGGTGATAGCACCGAAGAGCTTGGCGGTATTGGGCATTCCGAACAGCTGCTCGGCACCTTCCCTCTTCAACGAGGTCTAGGTCTTCACACCGGAGCTGGTCCTGCGTGGCATCGTCAAAGGTCCGGACCCGGAGTGACCCCAGGGTGATTTCCATAGGAAGGACTGCTTCAGCTCTGTACACCAAGAAGAAGGGTGTCTCTCCAGTTGACCGGTTTGGAGTTGTCCTATTGGCCCACAGGGTGGGCGGAAGCTCTTCAATCCAGTTGGCTCCATGTTTTTTCAGGCGCTCATATGTGCGCGTCTTGAGTCCTTTTAGGATTTCTGCATTTGCTCTCTCAGCTTGACCATTTCTTGCCGGGTGAGCTACAGAAGCGTAGCTGACTTCAATGCTGAGGTCTTCGCAATATCCTTGGAATGCAGAGCTTGTGAATTGGGTCTCGTTGTATGTTATGATCTTGTTTGGGACTCCGAATCTGCATACTATGGACTGCAAGAAGTTGATAGCTGATTGCTTGTTTATTGTCACAACTGGAGTTGCTTCCGACCATTTGGTAAACTTGTCGATGGCAATGTACAGGAACTTGTAACCTACGACGGCTCTTGGGAAAGGTCCCAAGATATCCATCCCCACACAACGAATGGTCATGTAGGAGGTATCATTTGTAAGGGTTGAGTTGGTGTATGAATTTGCTTCGCATGGAATTGGCAAGCTTCGCATTTCTTCACTAGCTCGGTTGCATTCTAGAGTGCTGTAGGCCAGTAAAAACCATGCCGAAAGGCTTTAACGACCAACGTGTGGGAAGACACATGGTTCCCACACTCGCCTCCATGTATTTCTGCGAGGAGCTCGCAAACTTCTTCCCTTGTAATGCACCGCATTAGGACGCCGTTGGCACCACGCCGATGGAGATCCACTTTTATCAGTGTGTATCTTTTAGCCAATCTGACTATCTGGTCAGCGGATACATTGTCTTCAAGAAGGAAATTGTCTTTCAAGTAGCTCTGGATCTCCAAGATCCATGCATCAGAGCTAACTTGAGCATTTGAGTCTTGCGTGTTGGGTTGTTCGGAGCTTTCGGCAGCACCTACGACCCTTGATAGATGCCATGGTAACAGAGCCATCAGGACCACTAGCTTCGAGGTGCTAGTCTTGCCCCCTTCGCTCTGTTCGGCACGATGAGCTATTGTTATTGACAATCTCTGGACGAAAGTTCCGTTGGGAGCCGGAGCTCCAGTTGAAGCTTTCGTCGAGAGTTCGTCGGCTTCAGCGTTATTGAGATGCTGGACATGGCAAAGATCCAGGACATCGAAGTCCTTCTGAAGCTTCTGGACTTCAAGTAGGTATGCAGCTAATTGAGGGTTGTTGCAACAACATTGACCTTTGACTTGCTTTATAAGGAGCTGCGAATCGCCCTTTACTAACAGCTGCTTGACACCATATGATAGTGCCACTTTGAGCCCATAGATTAGTTCTTCATACTCTGCCATGTTGTTGGTCGCCTTGAGGTCAAGGTGAACCATGTATTTGACCTTCTCCCCGGTCGGAGCGAGGAGAAGGACTCCGGATCCGGCCCCCTGCTTCTGCACGAAGCCGTCGAAGAGAGTCCAGTGAGGCTCGATGAAGACCGGAACCTTGGGTTCCGCCTTCTGCTCACTGGGGCCCCCAGGATTTGATGGAGAAAGGGTCCATTCTGACACGAAGTAAGCCAGTGCTTGACTCTTTATAGCTTGTCTTGGGACGAATTCAAGGTCGAATTCGGCCAATTCCGCTGCCCACTTTGCAATGTTACCAGTAGAGTTTGGGTTATGCAAGTGTAAGGATCGAATGCCCAAGAGTGGGGGGGGGGGTGAATTGGGCTTCTTTTTAAAATTTAAAGCAATAAAAACCTAACTACTAAAAGCCCAATTCCTTATACAAACAACCTATGCATTCAAGTGAATAATAATTTTGCTGTATATGAAATGCATAAGTGTAACGGGAATGGAAGAGTGTGCAAACTTCCGAGGAGACACGAAGACACGGTGATTTATCCCGTGGTTCGGCAATGATCATCAAGACATTCCTACATCCACGTTGTGGCACCCACCAAAGGGTATAGACACTCCCAAGTCACCGAGACTAGGGATCTCACTAAAAGTCTCCGTTCGCCATCTCCGGCAAGGTGGATCTCAAGCCTTGTACAAGTTTAATCTTCGGGGCTTCCACAACCATCTTGGCAAGCTCCGGAAGGATCTCTCTGATCACCGACTGATACACGGTGAATGCAATCACCAAGAGACACTCTCTTAAAGCTCTCACTACACTAGAGACTCCAATCACCAAGAATGGAAGCACCCAAGCATCATCTCTAGCAAGTTCTAGCCTATCTCTTAGTGTACAAGTAGTGTAAATGATGTGAAAGTGGTTGCTCAACGTCTTGAATACTTGGTAATGTGTAGAGTAGCTCTGGGCATCAAGACTTGTCGAAATGACTGGTTGAAGGGGTATAAATAGCCAGCTTCCATGAGATAGCCGTTGGAAAAGTAGGCTGACATCACTGTTCTGCAAACACTAGATGATCCGATGTTCTCCCTTCAGTTGTCATTGGTCGAATACAAAATAGCTGAGGTCACTGTGTCAGATATCACCGTTGATCGACCGATGTTGTATACACCTGTACATCGAATCCGGTGACACTTGATCGAGAATGGTCTAGAAATAATGCTTAGTGGAATGATTGACCGATGTGTTATAATTGTACATCGGATGGTCTGGTGTTACACTTGGTCTAGGGAATTTGCTTACTGGAATGATCGACCGATGTAACACTTGCTTCATCATCGGATGATCCGGTGTATACCCAAGACTGAGGTCTTCTTCTGCTCAGAGCCAACTCGACCGATGTAGTCTTTTCTGGACATCGGATGATCCGGTGAGTAGATTTTGTCTGCTTCGAGTTGTTCTAAGTGATTCTTTTGGAATTTGTACGAGTGACCTCTTAGACATTGGTTTGAAATGTTTTTCTAATGATGACTAAGTCTCGTGTGCTGTCAATTTTGATGAAATAATTTTGACATATGTGCTTTTTCTTTTAGTCTTCATGAAAATCGATTGACCTCGTAAAATAGTTTGTTGAGGGGTCTCCAATTGTATCCAATGAGCAGTAGATGATATAAATATAGAGTCCATTAAGTGTGATGAATTATATGAGAGACCTTGCATCCACAAACTTATTAGTGAT
Organism: Tuctoria greenei; assembly: GCA_036927565.1. Classification (NCBI taxonomy): domain Eukaryota; kingdom Viridiplantae; phylum Streptophyta; class Magnoliopsida; order Poales; family Poaceae; genus Tuctoria; species Tuctoria greenei. The sequence goes on from JAYESD010000005.1 coordinate 121,797,032, forward strand.
ATCCAACGGTTGTCATTAATCATCGAAACCATACCTTATGGGGGCCTAGATGCTTTCAATCTTCCCCTTTTTGGTGATTGATGACAACACAACGAGTAAGGCATAACAGTAATGAAATTAAGAATATGATACTCAAAATGATATGCAACAAGTACAAGATTCAGCACATGAAGCTCGAAGGCTCAAAAATGATCAATAAAACACGAGAGAATTAAGTAGCATACGTATACTCAAAGATAGCAAAGCTCCCAAATTACAAAAGCTCCCAAAATAAATACTCCCCTACAACTAGGACTCCCCCTAGGACTATGATATACCTCCCCCTGACTCTTCTCACCCTTTGGCATCAAGACACCAAAAAGGGAAGCCGAGTGCCTAAGGATCCTGAGCGCTCCGGGCGATGACGAACTGGTCACCGTCGGGAGTGATGTCGTCAGAGCTGCTGCCTGCTGCTGCTGAGGCTGGAGTGGAGGAGACCGCTGCTGTGGGAGCTGCTGTCGGTGCTGAGGGTGCCTGCTGAGTCTGGACTGCCGGTAGAGGGGCACTGACAACCGAAGCCGGAGTCTGCTGAAAGAGTGTTGAAGGCGGCAAGGGAGAGTGAATCGGTGCGCCTGGAGCAAGCAGTGGTGACATGCTGATTGTCGGTATCGGCGTGGTCGGCACTGGAGATGAGACTGGTGCTAGAACAGGAGGACCTGGAGCTAGACCAGGAAGCTGTGAGGGCAGGTGATGAGGACATCACTTCTATGGATACAAACAACACTCTATTGAACATACAAGATGCAATCAATAGAGTTCATACACAACAATTAATTTCAGAGGTGAACTCGTTCTTATATATTTCCTTATATGTTTTTGAGCATAGATTGCTACTTAATGATTTATTTGTGATTATGATCCATGGATAGGTTCAAGGAGTACTTGGAGGGAGTATTAGGGACGTGGAAGATCAGAGAATTCGTTCAAAGAAGATGGAAACCGAACCAAACTCCAAATTGTATCCAACTCGGAGTCCAGGAGCATTACGCACTAAAACGGAAGCCCAGGACGCATACGAACTTCGTTTTGGACGTTCTACATATGAACGGAAAGGGGAGAGGATAACCTTTCCAATGGCGCCGGTCCCATGTCAAAATTCCTTCGGAGTCGACAGAAATCATCGAAACAAAATCAAGTACAGAATCTGTCAGGGTGCTGCGCCACCGTATTGGGCCATTGGGCCTTATATCAAGTCTAAGTCCATTATTTTCGTGTCTTAGGGTTAGGTCACGACCCTAACACCCCCTTGGACGTCCTCCCACCTATATATACTCCATAGTAGCCGCCATAGACAATTGGGTTTTGCTTAGATCAATAATATCGTCGTTCTTCGGTTTGTGAGACCCCAACTTCGCGATTTCAGATCGTGTCTACCTTGTTCTAGCTTGTGTTCTCGGTTGCACTTGCAGGGATTTGACTTCTTGGCGAGGTCAATCGTGTGAAGCAAGGTTGATAACCAACGGAGCGGTGGTGTAGTGATTGCAGGGGCTGTTCGTGTTCTACTCGAGAGCCTCGGATCATCAACGTCGAGATCTCTATGAATCGATTTACCCATTACCTTTCGGAAGATCAGACTCATCATTTACTCATCAATTGTTATCAGATTTCCAGGTTGCCCGTTAGGTAATTCATCTATCCATTATATTAGTTTTGTTTTTCATACCTAGAGTCCACAAAAAAAGCTACAAAAAAACTTACAGTTTAGTAGATCTGTTCATTACTTTGTCCAAACCACATTGAGCCTTTGCAACTTTGTTATTCAGTTTCGTTTTGTTGAGTTTGTGTCCGTGGTTGAGTCATATTGCTGGTTTAGAAAGTGTTTTAGGTCTTAGTTTGAGTTTTGCATTGTGTGATTCATCCTTTTGAATCACGTCATCACGTCCAGATTAGATTCAACTCTGTCCAGTTTGGTATTTTCATCATATCTCGCACATACGAACTCGGATTTTGGTGTTCTTATACTTTCTGGAAATCTTAAGAAGTTCTCTATAACTTTCATATTCATAATTTGCCCAGAAAATATAGTTATCGATGTCTAAATTGCATAGGATCCAAATATGTTATTGACCTAAAAATTCTGAACAGTCTGTATTTCGGGGGCAATATATCCTATTTTTATTTTCCAAAATAGGTCTTCCATATATTGAAATTAAAGGGGAAAGATATATCTACAATCTTGCTGTTCTAAGTTTTCCAATTTAGAGCCTATAAGTGTGCCTATTTGTCCTTGGAAGATTGAGTAGAAAATCTGCGACAGACACACGAGATATCTTGGATTGATTTTCATTGTGTTCTTCCCTTGCAGCAGATTCTGAAAAAAAGGAAGAAAAAAGAAAAAGGCAAGTGCAAAACAAGAAAGAAAAGCCGAACAAAAAAAGAGGAAAAAACAACAAAAAAAAACATAAGTGCTTGCATTCTTTGTGTCATCTAGTTTTGTCTCATGTCTTGCTAGCTTGAACTACTAGGAACACATTTAGGCCAACAACTTTGACAAATACTTTGGACACTTATTCAACTTTACTATCTGATTTCATTGTTGCTAATCCTTGTTACATAGAAAGTGTCATCCAAGCTACACCTTACTCTTGAGCAGAATCGATACACCTTTGCAATCATCCCACGCTTCATTGGTTTCTTCATACCGTCCACCGTTTGCCACCTGCAGTGTCGGTAAGAACACTTGTAAGAGCGTAGTAAGATGCTTGAGAGTGTGTGATTCCACTTCCACTTTGCCATTATCCTTTGTAGTTGATAGGGATAACATATTTTTTTTGTTGTCTTCTGTTTGCTACTAACAATGTTAGATAAAAGCAAGAATCATGCATTATATGCTGAGATGATGGACATGATGAAGACGGCGATGGAGTTGCTCACTAAAAATCAAACATCAACCAAGGTTTCACATGATATTCAGACCACCTTTACAACACCTTCCATAAGAAGCAATTACATTCTCCCATCTCTTCCTTCTTATGATGGTTTTGGTTATGATGAATATATTACTTGGGAAATAGAGGTGGATAAATTTTTTGGACAATGTCATATGTGTGAGAGGAGAAAGATTAGAAATGTTGTAAGTGCATTAGTAGATTGTGCATTAACTTGGTGGAACAATTTAAATGAATTAGAAAAACCTCAAACATGGAAAGAAACGAAAATTCTTATGCAAGAAACTTTTGCTAATGTATCTATGTGCAAAGAAGAAATTCAGCAATTTGAGAAGAAATTTCTTGTTGTACCTCCTTTTGTGTCTAACGTTTTGCAGGACAACATAGAAAATAATATAGATGATGCAAAAGAGAACGAGACTTTTGAGAACACTTGTGAAATTTTAGATGGATCAACTCATAATGCACTCAAAATCACTGCTGAAAATGGTAAGGCAAAACATTCTACAAATACAGAAGGTGAGAAGTTTTTGGATGTTCTGATTTTTTCCACCAATCATGCTATTTTCGAGGAGCAACTATTAGAATCGTTTATTTATACACCATTGTCACATGTTGATTTTCCTGCTGATCGTTGCGCTACGAAAGAGTTGTGTGCTGATAACTCTATTATACCTATGCAAAAACAAGTTAATATACAAGATGATTGTGTTTTGGATTCACCTACTTGTGCTGAAATTCATAATTTGATTACCGCTACTGCTGAAAATGATGAGCTGAAATTTTTGTCTTCTCTAAATACTTTGGGTTATATTGAATTTGACACTCTTTGTGATCTAAATATTGTAGAGAGGAGAATATTTTCACAATCTGAATTGCCTTTATTAAGTAGAAATATTTTTCATGCTATAGGCAACTATGAAGATAGTGGTGAATTTATGGTGCATAAAGTTTACATATGTTCAAATGTGCAAGCTCCTTTTGTGCTGCAACAACATGGTGAAATGAATGGATGTACTAACACTAATAATGTATTGTCAAGTTTTTCTAACATTTTTTATTGCAGCAAGGACAAAAAAATAAAAAAGAAGCATTGTTCATTGCGGTTGTGCAATATGGACAGTGTTCATTCTACCCCCAAAGCAATCTTTTTTCCTCGACATACGAGCAAGCCGAGGACGGCTTGTCATAAAGAAGGGGAGAATGATGAGATCATGCATATTATCATTGCACAAATAAACATGACACAATTTTTATTTGTTTGGGATCCTGGCTCAAGTGAATGTGCACTCTTATTTGATGGACAAGATCAAGATGACGCACTATGTCGTCCATCACCTTGGCCTCCTCCATTCATGCATACAAAAAGATTTGATGGCGTTGCACATTTGGACCAACACATTAGAGAAGATGAACTTGAGTCGAGGACGACTCCAATTCAAGAAGGGGAGGATGACGAGGACATCACTTCTATAGATACAAACAACACTCCATTGAACATACAAGATGCAATCAATAGAGTTCATACGCAACAATTAATTTCAGAGGTGAACTCGTTCTTATATATTTCCTTATATGTTTTTGAGCATAGATTGCTACTTAATGATTTATTTGTGATTAGGATCCATGGAGAGGTTCAAGGAGTACTTGGAGGGAGTATTAGGGACGTGTAACACCAGAGAATTCGTTCAAAGAAGATGGAAACCGAACCAAACTCCAAATTATATCCAACTCGGAGTCCAGGAGCAGTACGCACTAAAACGGACGCCCAGGACGCATACGAACTCCGTTTTGGACGTTCTACATATGAACGGAAAGGGGAGAGGATAAAATTTCCAATGGCGCCAGTCCCATATCAAAATTCCATTGGAGTCGACGGGAATCGTCGAAAAAAAATCAAGTACAGAATCTGTCAGGGTGCTGCGCCACCATATTGGGCCATTGGGCCTTGTATCAAGTCTAAGTCCATTATTTTCGTGTCTTAGGGTTAGGTCACGACCCTAACACCCCCTTGGATGTCCTCCCACCTATATATTCTCCATGGTAGCCGCCATAGACAATTGGGTTTTGCTTAGATCAATAATATCGCCGTTTTTCGGTTTGTGAGACCCCAACTTCGTGATTTCAGATCGTGTCTACCTTGTTCTTGCTTGTGTTCTCGGTTGCACTTGCAGGGATTAGCCTTCTTGGCGAGGTCAATTGTTTGAAGCACGGTTGATAACCAACAGAGTGGTGGTGTAGTGATTGCAGGGGCTGTTCGTGTTCTACTCGAGAGCCTCGGATCATCAACGTCGAGATCTCCATCAATCGACTTACCCATTACCTTTCGGAAGATCGGACTCATCATTTACTCATCAACAGGGCAATCTCAGTCTGAGTGTAGAGGTTGGTGATCAACCCCAGGATGCCCATCATGGCCTACTGCGTCTGCTACTGCTGGTCAAGAGAACGCTGATGCATCTGGTCAATCAGTCCAGTGAGACTGTCAGTGTCCTCTCGCCTCTCACGGGCTATCTGGCGCTGCATCTCCTGCTGCTGCTGTTGGAGCTCCATAAGACGCGCAACCTGCTCAGCTCTGGCCTGCTCAGCTGCAAGCCGATCCTGTCGCTGCTGCTCAACCATCTGCTGAAGTAGAGAAGTGAGCTCGGATGGCTGAGAGACTTGTGCCTCGGACACCGGAGGTGGGTTAGGAGGTGGTGGTACAGTCGAGCTTCCAGCCTCCGCGTCGTGCTGCCTGGGCGAGGGAGGAGGTGGAAAGTACTCCTCGACACTGTCACTAGTGTCACTCTCTGACCAGATATGCTGTAGATCCCCTCCCTGAGCCTCAGCCTGTGCTAGGATCTCGTCTTCCTTTTCTAAGTCTGACCAGTCTTCTTCTGATAGTCGAGCTCGGACCTGACGCTCAACTGGGCGGCCAAGGCAGTGGTCTCCAGGAGCTGGAGCACGGTAGTGTCCGAACCGAGTGACGCTCTCGTTGGTGATGCTGTCACGCACAGCGGATCCCTCTGGAGCCAACAGGTAGAGCAGGTGACTGATCCAATGGCCGAACACGAGCTGTCTCATCATCCCAACTCCATCCGTGATGACATCCTCCATCTCAAAAATGAGGATATACACGATGTCAAACGACATCCCATTCATGATATAGAACAGGAGTGTCTGCTGCAGACTGGTGAAGCCCTCAAGATATCCGGACCTGGGTAGCAACATGCGGCGCAAAGCAAGGTGAACAGTACGCGCAGCCGGAGTGAGAAGAGCAGGTACCCTAGGCTGGTCAGGTGAGAAGGGCTGAGCAAACAGTGACCGGATCTCCTCAAAAGGTGGTGCCACACCTCCAGTGAGTGGCCTCCTCGGTGGGTCAGCCTGTCCATATACCAACTCATGTAAGCAGGTGTCATGAAGATCCACGCCTAGCAGTTGTCCCAAGGTCCGTCGAGTCATATGGTGATGCTGGCCCATGAACATGAAGTCAATGGATCTGCGACCCTCTGAAACGTAGAGTGTGGCATAGAAAACTCTGACTTAGTCCTCCACGTAGGCACTCCGCTGGAAAGACATCAGCTCCACTAGCCCTCTGTACCTCTCAAAGAAAGGGCGAATCTCAGTCCCAACTGCAAGTGCGAGCTGATCCCAGTCAAGGAAGTTGTGCTAGAAAAGCTTATGGCCCTGATGTCTGTAAGTCTCATACAGCGATGCCTATGTTAGGGTCCAGAAGTGGTTGTCCACAAGGTGCTCTCTAGGCTGCGGGAACCACTCCTCAAGCATAATACTCCATCTAAGCTTCCTGAGCTGCTTTGCCTTCAATTTCCTGTAGTCGGTCAGGCGGACACCCTCACCAACCCGTACATTGGTGTCCATCTCATAGACGACTCTCTGGGCTGCTCTGTCCTCTCAAGGCTCAGCTGTAGAAGGTCTCTGTCTCGGGGCTGCAGCTGGACGACCTCCACGGGTCCTGACTGAGCGCCGGCGAACAAGCGGCTCCTCCTCAGACTCCTCTGTCTGCTGTGGCTGCCTCTGTCGGGACTCCCAGATCCTCAGGGATCCTCTTCGGCCACGCTCACGCTCCTCAGCGGTGCGAGCGGCCATCTCATCTTATCGAGCTTGCTTCATCTCTTTCGACAGGTTTTGCTTCTTAGCTGCCGGCTCCTCAATGGCCTTTCCCTTTCCTTTCTTGTCACGCCCCATCTTGAGGAGAAGAGGGATTGCGACGAAGATGCGATCGCGGGCTAGGGTTGACGACGGCGAATGGCAAATGTGATGGCGTGTGGCCGGGCGAACCCTAGCAGCGAAGAGGGGCGGCGGCACAACGGGGAGCACGCCAACCGTTGAGGGCGGCGACGGCATTGATGGGGTGCGGTGGCGGCCAGAGCGCAACGGCACTGAGGGCAGCGGCGCAGTGGCACAGAGGGCGGCGGCGCAGCGTTGAGGGAGCGCGACAGCAGAGCAGAGGGCGGTGCTGCGGCGCTGAGTGGGGCGGCGACGGCAAGTGGGGCGGCGATGGCGGGCGGCGATAGGGTGAGGAGTGTGGCGTCGGGGAGAGAGAAGAGAAGAAACGGAGAGGTGCTAAATAGGTGGGGCCCAAACCCTAGTTTGATTTTTAACATCGGATGGTCCGACGTCAGTTGAGAGGGTGCATCGGTCGAGTAGTACAGTAAGGGTATTCAAGAGGCACCTTCAGCATTGGATGATCTGACGTGGAAACGATTATCATCGATTGAATTTGGCACAACTCCAGAAATGTGAACATCGGATGCTCTGATGTTTCTCAGAATGAACACATCGGTTGATTTGATTTCTTGTCTGAGCTGACCCTTGCACTTAAGCACCAACTGATCCGATGATGCTTCTGCCTAAACATCGGATAATCCGATGACTACAAAAGATCAGCAACATCCCATATATGTCCTTTGACTTAAACAAACAAAGAGAAACACAAGTCTTAGGACTTTTTGGGCTACCCCTAACCCCTCAAAAAGACTTTAACACTAGTTTCCAATAACTTGGCTAAGCCCTAAAGCAAATAGAACACCAGAAAAACCAACAAGGAAAAAAAATCAAATTGAAATGTAAGGCCCATGCTTTGTGAGCTAGAGGATGAAGACTTCTATCTCTTGAAAGCATGTTCCTTTAGGCATTAACACACCTAACACTTTGTTCTTTCCACATCATATGAGTTGAGATATTGCATTTCAAACAAATCTCTTTCTCATGAAGTGGGTTCCCCTTTGTGACAATCTACCGTATGCAATGCCAAACAATTTTTAATGCAGGATATTAAACGTGAGTGCAATTCTATATGGCAGGCATCACACGAGACATAAATTAAATCTATTTTGCCAAATTTGAACCTTTCAAAGGCTTCTTCAGGGAGAGCCATTCTCCAAGTCTTGGGGATACCCAAAAGAACCGCCATCCCAAGCTAACCCTTGCTCGCCCCTATCCTTTGAAAGTTAGACAAGACCTATATGTGATGCATTCTTACATGACCATGACAACTTACATGACGTTCGATGCATCTAGCACATTTAATTCACTCCTTAGTCTAGAAAAGGTTTTCTCATAAAGTGGTTTAGTGAAGATATCCGCCAATTGTTCTTTAGACCTAACACCTTGCAAGGAGATGTCTCCCTTAGCTTCATGGTCCCGCAAGAAATGATGGCGAATATCAATGTGCTTAGTGCGGGAGTGTTGAACGAGGTTTTTAGCAATCTTAACCGCACTTTCATTGTCACAAAGGAGAGGCACACAACCAAGTTTAATACCAAAGTCCAAAAGGGTTTGCTTCATATAAAGGATTTGGGCACAACATGCACCGACCGCTATATATTCTGCTTCCGCAGTGGACAAAGCAAGAGAGTTTTGCTTCTTGCTGGACCATGATACTAGGGAACGCCCAAGCAAGTGGCACCCTCCGGAGGTACTCTTGCGATCCACAAGGCAATCGGCAAAGTCCGAATCCGAGTAACCCAAGAGATGGAATTTAGCACCTTTGGGGTACCACATGCCTACACTTGGAGTATGCTTGAGATACTGAAGTATCCTAAAGACCGCCTTCCGATGCGATTCTTTAGGTGCCACTTGAAAGCGAGCACACAAGCATACACTAAACATGATATCGGGCCTAGATGCGGTAAGATAAAGCAATGAACCAATCATGGAACGGTAATTAGATTGGTCAATAGGTTTACCGTCCTTATCCGCGTCGAGATGACAATTTGTTGCCATTGGAGTACTTCTTGAGCTACAATCTCCCATCTCAAATTTTTTCAAGAGGTCCTTGGTATATTTTTCTTGATAGATGAAGGTACCCTCTCGAAGTTGCTTGATTTGAAATCCAAGGATGAAGTTTAGCTCTCCGATCATCAACATCTCGAATTCCCTAGACATCATTTTGCCAAACTCATGGCTAATAGCTTCGTTAGTTGAACCAAAAATAATATCATCGACATAAATTTGACAAACAAATAGTTCTCCATCGATGTCTTTGGTGAAGAGTGTAGTGTCCACCCTCCCGATCTTGAATCCCTGCATGATCAAGGAATCCCGTAGTCGTTCATACCACGCTCTAGATGCTTGCTTGAGCCCGTAGAGCGCCTTGTACAACCTATACACATGATTAGGATTCCTCGGATCTTCGAACCCGAGAGGTTGTTCAACATAGACAAGCTCGTTAATATAAACATTAAGAAAGGCACTTTTCACATCCATTTGATAAAGCTTTAAATTATGATGTGAGGCAAAAGCAAGAAGTATACAGATGGCTTCTAGTCGAGCGACCGAAGCAAATGTTTCTCCAAAGTCTAGTACTTCAACTTGCGAGAAACCCTTGGCCACAAGTCTTGCCTTGTTGCGGATCACAACACCGTTCTCGTCTTGTTTGTTGCGGTACACCCACTTTGTCCCGATGATGTTATTGTCTTTGGGTCGCTCCTCCAACACCCAAACTTCATTGCGGATGAAGTTGTTGAGTTCTTCTTGCATGACCATTACCCAATTTGGATCTTGGAGTGCTTCCTCAATGTGAGTGGGTTCTACACATGAAACAAATGAGTAGTGCTCACAAAATGTAGCGAAATGGCGAGAACGTGTACTTACTCCCCTTGATGGACTTCTGATAATTTGATCAATCGGATGTGCCTTGGTGATGCGTCCATGCCTCATAAGCGGTTGTGAAGCACTTGGCGGTTCGTGTTGCTCTTCTTGTGGTTGGACTTGATCATGGACTTGTTCTTCTTCTTGATGTTGTGTGGCTTGTGAATCTTGTGTCGGCAATGGATCATCTTTTTCTTCTTCGTCAACTTGAGGTGCCATAGATGTGTTGATGTTGGAACTTGAAGCTCCCCATTGATCATGGCTCTTCTCAACTTTAGGCTTGATGTCTCCAATGGTCATGTTCTTCATAGCTTCTCGTAGAGGCTCATCATCTATTTCATCATGACCAAAGCTCTCCTCTTGGGAGCCATTAGTTTCATCAAACTCAACATCACAACTTTCCTCAACTAAACCGGAGGTTTGGTTGGATACTCGATATGCTTTTGAGTTTGATGCATAACCAAGAAAGATACCAACATCACATCTTATTTCAAACTTACCGAGCCTTTTCTTGCAGTAGATATAGCACTTGCACCCAAAGACTCGGAAATAGGAGATGTTGGGCTTTCTCCCAATGAGGAGTTCGTACGGGGTCTTTTGAAGTAGTCGATGTAGATAGACCCAATTTGCGGCATGGCACGCTGTGTTGATTGCTTCGGCCCAAAACTTCTCAGACATGCCATACTCATCAAGCATTGCTCGTGCAAGAGTGATGAGAGTCTTGTTCTTCCTTTCAACAACACCATTTTGTTGAGGAGTGTATGTGGCTGAAAATTCATGTTTCACGCCTTCACGATCACACCACTCCCCAATGTTGTAGTTCTTGAATTCGGTGCCGTTGTCACTCCAGACCTTGATGATGGGAAGTTGAAATTCCCTTTGTGCACGTTTAGCGAAGGTCTTGAACACTTCCGGAGTTTCACTCTTGTCACCTAGAAACAAAGTCCAAGCATACCGAGAGTAGTCATCAACTATAACAAGACAATAGAGATTACCACCAAGACTTTGATATGTGGACGGTCCGAAGAGGTCCATGTGGAGCAACTCAAGTGGCTTGGAGGTTTACACCATTGTCTTCATCGAGTGGTGTGAAGCAACTTGTTTCCCGGCTTGACAAGCGCTATAGAGCTTGTTCTTCTCAAATGTGACATCCTTCACGCCGGTCACCATCCCAATCTTGAATGACTTATTGAGCTTGCTCATTCCAATGTGAGCAATGCGTCGATGCCATAGCCAACCCAAACTCGTCTTGGTGAAAAAACAAGTGGTCAAGCTAGCATCCTTGTCGGAGAAGTCTACTAAGTAGAGATGTCCATGCCGAAACCTTTTGAAGATTAGTTCTTTGCTCGTTTCACTAGTCACACCAACATCATTCTTGCCAAAGGTGCACGTTAGTCCAAGATCACATAATTGTGCAATAGAAAGCAAATTGAAACTAAGTGACTTAACATACAAGACATTGGAAATAGATAAATCATTTGAATTGCAATCTTACCCAACCCAATTACCTTCCCCTTAGAGTTATCACCAAAGGTGACTTGTTCATGACTGCTGGGGTTCTCTATGGAGGTGAACATACCATCGTTGCCGGTCATGTGTTGAGTGCACCCGCTATCGAGTACCCAATACTTTCCTACGGCTTTGTAGTTCACCTACACACATGAATTCAATTTTTTATTTTAGGCACCCAAGCTAACTTAGGTCCTTGTATGTGTGATACAAGTGTTTTTGGGACCCAAAGTTGCCTGGGAAGCTTCCCCTTCATGCCCTTCATGTCCTTGCCAATGAACCTTGCCTTCACCTTGCCATCTACTTTACTCAAGAGATAATAGTGATCATAAAAGGTAGACTTGTAGTTAGTAGGCAATTTTGGAGAAGGCCGGTTAGGAAGAGGACACTCCCTTGTATGGTGACCGGTGACCTCGCAATGTTTGCAATAAGAACCAACTTCCTTGATGAAGCTCGTTTTAAGCTCCGGTGAGGGCACCTTTCCTTTGTTAGGCACCGGGAAGGATCCAAGTCCTCTCTTGTTGAAGGCCTTTGCTTGTTGGAAGAGGATTTCTTTGTGCTTGACTTCTCCCTTAGATAGTCTTGCCACACTAGTGCGGAGATTTTCAATTTCATCCAACAAATCCTTCTCCCTAGCATTCTCTTTCGAAGGCAAAGACTTACGCAAGACATTAGTGGCATGAGAAACAATAGATGCCTTATCATTAAGGGTTTCTTTCTTTATAGTTTTCAATTCTTGATCAAGGACTTCATAAGAAAGGTTAAGTACTTGATGCTCTTGGATTAACTCATTGTGCTTTCCCAAGAGTGCTTGGTGTGCTACGTCAAGCTCATGATGATCTAGCTTGATTTGAGCCTTATCCTCCTCAACTTGCTTGACATGAGATTTGAGCGTGTCATGCTCCTTAAGTATGCTTTCATACTTGTCAAGAAAATCGAGGTTAGCACTCTCGAGCTTAGCATGAGCTTCTTCAAGAGCCTTGACCTTACTCTTTTCCCTTTTAATGATAGTGTGGTATTCATTTATCAATGAAGCTAAGTCATTGGGGGAAAGCTCATCATCGCTAGAGTCATCACATACCTTGGTTTTACCTTTTGCCATGAGGCACATGGGAGGTGGACGAAGAGATGAATCATCATTGTTGGCAATGGCAAGGCCGGCCAAGCTCTCTTCTTCAACTTCACTCTCTTCATCACTAGATTCTTCGTCGGTGATCCATTCATTTGCCTCACACATGAACACCTTTTGTGGACCTTTTCTCTTCTTTGGAAAGAGTTTTGCCTTTTTGCCTTTGTCATACTTCTTCTTCCCAAAGAATCTTGGCTTGGTCTTGACCTCTTCTTCATCATCCTCACTATCCTCAAGCTTGCGATGCTTGCCCTTGTGGTTCTCTCTTCTTTTGTTCGGTTTTGGACAATCATAGGGGATGTGGCCTTGATCACCACAGTTATAGCAGGTCTTGTTCTCATCTTTTCTTGGTAGAAATGCTTTCTTTTTGGGATCAAAGGTGTATCCCTTCTTGGCAATCTTGGAGTTCAAGCGAGAGAATTTTCTCATCATCAATGCAAGCTCATCATCATCATTTTCACTTGATGCTTGCTCTTCTTCACTTGAGCTAGGCTCGACCACTTTCTTTTTCTTGATATTTGTTCTCTTGGTGGAAGCCTTAAGAGCAATTGTATTTGAAGATGATTCCTCCATCATCCCAAGCACACTCATCTCATGAGCGTGAATCTCTCCAATAAGTTCAGAAACTGCAATGTGATCAAGAGATTCCTTTTGAAGCATGGAGTTGATGATGTTGTACTTTGGCTTAGGAAGGAGCATAAGAATGTAGGATCGAAGAGCACGTGAAAAGCTACCAGAGGGGGGGGGGGTGAATGGTAGATTTAAAAATCTTACGCAACGGAAACAATAAAACCCCAAACCCTTACGGCAGAAAAATGATCTGTTAAAGAAATCGTGTATGAGACTAATCTAAACGTGTTCCACCGTGACAAAAGTGATAGATATCAGAGATAATCAAGTCACGAAGACAACACAAAAATAATTACTCAAATCCGTCGAGAAAAACTCAAGTTATGATCGAAAGATCAGACTATGGTCAATCTGACCTACCCGAGAAAAACAGTTTCTGGAATGCTGCAAAGAAACTCGTGTAGATCAAAAACCACAAATCCAATGACCGTGAAATTTTGACATATGATAGATAATCAAGTTGTGAAGACAACCCAAAAAGAATCACGTCAATTGGATCTGTAAAACTTGAGTTATGATAAAACCACCGACGAAAGTTAGTGCTGTCCAGAAACTCGACGAGTAAAACTTGTCTGGAACAAGTCGGACGAACAAGGCACAAAAGTTCCTTCAAACTATGAATTTTATTCAATAGAACACAATAGGAACAGCCCCAAAGTCGTCTACCACGAGCTTTGGCCTTCCCTTGCTTATATAACCAGCCCTTAGGCCAACCCAATACAACTAGGACTCCAATCCTACTCAGATCACGAATCGTAACTTTCCATAACTGCTCAAGATTGTTCTATACGCAGATAGAATCAATCTTAAGACTTCCAAACACCTTAGGAACGTATCCCACATTCCTAAACAACTCAAATTCGTGACCCACACGAAATCCTAACATAACCAACTCAATATTTTCCATACCGAGCCATAACCGACTCCGCCGCAGCCAAAGTCATCAACCAATACGATCCGATCCTTCCAACCAGATCTTTCCTTCCTTATCCCATCTTCGGAACCATGTTGCCACGTCATGCACCGCATTCATACGTGCGAACACCTTCCTTCGACGTTCATATGCATTGCCCTTGATTCAATCATCCTGCGCGACCTCCTGACCCGCTCAACCACGGTTCCTCCCGAACTTGGTTGTTGGAACCTCATCTCCTCCTGAGACTAGTCCAATGGATCCTGTCACCAGCCATGACTTGAACTCAAGCAACACCTGCACATGAACAAACAAACAATCCATTCGAGCCCAAGTCCTCGACTTGACTCAAGTTAGTTCCGAACACAACACCTTACGTGAGAACCTCACATAAGCATGTTGCAAAAATACAGTAGAAACGATATCAACCATATCATCCAAAACGCACCAAAAACTTAGCAAATGAATACTAAGCAATCTTTCCAACAATGTAAAGCAAGTACGAAACATTGCAAATGAAAAGCAGAAACACTTAGGTCAAGTTCCAGACCTTGCCAGAGCAACCCGGAGCTTGAGCCGGAGCTAACAAAAGCTAGTAGAACCTAGCGCCGGAGCTTACCAAAAACTAGTAGATCCTAGCACTGGAGCTTACCAAAAACTAGTCAAAACTAGTCAACCCAAAACCGGAGCTAGACAAAGTATGTCGGAGCTTAGCAAAAACATGCCGGAGCTATCAAGTATATGCCGGAGCTATCAAAAACATGCCGGAGCCAACAAAGACATGCTGGAGCTAAAGATAAAGCTCACCGGAGCTAACCAAAGCTAGTCGGACCTTACCAAGAAGCCGGACCTAGCATCTAACGTAGCCGGACCTACCCAAAACAAGCCGGACCTACCGTCGGACCTTGCTGTAGCTCGGAGCTAGAGTCGGACCTTGATAAAAAGGTGTTTTGGTGATATTAAAACTTTTATCATCAAAGCCAAGTGTATTCACTACAAGCCAATGTATTCAGCACATATAGGTCTTACAATCTCCCCCTTGATGAATGCATTGGCAACACCATCTAAAATCCGAACATTGGCTTATTCACATAAAAGTTTTTGAAAACAATTTCTCCCCCTTTGTAAATCAAAAGTAAAATGAGAAGAAAATGAAAATCTCTCCCCCTTTATTATATCTCCTTATGCCCATATTCTCTTTCTTTTCATGCTTATCTCTCCCCCTTTGACAATGTATTCAGCAAGTCATGAGCATATAAACAAATTTTCTCTCCAACTTTAGTTGTTATGAGCATATTATAACATATACATATAAACAAAGCTCATCCAAGTTATACTATCAAGTACCTTACATTATCACATCAATGAAATACATAAGGTAGTGTAAGCCATGCTAGAGATCAAATGTAATTTTTCAATTTAAGCAAGTCATGATCTCACAAACTTAACTATTTAAAAACCTGAAAGCATGACACTAGTTGCTGCATTTTATTATTTTTCAAAGCATAAATTTAGATCATATGATATTTGCAAGAGATTATATGCGCATCTGCCTTATTCTAACCAACCAAGCCAAGCCTATGTCATTTGACAATCTGAAGCTTAAGGACATGGTTTTAGTCATACACAACTTCTTCCAAGTTCATATCTAAGTGCAATGACAAGCTATCTCAAAAGAAGAAGTGCGATGCATGCATATTCTCTTGATCTTTTCTCAATTTATATTTGTTCATAAAAACTCAACATTTGAGTTGATTACTTGATTAACTCTTAATGATTAAAAGCACTTGTGAACATGTAACAAGTTCAAAATAGCAAGAAAGTTCGACCATGACCAGTTTTAGTGTAAGTAATTATTCCAATTACTAGACATGGCAAAAACTACAAAATGTATAGCACGAGTAATGTAGTAAGAACTTTCAACATGTAAAAGGAATCACAAAGTCATATATGTATGAAATACTATGCTCATATTATTTTAATTTCAGATTCACACATAGACTTCCCAAGTTTCAAAAACTCTCCCTCAATTTAAGCCATGAGGATGCATAACCCCTATTTCACTACAAATGTAACAAAAGCGAGTGAAATCCAAAGGTTTTGTAAAAATGTCAGCCAATTGATGTTCGGTATCTACATGGTGAAGCACAATGTTTCCTTTTTCAACATGATCTCGGAGAAAGTGATACCTAATATCAATGTGCTTAGTTCTAGAATGTTGCACGGGGTTTTTAGCAATGAAATGGCACTAGTGTTATCACAGAACAGTGGAACACTATCTAGAACAACCCCATAGTCCTTAAGTGTTTCAACAATCCAAAGAATTTGTGAGCAAGCACTAGCAGCAGCTACATATTCAGATTCGGCTGTGGATTGTGCAACTGAATTTTGTTTTCTAGAGGACCAAGCAACAAGAGAATTACCAAGAAAATGACAAGCACCGGAAGTTCTTTTCCTATCAATCCTACAACCCCCAAAATCATCATCCGAAAAAGCTTTCAAAGTAACGGTTGAGGAAGAAGGAAGAAAAATGCCAAATTCTTGAGTTCCATGTAAGTACCTGAGAATCCTTTTGATGGCTTGACGATGTGAAACACGTGGGGAAGCTTGAAACTGTGCACAAAGACATACGCTGAATTGTATGTCCGGTCTTGATGCCGTGAGGTACAAAAGTGATCCGATCATGCTTCTATATTCTTTTTGATCCACGGATTCACCATCTTCATCAAGTTCAAGTGTTGTTGCTGTTCCCATTGGTGTCCGAAGAGGCTTGCTTTTGTCCATGTTGAAGCACCTTAGGAGATCTTTGGTATACTTCGTTTGATGCACAAAGGTACCCTCCTTGGTTTGCTTGATTTGCAGCCCCAAAAAGTAAGTGAGTTCACCCATCATACTCATTTCAAATTCGGAACTCATCATTGCTGAAAACTTGGACACAAGATCATGAGAAGCACAACCAAAGACAATATCATCCACATACACTTGAACAAATAATGAGTCATTGCCATGCTTAAGCATAAAAAGAGTTTTATCAACCTTGCCCATGATAAACCCCTTTTCAAGTAAAAATGTTTTTAACCTATCATACCATGCTCTAGGGGCTTGTTTGAGACCGTATAAGGCTTTGGACAGTTTGTAAACATGATTAGGAAAATCTGGATTTTCAAAACCCGGTGGTTGTTTGACATACACCTCCTCATCTATGTAGCCATTAAAAAAAGCACTTTTAACATCCATTTGATATAGCTTAAAGCCTTTAGATGCTGCAAAGGCTAACAAAATTCTTATGGCTTCTAATCTAGCGACAGGAGCAAAAGTTTCATCAAAATCTAGACCTTCAATTTGAGTGAAACCTTGAGCAACCAACCTAGCCTTATTCCTAATCACAACCCCATCCTCACTTTGTTTATTTTTATATACCCATTTAGTTCCAATTAAAGTGTGACCTTGAGGTGGAGGTACAAGTTTCCAAACATTGTTTCTTCCAAAATTTTCTAACTCTTCTTGCATGGCAATAATCCAAGATTCATTAGTGAGTGCGTGTGATATATCTTTGGGTTCAAAAGAAGCAACAAAAGCAGAATAAGCATGAGAGTTTGGATCGCAAAACCTGGACCGTGTGACTCGTTCGTGCAAGCTTCCAATCATCTGTTGTGGGGGATGATCTTTGTAAAAACGTAGGGGAACAGATGTCTCACAAGCTTCTTCTTCATTGGATTCATCGTAGATTGATGAGCTTGTGACATCTGGACGATCAGGACCAGCAGAGGTGATAGCCAGAGCTTGTTCAATGTCCGGAGCTGGACACGTGTCAACTTTGGAACTACTAGGAAGTATCACCGGCTCTTCTTCATCTTCGAAAATACCCTCCCCCTAAGGATTCGGATCTGGTCCTGCAACATCGGAGCTAGTACCTGGGCTAGCTTCATCAAAAGACACTTCACAAGTCTCCACAATTTTGTTAGTGTCAAGTAAAAGCACACGGTAGCCTCTAGTATGAGATGGATAACCAAGAAACATGCCATCAATGGATCGAGGTTCAAACTTATCAAGATTACCATGTTTCTTAACAAAGCATTTGCAACCAAAGACCCGAAAGTGTGTAACACTAGGCCTATGTCCAAACCGAAGCTCATATGGTGTTTTACCTAGCTTAGCAGGCAAGAAAACATGATTTGAGACATAACAAGCGGTTGCTAACGCATCAGCCCAAAATTTCCTAGGAGTTTGATATTCATCAAGCATAGTCCTAGCCATCTCAACTAAGGTTATGTTCTTTCTTTCTACAACACCGTTTTGTTGAGGTACATATGGTGAAGAAAATTGATGGTCTATTCTATTTTCAGCACAAAAGTGATCAAAAGATTGATTTTTAAATTCAGTTCCGTTATCACTTCTAATTGCCTTTAAAGATCCTGGGTGATCAATTGATAATCTAAGAAATAAAGTCCTAAAGTGACTAAAAGCTTCATTCTTAGATGCCATAAAGTAAACCCAAGAGTATCTAGAATAATCATCAACGATAACAAGTGCATACCATTTACCTCCGAAGGATTGAACACGTGAAGGTCCTACGGTGTCAAGATGCAAAAGTTGACATGGTTCAGTTGTCATGATCATTGTGAGAGGAGTATGTGAACCTGCAACCATCTTAGCATGTCTACAAGAAGAGCACACAATTTCTTTGTCCCCTTTAAGCTTAGGCAACCCACGTATGCGATCAAGAGCACTAGCACGCGTTAGGTGATCAAAGCCTACGTGACCAAGTCTACGATGCCAAAAATATAAGTCCTTTGAATCATTGGCAACTAGACACCTATGCTTAGAGGAAGACATATCAAAATCAGCTTTAAAAACTCCTCCAAACCGAGACATGTTAAAAATAAGCTCACTGTTTGAACCTACAACTTTGCAGTAGTTTTTATTGAAAATAATTTCTAGATTTTCATCTAGCAATTGTGAAACAGAAAGCAAGTTGTATTTCAAATTTTTGACAAGTGCCACATTTTTCAAAGTGTAGTGATCATTTACTCTAACCGAACCCTTAGCAATTATAGGAGTTGAAGAATTATCGGCAAAAGTAACATTCTCTACACGTGACACAAAAGAGAGGGAGGAGAACCAAACTTTGTTACCGGTCATGTGGCGTGAGCATCCTGAATCCACAATCCAAATGTTCTCCTTCCTCAGACGTGTAACCTACATAGAAGCACAATACATCGATGACTCAATACCGGGGTTAGTCAAAAGGCATTTCGGTATCCAGTACTGAGTCACACAACGTGCAGTAGGAAAAACACGCGAAAGCTGAGACAAAACAGCAGGTTTATGAGTCAAAGGTTGAGGTTTTCTGTTCTTAACAGTTGATTTAGAAGTTGTTACTTGTTTAGAGTGAAAACCAGTAGCTCCGGAGGTAAAAGCAGAAGATCTGGAGGCAAAAACTGAAGCTCCGGAGGGAACAACAGAAGATCCGGGAGCTCTCGGAGCTATCAGAACTACTGGAGCTGCCTTTGTAGATTTCTTGCCAAAAGTTCTAGAAGCTACATTTTCAAATTTCTGACTCATTAAAGCAGGTTGCATGTTTCTAATTTTCAGTTTAGCATGAAAGTTAAGAGATCTAGCAGACATTCTTTCCCTTTTCTGTTGTTTAGCTAGTCTATAACAAAAATCTATGACATGACCATCTCTACCACAGTAGGTACAATGAAACTTAATTTTGTAATCATGTCTAGATGAGCACCCAACATTAGAAACAGAATTAGAAAGCACTCCTGCAGATTTGAAAACCACTTCTTTTTGTTTAGGAATGTTTGAATCAAACCACTTCCTAATGACTTTACAATTTTAGGTGGATGTGCCTTAGCGTGAACATGAGAATCAAAACCTAAACCAGTTTTATCTTGGCAATACTTGGAAGAATTCAGCAGCAAGTTTAGATTATTATTCCCATTACAAAACCGACCTAGTGTCCTATTCATGTCATCAAGTTTCTTAGACAAGTCTAGGCAGTTTGCACATGAAGTTTTTCCTTTTAGTTTGCAATTGGAACAATTTTTAACTTCATGAGATTGTAAAGCATTGTTCAGAATGGAAATTTCATTCATTGCATCTTTTAGTATCCTATCAAGATTTTCACATGCAGAACAATGCAAATCATCTGTAGAACAAGAAGCATCTTTTAATTTTTTATCACTAAGTGCAGCAAGCTTTTTGTTCTTTTCAATTTCTTCATCAAGTCTGTCTAGAGTGGAGGAGTGTGCACTTCTTAATGTGGACAATTGTTCATAGATTAAGTCACATGAGGGACATGCATCATCACTAGGAATCAAAGTTTTTAAACGGTTAATTTTAGATTCCAGTGATTCAATTTTAGCAGCATTACCCCTAAGATTTTTGTCCTTTTTCTTGACAATAATAGTTGCACGAGAAATAGCATCACACATTTCATTGCAGGTAGAACATACCTCATCGTCTTCACTATTGTGTTCTGCATCCTCTTGACTTGATCTTGATCTTGTTTTGCCCACCATGAAGCATAAGTTGGCCAGATCGTCATCATCTTCATCACTTTCAAAGTCTACATCACTTGAACTAAGTTCTTGAAGTGCGGTGATGAAACTGTTGATCATCTTGCGTCCTATGGTACCCTTCTTTTTCTTGTTGGAATTTCCAGAGGAGGTCCGGACCTTGCTTTGTTTTTCTTCCCGGCTGGTCGGACCTGAAAGGTTAGGGCATTCTGTATGAAAGTGTCCTATTTTACCACATTCAAAACAGCGTTGAGGCCCGGAGCTTCCTCTCCTTCTAGTTCTCACATTTTGCAATGCTTTTGAGAATCTAGTAGAGATGAGTGCCAACTCCTCTTCTGGAAATTCTTCGATCTGCTCCAGGGTTAGTGAGGACAACAAAGCAAGAGTATTGCAAGATGATGATTGGCCGGAGCTAGACATATCACGTTGTGAAACAAATGCAATAGACTTATTTGGGTTCTTACGTGCTAGGATGTCAATTTCATGAGTTTTTAGTTTAGAATAAAGTACATCTAATGTAAGAGAACTCATGACCGTTGATTCACGAATAGATGTTACTTTCATTTCCCAAATTGACATGTCTAATGCATTAAGAAGTTGCCTAGCATTCTCAGCATCAGAAAAATTAACATTGACACTACGTAAGTTGCTGAGAATTTTATTGAAACGAGCAAAGAGGTCATCGATAGACTCACCTGGTTGCATCTCAAAACGCATGTATTCCTTTTTGAACATATCTTGTTTTACCTCCTTGATTGTGTTGGAGCCTTCATGATAATCACAGAGAGCTCTCCAAACATCGTATGCTAACCGGAGGTGCGCGACACGATCAAAGTCGCTTTGAGTGAGTCCTTGGATGATCAAGTTTCGGGCTTTGTTGTTGTTGTCAACGTCCCTCAGGTTTGTGGCCGTGACTTGATCATTGGGTGACACTTCATAAGGCTTATACACCTTCTCCCATATTGCAAAGCCTTGTTCCTGGATGAAAGCCTCCATGCGTGCCTTCCAAACCTGAAAATCAATACCAGCAAACACACAAGGTTTGGCGGAGTACTTCTCCATGATGATTAGTCAAAAACAAGTGCAAATCACAAAGATTAGAGCACCGTGGATCTGATACCAATTGTAGGATCGAAGAGCACGTGAAAAGCTACCAAAGGGGGGGGGGGGTGAATGGTAGATTTAAAAATCTTACGCAGCGGAAACAATAAAACCCCAAACCCTTACGGCAGAAAAACGATCTGTTAAAGAAATCATGTATGAGACTAATCTAAACGTGTTTCACCGTGACAAAAGTGATAGATATCAGAGGAAATCAATTCACAAAGACAACACAAAAAGAATTACTCAAATCCGTCGAGAAAAACTCAAGTTATGATCGAAAGATCAGACTATGGTCAATCTGACCTACCCGAGAAAAATAGTTTTTGGAATGCTGCAAAGAAACTCGTGTAGATCAAAAACCACAAATCCAATGACCGTGAAATTTTGAAATATGATAGATAATAAAGTTGTGAAGACAACCCAAAAAGAATC
Source organism: Tuctoria greenei (assembly GCA_036927565.1). Taxonomy (NCBI): domain Eukaryota; kingdom Viridiplantae; phylum Streptophyta; class Magnoliopsida; order Poales; family Poaceae; genus Tuctoria; species Tuctoria greenei. The sequence continues at coordinate 121,819,295 of JAYESD010000005.1, forward strand.
ACGTCAATTGGATCTGTAAAACTTGAGTTATGATAAAACCACCGACGAAAGGTAGTGCTGTCTAGAAACTCAACGAGTAAAACTTGTCTGGAACAAGTCGGACGAACAAGGCACAAAAGTTCCTTCAAACTATGAATTTTATTCAATAGAACACAAGAGGAACAGCCCCAAAGTCTTCTACCACGAGCTTTGGCCTTCCCTTGCTTATATAACCAGCCCTTAGGCCAACCCAATACAACTAGGACTCCAATCCTACTCAGATCACAAATCGTAACTTTCCATAACTGCTCAAGATTCTTCTATACGCAGATAGAAGCAATCTTAAGACTTCCAAACACCTTAGGAACGTATCCCACATTCCTAAACAACTCAAATTCATGACCCACACGAAATCCTAACATAACCAACTCGATATTTTCCATACCGAGCCATAACCGACTCCGCCGCAGCCAAAGTCATCAACCAATACGATCCGATCCTTTCAACCAGATCTTTCCTTCCTTATCCCATCTTCGGAACCATGTTGCCACGTCATGCACCGCATGCATACGTGCGAACACCTTCCTTCGACGTTCATATGCACTGCCCTTGATTCAATCATCCTGCGCGACCTCCTGACCCGCTCAACCACAGTTCCTCCCGAACTTGGTTGTTGGAACCTCATCTCCTCCTGAGACTAGTCCAATGGATCCTGTCACCAGCCATTACTTGAACTCAAGCAACACCTGCACATGAACAAACAAACAATCCATTCGAGCCCAAGTCCTCGACTTGACTCAAGTTAGTTCCGAACACAACACCTTATGTGAGAACCTCACATAAGCATGTTGCAAAAACACAGTAGAAACGATATCAACCATATCATCCAAAACGCACCAAAAACTTAGCAAATGAATACTAAGCAATCTTTCCAACAATATAAAGCAAGTACGAAACATTGCAAATGAAAAGCAGAAGCACTTAGGTCAAGTTCTGGACCTTGCCAGAGCAACCCGGAGCTTGAGCCGGAGCTAACAAAAGCTAGTAGAACCTAGCGCCGGAGCTTACCAAAAACTAGTAGATCCTAGCACCGGAGCTTACCAAAAACTAGTCAAAACTAGTCAACCCAAAACCGGAGCTAGACAAAGTACGTCGGAGCTTAGCAAAAACATGCCGGAGCTATCAAGTATATGTCGGAGCTATCAAAAACATGCCGGAGCCAACAAAGACATGCCGGAGCTAAAGATAAAGCTCACCGGAGCTAACGAAAGCTAGTCGGACCTTACCAAGAAGCCGGACCTAGCATCTAACGTAGTCGGACCTACCCAAAACAAGCCGAACCTATCGTCGGATCTTGCTGTAGCTCGAAGCTATAGTCGGACCTTGATAAAAAGGTGTTTTGGTGATATTAAAACTTTTATCATCAAAGCCAAGTGTATTCACTACAAGCCAATGTATTCAGCACATATAGGTCTTACAAAGAATCTTGCGGTTGATGAGTCCCTTGCCAAGAGAAGCAATATCAAGAGCAGTAATATCCTCAATGAGAACATTCAAGCGAGAAAACATTTCATTGACATTTTCATGAGGTAGCATTTTGAACTCATCATATTTGGCCTTAAGCATGTGATACTTTAGTTCTTTAACAAGAGAAGAACCCTCATGAATTTCAATCAAGCAAGCCCAAATTTCACAAACCTTTTCTTTGCTAGCAATCCTAGCAAACACATCTTGACTAATGCATTCGTAAATAGCATTTCTAGCCTTTGCATCCCACTTGATTTGATCACCTATATAGTTATGCTCACCAAACACCGCATGGGTCGCTTCCCATACCTCGGGAGCAACAGCCTCTAGATAAGCACGCATACATGCTTTCCAATAGGCAAAGTTCTTGCCCTCGAAGATGGAAACTGAACCCCCAATCTTGGCCATTTTAGCTCTCCAGCGGTGAAGCTAGAATGATCCAATGAGCAACCTTGCTCTGATACCAATTGTAAGGATCGAATGCACAAGAGGGGGGGGGTGAATTGGGCTTCTTTTTAAAATTTAAAGCAATAAAAACATAACTACTAAAAGCCCAATTCCTTATGCAAACAACCTATTCATTCAAGTGAATAATAATTTTACGGTATAATGCATAAGTGTAACAGGAAAGGAAGAGTGTGCAAACTCCCGAGGAGACACGAAGACACGGTGATTTATCCCGTGGTTCGGCAAGATCATCAAAACCTTCTTACATCCACGTTGTGGCACCCACCAAAGGGTATAGCCACTCCCAAGTAACTGAGACCAGGGATCTCACTAAAAGTCTCTGTTCGCCATCTCCGGCAAGGTGGAGCTCAAGCCTTGTACAAGTTTGATCTTCCGGGCTTCCACAACCGTCTTGGCAAGCTCCGGAAGGATCTCTCCGATCACCGACTGATACACGGTGAATGCAATCATCAAGAGACACTCTCTTACAGCTCCCACTACACTAGAGACTCCAATCACCAAGAATGGAAGCACCCAAGCATCATCTCTAGCAAGATCTAGCCTATCTCTTGGTGTACAAGTGGTGTAAATGATGTGGAAGTGGTTGCTCAACGTCTTAAATGCTTGGTAATGTGTAGAGTAGCTCTGGGCATCAAGACTTGTCGAAATGACTGGTTGAAGGGGTATAAATAGCCAGCTTCCACGAGATAGCCATTGGAAAAGTAGGCTGACATCACTGTTCTGCAAACACCGAATGATCCGATGTTCTCCCTTCAGTTATCATCCGTCGAATACAAATTAGCTGAGGTCACTGTGTCAGATATCACCGTTGATCGACCGATGTTGTATACACCTGTACATTGGATAATCCGGTGACACTTGATCCAGAATGGTCCAGAAATAATGCTTACTGGAATGATTGATCGATGTGTTATAATTGTACAACGGATGGTCTGGTGTTACACTTGGTCCAGGGAAATTGCTTACTGGAATGATCGACCGATGTAACACTTGCTTCATCATCGAATGATCCGGTGTATACCCAAGACTGAGGTCTTCTTCTGCTCAGAGCCAACTCGACCGATGTAGTCTTTTTTGGATACATCAGGGATCCGGTGAGTAGATTTTGTCTGCTTCGAGGTTGTTCTAAGTGATTCTTTTGGAATTTGTACGAGTGACCTCTTAGACATTGGTTTAAAATGTTCTTCTGATGATGACTAAGTCTCGTGTGCTGTCAATTTTGATGAAATAATTTTGACATATATGCCTTTTCTTTTAGTCTTCATGAAAATTGATTGACCTCGTAAAATAGTTTGTTGAGGGGTCTCCAATTGTATCCAATGAGCAGTAGATGATATAAATATAGAGTCCATTAAGTGTGATGAATTATATGAGAGACCTTGCATCCACAAACTTATTAGTGATATCCAACGGTTGTCATTAATCACCGAAACCATACCTTATGCGGGCCTAGATGCTTTTAGCAAGATTACACGCAGTGGATAAGAGGTTACCAGTGAAATCTTGTGAGCTTGGAAATAGTGTCGAAGCTTCCTAGAGGCAATAAGAACTGCGTAGAGCAGATTATGTACCTCCAGGTATCGAGTCTTGGCGTCATGAAGTACTTCACTGATGAAGTATACTGGGCACTGGACTGTCCGGACCCTCCCGGAGGGGCCCGAAGCTTCATCCTCATCAACCGGGACCCTCCCGAAGGGGTCCGGACCTTGTTCAGGGACCTCCAGGTTCTTGCTTGAAGAACCCGGAGCTTCTTCTGAAGTGACCCGGACCCTCCCGGAGGGGTCCGGATCTTCTTGTTTAGCAACAGTGACTCCTTCATTTGAAGGAGGTTGATCCTCTGGTGTCTCACCTTGAGGATCCGGGTTTGGGGGCTGGGACCCAGACTCGCCTTCAGGTAGCTCTGGACCCTCCCGAAGGGGTCTGGATTCCTGAACTAGAGATGGTTCTGGTCTTTCCGCAACCAGGACCATGCTGACAACTTCGTCAGTTGCCAAAATATAAAGCATAAGTGGCTCACCAGGATTTGGAGCTACCAAAGTTGGTAGAGTGGTGAGGAGCTGCTTTAGCTCTTGGAAAGCCTTTTCTGATTCTTCAGACCATTGGAATGGTCCGGACTTCCTCAACAATTTGAAGAAGGGTAGCGCCCATTCCGCCAGTCTTGAGATGAACCGGCTGTGGGCAGCTAGACATCTAGTCAGCTTCTGGACGTCCTTGATGCGGGCTGGTGGCCGCATGTCTTCAATAGCTTTAATATTCGCCAGATTCACTTCTATTCCTCGGTGGTTCACCAAGAAGCCAAAAAGCTTTACGGAGCTAACCCCGAAGACACACATGTCTGGGTTCAGCTTCGTGTGTGTGACTCGCAACTTGTCGAAGACAGCTTGCAAGGTGTCAAGTAATGACTCCTTGTTCTTGATCTTGACGACGATGTCATCGATGTACACTTCCACTACGTCTCTGATAAGCTCTCCAAAAGTTTTGTACATAGCTCGTACAAACGTTGAAGCAACATTTTTGAGACCAAATGGCATGGCAGTGTAACAATATAATCCATCTACTGTGATGAAAGAAGTATGTTCTTCATCTTGCCTAGACATTCTGATTTGATGATACCCAAAATATGCGTCTAGGAAACACAGTAATTCACACCCGGAGGTGGAATCCACTATCTGATCTATTCTAGGTAGTGGGAATGGATCCTTTGGACATGCCTTATTCAGTGTAGTGTAGTCGATACACATCCGAAGCTTCCCGCCGGCCTTGGGTACAACGACTAGGTTTGCCAGCCATTTTTGGTGGTATACTTCTCGGATGAATCCAGCTTCAAGCAACTTCTTCACTTCTTGACGTATGAAGTTTTGTTGCTCTACTGATTGCTTCTGAGGCTTCTGATGTACAGGCCGAGCGTCGGGCAGATTATGCTCGATCACTTCCCTAGGGATCCCAGGCATTTGTGACGGTTGCCAGGCAAACACATCGACATTAGCCCGGAGGAAAGTGATGAGCCTGAGTTCCTATTTGTCACTCAGACCTCCCGATATAAGGGTTGTCTGAGCAGTGTTGGAACCGATTTGGATGACCTTGACGGGAATGTCGGTGTTCGCCGCTTGGTTGCACACGAGGTGCGGAGGTTGAGCCTCGATGACGAATGCTCGGAGGTTTCGGAGCTTGCTCCTTTCCGGATTCTTCCTCCTGCGTTGTGGCAAGCGCGTGGAGTTCTTCTAGAGCAGTAACTCTGGCGGTGTGATCTCCGCGGATCCGGAGAACACCTGCTGGTGTTGGCATCTTCAACACCAAGTAGCCATAATGAGCAACAACCATGAATTTGTACAAGGATGGCCTGCCCAGGATGGTGTTGAATGGAAAGTTGATCTGCGCCACATCGAAGACCAACTTCTTGGTCCTGTAATTCTCCCGAGTACCGAAGGTCACCGGGAGAGTAATGGCACCGAGTGGAGTGATGTCCCCCGAACCTACTCTGGAGAATGGTCGGGAGGGGTGAAGATTCAAAGGTCGAAGCTAAAGCTTGACGAAAGCTTCGAAGCTTATGAGCTTCAACCCCGAACCTCCGTCCACCATCATGTGATGGAGCTGGATGTTGTTGATGGTCGGAGATACCATCAGAGGAAGTTGGCCAGCTCCGATCATGTTTCCAGGGCAGTCCGAAGCGTCGAAAGTGATGGTAGTGTCCATCCACTTCCAGTGCGGCTCCGCCCTGGTAGTGGGAGATACCGAGGCCATGTCCCTCCGCATTTTCTTGAGGACACGGCGGGAGGTGATGTCCCATGAACCACCAAAGATGGTGTTCATGGTCTCCTGACGCTCGTTGTCGGAGACGTCGGAGTCGTCGTCGACGGAGGTGTAAACAGCCTTCAAGACCTTTTTAGGGTCCTGAAAGCCTAACTCCTCTTTAGCCGGAGCTTCATTGACTTTTTGTTTTCCTTCCCTTTGACAGAAAGGAAATTCTTCCCGACGCTTGTTGTAGCGCTCGGCGAGGTTCTGGACCTCTCGGCAACCTTCCAGGTTGTGGCTGTTCGTCTTGTGTATAGGACACCACATCTTGGAGCTGCCTCCGTCTTCAGACGACGGACGAGGTCATTTCTCGGGGCGTGGCGCCCAGCCACCCGGAGCTGCAGCAGCTGCAGCAGTAGGTGTGCCAGCTGACGGCTTTTTCTTGCCGTTGGACTTTTTCTTTTTTCTTGCCACTCCTGGAGGTAGTGGCTTCACCCTTGGAGGACTTTTTGTTGTCCTCCGGAGGTGGTTGGGAGTGCATTTCACGGCCCTCCGCAGCTTTGGCACACTTGTCTGCCAAGCTGAAGAGTTCCGTGACGCTGGTGACTTCCTTGGCCGCCAGCTTCTCCAGCATCTTCTTGCCTCGAACGCCCTGTCTGAATGCCAGAATAACAGAAGCGCTTGAGATAGAAGGTATGGTGTTTCGTACCTAGGAGAACCTATGGATGAAGAATTGCAGGGACTCTCTCCCCTTCTGCTTGACAGCAAAAAGGTCCAGTTCCGTGCCTGGTTGGGTGTATGAGCTCCCGAAATTGGCGGTGAACTGTTGGCATAGTTCCACCCAACTGTTGATGGAGTCGGGCGGAAGGCTCATGAACCAGGACCTGACGGTCCCAGTTAAAGCCACAGGGAAATAGTTGGCCATCATGGCCTCATTTCCTCCGGCCGCAAGGATTGCGGTGGAGTAGATTTGGAGAAATTCGGTGGGATTGACAGTCCCGTCAAATTTCTCTGGCAGGTGAGGCCGGAACTTCTGCGGCCATCTGACCATGCGTAGGTGCATGACCAGGGCAGAACAGCCTCCTCCTACTCCCTCGGGAGCAGGACAGTCCCGAGCCTCTCGCCTCTCGTGAGCACGCTCGATATGGATGCGGTCATCCTGTTGATGATAATGGCGATCGAGCTCCACCCGGAGGTCGTGAGTCGAAAGCCTGGTTACCGTGTGGGTACGTCGCGCCCCGGAAGGTAGCGTCGTCGCCTGTTGAGATGCAGCACGCCTCCTGTGCTGTGAAGCGTGCAGACCAAGTCTACCCGACACCGTCCGATGCTGCGATGGGGCCCACCCCGAGGGGGGAGGACCTTGGTTGCTGATGCGATCGGCTGCTGCTGCAACCAAATGTTCCACATCAGCTCTCCACTGCTCCATTGCACCCTGGGATGCTTCTGGAGGCGGTGGACATTGAAGAAGAGCACGCACAACTTGGAGCGCGTGTTCAGGGTTGTTGTTCGCCGATGTAGTGACCGACGCAGACACTCCATCTCGCTATCCATCTTGATTCGCCGGTGCGGATGGTGGCGGTGGTGGCATGACTCCCGCTGGAGCCACATCACCTGTTGGCTGCTGCATATTGGAGGGATTGCCCCCAGCAGGTTGCACAGCAGGGTTGCCATTGGACGATCCAGCAGTAGAGTTCACGACAATTCTCCCGATACTACCGTTGGCAGCCCGCAGAGTTTGTAGTTTGGTTGTGGGCGCGCAGAGATTCAGAACACGATGGCAAGTTGACACAAGGATTTACGTGGTTCGGGCCGCCTAAGCGTAATACCCTACTCCACGGGGTGTGTAGCTGTTGTTGTATTGAGAGTCTGAGCGCTTGTGGGCGTGTCTCAGAGCCAAGTCTGGAAGTCTGGAAGAAGTATCCCCTGTGTATCACTTGGCCAATTTTTTATAGTACAAGGACTGGTCGTTACATCGTTAGCCTGGCCGAACATGTGGCCCTGGCGGTTACTGATGTTTAATACACGATTAATGAGCTTAACTACCCTTAATAGTACCTGTAACGCGCCTTGACAGTGGCATTACTGGTATTAAGGGCCCTTCGATCGTGTGTCATTAAGATGGTATTAATGACACTTAATCGGGTCTTGAAGTCTTTAATGTTCCTTGAAGGTCCGAGCCATTGGGGGTCCACCAATCTGCTTGTTGAAGTTGAAGGTTTGGCGGTTGGACGCGTGGCAGCTTCGGAGCTTACCGTGTGGGACAGGTAGATCCGGTGCTGTTGTACACATGTCGGTACCGGAGCTTCCCTCTGTCGGGGATTAGGTCCGGGGGTGCCACACTGGTATTTAGCCTGAAGCTTTCCCTTGTGTGGGATGTAGCTCCGGTTGCAGGATACACGTGGCTGCACTGAGACTAACCATAGAAGGGAGGCAGGTCCAATTCCGTATGACATGTGGGGCCTTCGGAGGTCTTCAACTCAGACAGGTGAAGTTCCTTTGCTCTTTTTGCAGTCCCAATGGGTATTCGGTACCCAGGATATCGACAGAACCTATTGCCACATATCAGAAATTGTTGCAATACGAACCTATTGCCACAAATTAGCAATCGTTGCAATACCATATTATTCACCACAGTTGTGAAATTGTTGTAATACCATACTATTCGCCACAGTTGAGAAATCATTGCAATACCATACTATTCGTAACGGATGTGAAATCATTGAAATACAGTACTATTCACCATGCTTGTGAAATCGTGACAATATCATACTACTTGCCACAGACGTTAAAGCGTCGCAATACCATACTATTTGACAGGATGTGAAACCGTTGAAATACCATACTATTTGCCACGGCTATGAAATCGTTGCAATACCACACTGTTTGCCACAAATGTAAAATAATTGTAATACCATACTAATCGTTGTGATATGTTAAATCATTGAAATACATTAAATTATTGCAATACCATACTATTCGCCATGAATGTAAAATCATTGCAATACCATACTATTTGTCACTAGTGTGAAATCATTGCAATACCATACTATTGCTACGAATGTGAAATCATTGCAATACCATGCTATTCGTTGCAAAACGTTAAATTGTCACAATACATTAAATTGTTGCAATACCATACTATTTGCCACCGATGTGAAATCGTTGCAATACCATAATATTGCCATGAATGTGAAATCATTGCAATATCATGTTATTCATTGCAATACGTTAAATCATCGTAATACGTTAAATCATTGCAATACCATACTATTTGCCACCGATGTAAAATCATTGCAATATTGTATTATTTGCCACGAATGCGGAATCGTTGCAATACCATACTATTCGTTGCAATACGTTGGATCATCACAATACGTTAAATCGTTGCAATAACGTACTATTTGTCACTGATGTGAAATCATTGCAATACCATACTATTTGTCACGGATGTCAAGTCGTCGCTATAACCTATTGCCATGGGACTTATAACGATTCGCAAAAACTATCGCCACGTGTTTTTCGTTGCAACAGTGACCTATTGCAACAATTTTTTTCATCGCGATAAACCGGAATCCTTATAGTGGATGCTGGATGGGTTTGATCATGCAGAGCAAAAAAATATTTTCAACCAAAGGATCACAGATCAAGGTCAGCTAGATGTGAAAATTCATGATGAAGAGAAGACAATAATTCTTTTATGCTCGTTGCCACCATCTTATAAGCAAACGGTCACGACTCTGACATTTGGCAAGGATTCTATCAAAATTGAGGATGTTAGTGCAGCGTTACTAGCTCAAGAGCAAAGTAGGAAGAATAATACAGTGGACAAAACTCGAGCTTAAGGTTTGCTGGTCAGGAGTGAGAATGCTAAGGAGAATGTGGAGGCTAAGAGCAGGAACAAGAAAAAAGTGAAGTGCTATGTCTGCAAGGAGTGAGGACATATTGAAAGAGATTGTCTACCACAAGTGAATGGTTCAAGTGCTAATATGATAACTCCAAGAGTGACTCGAATAGCGACGGTGATGTTCTCTCGGTGGGTACTAAAATATGGTCAATAGAAGCATGAATATTAGATTAAGCAAGCTCTTTTCATGCGACACATAAAAGGGAGAGGTTCTCTTTGTACAAGTCAGGTGATTTTTACAAAGCTTATTTGGGAGATGATAAATGACACCCTATTATTGGAATATGTGAGATCAAGATCAAGACAAAAGATGGTGGTGAGCAGGTGCTTTAAGGTTTTAAGCATGTACCGGGGCTGCAGAGGAATCTAATTTCAATTGCGGTACTACATCGTGATGATTTGTCATTCCAAGCTGAGTCAGATGGAAAACAGTGATGATCATGAAGTGAGACAAGATTGTGATGATAGGAGAGAGAGCAGCATCGAATTTGTACTTGGTACAAGTGTGTTTCGTTGCAGGTGGAGCCGTGGAAGATAGATTTACAAACATAGCGGTGTTCTCTTCGGGCGGTGAATTTAACGCATTGGACTCATCGGGTGACTCTTTGTGAGCTACAAAGTCGACAAGTCAAGTCCGTGTACACAGAGGTTCACACATGATGACGTTAAGGTGGTGCAATATTTGCCAAGGTGGAGTTTGTTGTGTACGAGTTGGTTACGCTTAGGAGTTTGAGTTGTATTAGCGATGCGGTGTAGAGTTTGTGCTCGACTCTTTAACCGGCCTTCTTATAAATTTGAGAGGATGACCGCTACTATAATGAGGACAACATAGCGATAGACTCGCAGGGAGGAGGCGGTGGCTCTCGTCGGGACTTGGTTGCTGGTTGTGTCATCGCATATTGGAGAGGAGCACATATAGTCTGCCCCAGAGATGTAGGCTTCGACTGAACCTCGTTAACAAATATTGTGCCTCGCGTGTTGTCCTTGATCTTGCATCATATACCTTCAGAGATCCATCGTTGCTTCCACGCGTATATTTTGTAACATGATTATTGACTACACTAGCACTTATGTAGATCCAAGAAAGAACGCAAGCGATACATGGAAGTTGAACAAAAAGACAGATACAACTAGTGTCAGAAGCATTGCAACTGAAGTTGAATAAACCTGCAATTCCAATGTAAGCAAAAGCACTGCTATTAGTGACATGATTAACTTTAGTTATATCATAAAACACAAGGAAGATCCAAATATGTAGATACATCCATGTAAAAGATGCATGTATTTAGATCATGACACCACAATATTCATCTTTTTTTCGCTCCAGACTAGGTGCACAGATTTGGCGTCACATACCACTCACACGTAAAGATATTTCCTTCAAAGGAGCTGCCCATGACAATTAATCATATGGAAAACTAATCGCCCTCGACCCATGTTCCTAACCAATATTGCCACCACAACAGCGACAGTACCAACAGAGGTTCATGCTACAATATTATAATGGATAATACCCTGTCAGACCCAATAGTCACATGATACAACCTAACCAACTTTGGTAGTAGTATGTAACCAGCAGCATCTACGACGCTCACTTGCTAAGGCATAAATTTGATCATAATGAAAGATACCTTGACAATGTTATCAGCATATTTTATCACCATTGAAACGCAATCCCACTGCAATGTATAGGAAACCCGTAAGTGTGCATTATGCTCCAGATGTGTGGAAGAAATGGCGATGGATTTATTTCTCAAAAGTGAGTTCAGCAAACTTGTTGGTCTTGGATTGGACTTGACTGGAACACTAGTGCTCTCTTCTTTGGAATGATAACCTAAAATAAGACATGGAGGAAAGTATGCTTTACAGAGATATTTATCATCATTTTTGGTCTATCTGGAAGCAGAGAAATAATAAAATTTTGTACACATTGACCCGGACTTTCCTGCTTACAGGGTGTGTTTTACGAAAGAATGTCGGCTCCAAGCCTTCCGATTTAAGGAACCGATTAGAGGTTCCTTTTTAGAATGGATTAATAGTTTATCTAGCTAACTTTGGAAGAATAGGTCTGGCGTAGTGGTAAAGTCATCTCAAGTGTCAAGAGGTCTAGAGTTCGACACCGTCTTTCTGCACTGCACTGCACATTGTAGGGGTAAGACTAGCCTCATGTGTGTTATGAATAGGGCTTATATTATTATGAAGGTCAAAAGCTACAAGATATAGAGATACTAAAGATCACAAATATGCAGAGAACTTCTCAGAGAATGGAAAAAATACAATATACTCCTATATCTCTAACACTCCTACTCAAACTCATGGTAAATACGGACACTGAGTTTGGAGAGATAAAAACAATGCTGAGGTCGGATTTGTGCTTTCGTAAAGAAATCAACCAACTGAAGCTTTGAAGGCACATACTGAAGATCAACAACACCATCCTGTACCTGTTCTCGTGTATAAGAAGCATCAACACCAATATGCTTGATAAGCTCATGTGTGAACGGATCACGAGCAATACTGATAGCACCTGTACTGTTAGACAAAAGAGGAGTCAACATAGACACAGAAGCACCAAAATTCTCAAGCAACCACCATAACCAAGTAACCTCTGCAACCACAAGAGGCATAGCACGCAACTCAACCTCTGCACTCGAACGAGAAACTGCTACTTGCTTCTTAGTCTTTCAAGCAATAAGAGAACCACCAAGGAAAATACAATCAGAAAGAGATCGCCGGTTAAGGAAATTACTAGCCCAAGTAGCATCAGAATATGCTTTGAGCTGTAAAGAGCTAGAGCGTGAGAAGAACAATCGTCTAGAAATAGTTTCACGAAGATAATGTAAGAAATGAAACAAGTGATTATAGTGGACCTGGATGGGAGCCAAAACGAACTGACTCAGAATGTGAACAGAATAAGAGATATCAGGACGAGTGACACCAAGATACACTAGACTTCCAACAATATGACGATAAAGAGTAGGATCATCAGCAGGCTCACTATCAGTGGCTCGAAGGTGAACGTTGAGCTCCATGGGAGTCTCGACACTGCGGTATTCAGTAAGAGAAGCTTAATCAAGAAGAACCTGAATGTACTTCTCTTGACACAAATGAATCCTCTCAGAGGTAGAGGAAACCTCAATCCCAAGCAAGTAACAAAGAGGACTAAGATCTGACATAAGAAAATGCTCATTAAGATGACCCTTCACGAAAGCTATGTACTCAGGATCGTATCAAGTGATGATCATGTCATTCACATATAGAAGACGAAGAGTACGACCACGAGACGAGGTATGCACAAAGAGCGCAACATCATGAGCACTGACAAAAAAACTAACAACAGTGATCACTGACGCGAAACACTAAACCAAGCATGAGGAGCTTGCTTGAGGCCACAAAGGGAGCGACGAAGGCGAAAAACCATACCTTTAGGAACAGAATACCTAGGCGGTAGCTGCATGTAAACCTCCTCACGCAGCTCACTATTAAGAAATGAATTCTTGACATTAAGCTGAGAGATGGACCACTCACGAACAGAGGCAACACAAGAAGAGTGCGAACAGTGGTCATGTGAGCAACATGAACAAATATCTCATCATAGTCACGACCGTGTTCCTGCTGGAAGCCTTGAGAGACTAGTCGAGCCTTATAAGGCTAAAAGGAATCATCAAAGCGAGTCTTAACCTTATATACCCACTTACAAGTGATAGGGTAAACACGTAGGGGACATGGAACAAAATCCCACGTGCTAGTGTGCTCAGTAGCAGCAATCTTCTCAGCCATCGCATGTTTCCATTCCGTATGAGGAACATCATCATGATACGTAGCTGGCTTAGAAAAAATAGTAGCAGCAAAACTAGAAGAAGAGTACCGATCAGGAGGATGATGAGAGCAATGGAAACGTCCAAGAGGATGCTCAGGAGAAGCATCATAAGAAGGAGATGATTCATCAGGAGAAGAGAGTGCCTCGGGACAAGATGGGTCATCAGACGAAGATGACTCAACTAGAGTAGATGGCTCATTAGAAGAAGGCACAACTTGTCAAGAGTATATCTGTGTAACATGATGCTTTATAGTATAACCATATAAGAAGGCTCCAAAGAAGACACTGTGGGACGCGACACCGAGTGTGGGGGAGTTACACTAGCAACAGAGGTATCTGAAAGGAATAGGAACGAAATCAGATCGACCAAAGATACATGAGGAGTATGCTAAGAAGGATGGCGATAGAAAGGATGAGTCTCATCAAAGACAAGATTTTGTGAGATCCTCATCCATCGACCAACATGATCCCAATAGCGATAACCCTTATGCTTAGCACTGTATCCAAGAAAAACACACTCGACTGACTGAGCAATAAGCTTAATGCTCTCAAGAGGTGCGAGAAACACATAGCATACACAACAAAAAATACGAAGGGAAAGGAATCTCACCCTGAAGGGCAGACGAAGGCTGAATGTTAATCAGGTAAGTGGCAGTAGAAATAGTCTCAACCCAAAAGTGAGGGGGAACAGAGGAAGCAAGCAGAAGAGTCTGAGCAGTCCCAAGAAGATGTCAATCCCTGCTCTAGGCCACACTATTCTTTGTATGAGCGTCAAGACAAGAAAACTGAGCAAGAGTGCCTTGCTCAGAAAGAACCTGACGAAGAGCATTAGTATGATACTCACCAGCAGAATCAGCACAAAAAAATTAATAGACGTGTCAAAATGATTGCAAATTATAGCTGAAATAGTTTTATAGATAGACAAAGCCTCACTACAATGTTTCATAAAGTAAATCCATGTGTGGCGAGAAAAGTCATGTATAAAAATGATGTAATATCGATGTCCTCCTTTGGAAACAGAAGGAGTTGGACCCCATACATCTGAATAAACAAGATCAAACGAAAGCTCAGACATTGAATCACTAGAATCAAAAGGGAGCTAAATTTGTTTCCCTGATCAACAATCCTAAAACTAAACTAAGGAATCAAAACCTAAAACTGATCCTAAAAGACCACTACGGACTAGGACTGCCATAATAGAGCCACACAGATGACCCAAATGACAGTGCAACTGAGCAAACAACAAGGTGGAAGAAATAGCAAAAGCGGAACTACCAAGACTAGCAGACGCATCGGAAGGAAGATGAAGCAAGTCAAGCTCCCAAAGACGCTGTGAGTCACGATGATGAGGGCCAGTGCCAACTAGGTGACCCGTGCGATGATCTTGAACATAACAAAGATCAGGATCAAGAATCACTTGAAAATCATGATCAGTTAGCCAACCAGCAGATATGAGCTGCATGGTCAGACTAGGAACATAAGAGACATCAAGAACATGAAAAGAGTCAGATAAAAGAGTGTCCTGTCCAACAACAGAAAGAGGAGAGTCGTTGGCAGTATGAACGGTAAGAGAACAAGAGGAGTAACTCAAAAGAGACGGACCGATACGAGGAAGAGTCATATGAAACAAAGCACCAGAATCAAGAATCCATGGACGGGTACCAATAGAAGAAGTGGAGGTGGTCCCTTAGTGGAAGACTGAGAAGCAGCATCAGAACTTGAAGGTGCATCTCCTGGTGGTGTAGAGGCAACAAGGCGATGAAGAAGCATGAGAAATTGTGCATCTGTAGTAGCAGAACCCCCGCGGGAGCCTCCAGTACCAGCACAACTAGCACTCTATGAAGAATGGGGAGCCTGAGCCGTCCTCTTTCTGAAATAGTATGCCTCCTCATATCCATCTTTGCCACAGTAGTCATAGTGAAGACCACCACGCCTCCAGATGCAGAAGGAGGAGCAACTGAAGAAGGTACGATTGATGAAGGAGTCGTGTGTCGAGGAGTTCAAGAGTGAGTAGCCAATACTGAAGACAACTGTAGCAGACCAGCAACACGAAGACGGGTCTCCTCATTATGAACGCTAGCCATAGTATCCATAAGTGAGAAACAAGGGTGAAGAGCAAGCAGTTGAGCATGAAGAGGCTCAAACTCGTCAAGAAACCGGGTCAAGAATTCGTAGGTGCATCGAAGCTCAAGCGCATCCTTCTAACTCTTACAATACATACATGTATTTGGTAATAACTGAGGTCCAAGAGTGTCAAGTGACGTTAAATAGCAAACATCTGAGTAAAGAACTCATCCACTGTGGCATCTTTTTTGTCGCAATAGCTGCTCCTAACGAGTAGCATCAATATAGGTAGACTGCCCAGTAGGCTCATAGCGATGACGCAGAAACACCCAAATCTGATATGCATACTCAAACTCAACTATATCAGCAGCCAGACAAACCTCCATACTAGCAGCAAGTATAGCACCAGCCCGAGCGTCCTCATCCAACTATGTCCTGCACACGCTGAACTGAGACTCATATAAAGACAAACAATTCTTATAATCTTAAAGTAACTTATACTTCTCATCATCAGTATCCTTCTCTCAAATGATAGGTTCTGAAGGAGCAGTAGGACAGGGCAGGCATTTGAGAAAACCCGTGAGAAACTCCCAGAGTCGAAGACCAAACATGTGCAAACGCATGCGAGAAACCCAGTCGCGTTAGTTGGTGTCCTTAAAAAGCACCAGATATCGCAAGACCGTAACACCACCTAACAAAAAAGTCATCCTTATCGGACAACAGGCGACGGCAAGAGCGCAAAATAAGCATCGGTGGGCGACGGCGAGAGCGCAAGAGAAGAAGCAACACAAGATGTAATTTTTTTTTGTTTTTTGCTTGATGTAACCCTAGCCACTGTCACCTAACCGATGGGGTGGGGCTTGTCCTTAGATCGAAGATGACGATGCATCCTCTGAAAGAGGATCGAAGGGATCGAGGACAGAAGGGCACACAAAGACCGATCGTGCGTTCACGGGGGCGGGCGATGGTTCCAGATGCGGGCAGGCGATCTACGAGGCGCGGGCGAGCGATCCTCACTATGGCTCAGAAGTTATGATGTTGAGCGTTCACGTGGTCTTGCCTTCACCCAACAATATGATACATCACCCAACACCGACCGAAGCCAAATCTCAGCAGGAAGAATGGGGCAACAGAGAAAAGCCGCCCAAAGTAGCTATCGAAGCGTACGAATGACACTTCCTCTAGTTCTACTGAATTGTAGCCCGTGGAGTTTCTTGTATCGGTTTGGGCGCATGGAGATCTTAGACAAGAAGGTGACACAAATGATTTACGTGGTTCGGGCCGCCTGAGCGTAATACCCTACTCCACGGGATGTGTGTTGTTGTACTAGAGATTTGATCGTGCTTGTGTGGGTATGAGATTGGATGTTTTGTACCGTGCAACACATCCCTTTTACAGAACAAAGGATGGCTGTTACATGGGTTGCCTGGCCCGACATGTGGCCCCGGCGGTTATTCTTGCCTAATACACAATTAAATGTGTTTAAGAGCCCTAATAACGTGATAAGACGCCTTAATGGTGGTGTTACCAATACTAAGGGTCTTCTAATCGTGCGCCATTAATAAGGCATTAATGGCACATAATCAGGCCTTGTAATTGTAGCAATAAGAGTCCTCTGAATACTTATGCCATTGGTGGAGTAGGTCCGAAGTCTTGACACGTGGCGGCTCCAGAGCTTTCCCTTGCGGGGAGATAGGTCCAAAGATGCTATACACGTGGAGTCACTGGAGCGTCCTTCTACTGGGGGTTAGGTCCAGGGTCACTGTACACGTGTCAAGTGGGGAGCTCCCCTATGTAGAGGGTTTGGATCTGGTCTTGTGTTACACGTGGAAGTGTCGGAGCTCCCCTATGTAGGAGGTGGGTCCAGTGCCGTTTGACACATGGGGCCTATGGAGGACTTCAACTTTGACAGGTGGAACTTTGTTGCACTTCTTGCGATATCAGGGGTACCCGATACGTAGGGTACCGACAGTGGCCCCCGAGCCCACCTCTAGGAGAAATCCTTTGGGTTAAGTTATTCTACCGGAGGTGGGGCCATCCTTGATTCTCGCACGACAACTTCAAAGGTCTTTTGATGTACTGTTGGGGCGATGGTTCGGGGTTAAACCATCGCAGCGTGGCTTGTTTTGAATGCGGCAGATGAGATCTTTGAGTGCGGATCTCATGCAATTGAAGGTCACCGGTTCCCAATATGAAAACCTATTGGTTCCGAGCGCCTTGTCATACTGCTGCCCTCGGGCTTTCCGCCGCCCATCATGACAATGGTTCGCCTAGGGTAATAACCTCGACTTCTTCGTCGGGGTGCCCCGAGCCCATTCGTCATTGACGGGGTAGATTCTTTGTAATGTGGACTTGCTCTCATTGCGGTTTCCATCCAAACGTCATGGTGACTTACTTAAGAAGGCAAGTCTGCACAGTTTGAGGACTCTTTATGCTTTCGATCAAACTCGCGCTCAGAGCCTCCCAAACTTTGCCTAGCTTTCTCCTCTTTCGCTCCACTTTGCCGTGATGGAGTTAGGTCTTCCCAAAAGCCGCATCTAGAGCAAGGACAATATGATGAAGGTCCGGACCTTCATGGGATGGTCCAGCGACTCCTTCAACTACTTGGTCCGTGCCAGCAAGCACCCCTTAAAGAAGGAGAACCATAGCCAGATGCTGTACTTTTCGGTGTACGCCATGGTGGGACTGATCCCAGCTTTTTCAAGTTTCATCTTGATGCTGCTAGACTTCTAAGACCTCCAACTGCATCACCTCGACCCACACTCCCTCCTGCTAGTGGAGACTTTCATCCACTTCTGCGAGATGTGGGTGGGCGTGCCTCCCTATGTTGAACTGTTTCGGACCTTCTTCACCGCCCATACCACCGGCAAAGGGACAAAGTTGCTTGGCTTCTACTACTTCGTGAAGCGCAAGAACTTCCCCTTCAAGTACTTGAAGTCATTCCCCTCTGGAAAATGGGATGACTAGAAGAAGGATTGGATTGTCATTGCAGTGAAGGAGCACGACAGGTTGCAGCTGCCCCAAGGACTCCCCAACATGGACACCAATGCCTAGAATGTAGTTCCAAAGCTGGGATGCATTTAACCCTGTCCTGACCATAATCCGAGAATGTGTGGAGGGTGGAGTGAGCCCCCAGATGGTCTTCGGAAATTTCTTGGTGAATAGGTGGGCTCCGCTGAGGAGGAGGGAGAAGCTCTCCTAGGCTTTCAACAGTGTGAGGGATGACGACCGGATTGAAACCGGTTTGAAATCCAACTTGGATGACAAAGCTTTGAAGCTACATCTCAAGAAATTTCAGCACGGGTCTATCGCCGATGATGCCTTAGCTCCGCCGGCTGCTTTCCTGCCTCTAAACATGATTCCAGAGATAAGCAGGGAGCTCCGGAGGAGGATGCCGGCACTCGACGCCTTGGGTGAAGTGGAGAAGCGCAGAGTCTCCAGTGTTGTAATACCTGGAGCTTTCGAGGAGGTGGTCGCCACTACGCCGAGCCAAAAAGTTGATGACGTTGGCAAGGGCAAGGGCAAGGAGCCAGCCGAATCTTCCAGCCGAGAGAGGAAGCTGAGGCACACTGATGGGAGCTCCATCAGGTCTGCTCCATCTACAACTGACCCTTCTCCCCAGCGAGGGATATTTTCCGCGGTGACACCTCCTCCAGTGCAAGCATCCTTGAGAGGCGCCAGATCTGTATAGTCGACTCCGGTTCCATCACCAGCCACGGGCTCCAGGTCTGGTAGCCCTTCCCAGCCAAGGAAGACCTCGTCTGGGGCAACACCAACGACGACGGCAGGCTCCGCGCGACATTCTGGAGCTCCCTCCATGCCCACCACGGCAAGTTCTGGCTCTGAGCCTCCAGCGAAGAAGTTCCACGTCGATTTGAGCGGTAGCTTCCCAAGGTAGGCTTTGCCTTTTCACCTTGATTTGCCACTCTTATTTTTGTCATGTTTTGAATCTTCCAATTTTTTGACTGCAGGTCGTCAAAGACGGGTTCTAAAGCTCCGACACCTGTTGCAACGGCCGAAACAGTGCGGACGGAAGCTCCAGCTTCAATCCTCACACCTCCTGAAGTGGTGGCTGAGGTCACGATAGCTCCGGCGCAAGTTGTCGTGGATCTAGATTCAGAGTCATCACCAGAGATTCCTGTGGTAGCGCCGAACCACGGGGGAGACATGCATGAAGTCGCTCCAGTAACGTCGTCACCGGCGACTGAAGCTCCTGCACAGGACGAGGAGATGGTGGAAGCTCCAGCATCAGGGCCGGAGGTAATTAAGGCTCCGGTCATTGTGCCAGAAGTTGCTACTGAGCCGGTAGATGAACAGGTGGTGCCAGAAGCACCGACTCTTGAGCCGGAAGTCGTTGATACCCCGACAACCGAGTCGGTGGTACTTGAAGTTCCATCCCTTGAGCCGGAAGTTGTTGAAGCTCCGGCAGTTGAGACAGAGGTAGATGATGTACCGGCGCCCGAGATAACGATGGAAATGGCTTCGGGTGAAGCTCCACTGACCACCCCGAAAGTAACTGCTCCGGAGGTGTCCATGCCCGAAGCAGAACACCATGAAGAGGTGGTGGCAGGCTCTCCACCCGCAGAGCCAGCAATTGAAGTTCCTGCGACAGGACCTTCGACATCGACCCCGGAGGTAGAAGTTTGCCCAGTGGGTTCCTCCTCAGCTGCCTCCGAAGAGCTCCCGGAGGGCAGTCCCAGTGCCGTAGAAGCTCAGGGAACCACACTTGTGGCATGGGACCCTATTTTTGTCCTAGAAGACCCCTTGGAGCCAACGGAGGTGACCCCGGTAGGTCCAGAGCCTATTCCTATGGCATTGTCCATAGACAATGCTTGCTTGATCCTCCGACAAGTTCAGCTTACCTTCGATCCCGACAGCAAATTCCTTGAAGAGAAATGCCACACCTTGAGGCGTTGGCGCAACAGACTCCATTTTGAGACCAAGCTTGCTTAGACGAGGCTTGCTGATCAGAAGGAGTGAGTCAACAGGGAAACGACCCGGATGGAATACTGGGGCAAACTGGTGGAGGAGAAGGAGGCCGCCATCAGGGCTCTCAACGCTAATTCTCGGGAGATCCTCGAGCATGCCAAGGAAAGGAGTGATGCTGTTGATGAGCGTCACAACAACCTCAATGAATTAAATGAGGTTCTCCAAAAGCGTCGAGCAGACCTTGATGTAAGGGAAGAGAAGCTTCTGGAACAGCAGGAGGATATTTTGAAAAGAGAGGAGCAGCTCGGTCAAAAGCTGACTCTGGCCAAGCAAAATTTGGCATATTGCTCTAAGAAGTTTGATCTATGGAGTAAGGAGGACGAGGAAAAGTACTGGAAACTGGAGCAGGAGCTCTCAAAAAGAGAAGTTGATGTTGTCACCATAGAAGGGAAAGTAAGAGGCAGGGAGAAGGACCTGGCAGAACGGTGGAACCGCATCCACCTCCGGGAGACGGAGCTAGCCGACCGCAAAAAGCAAGTAGATGAGAATATGCAGCAACATGCCAAAGCGGTTAAGCGCCTCGCTCGAGAAAGTTCGGAGCTAGCGGTCGCCCGGAGGTCGCTGGAGAAGCTGCGGAGCTCGAGGGCAACTGAATCCCTGTTGGTATGGGATTTGCTGGGACATACGGACAGAGCCCTTGTACCTCTTGGTTTTATTCCAGTACGCCCGGAGGACCCAACACCGGAGTTGGACCAGACGCTGGTGGCGCTTGGCTCTGCTGGTAGCAAACTTGACTCAATGGGTGATTTCATCGCTGATCAGCTAGAGATAGAGGGAAAATATGTGGCTAAGAACATCGCCGAGTATGTCTTAGTGTGTTACAAAAACCGAGACCCTCAATTTTCTCTCGATCTGGTCTTTGAAGGACTCATTGCCGAAGTGGAGGATGCCACCAAAGCTAGTGAAAAAGAAGCTGATGAGAAGGTTGCTTCGTTTTTCCGCAGGACTTAGATCCTCCAGTAGCTAGGACATTTTCCTTTTGTCTTTTGCTGTAACCCTGATTTTGTAATCCAGTACTTTGAATTAATAAAATCCACTGTTTCTACAATGAATTCCATTTTGTTGTCCTTGTCTTCAATACACTGTCCTTTCTCTTGTTTGCCCCTAGTAGATGTACACAATTTTATTGTGAACATGTACCAAAAGGATTTGACGATGTGTTGATGACTTGGACACTTCAAACTTATAGTTTTTAGGTTTGAGGTTTTTTTTTGACTTCTCCAGGGAGCTTTTGTAGCGTCGATAGGTAGCCCCTTGGGGTTGTCGGAGCTTGATAGTTCCGACGGCACCCACTGTCAACTCGTAGAACGTCGACGGCGTGCCCCCTGGGGTTGTCGGAGCTTGATAGGTCTGACGGCACCCACTGTCAACGCATAGATCGTCGACGCCAGGCCCCCTTGGGTGGGTATGCCATCTTCATCCCTCATGGGAGTTGCTGGAACTTGTTAACTATGGTGGCGCCCACTTTCAACGTCTGAAAACATCGACACCCCCCCCTGGAGGTTGTCGGAGCTTCATAGCTCCGACATCGTCCACCATTGTTGGGTTTTTTGTTTTTCCTGTACATTGAAGACAAGAAAAAGAGTAAAACTCATCCTCTTATATATAAATTGTTTGTGACTTATTATTCTTATTTGAGTTTTATACCAAAGAAATTCGATATGATAACAAGCACATTGATGTAATCTCTCTGGGTCCGCATGCTTTTTTAGTGCTCACCCTACTCAGGCCTGTCGAGATGTAGATAGAGTGGCGTACTTAGGGTGGAAAACTAATCTAAGTCAATAGCACACTCCAGACCGATGTTGGCTTGGCGTTCATGCAAGTAGACTTATGCAGCAATGTTAAGATCCAAAGAGACCAACAATATAACTTGTAACACATATGAATAACTTGGACTAATTTTTAAAAAGAATTGCACAACTTCATTATAGAAAAGAAGGATAAAAAATAATAATTAAAAAGACTGAGCCTTGTACAAAAATAAATGCACGTGGAGTCTGTTTTCACACAATAATATCTTTCATTATAGGTCTAGATTACATGGGAGACAAGGACACACTTAGGGTACAATACCAGGCTAAGTGCGCTATACATATTGTACTAACCCGAGGTAGGTAGCTACACTTTAAGTGCCGTGACTGTGTCAAGTGTTGCTTTAACTTCCCGGACCCTCCCGGAGGGGTCCAGATGTTTTCCCAGAGGACCTACCCATCTCTGTATATTGACTCTATAACATACATTGTGTGTGATTATAGACTCACCCCCGTGATTCTAAGCATAAAACTTACGGAGGTGCTCGATGTTCCAAGGATTAGGAAGCGGGGTCCCATCCTCAGTTGCCAAGCGAACGCATCCGGGACGGGATACTTTGATCACTCGGAAGGGACCTTCCCAGCTAGGGGAAAGTTTGTTCATTCCTTCGCGAGTTAGTATTTTCCGCAGCACCAGATCACCTTCCTCGAGCTGTCGGTTGCGCACATGCCTTTGATGGTAGCGCTGGAGCACTTGGCGATAGCGTGCATTCCGAACAGTTGCTTGGCACCTTCCCTCATCGACGAGGTCAAGGTCTTCACACCAGAGCTGATCCTGTGCGGCTTCGTATAAGGACTGGACCCGGAGTGACCCCATGGTGATCTCCGGAGGAAGGACTGCTTCAGCTCCGTACACCAAGAAGAATGGTGTCTCTCCAGTTGACCGGCTGGGTGTAGTCCTTCTTGCCCACAGTGCAAACGGAAGCTCTTCGATCCAGTTGGTTCTATGCTTTTTCAGGCGCTCATATGTGCGCGTCTTGAGTCCTTCTAAGATTTCTGCATTTGCTCTCTTGGCTTGACCATTGCTTGCTGAGTGAGCTACTGATGCGTAGCTGACTTGAATGCCGAGGTCTTCGCAATATTCTTGGAATGCAACACTTTTAAATTGGGTTCCATTGTCAGTTATGACTTTCTTTGGAACTCCAAATCTGCAGATTATGGACTTCAAGAACTTGATTGTTGATTGTCACAATTGGAGTAGCTTCTGGCCACTTGGTGAACTTGTCGATGGCAACATACAGGAACCTGTAACCTCCGACGGCTTTTGGGAAAGGTCCCAAAATGTCCATGCCCCACACAACGAATGGCCATGTAGGAGGAATCATTTGTAGTGACTAAGCCGGTGTGTGAATTTGTTTTGCGTGGAACTGACATGCTTCACACTTTTTCACCAACTCCACTGCATCCTAAAGTGCTGTAGGCCAGTAGAAGCCGTGCCAAAAGGCTTTGCCGACCAACGTGTCGGAAGACGCGTGGTTCCCACACTCGCCTCGATGGATCTTTGCGAGGAGCTCGCGGC
Organism: Tuctoria greenei; assembly: GCA_036927565.1. Taxonomy (NCBI): domain Eukaryota; kingdom Viridiplantae; phylum Streptophyta; class Magnoliopsida; order Poales; family Poaceae; genus Tuctoria; species Tuctoria greenei. The sequence goes on from JAYESD010000005.1 coordinate 121,843,111, forward strand.
CTTCTTCCCTTGGAATACACCGCATTAGGACGCCTTTGGCACCGCGCCGGTAGAGATCCCGTTCTACCAATGTGTATATTTTAGCCAATCTGACGATCTGGTCAGTGGATACACCATCTTCAGGAAGGATGTTGTCTTTCAAGTAGCTCCGGATCTCCGAGATCCATGTATCAGAGCTAACTTGAGCTTCTGAGTCTTGCATGCTGGATTGCTCGGAGCTTCCGACAGCACCTACGATCCTTCGTGGATGCCATAATAACAGGGCCACCGGGACTGCCAGCTTCGAGGTGCTGGTCTCGCCCCCTTCGCTCAGTTCGGCAGACTGAGCTGTTGATCTTGACAACCTCCGGACAAAGATTCCGTGGGGAGTTGGAGCTCCTGTTGAGGCCTTCGTCGAGAGTTCGTCAGCTTCAGCGTTATGGAGACGCTGAACATGGTGGAGATCCAGGACTTTGAAATCCTTCTGGAGCTTCTGTACTTCAAGGAGATATGCAGCTAGTTGGGGGTTGTTGCAGCAACATTCACCCCTGACTTGTTTTATGATTAGCTATGAATCACCCTTCACCAACAGCTGCTTGGCACCATAGGATAGTGCCACCATGAGCCTGTAGATGAGAGCTTCATACTCCGCCATGTTGTTGGTCGCCTTGAAGTCAAGGTGAACCATGTATTTGACCTTCTCCTCAGTCGGAGCAAGAAGAAGGATTCTAGCTCTGGCCCCCTGCTTCTACACGGAGCTGACGAAGGTTCAGTGAAGATTGGGTCCTTGGGTTCCGACTTCTGCTCACTAGGGCCCCCAGGATTTGATGGAGAAGGAGTCCACTCCGCCACGAAGTCAGCCAAAGCCTGACTCTTGATTGCTTGTCGTGGCAAGAATTCGAGATCGAATTATGCCAGCTCTGCTGTCCACTTGGCGATGTTCCCAGTAGAATTAGGGTTATGCAATATAGTACGTAGTGGATAAGAAGTTACAACTGATATCTTGTGGGCTTGGAAATAATGACGAAGCTTCCTTGAGGCAATAAGAACTGCGTAAAGCAACTTATGCACCTTGATGTATCTTGTCTTGGCATCGTGGAGTACTTCACTGATAAAGTAAATTGGGCACTGGACGGTGTGGACCCTTTAAGAGGGGCCCGTGGCTTCCTCTCCATCGACCCGGACTCTCCAGGAGGGGTCCGGACCTTCTTGTTGAGCTTCCCGGACCCTCCGAGAAGGGTCCGAAACTTTTTCTTGTTCGATCTGGACCCTCCATGAGGGGTCTGGATCTTCTTGATCAGCTATGGAAACTCCTTCATATGAGAGAGGTTGATCTTCTAGCAGTTCGCCTTGAAGATCTGTGCCTGGGGTTTTGGTCCCAGACTCGCCTTAAGGTAACTCCAGACCCTCCCGGAGGGGTCTAGGCTCCTGAACTGGATGTGGTTCCGATCTTTCCGCGACCAGGACCATGCTTTCAACTTATGTAGTTGCAGAAATGTAAAGCAGTAGAGGCACACCAGGGTGAGGAGCTGCTGGAGCTCTTGGAACGCCTTTTCTGCTTCTTCGGACCAATGGAATGGTCCAACTTTCCTCAATAGCTTGAATAATGGAAGTGCTCGCTCTGCCAGTCTTGAGATGAACCCGCTGAGCACAGCTAGACATCCAGTTAGCTTTTGGACGTCCTTGATGCGAGCTGGAGGCCGCATGTCTTTTATAGCCTTGATCTTTGCCGGGTTTGCCTCAATTCCTCGGTGAGTCACCAAGAAACTAAGGAGTTTCCTGGAGCTAATCCCTAAGACACACTTGTTTGGGTTCAACTTGGTGCGTGTGATGCGCAGCTTGTCAAAGACGGCTTGCAAGTTGTCAAGGAGTGACTGCTTGTTCTCGATCTTCACAACGATGTCATCAACATACACTTCCACCAAGTCTTTAATGAGTTCTCCAAATGTTTTGTACATAGCTCGTACAAAGGTTGAAGCAACATTTTTGAAACCAAAGGGCATGGCAGTATAACAATACTATCCATCTACTATTATAAAGGCAATATTCTCTTCATCTTCTCTAGACATTTGGATTTCATGATATCCAGAGTATGCATCTAGGAAACACAATAGCTCACACCCGGAGGTGGAGTCCACTATCAGATCTATCCTAGGTAGTGGAAATGGATCTTTTAGACATGCCTTATTTAGTGTGGTGTAGTCGATACACATACGAATCTTCCCGCCGGCCTTGGGTACAACGACTGGGTTTGCTAGCCACTTTGGATGAAAAACCACCCGGATGAAACCAGCTTCGAGCAAATTCTTTATCCCCTGTCAGATGAAGTTTTTCCACTCGACTAATTGTTTCCGAGGCTTCTGGTGTACAGGTCGTGCATCGGGATAAATCTTCAGATTGTGCTCAATCACCTCTCTAGGGATCTCAGGCATTTGCGACGGTTTCCAGGCAAACACATCAACATTAGCCCAGAGGAAAGTGATGAGCATGAGTTCCCATTTGTTGTTCAAACCTCCCGATATACGAGAGGTCTGAGCAGCATCAGAACCAATTTGGATGACTTTGACGGGAATGTCGGTGTCACTGCTTGGTTGCACGCGTGGTGCAGAGGTTGAGCCCCGATGACGAGTGCTCGGGTGTTGAGCAGTGAGCTATTTGCCGGAGGGTTCCTTCTTGCGCCGTGGTAAGAGCATGGAGTTCCTCTAGCGCAGTGACTCCCGCAGTGTGGTCTCCACGAACCCGGAGGACGCCTGAAGGTGCCGACATCTTCAACACCAGATAGCCGTAGTGAGCTACGGCCATGAACCTGTACAAGGCAGGCCTGCCCAGGATGGCGTTGAAGGGTAGACTGATGTCAGCGACACCGAAAACCAACTTCTCAGTCTTGTATTTTTCCTGTGTCCCGAAGGTCACCGGGAGAGTGATGGATCCGAGGGGGCTAATTGCCCCCAGACCTATCCTAGAGAAAAGTCTCGAGGGGCGAAGGTCCAAGAGTTGTAGATGGATCTTCATGAACGCTTCAAAGCTTAAGAGATTGAGTGCTACGCCTCCGTCTACCAGAACATGGTAGAGCTGAATGTTGTTGATGGTCGGAGCACTACAAGGATTCTGACCTATTGCAACGATTGTACTGCAACGAATACTAAATCGTCGCAGTAAGCTTGGCTTTTTGCCACGATTCACTAGTTCGTGGCACTAGGATCTATCGCCACGGAATACAATCGTTGCATTAGGATTTGTTGCCATGAATTACTGGTTCGTTGCATTAGGATTTGTTGCCACGAATCACTAGTTCGTGGCGTTACAGGATCTATCGCCACGGAACACAATCGTTGCATTAGGATATGTTGCCACGAATTACTGGTTCGTGGCGTTACAACTTTATTGCCACGGAACACAATCGTTGCATTAGGATTTGTTGCCACGAATCAGTAAACAGTTGCATTTGGACCGTAATGCAACGAAACAGAATTGTTGCATTAGGATTTGTTGCCACGATACTCTGGTTCATCGCGTTAGTATCAATGGCCACAGACCCCAATCGTAGCAATTAGGATGTGTGGCCACGATTCAATTTTTCGTGGCGTCAGGATGCTAATGCAATGAAACACAATCGTTGCATCAAGATCTGTTGCCACGAATCACTAGTTCGTGACGTCAGGATGCTAATGCAACGGACCACAATCGTTGCATTAGGATCTGTTGCCACGAATTACTGGTTCGTGGCGTTACAGGATCTATCGCCACGGACCACAATCGTTGCATTAGGATCTGTTGCCACGAATTACTGGTTCGTTGCGTTACAGGATCTATCGCCACAGAACACAATCGTTGCATTAGGATCTGTTGCCACGAATCACTAGTTCGTGGCGTTACAGGATCTATCACCACGAAACATAATCGTTGCATTAGGATATGTTGCCACGAATTACTGGTTCGTGGTGTTGCAGCTTTATTGCCACGGAACACAATCATTGCATTAGGATCTGTTGCCACGAATCATCAAACAGTTGCATTTGGACCGTAATGCAAGAAAACAGAATTGTTGCATTAGGATGTGTTGCCACGATACTGTGGCTCGTGGCTTTAGTATCAATGGCCACGGACCCCAATCGTAGCAATTAGGATGTGTGGCCACGATTCAATTTTTCGTGGCGTCAGGATGCTAATGCAACGAAACACAATCGTTGCATCAGGATCTGTTGCCACGAATCACTAGTTCGTGGCATCAGGATGCTAATGCAACGGACCACAATCGTTGCATTAGGATCTGTTGCCACGAATTACTGGTTCGTTGCGTTATAGGATCTACGCCACGGACCACAATCGTTGCATTAGGATCTGTTGCCATGAATTACTGGTTCGTGGCGTTACAACTTTATTGCCACGAAACACAATCGTTGCATTAGGATCTCTTGCCACGAATTACTGGTTCGTGGCGTTACAGCTTTATTGCCACAGAATACAATCGTTGCATTAGGATGTGTTGCCACAATACTCTGGTTCGTGGTGTTAGTATCAATGGCCACGGACCCCAATCGTAGCAATTAGGATGTGTGGCCACGATTCACTTTTTCGTGGCGTCAGGATGCTAATGCAATGAAACACAATTGTTGCATTAGGATGTCTTGCCACGATTCACTGGTTCGTGGCGTCAGGATGCTAATGCAACAGACCACAATCGTTTCATAAGGATCTGTTGCCATGATACTGGTTCGTGGCGGTACAGGATCTATCGCCACGGAACACAATCTTTGCATTAGGATGTGTTGCCACGATACTTTGGTTTGTGGCGTTAGTATCAATGGCCATGGACCCCAATCGTAGCAATTAGGATGTGTGGCCACGATTCACTTTTTCGTGGCGTCAGGATACTAATGCAACAAAACACAATCGTTGCATTAGGATGTCTTGCCACGATTCACTGGTTCGTGGCGTTAGGATCTATCGCCACGGTACCACAATCGTTGCATTAGGATGTGTTGCCACGATTCAGTTTTTCGTGGCGTCAGGATCCATCGCCACAGACCACAATCGTTGCACTAGGATGTGTTGCCACGATTCACTGGTTCATGGCATTAGGATCTGTCGCCATGGACCCCAATCATTGCAACTAGGATGTGTGGCCACGATTCACTGTTTCGTGGCGTCAGGATACTAATGCAACGAAACACAATCACTACATTAAGTTCTGTTGCCACGATTCAGTAGTTCGTGCACCAAAGGCAAAGGGATCCAAGGCGGCCGAGGGTGCTGACGCCAAAACGATCGAGATAAGCACCCACAAATTAATGCAACATTGGGGATGTAATAAATGATTAGTCCCACATGTAATAAATTATTAATTAGTCGCACTTCCATATATTATCCTATCGTCACAAATAGTTCTCCAGTTCACAGCTCACACACGTATACATGCAGTACGTACTTAATTATACTAAAAATCATCATCTTTGCTGTCGTCCCCCCACAATGGAGCTACATGACCATCATTGGTATATGTATCATCGTCGTCGTCGTCGTCTTCATTTTCTGATGCAACTCCATCTACCTCAAACCGATCACCTGACGTTGTCATTATAAGAGTGGAAGCATCGCCGCTGGTTCCCTCAATGTCATTCCTAGCCCATGCGGTCGTATCCTCATTATTGATATCATCAGTAAGAAGATCATCATGAAATGTCTCAGCCTCCATCGTCTCAGTCACATTATTTTCACTGTCTCCAGGAGGCATGGCAAAAAGGTTCTATGGCTTCGTTTTAACAACTGTAGCCCATTTAGGATGCTTCACACTTGGAACATAAAAAACTTGTTCTGCTTGGGTGGCTAGAATGTAAGGCTCATACTGGAATCGAAATAGAGTAGTGTCAACATCTATCATTCCGTATTGATCCTTTTTGTAGCCTATGCTTGGGTTCTGAGTGCTTCCAAAAGGCCGATCAAACCATTCACACTGAAATAACAGAACCTCTTGATTTTTTTTTAAAAATCAACAGCAATGATTTTCTTGATTACTCCAAACCAATCATGATCAGTGACCCGAACAACAATACCACTATTTTGGGTCCGTAAATCTTTTTCCACATTTGCAGTTCGAAAGAAGAAGCCATTGATAAATAACCGACTAAAAAAACGTGCCCGACGATCAGGTCCTCTAGATAATGCATACAGATAATCGGTTGCTTTGCCTTCTTTTTGTAATGTCGTAATCTGTACACATTAGTATAACAGGGGTTATCGACGACAAACACATTTCAGAACACATATTTGTTCAATATTTCATCAAAGTGCAAACTTGCATGTACTTACTCATTTCTAAAACCAATCAACAAACTCATCTCTATGGCGTTTATCAACATCACGAGAATGGATCTTTTTCAGTTCTTCAATATGCTCACTGAAAAGGGTACAAAATTAAATTAGCCATCTACAATAAGCCATATATATAGTATACAACATTTGAGTTATACGTTATTACTTGATCCATGGAGCGGCCTCTTCAACGTTAGTAATAAGATAATTCCTGATGTTATGTAGTTCCACCATAGTAAGTTGGTCCCATTTATACCCTTTTTTAGAATTATCAACTTCTTTAAATATGTTAGAATGATCAACAGAAGGTTCATTTGTAGCTGCAGCTTCATGACTTTCTGGCCTATTATGCTTGGTGCTGATGTTATCCAAAAACTGACTACAAAAAGTCATACACTCTTCGGCAATATATCCCTCAGCTATAGAACCCTCCGAGTGAGCTTTGTTACGTACATACCTCTTCAATGTACCAAGGTACCTCTCAATTAGATACATCCATCTGTAAGAAACAGGTCCACCCAACCGTGCTTCTTCGGCAAGATGGGTAGGAAGATGTACCATGATATCAAAGAAAGCGGGAGGAAACAACATCTCAAGCTTACAAATTGTTTCAGGAATTTGTTTACTCATCTTGTCCAAATCTGGTTCTGCCAATTCTTTAGAACAAATTCCAGAAAAGAATGTGCTAAACTCAATTAAAGGTGCAACAACCTTTTCAGGCAATATGTTACGTATTGCAATAGGAAGGAGCTTCTGAAATATAATATGACAGCCATGAGTTTTTAGACCCGATACCTTACATGCTTTTATGTCCACACATCTCTTGATGTTTGAGGTATAACCATCGGGCACCTTCACATTCCCCAAAAACTTGCACAAGGTGGTCTTCTCATCTTTGCCCAAAGTATATAATGCTGGTGGGAATATGTACTTGCTCTTTATGAACTTCAGATGTTGATCTGGCCGTATACCCATATCCTTCATATCAAGACGAGCTTGTAGACTATCTTTTGTTTTACCATCCATAGCAAGCAATGTCCCCAATATGCTATCACAAATGTTTTTCTCAATGTGCATGACATCCAAGTTATGCCTTATTAGCAATGTCTTCCAATAAGGGAGGTCGAAAAATATACTTTTCTTCTTCCAATTATGCCATCTATTTTCCTCGGTGTGCTTTCTCTTATTATTCGTCGGTCCAAAACTCACTTGATCAAAACACTCGTATTGTTGGAGTACTTCGTCACCAGAGAGTGATGTTGGAGCCTCTCTATTCTCTGCCTTGTTGTTGAAAGAACCTTTGTTTTGACGCCATCTGTGATCTTGAGGTAGGAAACGACGATGACCCATGTAATAATGCTTTCGTCCATATTTCAACCAGAAGGCGTCAGTGTTTATATGGCAGTATGGACATGATAGATTCCCTTTTGTGCCCCATCCACATAGCATTGCATATGGTGGAAAATCATTTATTGTCCACAATAAAGAAGCTTGCATGACAAATGTCTCTTTCTTTAAACTGTCATATGTTTCAACACCATCAGACCATAATTTTAGTAGCTCATCAATCAAAGGTTGCAGATACACATCAATGTTGTTTCCAGGTGACTTTGGCCCAGGAATTATCATTGACATCACCCAATAAGACTGCTTCATACACAACCAAGGTGGTAGATTATAAGGGATTAAAATCACAGGCCATGTACTATAAGAAACATTCATTACTCCAAAAGGGTTGAAACCATCAGATGCTAGCCCAAGTCTTATGTTGCGAGGATCAAATGAGAAATTTGGGTGAATGCTATCAAAATGCTTCCATGCTTTTGAATCGGCGGGATGGCGTAATATTCCATCATCAGCACGACCTTCTTTGTGCCAGCGCATGTTTGATGCCGTTGATTCTCCCATATAAAACCTTTGTAGACGGGGAATAAGAGGGAAGTAACGTAGAATCTTGCGTGCTACAAGCTTCTTGGATTTTCCACAAGGTAAAGCCTCTCTTGCATCCCCAGCAGTACTATTTTCCATCTTAATTCACCACATTTTGGGCAACTATTCAGTAGAGAATAGTCCTTCCGGAATAACACATAGTCATTGACACATGCATGGATCTTTTGGTAGTCCAGCCCGAGGTCACAAACAACCTTCTGAAGTTTATCAAGTGTATTAGGAATGCAGTGGCCCTTTGGAAGCGCAAATGAGAATAGTTCAAGTAACATCTCACAAGCTACTTTGCTCGTACCAGTTAAACACTTTATCTGGTAGAACCTGACAATGTAGGATAATTGGGTCAGCTGCGAACAACCTGGATACAACTCCTTTTTGGCATCAGTTAATAAGTCATAGAATTTCTTTGCATCCCCAGTTGGCTCCTGCTGGTTTATAGCATTTTCCTGGTCATCAACATCTGCTGAAGTACCACCATGATCAGTGCCTCTAAGTAGACTGGACAACATATTTTGCATAACACCATCATCAGAAATTATCTCCTCATTATTTGCTGATTCCTCAGCAATATTTTCCTGAACTCGTATTTCTCCATGGTGTATCCAACAAGTATAATCCAATAACATCCCATTTCTGAGCAGGTGTAAATGAACTCCCTTGCGTGTCTTGTGGCAAATATTACGACATCTCGTGCAAGGACAAGGCATAGTTCCTCCTTCACGAGTGCCCTGAAATGCAAAATTTAAAAATGACTTCATTCCATCTTGCCACTCCCTCGTATGCCTGTCTTTTCCCATCCATGTCTTATCTTCTGACATCGCTTCCTACAATTCAATCAGCCATCAGCCTATCCGTAAGAGGATAGATGTACAAGAACACATTATGTGAGCAATTGTACCTAGCTGTTGTTACTCCACGCGCTGCGGCCGGCAGATTCTCCTACAAGCGTGGCGGCCGGCGGATGCTCCTCCAAGCGTGGCGGCCGGCGGTTGGTCCTCCAAGCTTGGCGGCCGGTGGATGCTCCTACAAGAGTGGTAGCCGGCAGATGCTCCTACAAGCGTGGTGGCCAGCGGATGCTCCTCCAAGCTTGGCGGCCGGCGGATGCTCCTCCAAGCGTAGCGGACGGCGGATGCTCCTCCAAGCGTGGCGGCCGGTGGATGCTCCTCCAAGCGTGGCGGCCCGCGGATGCTCCTACAAGCGTGGCGGCCCGCGGATGCTCCTACAAGCGTGGCGGCCGACGGATGCTCCTACAATCGTGGCGGCCAGCGGATGCTCCTACAAGCGCATTGCGGAGAGGGGGCCGGCGTTGCGGGTCAAAGGGTACCGTAATAAAATATTATTTTCATTTCTTATTTTCCTTCTTCATTCGGCGTGACAAAAATTTCCCGCCGCGGGCAGGCAGGCAGGCAGGACGGAAAAGTTGGGCCGCTTGTTATTTGTGGGCTGAAACTGCGCTGATTCACTTTATATTCAAGTTGGGCCTTCGCGCATTCATGACGCTTGCACAGAGTCGAAGGCCTCGAAAGGTCCAGTCCTATCACCGGATTTTCGTGAGATCCTCAAGGGATGCTGCTTCCGATGTTCGGCGCATGGTCACATTGCGGCAGCGTGCCGTGACCCGCCGCATCTGGGACTGGTCGGCCCATGGGCCCTTTCACAATTAAAGTCGGCCTGATACTTGCCTGGTCACCGCTCCAGTCGGTGCCATGTGCCCAAGGGGCCAGATGGCAAGAGGCCTCTTCATCCTCCCCTTCTTAAACCCAAATATTACGACATCTCGTGCAAGGACAAGGCATAGTTCCTCCTTCACGAGTGCCCTAAAATGCAAAATTTAAAAATGACTTCATTCCATCCTGCCACTCCCTCGTATGCCTGTCTTTTCCCATCCATGTCTTATCTTCTGACACCGCTTCCTACAATTCGATCAGCCATCAGCCTATCCGTAAGAGGATAGATGTACAAGAACACATTATGTGAGCAATTGTACCTAGCTGTTGTTACTCCACGCGCTGCGGGCGGCAGATTCTCCTACAAGCGTGGCGGCCGGCAGATGATCCTCCAAGTGTGGGGGCCGGCAGTTGGTCCTCCAAGCTTGGCGGCCGGCGGATGCTCCTACAAGAGTGGCGGCCGGCGGATGCTCCTACAAGCGTGGCGGCCGGCGGATGCTCCTCCATGCTTGGCGGCCGACGGATGCTCCTCCAAGCATAGCGGCCGACGGATGCTCCTCCAAGAATGGCGTCCGGCGGATGCTCCTCCAAGCGTGGCGGCCGGCGAATGCTCCTCCAAGCGTGGCCGCCCGCGGATTCTCCTACAAGCGTGGCAGCCGGCGGTGCTCCTACAATCGTGGCGGCCGGCGGATGCTCCTACAAGCGCGTTGCGGAGAGGGGGCCGGCTTTGCGGGTCGAAGGGTACCATAATAAAATATTATTTTCGTTTCTTATTTTCCTTCTTCATTCGGCGTGACAAAAATTTCCCACCGCGGGCAGGCAGGCAGGCAGGATGAAAAAGCTGGGCCGCTTGTTATTTGTGTGACGCCCGGTTCTGAAAAGTGAACCAAGCTAACGCATATGTGTGCCGAGGATGTTCATCACACATACACGAGTGCAATCACAAAAGAGTATACAGAAAATTACCACAGAACAAGATTAATTAACCAAATTTTATTGCACAAACTATATTATCCTCGAATACAAGCTCTAATGAATATTTATGACAAGTTCAACTAGTGCAGCGGAAATAAACTAATTAAGCAAACTAAAAATCTAGGCAGCATAAGCAATAGGGTATAGCGCAGCTCCAATCAACACCACAGGCAAAGCTGACGGTAGACACGGCCTAGAACTCCGCATTATCGCCATTAAACTCCCAATCCTGACCTGCAACTTTTGGAGGGGATTGCAAGAGTGAGTACATGTGGTACTCAGCAAGTGTGGAAAGTATGACATGTGGCTTATTCAAATGTCGACAATAATAATGGTTAAGTGCTGAAAAGTACATTAAAACATTTGAAAAGCAATATATTATATTTATATGAATCAAACCCATCATAATCATAAGTAATATCATAATACCAGTCCACAATTCACCATCCTCATCAATAATTCCAGATTTCACCATTTGTCAATAACCATTTTCAATACCAGAAATAAATCCATAACCATCCATAACCATTACCAAACCATAACCATCCCAAATTCCAATTTCCCTCTAATCATGGAAGTTGTCCAGGTGCTCATAACCGGGAGCACGACTATCATGATAGTTTTATTTAACTCTGCAGAGTTTGTACCACTTTACCCACATGTTTGTGATTTCATCACCTTTCAGTGACTAAGAACCTCTATTATGCCGTCTCACACTTCCGTAGGTGTGTGGCCAAGAGATCACAAAATAGCTTTTACAAAGGGATTACTAGCCTATTTAGACCCCACTGAGGTTTCACCGGTGGCGATGCCTCCAACTGAGCACATCTTCAACCAAGGGCCCCCTCTTGAGCCATTCGGATCCCAGGGTAGTCCCACCAATCATCAACAACCCAATCCGACTACCCCTTCCCCGAGCATCCTTAATGGTCCAAATAGCACTGGCAAAGCCCTAATTAATCAGCTACGTCGCACCCATACTTGGCCTCGTGGTGGCACTGTAATCCTGGCTTATTCTCGCATGAACCGGTCCTTAGATCTAAAGCAAGCAAACCACCATAACATCCAACCCATCCACATACCAGGCTTGCTTAGATCACCCATTACCATATCATATTGACCAGTTCACATTAACCAGAATATCATTAATGCATAATTAAATTGAGTGGTATAGTTGTTTCCCATCCCAGTTGATTAAGCGAAGCAAAAGGTAAAAACCCTTCCCGACTCTCTATCATGTATTCCAGGCGACAAGGGTGGTTTAGCAAATCTAGTAAACTTCCTACCATAGGATTCCCATCAATTTGACACAAGCATGCAGTTTTGCAAACAAAACATTTATTTTAAAACAGGGTCAATATGCTTCAAGGACACTTGCCTTGCTCTTGCTGTTGATTAGGGTCAAAGCCTGCAAACTCTTGGTGCTGTAGATCCTCCGTGGCACTCTCTAGTGCAAATCCGTCTAATCCGCACAATAAACATACAAGACGAGAAACACAATCAAAGAGTGCACAAATATTACTCAATATGACATGACATGCATGATTAATGCAAATGCAAGGTAAAACTTGTTACTAGATTGCTTTTAATGATAACTAACTAGTTTTAATAGCTTTTAACAAGTTTATACAGGTTTGGAGTTGATTAGATCAAATTTTAGAATTAATTCAACACAATTTAACCAGAAAGATCGGACTAGTCCGCTAGGGACCGGACAAGTCCGCACTTCGCGAGATCAGCAGATTAGGGTTTTCTAGATCGACGTGAATTTGAAGATTAGGGGTTGAATTCACGTAAGGAAAAGAGAATAGAGGGTATACCAGGTGTTTAGGACTCCAATGAATCAAGAAACTTGGAGGTAGCACTTGGATCTTGATGATCTAGGGTTGGTGATGAACTTGGGGATGAATTGGTGGTGAAGAACAAAACTTGGTGGAGATCTTAATCCTCTTTCGTTTCCTCCTCTTCTTCTTATTGCTTGGGATCTTCTCCTCCCTCCTTGATGGTGGCTCCCCACGAACTAGGGTTTGGGTGGGTGGAAAAGTGACAAATAGATGTTAATCCAAGGGGTGGGGCTGTTTATATAGAGGTGGGGGCTAGGGTTAGATGGATTTCGAGTTTTGGGATGAGTAGAGGCCGGTTTAGAGTCCCACATGGGCTCTAAAAGAGTTAGACACGACGTCCCTAGGCCCACTTAACGTGAAACCCAAGAAACAAGTTGTAAAACAAAAGATCAACTCGGAGTCACGAAATATTGGACAAGTCCGAAAAGGACCGGACTAGTCCGAAGTCATCTAGAGAGAAAATCGGACAAGTCTGGCCAAAAATCGTCGACTTTAAACAGAGAGGAAAACGGACAAGTCCGCTAGAACACCGGACTAGTCCGGAAAAGTCCAAGGACTTAGCAATTTTTTAAGGATTCTTGGAATATCGGACTAGTCCGCACAAAATCGGACAAGTCCGAAGGTTTCCAGAGGCAAAATCGGACTAGTCCGCAGCAAAAACGGACAAGTCCGTTTTTAGTCAGAGAGAAATCGGACTAGTCCTCAGCAAAATTGGACTAGTCCGCACTTTCCTGCATTTTAAGTGCGGTTTTGTTCCAAATCAATTTTAAATGCTCCGAATCAATTTTAAACTCATTCCTCTTTATGTGGGTTAATGTTAAACATGTATATGAGTGTATGTAGGGCATGATGCATGAAAATGAGGGTGTTACATAAACTGCGCTGATTCACTTTATATTCAAGCTGGGCCTTCGCGCATTCATGACGCTTGCACAGAGCCGAAGGCCTCGAAAGGTCCGGTCCTATCACCGAATTTTCGTGAGATCCTCAAGGGACGCTGCTTCCGATGTTTGGCGCATGGTCACATTGCGGCAGCGTGCCGTGACCCGCCGCGTCTGGGACTGGTCAGCCCACGGACCCTTTCACAATTAAAGTCGGCCTGCTACTTCCCTGGTCACCGCTCCAGTCGGTGCCATGTGCCCAAGGGGCCAGATGGCAAGAGGCCTCTTCATCCTCACCTTCTTAAACCACCCCCCTATTTCTTCCAGGCTCAAGTTCCCGACAGATTCCCATCCATGCCCTCGTGTGGCCTGAGAAGTCCTTTGCCTCTGTTGTCAAAGCGCCATGCCTCGCAACCATATTAGACACGAGCAGGTACCTGCAGGCTCACCGTCCCTGCGCCCTCGTGAGGGGCAATGCACGGTGGTCAACAATCGCCTCATGACGATGGAGTTTATCCATTTGCGCCTCCAAGCAGCTGTTCTGGGACCCAGAGGAGGTCGCAGCGAGGCGACGCCCATGGAGATCACCCTGGCCATCCATCACCAACTTGAAATCCCGCATTGGGCTTTCACCGTGTCAACGTTTGGGGATGGTGAGTTCCTGGTGTGGTTCACCCGTGATGACTATCGGGAGCTTGCCATCGAGACGACAATCATCTCAGTGCCGGTTGATAACCACTACTTCCGGCCATGATTCTATGGCGTCGGTGTGCCGATCGTCGGGTGGTTCTTCCACGTGCGAGTTGTCATCGAGAACCTCCCTCTGCATGTCTGGTCTGCGGAGGGCATCAGACAGGTTCTGGGTGACGTCTTCCTCTTTCATCACTTCGATGCTTCCACTTACCACCGGGAGCGTGCTGACCTGTGCATGGTCGTTGGGTGGATGAAAGACCCAAGCCTCCTGCCTCGGGCCAAAATGGCCACCTTCTTTGCAGGAAGTGATGGCCGGACTGGGAGTGACAGTGGGCCGCCGACGAAACCTTTCAACCATGCCGCAGTGGTCCGACCTGGCGGCCTCACAACGGAGCTCATCATCCACCTGGATCACTACCTCGACTATACGCTGCCGGTCCACCCCAACTCCCCGGCCTCCTCGTCATCAGGCGACTCTTCTGATGGACACTCCTCGGTGTCCTCGAACTCTTCGGAGGACACCTTCCTGTGGCTGAAGAGATTCTACTGGCAGCGTGGGGAAGTGGATGAGGCGGATACGCATCTCTTTTAGTATGGCTACCAAAGTGTCCTAGCTCATGTGTTACGTTTCCTATGGAAACTAAAAATCCTTTACAAATCGTATCCTTCAAAGGGAGCCTATGTTTGAGAGGATTATGACTGGATTAATTTCTGTGAAAAGATTTCCTGTTTAACATTTCGGTTGTCCTTCCTTTTTTCAAACATTTTCTTCCTCGTATTGTCTTCACTTTTTTCTTTCCAGTCCTAGCTACTGGCCTGTTGCATTTTCCTGTTACTACTACTTTACAGACCGCTTTGCGGGCCCCGCTGCGGGCGATCTCCTGGCAACTCCACCGGTTTGGGGACAAGGAGGGTTTGGCGATCAGAAAGTTCGAACTAATTTTGCACAGATAGTACATCCATGAACAAGAACATCAAGTACATTTAACTTAAAAACATTACTCCCTCCGTCCCAAAATACTTGTCCCTTTCGATGGAGGGAGTATCTCCATCCCAAAATACTTGTCGCTTTGGATTGAGGGAGTATATTACAAACACAAGAAAAGATAAACTACAACTAAAACCATGAAACAAAAAACTACAACTAAAAACATGAAACGAAAAACTACAACTAAAAACAAGAAAAGAAAACACCTAAATACTACTCTACTCAGCCTCCACCTCCTCCTCCTCGGGTGGGTCCTCGGTCTCTTGACCCTCCTCTAGCGCCTCGGGCTCCGGGGCGGAAGGTGAACCAGTCTCAAGGCCGCCGCCACAACGAGGTTGCGACGACCTGCGATGCCGAGCTCGGCCGCCATCGTCTCCCAAAGGGATTCGAGACGAGAGGCCACGTGCGAGAGGCCGAAGACGTAGTGGCTCGTGGTGTCCATTCCAGTACTTTGTGGAAGGGTACCGAGCCCAAGGCGTTCCATGGAGTGAGATGTATCCGTAAATACAACTTGGGCCATGTTGAACCAGAGGGTATCCTTCACGCGCGGCGGCGAGGGAGGGGGGGTCCAGCCGCGGCCGCTTACCGGCGGCCGGGTCCCTCGGCGGGCTCGGTGGAGGAGGGTTGCTCGAGCTCGAAAGCATTTGCTGTATACTAGCCGCGGCTAGGTTTTGTGGAGAGAAGAGAGGATGTTGGAATGGTTGTGCGGAAAAGACGATGGCGCGGGTGACCATCTTATACTCCCTCCGTCCCAAGTGAACTCTATTTTTAGGATTCAAACCGCACATTAGTAAAATTATAAAATTACCCTAACACCCTTCATCAATACATATCCTCCCACTTTCCATTCAATTCCAGCAAGTTGCTACGGCGACAAAGGACAGTAGCTGAAAATGTGCAGAGAACACAGCTGACATGACCATACAGTGAAAGTAAAGTTGAGCTGGGACAAAAAAAATTGGCTGGAAATAATCTTCAGCTGGGACGGAGGTAGTAGCATTGTAGCAATGGTTAGGGGAGGGGACGCGTCAAATTTAATTCAAAGGACGCGCATGCGCTGTGCGTGTTACTCACCTCGGTTACTGGCGCGCACGGTCGCTCTGTGCACCCGATCGCATCAGTTTCGCAAAAAGATTTCCTGTTTCACATTTCGGGTCTCCACGCTATTATACCTTAAATCGTACACTACGTACTCCCTCCAGCCCCAAAAGTATGAAGTTTTTAGAACAAGTTCTAACATTTTTGTTAGAACTATATTTTTAGAACTATATTGTTCTAACATATAGGAGTACTTCCTATATTTTTCTAACATTTTTGTCGTCCTTTCTTTTATTTTTTGGAGTTCATTGTCTCCACTTTTCTTTCCAGTCTTCGCTACCGGCCTGTTGCGTTTTCCAGTAGTACTACTACTTTACAGACTGCTTTGGAGTTCAGTGTCTCCACTTTTCTTTCAAGTCGTTGCTACCGGCCTGTTGCGTTTTCCAGTAGTCTGCACGCGTCTCATCGTGTTCTCGGCACGTACTAAAGACACACGTCACACACCATCCTTTTCTCCCCCCCCCACACACCACGCGTTCACATCCTCTGCAGTAACTGCCCACACACCACCATCCCTCTTCTCCGCGCGTACTAAAAATCACTGGGCGTCTCATCGTCTTCTCCGCGCGTACTAATAAAGAGTAGTAAGATGACACACCATCCTCTACTCCGCCACACACACCATCCTCTTCTCCGCACATACTCTTCCTCTCCGTCGCACGCGCCCTCATTGGTTCCCTTCGAAGCCCATGGAGTTCCCCTTGCCGCACAATATTGTGGTCTTGATCGCAGGGTGTGTCGCCGCAACCTCCACCCAGCCCATGGACAAACTCTCCAGTCTGTGCGCCACCTGCAAGGCCATGCACGCGGCGTTCCATGATCTCGCCGTGGGAAGGCGCGTGGCGCTGGAGCGGGAGAGCAGCTGGGAGTGGTTCCAACGGCACGGGAACGGGAGCTACGACGCCCTCGTGGAGCGCCTGGCCAACGTGGGCAACCCTCATGTGTGCTACGTCACCGGGTTCGACCTCGTCTTCAACTACGGCCGTGCGCAGGCGCAGCGGGGCACCCAGTTCCTTGCCCGGGCGGCCGCGAACGGCCACAAGGTGGCGGCCTACATCCTCGCCATTCTCCGCTACGACGCTGACCGTGGGGACCGCAACGCCCTCGAGTATATCTGGCAGGTCGAAGGCAAGGCCCACATCGGCGACAACGCGGCTGGGTCCGTCGCGATGAAGAGGACCAACACGGAGTGCTACCGGTGTCAGAATCAAGCCATCCAGAGGCTCGACGTTTTCGTGAGCTGGAGGTTACTGCGTAGGCCTCCTCCAGGACTGCCGCCGATGGCGCTGCCCGACATTGACGATGACGTTTGCCGCTGCCCAACAGGGGGGAACCAGGGGCCTGCCCGCTACGACCTGCGAGGGTGGTACGAGTGGACCATCTTCTGTACTGAGAACTGTAGGATTGAGCGTGAGTATGACCTGTTCTGCCATAACGCGTTGTACTCTATGGGTTATATTCCCTCCATTCCCTTTTGGATGCGCTACCCCTTGTTCTCCCAACGCCAATGAAAAGTGAACAAAGGGAGTATATAATAGACTTGTATAAGACATGTTGATGTGTTTCTCCTATATATGCATGCTCGTCTCTGATGAATGTTGCACTTGTTGTGTTTCCCCTATGCCCGCTCGTCTTTTGTTTAGCCCCGTTTGCATCAAAGGAAACTCATGGGGCAGTTTAAAGGAATGGATTCCTCCGGAAGTGACACATGTGCTTTAAAAAATCTAGGTTCTATAAATTTTGGCTTCACTAATAATAAAGTTGTATAAATTGCTACTTCTATACAGGTTCGTAATTAAGTACTACTAGATATAAACACAGTGATATAAACAAGGATTAAAATAAAGCATACGCATAAAATCTCTTCAACCAGCAACACAGTGATATAAACAAGGATTAAATACTAGATATAAACATCGACGGAACCAAACAATAATGTTCAACATACCACTCCAGGCAACAAACTAATTAATTTGACAGTACTATCTCTTACGTAATCAAAAAACACAAAATAAACTAATCGGCACATCTAGTCCGCACCACATCTCTTCAAGTAGCACCTTCAGTCCGTCAGCTAGCTCCATGCATCGTCCTGCACCACCACCTTGCTTGGGTCTACCTCCATGCATCCTGCATCACGACAACCTTGCTTGGACCACCGTCATTGTTTTCAGCAGGGATTAGTTTATGGCATCATCAAATTTGAAGTAATTTTTCTAGATCATTTGGGGCCAAAAAAATAGTTAACACGCTATATATGAGGAGAAATATTAGGATATTATATGCTACCTGCGTTGTGGACAACATATCCGACGCTTCATTATTCTGGTCGCCAGGATCATTCTGCCCCAAGTCATCTGGGGCAGCAGGCGGAGGACCTTGATCATCAGGATAAGGACCAGGCAAGACTGGTCCGTGGTAAAGGTGGGGGTTGCCATTGAAAGGCGGAGGGTCCTCCTCATCACGCGGAAGGTGGTCCACAAAATCAAGACCTAGGACGTAAACTGGTACAGTCCATGAACGTCCTTCCCCGCCGACTTCGTTGCCTCTCCTGAGAACAAGGCTTCAAGGGATGTCAAGTGGATTATCCACCATCACCAGCAGAATGACCCTAGTCAGGTTTGGATCATTTTCATCCCAATGAAGCAACTGGCCAAAACTGGAGCAGGTTTGTTCAATAAACCTTCACTCCTTTAGATCCAGAGGATAACCAAGTAGCAAAATCCAACACCTTCTAGTAAACTGAGCACGACGCATATTAAGACTTGCCTCATCATGTTTTTCAAATCTGAACTCCCGATTCTCGACCACGTGGGGATTTGCTAGGACCAAAGCATCTCTCTCCAGTTTATTTCTTAACTTGTAGTACATGCCAATCTCATGGGGATGTGCACCGTAAGTAACTACGTGCATTCTTGCCTGATCTTGGATGTACACTGCTATCTGGTCCATAAATTCATTATGCTGGGCAGGAATTAGTACCTCATTTGTGACCGCAACCGCATATTCCTCATTTTTCTTCGCGATTCGGCCAGATATGTGGCACACGCTTCTGGTACTTCTCAGAGGACCACCATCTTCTGGGATCATCAGCCGCGAACAAAATCGACGGGGGTCGATGGAGAAGTTTGCTATTAATGAGCGACGAGCGGCGAAGAAACAAATCTGCCTGAGAGAAACAAAGGGTGTACTACTAGTATTTGGAGGTTGCGGTTTCTTGGGAGTCTCCGGAGTACTCCTATATTATAAAGCGAAACAACATGGAACCGCTGCACATCCCCTGTAGTACTGCAGATGCAGTAGCAGGGGCTGACATGTGGGCCCCACACCTCATAGGACCCACATGTCAGCCCCTGCTACTGCACCTGCAGTACTGCAGGGGATGCTGTGACATTGTAATGATGACACCGTGTATAGGGGTAACTTCCGGCCTGTTCCATTCCGTGCAATAATAACATCGCGAGTCTCGTGACTGTTCAGATTCTTGCAGGAAAACAACATGACAAAATGTGAAAAGAAAAATATTAAAAAAACAAGAGAAACACAACATCACGACTGGAGATGTTTTTCGATTCACGCACGAAGTGGGTTAAAGGTTAAAACTTGGCATCGTTAAAGGAGATTTTTTCGATAAGCAGAATTTTTCGATAATACATCAGACACATTGTTCATGAACATAAAAGACATATTACATTAACATACTACCAACACATATATTACAAACCAGAGTAAAGAAAACATGGACGAAAAACACGTAGAAACAAGAACAAAAATACTCCTAATCCTATTCTACTCGGAGGCCTCGTCCACCTCCGCGGCCGCGTGCGCCGCGACCGACGCATCCTCCGGCAGCTCCGCCTCCGCCTCCGACGGCGGCGGCGACTCCTCTTCCGTCTCCACACCGAGCTTACAGGCGACGCTGTGCAAAATCTTCCAGCGGCCCTGTACCCCAGCAACCTCCGCAATCGTCTTGTGGAGGGCGTCGAGATGAGCGGCCACAAAGCTTAACCCGAACAAGTAGTAGCCAGCGGAGTCCATGCTGGGGAGCTGGGGAAGCCTCCCAAGACCCAGACGGCGATAGATGAGAGATGTATTGTTAAATACACCCCGCGACATTGTATCCAGCGCTCTTGCATGTTCGATGGCGGAGGACACGTCATCTTCGACATCTTTAATTCAGCGCATTAATTCATCGATGCGGGCGGTAAAGAGGCGGACAGTCTCCAGTAACCAGTTGGGCTGAGGAGATGCGGGCGCCGCCATCAGTTCCACCGGCATTGCTGGCGGCGATGGAAACGGAGAAGGAGGTTCGGAGGACGTCGATGGCCTAGAGCGCTTCGGCGCAGTGCTACCCATTTGTGTGGCGACGGAGGTGCAGAGAAAGAGCGAGAGGTGGTCGACAGTGGCAAGGCGAGAAGTTTGGAGGCTAGGATCTAAGGAGCGGTGCGGCGGAGAAGCAAGAGAACGATGAGCCTTTATAGCGGGTCGTCGTCTAATAGCGGGCGTGTTGAGATGATCGGACGCTAGAGGAAACCGCAATTAATTATGAACCGGTCGGTGACCCCAGTTTCCTCGATATCGCGGTTTGCATCCTCTCGGTCCCAACAGCTCGACGCGTCCCATCGGCTTCAGTGGCAGTTTTTTAGGAGTAATTTCACATGCAAAGGGCCCAGCGTATATAATTCACATCGACATGTACATGATCGAGGGTCGTCTTTCATGACATGTTCACATGCTATATATACGCCCCAAACATGATCATCGAGCCTTAAACAATAATATATATATATATATATATATATTATTGGATGACTATATATATATCTCTCAACAAAAAGAGAAAATTAACTCTTGTTTGCATCCTCTCGGGTATCGCAACTGCGCGCTCGATGAGGGCGATGGGAGTTCTGGTAATGATGACACCGAGTATAGGGGCATAGGGCCAGTGGTGATAAGTACTTACGGCAGGTTCCAGTCGTTGCATCACAAAACAAGAAAAGAAAAACATTAAAAACAAGAAGAGAAAAACAACATCAGGACTAGATTAATCTGCGTCAATCGATTTCCTGTTTTGCGTCAATCGATTTCCTGTTTTGCAGTTTGGTTCTCCACGGTCGGATGGATAGAGTCCTCTATCTTAAAGGAATATGAACTGGTCGGTGGCCCCAGTTTACTCCAAACCGCGGTTTGCATCCTCTCGGTCCCAACGGCTCGCGTCCCATCGGCATAAGAGAAAATTAACACGTGTACGCCACACGTCCGACTATCCGAGCATTAATGCTTTTTAGTGATCATGTATGATGGCCGGACATGCATGCATGCTTTTGAAAGAGAGCCAGCGAGGTCTCCATCATGTTTCATGCATGATTGATCACTTGTTGATGAGGATTTGTGATGTTGATTTTCTTGTTTCATGATGACATTTCTCTTGTTTTGTAATGTTCTATGTTACTGAACTCAATGTTGTTCGTCTATTCCATATGTTATTTTCTTCTCTATCTGTTGTCTAATGAACTACGTACTCCGTATTTGTGTTCTATGTGTAACATGCATGTGCAAGACCTCGATCCACGATCATGTTAAATTGATGGTGTTATACAAGTGTTTTCTCTTTTTGTTGAAAAAACGATTGTCATGTTTATTATTTGTATATTATTAATTAATATATATTAGTAAAATAAATAATTAATATATAAATAAATATTATCATATGAAATATAAATATGGATGGTCCAATCCAACCTACGAAACAAAAACTTTTTGATCATCCAGTTCATCCAATGAAACATCAACTAGCATGGATCGAGATCTAGTATACAAAAACATGGATGATCCTATCAAATCCATCTTTGACAACAAAAAAACGCACGTACGCAACGGTCGTTCATTAACAAATAATACAAATATATAGAACTGATAGTTCATTAAATAACAGACAGAAAACAAAATAATAGATGGAACAGAGGAACAATGACATTGAGTTCATTAACATAAAACAATACTATAAAACAAGAAAAACAACATCACGAAACAAGAAAACCAACATCACGGACCCTTTCTTCCTCCTCGCGCCGAGGGCGCGCGCGCGGCGCCGCCGTGGCGGTGCTCGCCGGTGATCTCGCCGCTGGCCTTTCTAGTGCGCCAAGCTTCGCCAATCTTGCCGCTTGGGGGGCTTTTCACCACGCGGAGCACGTCGGTGTTGCCCCCGGGGCTTGCCGATGGCTGGAAACGGTGGTGCGATGGCGGCGTCGGTGGCCACAGCTGTAGTAGGGTAGAACTCCCTTATCTCTAGATCAAACGACTTGGTTTCTCCTCCAAAAGCTTTCTTGTGCCTTGAGGATCATGAACCAGGACTAGGAAATTAAGGAGAAAAACGGCTGGAAACTAGGAGCTCGACAGTGAATCGCGGCTTTCTCACAGGCGGCGACCAAAACTCGGCTATCTCGATCGGTCATCACTCGTTGATGGTTTTCAAATCTTTTCGATCCGGAGTGTTCGCAGGGATATAGGTAAACTATCCCCTAACTATGGTCAAGAATTATTAGATGTATACAATGAATTAAATCCATGACCTAGAGACATAGGTATGAACTATCATCGGGGAAACTGGCAATAAAGACGCTACAAGGAATGGCATGGCTTGAAACTTGGTGAGCATGCTTAAGGCGCGATAACACATCTTTCCCTTTATAGAAGTCGGGGCCTGTAGAGGCTTCCTCCGGCTTGTCGATGGTGGAGTAGGGGCGGGTCTCGGTAGCTTCACCCGCGATCGTCGGGAAACTACGAAATACCGCCCAACCGGTTGAGGAAACATCGAAAAAAAAGGTTGAGAAGGTGCACAAGCAAGTTGTGAACAACTTTGCTAAAGGACTTCTGATCGATCCTTGCCTAGTTGGCAAGCTATCATTGGAGTTCCAAGGTGAGGTCGGCAGCGCGCGAGTGGGGCAGAAAACGCGAAAGAGAAGAGAGGAACCGAGCTAGCTAGAGTTGTACTAATTCCTCTTTTTGATGTGTACTAATTCCTATTTTTGAAGTTGGATATCGTCTAGAGTTGTAGGCTCCTTGATCATGCATGTTTGGGGCGTAGCATACATCGGCAAGGCCTCATACTCTGACGATATCCATCAGCAAAACGAGAAATTAAACACGTATTAATTGGTTGAACATGTTTGGGGTGCATGCAAGTTAGACATAGAAAAGACCTCAGTCACGTTTGACAAAATTAACATGCATACCTCAAACAAGACGATCTTTCAACAAAAAGAGAAAACACACGTATAAGCGGGCGTGTGGAGATGATCGGACGCTAGAGGAAACCGTGCTTATGAACTGGTCGGTGGCCCCGGTTTACTCCAAACCGCAGTTTGCATCCTCTCGGTCCCAACGGCTCGACGCGTCCCATTGGCATAAGAGAAAATTAACATGTGTACGCCACACGTCCGACTATCCGAGCATTAGTGCTTTGTCGTGATCATGTATGATGGCCAGACATGCATGCGTGCTTTTGAAAGGGAGCCAGCGAGGTCTCCATCATGTTTCATGCATGATTGATCACTTGTTGAAGAGGATTTGTGATGTTGATTTTCTTGTTTCATGATGACATTTCTCTTGTTTTGTAATGTTCTATGTTACTGAACTAAATGTTGTTCGTCTATTCCATATGTTATTTTCTTCTCTGTCTGTTGTCTAATGAACTACGTACTCCGTATTTGTGTTCTATGTGTAACATGCATTGCAAGACCTCGATCCACGATCATGTTAAATTGATGGTGTTATACAAGTGTTTTCTCTTTTTGTTGAAAAAACGATCATTATGTTTATTATTTGTATATTATTAATTAATATACATTAGTAAAATAAATAATTAATATATAAATAAATATTATCATATGAAATATAAACATGGATTGTCCAATCCAACCTACGAAACAAAAACTTTTTGATCGTCCAGTACATCCAATGAAACATCAACTAGCATGGATCGAGATCCAGTATACAAAAACATGGATGATCCTATCGAATCCAACTTTGACAACAAAAAAATGCACGTACGCAACGGTCGTTCATTAACAGATAATACAAATATATAGAACCGATAGTTCATTAAATAACAGACAGAAAACAAAATAACAGATGGAACAGAGGAACAATGACATTGAGTTCATTAACATAAAACAATACTACAAAACAAGAAAAACAACATCACGAAACAAGAAAACCAACATCACGAACCCTTTCTTCCTCCTCGCGCCGAGGGCGCGCGCGCGGCGCCGCCGTGGCGGTGCTCGCCGGAGATCTCACCGCTGGCCTTTCCAGTGCGCCAAGCTTCACCAATCTTGCCGCTTGGGGGGTTTTTCACCACGCGGAGCACGTCGGTGTTGCCCCCGGGGCTTGCCGATGGCTGGAAACGGCGGTGCGATGGTGACGTCGGTGGCCGCAGCTGTGGCAGGGTAGAACTCCCTTATATCTAGCTCAAACGACTTGGTTTCTCCTCCAAAAGCTTTCTTGTGCCTTGAGGATCATGAACCAGGACTAGGAAATTAAGGAGAAAAACGGCTGGAAACTAGGAGCTCGACGGTGAATCGCGGCTTTCTCACAGGCGGCGACCAAAACTCGGCTATCTCGATCGGTCATCACTCTTCGATGGTTTTCAAATCTTTTCGATCCGGAGTGTTCGCAGGGATATAGGTAAACTATCCCCAAACTATGGTCAAGAATTATTAGATGTATACAATGAATTAAATCCATGACCTAGAGACATAGGTATGAACTATCATCGGGGAAACTGGCAATAAAGATGCTACAAGGCATGGCATGGCTTGAAACTTGGTGAGCATGCTTAAGGCGCGATAACACATCTTTCCCTTTATAGAAGTCGGGGCCTGTAGAGGCTTCCTCCGGCTTGTTGATGGTGGAGTAGGGGCGGGTCTCGGCAGCTTCACCCGCGGTCGTCGGGAAACTGCGAAATACCGCCCAACCGGTTGAGGAAACACCGAAACAAAAGGTTGAGAAGGTGCACAATCAAGTTGTGAACAACTTTGCTAAAGGACTCCTGATCGATCCTTGCCTAGTTGGCAAGCTATCATTGGAGTTCCAAGGTGAGGTCGGCAGCGCGCGAGTGGGGCAGAAAACGCGAAAGAGAAGAGAGGAACCGAGCTAGCTAGAGTTGTTCTAATTCGTCTTCTTGATGTGTACTAATTCCTCTTTTTGAAGTTGGATATCGTCTAGAGCTGTAGGCTCCTTGATCATGCATGTTTGGGGCGTAGCATACATCGGCAAGGCCTCATACTCTAACGATATCCATCATCAAAACGAGAAATTAAACACGTATTAATTGGTTGAACATGTTTGGGGTGCATGCAAGTTAGACATAGAAAAGACCTCAGTCACGTTTGACAAAATTAACATGCATACCTCAAACAAGACGATCTTTCAACAAAAAGAGAAAACACACGTATAAGCGGGCGTGTGGAGATGATCGGACGCTAGAGGAAACCGCGCTTATGAACTGGTAGGTGGCCCCAGTTTACTCCAAACTGCAGTTTGCATCCTCTCGGTCCCAACGGCTCGACGCGTCCCATCGGCATAAGAGAAAATTAACACGTGTACGCCACACGTCCGACAATCCGAGCATTAATGCTTTGTCGTGATCATGTATGATGGCCAGACATGCATGCATGCTTTTGAAAGAGAGCCAGCAAGGTCTCTATCATGTTTCATGCATGATTGATCACTTGTTGATGAGGATTTGTGATGTTGATTTTCTTGTTTCATGATGACATTTCTCTTATTTTGTAAAGTTCTATGTTACTAAACTCAATGTTGTTCGTCTATTCCATATGTTATTTTCTTCTCTGTCCGCTGTCTAATGAACTACGTACTCCGTATTTCTGTTCTATGTGTAACATGCATGTGCAAGACCTCGATCCACGATCATGTTAAGTTGATGGCGTTATACAAGTATTTTCTCTTTTTGTTGAAAAACGATAGTCATATTTATTATTTGTATATTATTAATATACATTAGTAAAATAAAGTATTAATATATAAATAAGTATTATCATATGAAATATCAACATGGATGGTCCAATCCAACCTATGAAACAAAAACTTCTTGATCGTCCAGTACATCCAATGAAACATCAACTAGCATGGATCGAGATCCAGTATACAAAAACATGGATGATCCTATCGTATCCAACTTTGACAACAAAAAACGCACGTACGCGACGGTCATTCATTAACAGAGAATACAAATATATAGAACCGATGGTTCATTAAATAATAAACAGAAAACAAAATAACAGATGGAACAGAGGAACAATGACATTGAGTTCATTAACATAAAACAATACTACAAAACAAGAAAAACAACATCACGAAACAAGAAAACCAACATCACATACCCTTTCTTCCTCCTTGCACCGAGGGCTCGCGCGCGGCACCGCCGTGGCGGGGCTCGCCGGAGATCTCGCCGCTGGCCTTTCCAGTGCGCCAAGCTTCACCAATCTTGCCGCTTGGGGGTTTTTCACCACGCGGAGCACGTCGGTGTTGCCCCCAGGGCTTACCGACGGCTGGAAACGGCGGTGCGATGGCGGCGGCGCTGGCCACAGCTCCGGCAAGGTAGAAGTCCCTTATCTCTAGCTCAAACGACTTGGTTTCTCCTCCAAAAGCTTTCTTGTGCCTTGAGGATCATGAACCAGGACTAGGAAATTAAGGAGAAAAACGGCTGGAAACTAGGACCTCGATGGTGAATCGCGGCTTTCTCACAGGCGGTGATCAAAACTCGGCTATCTCGATCAGTCATCACTCGTCGATGGTTTTCAAATCTTTTCGATCTGGAGTGTTCGCAGGGAGATAGGTAAACTATCCCCTAACTATGGTCAAGAATTATTAGATGTATAAAATGAATTAAATCAATGACCTAGAGACATAGGTATGAACTATCATTGGGGAAACTGGCAATAAAGACGCTACAAGGCATGGCATGGCTTGAAACTTGGTGAGCATGCTTAAGGCCCAATAACACACCTTTTCCTTATAGAAGTCGGGGCCTGTAGAGGCTTCCTCCGGCTTGTCGATGGTGGAGTAGGGGCGGGTCTCGGCAGCTTCACCCGCGATCGTCGGGAAACTGTGAAATACCGCCCAACCGGTTGAGGAAACACCAAAACAAAAGGTTGAGAAGGTGTGGAAGCAAGTTGTGAACAACTTTGCTAAAGGACTCCCAATCGATCCTTGCCTAGTTGGCAAGCTATCATTGGAGTTCCAAGGTGAGGTCGGCGGCACGCAAGCAGGGCAGAAAACGCGAAATAGAAGAGAGGAACCGAGCTAGCTAGAGTTGTACTAATTCCTCTTTTTGATGTGTACTAATTCCTCTTTTTGAAGTTGGATATCGTCTAGAGTTGTAGGCTCCTTGATCATGCATGTTTGGGGTGTAGCATACATTGGCAAGGCCTCATACTCTGACGATATCCATCATCAAAACGAGAAATTAAACCCGTATTAATTGGTTCAACATGTTTGGGGTGCATGCAAATTAGACATAGAAAAGACCTCAGTCACGTTTGACAAGATTAACATGCATACCTCAAACAAGACGATCTTTCAACAAAAAGAGAAAACACACGTATAAGCGGGCGTGTGGAGATGATCGGACGCTAGAGGAAACCGCGCTTATGAACTGGTCAGTGGCCCCGGTTTACTCCAAACCGCGGTTTGCATCCTCTCGGTCCCAATGGCTCAACGCGTCCTATCGGCATAAGAGAAAATTAACACGTGTACGCCACACGTCCGACAATCCGAGCATTAATGCTTTGTCGTGATCATGTATGATGGCCGGACATGCATGCATGCTTTTGAAAGAGAGCCAGCAAGGTCTCCATCATGTTTCATGCATGATTGATCACTTGTTGATGAGGATTTGTGATGTTGATTTTCTTATTTCATGATGACATTTCTCTTATTTTGTAATGTTCTATGTTACTAAACTCAATGTTGTTCGTCTATTCCATATGTTATTTTCTTCTCTGTCCGTTGTCTAATGAACTACGTACTCCGTATTTGTGTTCTATGTGTAACATGCATGTGAAAGACCTCGATCCACGATCATGTTAAATTGATGGTGTTATACAAGTGTTTTCTCTTTTTGTTGAAAAAACGATCGTCATATTTATTATTTGTATATTATTAATATACATTTGTAAAATAAAGAATTAATATATAAATAAATATTATCATATGAAATATCAACATGGATGGTCCAATCCAACCTACCAAACAAAAACTTTTTGATCGTCGTACATCCAATGAAACATCAACTAGCATGGATCGAGATCCAGTATACAAAAACATGGATGATCCTATCGAATCCAACTTTGACAACAAAAAAAC
This sequence comes from Tuctoria greenei, assembly GCA_036927565.1. Taxonomy (NCBI): domain Eukaryota; kingdom Viridiplantae; phylum Streptophyta; class Magnoliopsida; order Poales; family Poaceae; genus Tuctoria; species Tuctoria greenei. The sequence continues at coordinate 121,871,885 of JAYESD010000005.1, forward strand.
GCACGTACGCGACGGTCGTTCATTAACATAGAATACAAATATATAGAACTGGTAGTTCATTAAATAACAGATAGAAAACAAAATAACAGATGGAACAGAGGAACAATGACATTGAGCTCATTAACATAAAACAATACTACTACAAAACAAGAAAAACAACATCACGAAACAAGAAGACCAACATCACAGACCCTTTCTTCCTCCTCGCGCTGAGGGCACGCGCGCGGCACCGCCATGGCAAGGCTCGCTGGAGATCTCGCCGCTGGCCTTTCCAGTGCGCCAAGTAACTGACGCGCCGCACGAGGTCTGCGGAGAAGTTAAGAAGCCGTGGTGCAGGGACGCGTGCGCGACGTTGCACATGGATACAAGAGAGATGGAAGGATCTCTGAAGATCGTCTTTCACAGTGGTTTAATTGCGCCGCATGAGGTCTGCAAAGAGTTCAATGCGCGGGAAACAAACCGCTCCCTCGTCTACTCCGCACAGACCATATATAAGGCGCGTCGTCGGTTATGTACAAGCACAGAACTTTTGCACTCCTTTCTTCTTCTTCCATCGTTCCACCTCCTAGCCCGGCGCCGACGAACCACCACAGCCATGACCAACCTTCCGCCTCCTAGCCCACCGAGGCAGCCACCCTGCAAGCAGATATGCTGCAGCTCCCCCGAGAGGGTGAACGACGACCAGCGCCTCATTATGGCGCGAGAGGTGTACAACAGTACGTCTCGGGCCTTGGACGGCTTGGGTATTGGTACCCTTCCCGAGTTTCTGGGAATGGATACCACCGGCCACTACCTTTACGCCCTCACAGGTGTGGCCGATCGCCTGGACATCTTGTTCGGGACGATGGCCCAGGAGCTCGGCCTCGAGGGCCGTAGTGCCCTGGTGGCGGCGACGGAGAGGAACTTCCGTCGCGGCGGGGTTCCACCGCCGGTGCAGCCGGAGCAATCGGCTCAGCCGGAGCAGCTGGCCCACTCTCCTGCGGCATCGTCGCTGGAGGAGGAGGAGGAGGAGGAGGAGGAGGAGAAGGAGGAGGAGGAGGAGGACGACGACGATGATGATGACGATGACGACAACGATGATGACGACGACGATGACGACGGCGACCACCACCACGACGACGATGATGACGACGACGAGGAGGAGGAGGAGGACCGCTTGTCATGGTTTGAGAAGTTGGGGGAGAGGGTGGAGGAGGCGGGGCCGACAGAGTAGTTTTAGGAGTTCTTGTACATATTTCTTTTGTAGTTTTAGGAGTTCTTGTACATATTTAGCTTCAATTCTGTTCTTGTACATATTTCTTGTGTTTTGTAATATATATGTGTTGTCAATGAATACTGGTGTGTTAGAATTTCTGGATTTCAATCAAGTGAATGTGCTCTAAGTTTAGTGATGTGTTAATCTGTCACAAGTGAACCGAGAAAAACAAAAGATCTTAGGGTTTGAAGCTCGTCTCGATTTGTAATTGCAAAGCTAAAGAAGACAAACAATGACTTTAAGCGCGTCTCGCATCACTTTTTGATCGATGGACATCCGATCTTTCGCCCATCGTTGTCTCCTATTTGGGTTTCTTACGTAGTGTAATTGGTTGATCATGTTTGCGGTCCGTGCATGTTAGACATAGTTAGAATTAAAACACCTCGGTCATGTTTAACAACACTAACATGCATGCATATATATATACCTCAAACAGTACATGACGATCTTTCAACAAAAAGAGAAAACACACGTATAACATCATGAAACATAATCGTGGATCGAGGTCGCACATGCATGTTGAACATAGAACAGAAATAGTATTAGACAATAGACAGAGAAGAAAAGAACATATGGAACAGGTGCGAGGGATTAGTCCCACCACGGAAAGTTGAGGTCGGTGCACCGACGTTATAAGGTATGGCACACAGTTGCAATTAAAAATCCGAATGAAAGTAATGCGTGCAGGACTAGGTCCATGTTCGCTGCAAGGCGTCCGCTGGCACGGACGCGCGGTCACGAAGTTGGCTTAGGCGTGTACGGACGGATTTTTTTTATATAACGAAAAAATTGTTTTTCCCCGCGTGTAAATTTACTCCTAAAAAACTTCCACTGAAGCCGATGGGACGGTCGAGCCGTTGGGACCGAGAGGATGCAAACCGCGGTTTCGAGGAAACCGGGGCCACCGACCGATTCATAATTAAGCGTGGTTTCCTCTAGCGTCCGATCATCTCGACACGCCCGCTTAGACGACGACCCGCTATAAAGGCTCACCGTCCTCTTGCTTCTCCGCCGCACCACTCCTTAGATCCTAGCCTCTAAACTTCTCCCCCCGCCACCATCGACCACCTCTCGCTCTTTCTCTGCACCTCCGTTGCCACACAAATGGGTAGCCCTGCGCTGAAGCGCTCTAGGCCATCCACGTCCTCCGAACCTCCTTTTCCGTTTCCATCGCCGCCGACAATGCTGGTGGAATTGATGGCGGGGCCGCATCTCCGCCCACGGCGCCTGCACTTCCTCATCCCGGTTGGGTTGAGCAGACTCTCAGACTCCTCACTGACCGCATCGACGAACTCGATTGGCACCTTAAGGTGGCCACTGACGCCAAGTCCACCGCTGCTCATAGCGCACTAGCGCTAGTGGCGCGGAAGGTCTTTCCCGACACAGATCGCTTGTGTCGCCGTCTGGGTCTTGAGACCCTTCCCCTCCACACGAGCATGGACACCACGGGCCACTATTGCTACAGGTTGATGATTGTGGCCGGTCGTCTCGATGCACTCCACGAGACGATCGCGGAGGTTGCTAGGGTAGAGGGTCTCCTGAAGATTCTGCACTGCGTCGCTGGGAAGCTTCAGACTGTGACGAAGGTTGAGGAGTATGAGGCGGCTTGGGCAGTGGCGGCAGCGGAGGAGGCGGAGCAGGAGGCGTCTCTTGAGGCGGAGGTGGACGCGGCTATGGAGGCGGCGGCAGTGGCGGAGGAGGAGCAGGAGGAGGCGGCAGCGGTGGCGGAGGCGGAGGCAGAGGCGACAGCAGCGGCGACAACTGCGGAGGAGGAGGAGGAGGAGGCGGCACCGGCGGCGGAGGCGGAAGAGGCGGCAGCAGCGGAGGAGGAGGACGTGGTTTTCTCCCAGTAGAGTAGTATTAGGAGTAGTTTATCTATTTCGTGATCTCTGAGTAGAGTAGTATTAGGTGTAGTTTATCTTGTTATTGCTGTCTACTACGTGTTTTCCTATTACTTGTTTGTTAATGAAATATGTCTTTATGTTCATGAACAATGTGTTCTATATATGCAGTATCAAAAAACTTCTTTTATCGAAAACATCTCCTATATGTTTGTAACTTGGGACCGTCTATATTTCATGTGGCTGAATGAATGAAATCCGGTAAACATTATCGTTATAAGTAATAGAACTAACAACAGACATGATGCATAATTAATTTGATTAGGAAATTACGTCATCTAAATTGCTGACTAGTCCATCGCCTGATGCAACAGGTGCATGAAAAGTACTTTATCTGTTGTAACTAGTATCCGATGACATTGTTGATATATATATCGTATGTACCTGTGATACTCGTATCACAAGCGGCTTTAGATCGACGGCCTAAAGATTAGACATCACAGGGGAAAATGTTTTTTTTTTGTAGTAGTAGTATATACTCTGTATATGTTATCATTTCATTGCGACGAATGTTATATATAAATGCTGATTGTTTACTTTTTACTAGACCATGGATTTGTCGTCCTCCTTTCGTGGACTTGGGTGTTCTGTATTTGCATGTCGTTTGCATTAGCACAATGATATATTTGGCGATTCATATTTTTGTTCGTATTTTTTTTGGAATGTCCCACTACCACATGACTGCTTTTACATCTCCATGAAAACAAAGATGAACGGCAGGTAGCGGTCCCACGGCAAGGCAGCAGTCCGAAGAGGTCTACCCCTCTAGCTCTAGGTAGACGTACCGGTGAAGAGTAAAACTATGTGCAGGAATCGTCATGACATTACATGAATTTAATCACGATTGCATGCGTGTAGAGGGGCACGGCGCCAAATTCTGCACGCCCTCAAAAAAAATTTCGTTCTTCTTGGCGCGCACAATTGAGATTTTCACAATTGAAACTTCACTCCGTGCGCCCAAAATTCCAGTACCGCCCATTTGTTGCTAGCCACGACGAATATAAATGTGCGTCTCCCTCTAATCCCGTAGTGGCCTCCGTTCCCGGCACACATGTTCTCCTCTTAGTGTTGTGTTCCAAACTTGCATTCCAAAGAAATTCCCGTGTGAGTGGTGGTGGTGACTGTGGGTACAATGTCGAGCGACCAAGTTTGACGGGCTCTACCGAACCACTTCGTCGCCGACCCCGCCCTGCGACATCCCGGACTCCAGTTTTGTGCTACGTAAGTTCTACACGATCCATGCCGTCTTTTTATAGAGCTACTCCCTCCTTATCGCTTTAGTTGTCGTCCCAACAGCTGCAACCAGTTCATTCCTAGTTGTCGTCCCAACTCCTTATATGCTCTTATGTTTCATGAATGTCTAGTATAAAATTTGATTAATGGTGCAATCGTGCAATTAACTATCCTCAATCGTTAGATCTGCATCCTACAGTTGATTCATCTTTTTATTTTACCCTAGCATCTGATTGCATTCTACTTGTTTCCATATATAAAATACACTACACCTCTGCCCCGAAATAAATGTCGCTCCGACAGTTTATGGTAGTGTATTCCTAGTACATTTCCATATCAGGAAAGATAACTATTATAAACCGCATGTACTATGTAATTTCTTGATTTAGAAGTAAATGACGTCAGGGTTATCTTATCAACCACTCCCAATGATGTACTCTCATTCCTGTGTTCCAAACTTGTATTCCTAAGATTTTCAGTTCCCACGGTTTATACACGTTTTTCTTGTTTTTCTTTCTCGGATTGTACGGTTTTTTTCCTGCTCCTTCATTTCTAATTCCTCCGTTCAAAACACACATTCAGTTCATAGCAACCACACCGCCCGATCTAAAATACACATCCTCATGTAATCTGACGTTATCACTGTTACTTACTATATATACTCTTTACTTTAGGAACAAGACAGCAAACCGTCATGTTGTCTACAAGTAATTGTGATGGGCAACAAGCACCTGGTATAACTATAAATGTTTTTACTATCAAAATACAAATATTTATAACACTTTAATTCCTTTGCATCGTATGCAGAGAATATTGCAGCACCTGACGCTCAGGAACCCCGAGATTCGTCATCCTATGCTGGTACTATGAGTATAAATATGTACCGGGCTCTACTAAATATTTTAGCATTGCGATTGTAGTTTCCTAGTCCCAGTTAACAGTTAATCAGTATATGTTATGGCGTGATTTATTGATGCCTACACATGCACGATGGGCTCTCTCGCCACCGGCCACTCCGGCACCGGCGACCACACCCTGCTGCTGCTCACTTCAGTGTCCTCCCCGACGCGTCTCCCTCCGCCATCGCCACGTCCCATCCTTCGTGTGTCATGATGACCCCGCCGCCCGCAAACCCCTGTCACCGCCGGTCACTCCAGCACCTGTAACACCCTCATTTTCATGCATCATGCCTTGCATACATTCATATACATGTTTAAAATTAACCCATAACAAGAGGAACAAGTTTAAAATTGATTTGGAGCAAAACCGCACTTAAAAATGTAGGAAAGTGCGGACTAGTCCGGTTTTGCTGAGGACTAGTCCGATTTCTCTCTGTCTAAAAACGGACTTGTCTGTTTTTGCTGCGGATTAGTCCGATATTTGCTTCTGGACAACTTCGGACTTGTCCGATCTTGTGCGGACTAGTCCAGTATTCCATGAATCCTTGAAGATTTGTTAAGTCCCTGGACTTGTCCGGACTAGTCCGGTGTTCCAGCGGACTTGTCCGTTTTCCTCTCTGTTCAAATTCGGACTTGTCCGGTTTTTGTCCAGACTTGTCCGATTTTCTCTCTGGACGACTTCGGACTAGTCCGATCCTGTCCGGACTTGTCCGATATTTCGCGACTCCGAGATTGACCTTTTGTTTTACGACTTGTTTCTTGGGTTTCACGTTAAGTGGGCCTAGGGACGTCGTGCCCAACTCTTTTAGAGCCCATGTGGGACTCTAAACCGGCCTCTACTCATCCCAAAACTTGAAATCCATCTAACCCTAGCCTCCACCTCTATATAAACAACCCCACCCCTTGGTTTGACATCTATTTGCCACTTTTCCACCCACCCAAACCCTAGTTCGTGGGGAGCCACCATCAAGGAGGGAGGAGAAGATCCCAAACAAGAAGAAGAAGAGGAGGAAACGAAAGAGGATCAAGATCTCCACCAAGTTTCGTCCTTCACCACCAATTCATCTCCAAGTTCATCACCAACCCTAGATCATCAAGATCCAAGTGTTATCTCCAAGTTTCTTGATTCATTGGAGTTCTAAACACCTGGTATACCTTCTATTCTCTTTTCCTTACGTGCATTCAACCCCTAATCTCCGAAATTACGTCGATCTAGAAAAGCCTAATCTGCCGATCTCGTCAAGTGCGGACTTGTCCGGTCCCTAGCGGACTAGTCCGATCTTTCTGGTTAAATTGTGATGAATTAACTCTAAAATTTGATCTAATCAACTCCACACCTGTATAAACTTGTTAAAAGCTATTAGAACTAGTTAGAGATCATTAAAAGCAATCTAGTAACAAGTTCTACCTTGCATTTGCATCAATCATGCATGTCATGTCATATTGAGTAATATTTGTGCACTCTTTGATTTTGTTTCTTGTCTTGTATGTTTATTGTGTGGATTAGACGGATTTGCGCTAGAGAGTGCCGCGGAGGATCTACAGCACCAGGAGTTTGAAGGCTTTGACCCTAATCAACAGCAAGAGCAAGGCAAGTGTCCTTGAAGCATATTGATCCTGTTTTAAAATAAATGTTTTGTTTGCAAAACTGCATGCTTGTGTCAATTTGATGGGAAATCCTATGGTAGGAAGTTTACTAGTTTGTTTGACAACCCTTGTCACCTGGAATTTACGGTAGAGAGTCGGGAAGGCTTTTACCTTTTTGCTTCGCTTAATCAACTGGGATGGAAAACAACACTACACATTTAATTATGCATCAATGATATTCTGGTTAACGTGAACTGGTTAATATGGTATTGTAATGGGTGATCTAAGCAAGCCTAGTATGTGGATGGGTTGGATGTTATGGTGGTTTGCTTGCTTTAGATCTAAGGACCGGTTCATGCGAGAATAAGCCAGGACTACAGTGCCACCACGAGGCCAAGTATGGGTGCGGCGTAGCTGATTAATTAGGGCTTTGCTAGTGCTGTTTGGACCATTGTGGATGCTCGGGGAAGGGGTAGTCGGATTGGGTTTGTTGATGATTGGAGGGACTACCCTGGGATCCGAATGGCTCAAGAGGGGGCCCTTGGTTGAAGATGTGCTCAGTTGGAGGCATCGCCACCGGTGAAACCTCAGTGGGGTCTAAATAGGCTAGTAATCCCTTTGTAAAGGCTATTTTGTGATCTCTTGGCCATACACCAAAGGAAGTGTAATTGGCATAAGGGAGGTTCTTTAGTCGCCGACGGGTGATGGAATCACAAACACGTGGGTAAAGAGGTACAAACTCTGCAGAGTCTAAATAAACTATCATGATAGCCGTGCTCCCGGTTATGAGCGCCTGGATGACCTACATGATTAGAGGAAATTGGAATTTGGGGTGGTTATGATTTGGTAATGGTTATGGATGGTTATGGATAAATTTCTGGTATTGAATATGGTTATTGACGATGGTGAAATCTGGAATTATTGATGATGGTAATGAATTCAGTTTGATATTATGGTATTACTCGTGATTATGGTGGGTTTACTTCACATACATAAGATATATTGTTTTCAAATGTTTTACTGCACTTTTCAGCACTTTGCCATTATTATTATCGTCATTTGAATCAGCCACATGTCGTACTTTCCACACTTGTTGAGTACGACATGTACTCACTCTTGCAATCCCCCCCCAACAGTTGCAGGTCAGGATTGGGAGCTTAATGGCGATAATGCGGAGTTCTAGGCCGTGTCTACCGTCAGCTTTGCCTGTGGTGTTATTGGAGCTGCGCATATACATACCCTGTCGCTTTTGCTGCATAGTTGCTTAGTTTGCTTAATTAGTTTATTTCCGCTGCATTAGTTGAACTTGTCATTAATATTCACTAGAGCTTGTATTCGAGGATAATCTGGCTTGTGTAATAAAACTTGATAATTAATCTTGTCTTGTGGTAATTTTCTGTATACTCTTTTGTGATTGCACTCGTGTATGTGTGATGAACATCCTAGGCACACATATGCGTTAGCTTGGTTCATTTTCGGAACCGGGCGTCACAGATTGGTATCAGAGCCACAAGTTGATCGTAGGATGCAGCCTAGATAGAATGGACACTTTAGAGCACATAGGAGCACTCAAGAATCGATGTGTTTTTGCATGGAGTGCTGTTTGCTATATATATTGTTTGCTTGTGTGCTTAATAGAGGATTTTGGGATGCCTTAGCATTGCCATGTCCACCTAGGCTAGTATAGCCAGTTGTTTAGTTTCATATCCCTTGATGCATATAGTTGGGGACGTTTTCTAATTCTTACCTACTGCTTTTCTTCAGATGGTGAGGACTCGCAACCAGAGGAATGGCAATGATGAAGAGGAGAACAATGGAGTGCCTCAGAACAACAATGGGCAAGGATCTACTCAGGGAAGTATCAACATCGAGCAGCTATTGGCCATGCAAAACCAGCTCATGCAGACCATGATACAGACTATGGGACAGCTGCAGGCTGGCAATATCAACAATCAGCCCCACATGCCTCCACCGCCACCCCCACCTCCTCATAACCGATTGGGAGAGTTTATGAGGACTAGGCCGCCAACCTTTGCTCAAGCTGCTAACCCTATGGATGCTGATGATTGGCTCAAGGCCGTGGAGAAGAAACTTGCTATTGTCCAATGCAGTGACCGGGAGAAGGTCCTATTTGCTTCTCATCAACTCGTTGGAGCGGCTGCGGATTGGTGGGATGCTTATTGCAATGCTCATGAGAACCAAGAAAGAATCACTTGGGCCGAATTTAAGGAGAATTTTCGTTCTCATTATGTGCCCGAGGGAGTTATGATCTTGAAGAGGCAATAATTTGAGAATTTAAGGCAAGGAAGATCAAGCGTGAGTGAATATCTCAATAAATTCACTCAACTCTCAAGGTACGCGCCTGAGGATGTTAGTCGGGACAGCCGGAAGCAATACTTGTTCATGAGGGGATTGAACAATGAAATCCAAGTGCAACTACTCAACTGCGATTATGCCAATTTTCAGAAACTTGTGGACAAAGCAATTGTGGTGGAGAACAAGATTCGTGAGATGGAGCAAAAAATCAAGAGGAAGGCGCCGTATCAAGGACAGCAACAAGGAAGTAATGTGCGCCCTAGCTTTGCGCCGCCCAATGCGCCTCATTATAGCTCCTCTATTCCTGCTCAGCGCCCTGGTTATGCACCGCGCCCAACTCAGTTTGTGCAGCAGCGCCCTGTTATGCAAGCACCTAGGCCTCCAATGCCTTATGAGCCTCGTGCTAATTTTCCTGCTGCAAATGTTCAAAACCAAGCTCGTCCCAACAATTCTGGTGGGGTTAAGAAGTGTTATACTTGTGGAGAAGCTGGACACTTTACGCATCAATGTCCTAAGTCAGGCCTTGGTCATGGAAGCAATGCACCGAGGCAAAACCCAAGACCCAATGGAGGAGCGCCACAAGGAAGCCGTGGACAGCAGAATTTTGCTTGTGGCAACGTGAACCATGTCTCTACGGAGGATGCTCAACAAGCGGATGATGTGGTCATTGGTATGTTTCTCACCAACTCCAACCCCGCGACTATGTTATTTGATTCTGGAGCATCGCATTCATTCATTGCATCAAAGTATGTTGCCAAGTATAGTTTGCCTATCTCTCATATGAAGTTTACTCTATTGGTTAAGTCTCCTGGAGGAGAGATGAGGACAAATATAATATGTCCAAAAGTAAGCCTTAGAATAAGGGGGGTATACTTCTCCGCCAACCTTATAGTTTTGGATTCTCAAGGGTTGGACATTATACTTGGTATGGACTGGTTGAGGAAGCACAATGGAGTCATTGAGTGTGCCACAAAGACGGTGAAGTTGACTAATGAGGAAGGGATCACCGTAGAGTTTGAAGCATCTCAAACCACACCGAAGCAATTGGAGCTGAATCATATGGACGGTGCCGCAATTGAGGAGATTCCGGTGGTGTGTGAATTTTTGGATGTGTTTCCAGATGAGTTGCCAGGTATGCCACCTGATCGAGACATTGAGTTTGTTATTGATTTAATACCGAGAACTGCACCTATAGCTAAGAGGTCGTATAGGATGCCTCCTATGGAATTAGCGGAGCTCAAGAAGCAAATTCAAGAGCAATTAGAGAATGGTTTTATTCGCCCTAGATCTTCATCTTGGGGAGCGCCCGTTCTATTTGTGGACAAGAAGGATGGATCCCAAAGGATGTGCGTGGATTACCGAGCTCTCAACGAGGTAACAATCAAGAACAAGTACACCTTGCCCCGTATAGAGGATTTGTTTGATCAGATGAAAGGTGCCTGTGTATTTTCCAAGATTGATTTGAGATCAGGTTACTTTCAAATGAAGATTAGACCATCGGACATACCCAAAACAGCTTTTAGAACACGGTATGGATCTTATGAGTACACCGTGATGTCTTTTGGATTGACAAATGCACCTGCATACTTTATGTACCTCATGAATAATGTCTTCATGGAGTAATTGGATAAGTTCGTTGTGGTGTTTATTGATGATATTATGATCTACTCAAAGGATGAGAAGGAACATGAGGAACACTTGAGGCTTACGCTGCAGAAATTGAGGGAGCATCAATTGTATGCCAAGTTCAGTAAATGTCAATTCTGGTTACCGGAAGTTTCTTTCTTAGGCCATATTATTTCCGGAGGAGGAGTATCAGTTGACCCAGGGAAGGTGAGAGATGTGCTTAAGTGGGAGCCGCCGCAAAATGTCAAGGAAATAAGGAGTTTTCTTGGAATGGCTGGATATTACCGTCAATTCATCAAGGACTTCTCCAAGATAGCCAAGCCTATGACGGAGTTGCTAATGAAAGGAAAGGCATTCCAATGGACTCAAGCTTGTCAAAACAGTTTTGAGAAGTTGAAGAAGAGGTTGACAACAGCCCCAGTTTTGGTATTGTCGGATGTAAGCAAGAGTTTCGACATCTATTGTGATGCATCGAGACAAGGGCTTGGATGTGTATTGATGCAAGAAGGTCAAGTGGTCGCCTATGCATCAAGACAATTGAAGAAACATGAACAGAATTACCCAACACATGATTTAGAACTTGCAGCCGTGGTACATGCATTGAAGATTTGGAGACACTATATTCTTGGACATAGGTGTGAAATTTATACGGATCATAAGAGTTTGAAGTATATTTTCACACAAACGGATCTGAACTTAAGGCAACGAAGATGGTTGGAGCTCATCAAAGATTATGATTTGGGGATCAACTATCATCCGGGAAAAGCCAATGTAGTGGCTGATGCCTTGAGTCGGAAAGGAGTAAGTCATCAACTCACGGTTCGAGAGTTACCATTCGAGTTATGTAAGGAGTTTGAACGGTTGAACCTCGGGTTTGTAAACGAGATGGAGATGATGGAGTTAAACCCAACCTTGGAGCAGGAAATTCGAGAGGCCCAAACCGCAGATGAAGAGATCAATGAAATCAACGAAAGGACCAAAGAAGGGAGAGAATTCAGATTTGATGAAGACGAACATGGTACCTTATAGCTTGGAAAGAGAATCATTGTGCCTAATGTAAAGCATATTCGGGAGACAATATTAAAGGAGGCACATGACTCACCTTACTCAATTCACCCAGGTTGTACGAAGATGTACAAAGACTTGAAGACTTGCTATTGGTGGGGTAGCATGAAGAAGGACATAGCCGAATATGTTGCATTGTGTGACGTGTGCCAACGAGTCAAGGCGGAATATCAAAGGCCAGCAGGGTTATTGCAGCCATTGAAGATTCCAGAGTGGAAGTGGGAAGAGATTGGTATGGACTTTATAGTTGGATTACCGCGAACCCAGTATGGCTATGATTCAATATGGGTTATTGTAGATCGGTTGACAAAATCAGCTCACTTTATTCCTGTCAAGACCACATATACCACCGCAAAGCTAGCAGAATTGTATATGGAGCATATTGTGTGCCAACATGAAGTACCGAAGAAGATAGTCTTGGATAGAGGTTCTCAATTTACCTCCAGATTTTGGCAAAAATTGCATGAAGCTTTGGGAACAAGGTTGAATTTTAGTTCAGCATATCATCCTCAAACGGATGGGCAAACCGAGAGGACCAATCAGATTTTGGAGGACATGTTAAGAGCTTGTGCTTTAAAGCATGGGAAAAGTTGGGACAAAAGCTTGCCATACGCGGAATTTTCATACAACAATAGTTACCAAGCAAGCTTGAAAATGTCACCATACAAAGCACTTTATGGGAGGAAGTGTAGGACACCTTTATTCTGGAATGAAGCAGGGGAAACTCAAGTATTTGGTCCGGATGTGTTGCAAGAAGCCGAAAAGCAAGTCCAAATGATTCGTGAAAACTTGAGGGCAGCCCAATCAAGACAAAAAGGCTATGCGGACAATAGGAGAAAGAAATTAACCTTTGAAATAGGAGATTTTGTTTACCTCAAGGTGTCACCAATGAGAGGTCATAAGAGGTTTAACATAAGGGGTAAGCTTGTACCTCGTTATATTGGACCATTCAAGATTTTGGACAAAAGAGGAGAAGTAGCGTATAAGTTGGAGATGCCAGCTCATCTTCCAGACGTACATGATGTCTTCCATGTTTCTCAGCTCAAAAAGTGCTTGAGAGTACTGAAAGAACAAGTGCCAATGGAAGAATTGGAATTAGAGGAAGATTTGACGTATGCCGAGCAACCGGTCAAAATCTTGGAAACTAAGGAGAGGGTCACAAGGAACAAGGTTATTAAATGGTGTAAAGTCCAATGGAAGCACCACACAGAAAAAGAAGCGACGTGGGAATTGGAGGATGATCTCAAGAAGGAATTTCCCTATCTCTTCTCTTCCGCGTCGAATCTCGAGGGTGAGATTCATTTTAAGGGGGGTAGGTTTGTAACACCCTCATTTTCATGCATCATGCCTTGCATACATTCATATACATGTTTAACATTAACCCATAACAAGAGGAACAAGTTTAAAATTGATTTGGAGCAAAACCGCACTTAAAAATGTAGGAAAGTGCGGACTAGTCCGGTTTTGCTGAGGACTAGTCCGATTTCTCTCTGTCTAAAAACGGACTTGTCTGTTTTTGCTGCGGATTAGTCCGATATTTGCTTCTGGACAACTTCGGACTTGTCCGATCTTGTGCGGACTAGTCTGGTATTCCATGAATCCTTGAAGATTTGTTAAGTTCCTGGACTTGTCCGGACTAGTCTGGTGTTCCAGCGGACTTGTCCGTTTTCCTCTCTATTCAAATTCGGACTTGTCCGATTTTTGGCCAGACTTGTCCGATTTTCTCTCTGGACGACTTCGGACTAGTCCGGTCCTGTCCGGACTTGTCCGATATTTCACGACTCCAAGATTGACCTTTTGTTTTACGACTTGTTTCTTGGGTTTCTTGGACATCGTTCCCAACTCTTTTAGAGCCCATGTGGGACTCTAAACCGGCCTCTACTCATCCCAAAACTCGAAATCCATCTAACCCTAGCATCCACCTCTATATAAACAACCCCACCCCTTGGTTTGACATCTATTTGCCACTTTTCCACCCACCCAAACCCTAGTTCGTGGGGAGCCACCATCAAGGAGGGAGGAGAAGATCCCATACAAGAAGAAGAAGAGGAGGAAACGAAAGAGGATCAAGATCTCCACCAAGTTTCGTCCTTCACCACCAATTCATCTCCAAGCTCATCACCAACCCTAGATCATCAAGATCCAAGTGTTATCTTCAAGTTTCTTGATTTATTGGAGTTCTAAACACCTGGTATACCTTCTATTCTCTTTTCCTTACGTGCATTCAACCCCTAATCTCCGAAATTACGTCGATCTAGAAAACCCTAATCTGCCGATCTCGTCAAGTGCGGACTTGTCCGGTCCCTAGCGGACTAGTCCAATCTTTCTGGTTAAATTGTGTTGAATTAACTCTAAAATTTGATCTAATCAACTCCACACCTGTATAAACTTGTTAAAAGCTATTAGAACTAGTTAGAGATCATTAAAAGCAATCTAGTAACAAGTTCTACCTTGCATTTGCATCAATCATGCATGTCATGTCATATTGAGTAATATTTGTGCACTCTTTGATTTTGTTTCTTGTCTTGTATGTTTATTGTGTGGATTAGACGGACTTGCGCTAGAGAGTGCCACGGAGGATCTACAGCACCAGGAGTTTGAAGGCTTTGACCCTAATCAACAGCAAGAGCAAGGCAAGTGTCCTTGAAGCATATTGATCCTATTTTAAAATAAATGTTTTGTTTGCAAAACTGCATGCTTGTGTCAATTTGATGGGAAATCCTATGGTAGGAAGTTTACTAGTTTGTTTGACCACCCTTGTCACCTAGAATTTACGGTAGAGAGTCGGGAAGACTTTTACCTTTTTGCTTCGCTTAATCAAATGGGATGGAAAACAACACTACACATTTAATTATGCATCAATGATATTCTGGTTAACGTGAACTGGTTAATATGGTATTGTAATTGGTGATCTAAGCAAGCCTGGTATGTGGATGGGTTGGATGTTATGGTGGTTTGCTTGCTTTAGATCTAAGGACCGGTTCATGCGAGAATAAGCCAGGACTACAGTGCCACCACGAGGCTAAGTATGGTTGCGGCGTAGCTGATTAATTAGGGCTTTGCTAGTGCTGTTTGGACCATTGTGGATGCTCGGGGAAGGGGTAGTCGTGGGTTTGTTGATGATTGGAGGGACTACCCTGGGATCCGAATGGCTCAAGAGGGGGCCCTTGGTTGAAGATGTGCTCAGTTGGAGGCATCGCCACCGGTGAAACCTCAGTGGGGTCTAAATAGGCTAGTAATCCCTTTGTAAAGGCTATTTTGTGATCTCTTGGCCATACACCAAAGGAAGTGTAACTGGCATAAGGGAGGTTCTTTAGTCGCCGACGGGTGATGGAATCACAAACACGTGGGTAAAGAGGTACAAACTCTGCAGAGTCTAAATAAACTATCATGATAGCCGTGCTCCCGGTTATGAGCGCCTGGATGACCTACATGATTAGAGGAAATTGGAATTTGGGATGGTTATGGTTTGGTAATGGTTATGGATGGTTATGGATAAATTTCTGGTATTGAATATGGTTATTGACGATGGTGAAATCTGGAATTATTGATGATGGTAATGAATTCAGTTTGGTATTATGGTATTACTCGTGATTATGATGGGTTTACTTCACATACATAAGATATATTGTTTTCAAATGTTTTACTGTACTTTTCAGCACTTTGCCATTATTATTGTCGTCATTTGAATCAGCCACATGTCATACTTTCCACACTTGCTGAGTACGACATGTACTCACTCTTGCAATCCCCCCCAACAGTTGCAGGTCAGGATTGGGAGTTTAATGGCGATAATGCGGAGTTCTAGGCCGTGTCTACCGTCAGCTTTGCCTGTGGTGTTATTGGAGCTGCGCATATACATACCCTGTCGCTTTTGCTGCATAGTTGCTTAGTTTGCTTAATTAGTTTATTTCCGCTGCATTAGTTGAACTTGTCATTAATATTCATTAGAGCTTGTATTCGAGGATAATCTGGCTTGTGTAATAAAACTTGATAATTAATCTTGTCTTGTGGTAATTTTCTGTATACTCTTTTGTGATTGCACTCGTGTATGTGTGATGAACATCCTGGGCACACATATGCGTTAGCTTGGTTCATTTTCGGAACCGGGCGTCACAGCACCGGCCGGCGCCCACGCCCTGCTGGTGAGTATATGTGATGGCCTGATTTATTGATGCCTACACGCGCACGATGGGCTCTCTCGCCGCTGCCACTCCGACACCGGCGACCACGCCCTGCTGCTGCTCACTTCAGTGTCCTTAGAAACGCGTCTCCCTCGACCATCGCCATGTTCCATCCTTCGCGTGTCATGATGACCCCACCGCCCACAAACCCATGTCGCCGCCGGTCACTCCGGCACCAGCCGGCGCCCACGCCCTGCTGGTGGTCACTTCACTGTCCTCCCCGACGCGTCTCCCACCATCTCCACGTCCCATCGTTCACGTGCCATGATGACCCCGCCGCCCGCAAACCCCTAGCCATTACGGCGTACCTACATGCTATGCCCCATATGACATGGCATACCCTGGAAAAAAATAGTCCAATATCATTAACCCTTGTCCACTAAGAAATGATAGTATCATATAGTTTAGAGATGCATGTACATGAGGGTTCATTGCTGGTTATATGATCTCAATTCCATTTTTTACACTGCCAAATGCGTTGTTGATGTCTGGTAATTAACTGAAAGTTGCCTAGAGGGGGGGTGAATAGGCTAATCGACCTGCAAATGACTGAATAAAACGAGATTAAATCACAGGGGGCGGACTAGTCCGGTCTGGGGGCGGACTAGTCCGGTCAGCCTGCGTGAAGAACCCTAAAAGGTGTTTCTAGCAAGTTTTAAGGGGATTTTCTCGAGGCTACAGGTGAGGATATGTTTAATACAAGTTTAGAATCTATCAACACAAGAGTGAGTCAAGTTTTAACAAGATTAAACAATGTGAGGCTCAAAACAAGACTAGCAACCCTAGAACGAAGTAAGTGACAAACAAAATGCGAAGAACACGGAGACACCAGGAATTTTATCCCGAGGTTCGATTCCACACAAGAATCTACTCCCCGTTGAGGAGTCCACAAAGGACCGGGTTCACCAACCCTTCCCTCACCAAGTTTACCGCACGGGCCTAACTTGGTTCTCCACTATCTCAAAGTGTGAATACAAGATTCGTTGGGGCTTCTCACAATCTGAGGCTCCCACACCACAAAGATGATCAACAACGCAAAACACACTCAACACACAGCTCACAAAGACTCAATGAGTGCAAGAGATCAAACCGGGAGCACAAGCGCGATGTTCTTCCTCTTCTCCACCTCACTAAACCCTAATCCACACAAGAATTAGTTTTAGAGGGAAAGTTGGCAAGAAAGAGGCTTAAGAGTGCTCCAAGTTGGCTGTGGCGGCGCTAGGGTTCGAGAGTGTTCAAGAGTTTTTTCAAAAGAACCCAGGGGACCTCTATTTATAGAGGTCCCATGCCCATACTGCTGACTTCAGCAGAAGGGCGGACTAGTCCGGCCTCAGGCCCGGACTAGTCCGGCCTAGGGGACCACTAACCTCTTGTCAGGCCCCGACAGCTGACACGCTATCGTCACACTACCCGCCAAAGTTCAAATTCAAACGGTAACTTCCACAACGGACTAGTCCGGTCACCACCGGACTAGTCCGATCTCACACAGAGCCTTTTGCCCCGTGTGAAAACGGACTAGTCTGAGGACCACGGACTAGTCCGGCCCGAAGGGCGGACTAGTCCGGTCCTTCCAGACTTAGTCACAGAACCACTTCCAACACACCAACCCGGACTAGTCCGGCCCCACGGGCGGACTAGTCCGTTCTCACTCAGGACCTCTTGGTCCGGTCTCAAACGGACAAGTCCGTGGTTTTGAGACTTAGTCCCCAAAACCAACTCACTACTACCCGGACTAGTCCGGCCACAAACGGACTAGTCCGATCTCAGTCAGACCCTTCTGGTCCGGCCGACAACGGACTTGGCCGGCCAGGGGCGGACTAGTCCGGCCACCTGCACGGACTAGTCCGGCCCTACTGCCAGACTGCTTATGCACTCTTTTCTCTTAAGGGGTTTGACCTCTAAAACACTTTGAGCTCCCAAACTTGATCTCAATGCACTTTACACACGCACCCTCCTATTTCTACGGCTAGTCTAACTCAACACGCTAGAAACCTTAGTTTCCACGCTTCGAGTTGACTCCGTTTCCTTCCTTTTCCTTTTTGAGGGTTTGCGTCTCCGATCGAGTCCACACCTGTGCTAAGATCACTTGAGCTCATTAGCGACTTAATTGTCGTCATCAATCATCCAAAACCCACGGGGAACCTAGATGCACTTTCAATCTACCCCTTTTTGGTGATTGATGAAACACATTAAGTCCTTCAACAATTAAGAGTATGGAAATTGGTTTTCATAACTTGTGTGCGTATGAATGACTCCCCCTCAATGTATGCAACATGTAAAAGAGGTGGAGGAGATCTTTCATACCCACACACGTTATGGTGGGGTGCCTACGTGATGTGCTCAACAATTGTGACAAGACATAAAGAGCATCAATATAATCAAAGGATTGACAATAAGAGCATTATATTGATATTAAGCAACATTAACAAGTCTTGCACAAATGTAAACATCCAAGAGCATGAATATATTACAAAACAAGTCCAACAATTGTGACAAGACATAAAGAGCATCAATATAATCAAAGGATTGACAATAAGAGCATTATATTGATATTAAGCAACATTAACAAGTCTTGCACAAATGTAAACATCCAAGAGCATGAATATATTACAAAACAAGTCCATAAATCACAAACACACCCACAAACGATTAACTCCCCCTTAACTCTCCCCCTTTGGCATCAAGGCACCAAAAAGGAAAAGAAGGGGGGGAACAAAGATCTACGAACTAGTCCTCGTCTTCGCCACTTCCACTCTCCGTGGCCTCGGAATCTTCGACGTCTTCCTCATGATCGACGGCGTCTTCGTCGTCGTCTTCGTCGGAGTTCCTTGCCGAGGGAGCAGCCCGAGAGGAGCTTCCATCCTCTTGGAGCTGGGCGAGCTCATCAGCGGTGAAGTTGGGGAATGGAGTGATCTCCCCATCACTCACCTCCGGAGAGGACATCGGGACCTCCAGCTTGTCGCACACCGCCTTAAGATATTTTTCTTGACGCTTGTGTGCCCTTTGAGCGCGGATCTCTTGCTTCCGGCAAGAAGTGAAGATCGCCTTGAAGCATTTGAAGAAGGCACTCATTGATTGAGGCGGAGGCAGAGACGGAGGTGTCACGGGGCGAGATGGAGGATCTGCATTCTTGCGACGAGGAGGAACAGGAACATTCGGGGGCTTCTGAGGACGAAGTGGGCGATGCGACACGTCCTTGACAAAGGTCACGCCCGACACCTTCTCAATGAGGCACATGATGTAGGGGGCATACCCGCAAGCACGGTTGGGGGTATGCGAGATGTTGAAGATATCGTCGAAGATGTAATCGACGAGGTTGAACTTCTCTTCCCCATCGATCAGAAGTAGCAGGTGCCTCAAGTTCCCTTGAATCACCCCAGCATCACCGTCCTTCGGTGCTATCGTCCTTCTGAGGATTCTGTTCATAATGCTGTAGAAGGGCTTGATGTTGCGGGCGAGACCAACATCAAATGGAACGTGACTTGGATACATATATGCCAGCTCTTCACGGTCCACGGCCTTAAGGTTAGAGATTATAATCTCATGATCCATGTGTGCCTCAAGCCCTAGAATCTTGGCAAACTCTGCGAAAGTGACTGAGTACTGCTCACCGTGTGTCATCCAAATAATTCTCCTGTCACCAGAGGTGGTGAAGTAGATGGTTGAGTAGAACTGCAGAATCACTTCGACGTTCCAGTCATACTTGAAACCCATGATCTGCTTGAGATCATGGCACTCAGCGGCTTCGATGACGGCATCAAAAGCAGAGTGTTGCTTTTTGGCCATGTAATCCCAGTCAACCCATTGAGCTTCTATTACCGGCTTCTTCATCTGCTGATAGACTAGCTGGTAGTAGTCACAATGGAAGTCACACCAGAATCTGGGATCTGCCGTGTTCCTCTCAAACTTGTAGACCTTCTCGGTCCTCAGCCTCCTGGCCTTTTCAGCCCCTTTGCCATGAAACACATTAGCAGACAATTCCTTCTGCCTGTTGGGGTTCCTTTCTGGTGTGTGAACTTCAAGGGGGCCAATGGAGGTGGCTTTCCCTTTCTCTTTGATCACAACACCTCCAGCTGCCTTCTTTGATGACATCTTGACAGCTGGCTTTTTCTTCTTTGGCTCGACAGGAGCCGGAGCCTTTCCCTTCTTAGGGTCACGCTCGACCCTGGGCTCAGGTTCCATTTGGGCTGGCTCCTTGCCCTTCGCCTTCTCGCCAACGGTGACGAGCTTCTTTCGCTTGGGGGCACTGGCCTCAGCAGCCCTGGAGTTGTGAGCCTCCCTGTCTTCCCTTTTCTTCTTCCTCAGCTCATTTAGAGACTCTGCGGTTGCTCGAGCTATGGCTTCTTCCTCATTGTAGATGCTCGCTGCAACTTTGGAGGCTTCGAGTGCTTTCAGCTGCCTCTCTTCCTTTGCCTTTTGCGCCTCTATGAGCGCAGCCTTGGTCCTTGCCTCGACAATTTGAGCTTTGGTTCGCCCCTCGGGGTTGGGACGAGGAGGGGAACGCTCCGAGTTCGACATGTTGTGAAAAGCATAAACGGGAAGATATGAGTTCAAGGAGATGGAAGTATTGCGGAAGAGGTCTCGAGAGAGGACTAGGATTAGGGTTTGCTCTGTGCAAACCGGACTTGTCCGCCCTGGGGGCGGACTAGTTCGCAGGGCGGACTTGTCCGCCAGGGGCCGGACTAGTCCGGGTTGCACAGGATAAACCCTAACCCTAATCGAATCATCGAAAAAACTTCGGATCAGCGCGCAATACTCCTAGGCTATGATCACAAGGGTATATGGAGCAATATCTATGAAGGTGTTCCTATCAAAAACCTAAATAATCAAAAATGAGGATAGTTTTTGAAAAAGCTAGAATACCTTCTTAAATCCGCGAGAATCGACGAAATCGACGATGGATTGCGAAGGTGAAGCGCGGGGAAATGATCCCTCACTCCCAAGGGCTCCAATGCACGGATTGGAATCGAGATTTGGTGGATGGAGCGAAAAATCGCCAAAAAGCGGTTGCTTGAGCGTGGGAGAGGGAGAGGCGCGAGTGGGAGGAAGAAGAGGGGTCTGGGCCGACCCTGGGGGTTTAAGCCCCCAAGGGCCGGACTAGTCCGGTGCCAGGACGGACTAGTCCGGTGCGCGGACCAGACACGGACTAGTCTGCCTCTGGACTAGTCCGGCCTCAGAGCGGACTAGTCCGGTATGCGGACTAGCCGCGGACTAGTCTGGACACGGACTTGTCCGTCCAAGGGGCGGACTAGTCCGGTCCGACTAGGCTGAAAAATTTTATTTTAGAGCTTTGCCCTCCAATCACTTGTCCTTTTGGACAACTAGCAATGCAAACAAGATTATTGAAGATAAACATGACACAAGCATGATCAATTTTCAAGAAATAGTTTTCTCAAACGGATTTTGAAGAGAAATCATGATTGAGAAGAGTTTTTCAAAAGTTTCTCAAAAGGGAGGAATGAGTTTTAAGCCACATTCCTAGAATCCAAAATGTTGAGCTCACTTCTTAGCTCACAGAAACGCTTCTCATCAAGAGGCTTGGTGAAGATATCCGCTAGTTGATGTTCCGTCCTCACATGAGAAATTACGATGTCTCCTTTCATTGAGTAATCTCGCAAGAAATGGTGTCGAATGTCTATGTGTTTGGTCCTAGAGTGCTCCACCGGATTATGGGCTATCTTGATGGCACTCTCGTTGTCACACAAGAGTGGAATGTTGCGCAAGTTAATCCCATAATCCCTAAGGGTTTGTCGCATCCAGAGAAGTTGTGCACTACAACTTCCGGCTGCAACATATTCCGCTTCGGCGGTGGATAGAGCAATAGAGTTTTGCTTCTTGGAGGACCAAGACACTAGAGATCAACCTAAGAATTGGCATGTACCCGATGTGCTTTTCCTATCGACTTTGCACCCCGCATAGTCCGCATCGGAATATCCAATGAGGTTAAACTTAGATCCTTTAGGGTACCAAAGTCCTAGGGAGGGTGTGTGTACTAGATATCTCAAGATCCTTTTAACGGCGGTCAAATGACAAGCCTTAGGTGCCGCTTGAAAGCGTGCACACATACACACACTTAGCATGATATCGGGCCTAGATGCACAAAGATAGAGAAGTGAACCAATCATAGACCTATATAACTTTTGATCCACACTAGGACCATCCTCATTTAGATCTAGGTGTCCATTTGTCCCCATAGGGGTTTTGATGGGTTTTGCCTTATCCATGTCAAACTTCCTTAGAATATCTTGTGTATACTTAGTTTGACTTATGAACGTCCCTTCTTTGAGTTGTTTTACTTGAAATCCTAGAAAGAACTTCAACTCACCCATCATGGACATTTCAAACCTCTCCGTCATTATCTTGGAGAACTCATCACAAAACACCTTATTTGTGGAACCAAATATGATGTCATCCACATATATTTGGCACACAAAAATATCTTCGTTGAAGTGCTTTGTGAAAAGGGTATAATCCGCTTTGCCTATCCTAAAACCATTTTCAACTAGAAAGTCTCTTAGGCACTCATACCAAGCTCTAGGAGCTTGCTTGAGGCCATAAAGAGCCTTTCGCAAATTGTAAACGTGGTTAGGATAGTCTTGGTCTTCAAACCCTGGAGGTTGCTCTACATAAACTTCTTCCTTGATTGGGCCATTAAGGAATGCACTCTTAACATCCATTTGGTAGAGCTTGAAGTCATGGTGAGTAGCAAAGGCTAGTAATATCCTAATTGACTCAAGACTAGCTACAGGAGCAAATGTCTCATCAAAATCCAATCCTTCAACTTGTGAGTACCCTTTTGCCACAAGTCGTGCCTTGTTCCTAGTTACCACGCCATGTTCATCTTGTTTGTTGCGGAACACCCACTTGGTTCCAACAACATTAGCTTGTGGGCATTTGACAAGCTCCCAAACCTTGTTCCTTTCAAAGTTATTGAGCTCCTCTTGCATGGCAACTACCCAATCCGGATCTCTTAAGGCATCTTCAACCTTATGGGGTTCCAAGGATGAGACAAAGGAGAAATGCTCACAAAAGTTTGCAACACGTGAACGTGTTGTTACTCCTCTTGTGATATCTCCTAGAATGTTGTCAACGGGATGATCCCGTTGAACACTTTGATGAACATGAGGATGCGGAGGTTGAGCTCTTGAATCACTTGCTTCATCTTCTTCACTTTGGTCTCCCCTTGATCCAAGCCTCCCCCTTGATCTTCATTCCCATTATTGTTTTGGGGAGAATCTAGTGGATCTCCAACTTGTCCAATGGGGATTTGACCTACTTCATAATGATGATGGTCACTTGGGCTTTGAGATGGTTCTTGTGGGCGAACATCTCCAAGTGCCATTTTCCTTAGAGCTTCTAGTGGAGGTTCCTCTTGATCAAGGGCATGTTGATGAACTTGCTCCACTTGAGAGCCATTGGTTTCGTCAAACACCACGTCACGTGCCACTTCAACAATTCTGGAGGATTTGTTGAACACACGGTATGCATGAGTGTTTGAGTCATATCCAAGCAAGAAACCTTCATCGGACTTTGAAGCAAACTTCGAAGTCCTAGGCTTCTTGTTGAGGATATAACACTTGCTACCAAAAACACGAAAGTAAGAGACATTGGGTTTCTTACCAACGAGAAGCTCATAAGGAGTCTTCTTGAGGAGGCGATGAAGGTACAGTCGGTTTATGGCATGGCAAGCGGTGTTAACCGCTTCCGCCCAAAACCAGTCCGATGTTTTGTACTCATCTAGCATTGTCCTTGACATCTCAATGAGCGTCCTATTCTTTCTTTCGGAGATTCCATTTTGTTGTGGAGAATACGGAGCGGAAAACTCATGCTTGATGCCTTCCTCATCTAGGAACTCTTCTACTTGCATGTTCTTGAATTCGGTGCCATTATCACTCCTTATAGCCTTTATCCTCAAGGTGAACTCATTTTGAGCTCTCCTTAGGAATTTCTTGAGGACACCGGGGGTTTCACTCTTATCATGCAAGAAGAACACCCAAGAGTATCTAGAGAAGTCATCAACGATAACTAGACCATACTTGTTGCCACCGATGCTAATGTAAGCAATGGGGCCAAAAAGGTCCATATGGAGTAACTCCAAAGGTCTAGTTGTCGTCATGACATTCTTAGAGGGGTGTTGAGCTCCTACTTGCTTTCCCGCTTGACACGCACCACATGGCCTATCCTTTTCAAATACCACATCCTTTAGGCCACGAACGTGCTCTCCTTTAAGGAGTTTTTGAAGGTTCCTCATTCCAACGTGGGCTAGCCTTCTATGCCAAAGCCATCCCATGTTGGCTTTTGCCATTAAGCATGTGTCAAGTTGAGCTTTATCCGTGGTAAAATCCACAAGATAGAGCTTTCCCTTGAGCACTCCCTTAAAGGCTATTGAGTCATTACCCTCTCTCAGAACATTCACACCCTCACTAGAAAAGACACACTTATATCCTTTATCACAGAGCTGTGATATGGATAGGAGATTATAGTCTAGGGAATCAACATGCAAAACATTAGATAAAGTATGCGAAGAGGAGATAGCAATTTTACCGGAGCCAAGGATTTTCCCTTGGCTATTATCCCCAAAGAAAATTCCTTCACTTGGGTCCTCGTTCTCCTCATACTCTATGAACATGCTCCTCTCTCCGGTCATGTGGTTGGTACATCCGCTATCCAACACCCATTTCGATCCACCGGAGGAGTATGCCTACAAAACAAGTTTATGCCTTCCTTTTAGGTACCCAAGCGGAGTTGGGTCCTCTCACGTTAGTAGTTAGGCATTTGGGCACCCATACGCAAGGCTTGGGGCTCTTGCGGAGTGGCCCAACATATCTAGCAAACACTTTGCCGTGTTTGTTCCTCTTTAGCACATAGGATGCATCAAAATCATGGAATAGAGGATGCGATTCAGATTTAGGCAATTTGTTGCTAGAGTATGAGTTCTTTTCAATTTTAGTTGGGGATGAACTCCCCTTAACAAAGACAATCATGTTTTTGCCATACTTGGAGGTTTTGGCGTTATGCCTTCCACCTCTAGTATAGCCAATACCATCCTTGACATGGGGAGGTCTTGTGTTGGTGTATGCACTTCGTGCATACGCAACCTTCTCCTTGTCAAAGATGGCACCCTTAGGTGCTTGCTTGCCTTGTGCTGAGTTGAGTTCATCCTTAAGCTTAAGGATTAAGTTAGAGCACTTGCAAGGCGGAGTTGCATTGGATGAGGCTTTTGAGACGGTTGAGCTCTTGGAGGAAGAGGCTACATTGTTCTTGAGAGACTCAACTTGAGACTCAAGGATTTTGTTAACTTTTGACAAGTTCCCAAGTTCATCCTTGAGCTCAATTGTCTTTTCCTCAAGACTTGAACACGTTTTCTTACTTAGAGCAAGTTCATGTTCCAATGCCTTGCTCTTCTCTCTTTCGAGCTCAAGGAGCTCATCAAGCTCTCGACATCTCTCCTTCTCAAGGATGAGCATGTCCTCTTGTCTATTGATGAGATCCTCCTTCTCAAAGATCTCATCCATAAGCAATTTCATCCTTCGCAAGGTGCTTTTGCTTATGTCCTTAAACATGTGTTCATTCTCACTAGCACTATCAAATTCGTCCTGAGAGGAGGTTGTGGAGGAGGGATGAGATGTTACCTTTCTCTTTCCCTCCCTTGCCATGAGGCAAGTAGGTTTGTAGTCGTCGTTGAGGTTGGGGAAGAGCTTGCTTCCCTTGGAGCTCCTCCCGATGGCTATGGTAGCCATCTTCTCCTCTTCTTCTTCGGAGGAGGACTCATCGTTAGAGTTCCACTCCTTCCCCAAGTGTGCTTGTCCGGAGGGCCTCTTCTTCTTGAAAATGTTCTTGTCTTGAGGCTTACCCTCCTTCTTCTTCTTCGCTTCTTCATGTGGGCAATCAGCGATGAAGTGCCCATACTCGCCACAATTGTAGCAAGACCTTTTTGATTTGGGCCTTGCTCTTTCCTTCCCTTTGCCCTCATGGTTGTATCCACCTTTCTTCCTCCTCATCATTCTCCTAAACTTGTTGATGAAGAAGGCCTCTTCCTCGTCGGTGTCGAGGCTCTACTCATCACTTTCCTCTTGCTCCTTTGAAGAGGGTGTTGCCTTGAGTGCAACGTTCTTCATCTTGGAGGCGGTGAATTTCTGAAGGTCGTTGTAGAAGAGCGCCTCCTTCTCCATGATCTCGTGGTTAATGATCCTACCAAGGACCTCCTCTGGGGTCATTTGAGTGAACCCCGGGCTTTCTCGAATCATGGAGCAAAGGGCGACGTTCCTAGGCATAAATGCCCGGATCATCCTCTTCACAACCTCGTGGTCGGTCCACTTGGTGCAGCCATATGATCGGCTCTTGTTGATAAGCACCTTCAACCAGTTGTACATGTCTTGGGGGGATTCACCATCCAAGATGGCGAATCTCCCAAGCTCTCCTTCGATGAGCTCGATCTTGGCCTCCTTGACCACCCGATTTCCTTCATGCGCCATCTTGAGGGTGTTCCATATGTCTTTGGCCACCTCAAGACCATCGACGCGGTTGAACTCATCTCTTGAGAGAGATGAGATAATCACACCAGCAGCTTGAGCGTTGCGGTGGATGAGGATGGCTTGTTCTTGCGTGATGTTGTCCTCATCCTTCGGGATCTCCACCCCGGTCATGACAATTTGCCACAATGCCGGATTGAGTGACACGAGGTGGATCTTCATGTTGTGTTTCCACATCCCGTAGTCGGTTCCATCGAATTGAGGAGGTTTCCCCAATGGGATGGAGAGGTAGTGGTTGTTGGCGGCAAGGCATTCATAGTTGAACCCTTGTCGGTTGTAGTTGACCCCGCCGCCACCACTTGATGAGCTTGACGGCTCAACCACAGCAATCTTCAACTTCTCCCGGAGCTTCGCCATGAGCTGGCGAGTCTCCTCATCATCCGTTGGCTTGTCTTGATAAGCCATTGTCTCCTCACGTGTCGGTTGAGAGTCGTTGGTCGACACCTCTTCAAACACCACTCCGGCCATCTCTCCGAGTTGTTAGACTCTTTGTGGAGAGTCCTGCTCTGATACCAATTGAAAGTTGCCTAGAGGGGGGGTGAATAGGCTAATCGACCTGCAAATGACTGAATAAAACGAGATTAAATCACAGGGGGCGGACTAGTCCGGT
This sequence comes from Tuctoria greenei, assembly GCA_036927565.1. NCBI lineage: Eukaryota > Viridiplantae > Streptophyta > Magnoliopsida > Poales > Poaceae > Tuctoria > Tuctoria greenei. Next base: position 121,899,093 of record JAYESD010000005.1, read on the forward strand.
CTGGGGGCGGACTAGTCCGGTCAGCCTGCGTGAAGAACCCTAAAAGGTGTTTCTAGCAAGTTTTAAGGGGATTTTCTCGAGGCTACAGGTGAGGATATGTTTAATACAAGTTTAGAATCTATCAACACAAGAGTGAGTCAAGTTTTAACAAGATTAAACAATGTGAGGCTCAAAACAAGACTAGCAACCCTAGAACGAAGTAAGTGATAAACAAAATGCGAAGAACACGGAGACACCAGGAATTTTATCCCGAGGTTCGATTCCACACAAGAATCTACTCCCCGTTGAGGAGTCCACAAAGGACCGGGTTCACCAACCCTTCCCTCACCAAGTTTACCGCACGGGCCTAACTTGGTTCTCCACTATCTCAAAGTGTGAATACAAGATTCGTTGGGGCTTCTCACAATCTGAGGCTCCCACACCACAAAGATGATCAACAACGCAAAACACACTCAACACACAGCTCACAAAGACTCAATGAGTGCAAGAGATCAAACCGGGAGCACAAGCGCGATGTTCTTCCTCTTCTCCACCTCACTAAACCCTAATCCACACAAGAATTAGTTTTAGAGGGAAAGTTGGCAAGAAAGAGGCTTAAGAGTGCTCCAAGTTGGCTGTGGCGGCGCTAGGGTTCGAGAGTGTTCAAGAGTTTTTTCAAAAGAACCCAGGGGACCTCTATTTATAGAGGTCCCATGCCCATACTGCTTACTTTAGCAGAAGGGCGGACTAGTCCGGCCTCAGGCCCGCACTAGTCCGGCCTAGGGGACCACTGACCTCTTGTCAGGCCCCGACAGCTGACACGCTATCGTCACACTACCCGCCAAAGTTCAAATTCAAACGGTAACTTCCACAACGGACTAGTCCGGTCACCACCGGACTAGTCCGATCTCACACAGAGCCTTTTGCTCCGTGTGAAAACGGACTAGTCTGAGGACCACGGACTAGTCCGGCCCCAAGGGCGGACTAGTCCGGTCCTTCCAGACTTAGTCACAGAACCACTTCCAACACACCAAACCGGACTAGTCCGGCCCCACGGGCGGACTAGTCCGTTCTCACTCAGGACCTCTTGGTCCGGTCTCAAACGGACAAGTCCGTGGTTTTGAGACTTAGTCCCCAAAACCAACTCACTGCTACCCGGACTAGTCCGGCCACAAACGGACTAGTCCGGTCTCAGTCAGACCCTTCTGGTCCGGCCGACAACGGACTTGGCCGGCCAGGGGCGGACTAGTCCGGCCACCTGCACGGACTAGTCCGGCCCTACTGCCAGACTGCTTATCCACTCTTTTCTCTTAAGGGGTTTGACCTCTAAAACACTTTGAGCTCCCAAACTTGATCTCAATGCACTTTACACACGCACCCTCCTATTTCTACGGCTAGTCTAACTCAACACGCTAGAAACCTTAGTTTCCACGCTTCGAGTTGACTCCGTTTCCTTCCTTTTCCTTTTTGAGGGTTCGCGTCTCCGATCGAGTCCACACCTGTGCTAAGATCACTTGAGCTCATTAGCGACTTAATTGTCGTCATCAATCATCCAAAACCCACGGGGAACCTAGATGCACTTTCATTAACGCAAGATTATATTCATGTTTCCGTTCTAGCACTTTAGGGCGACATGTTAACACGCAGAGCAAAATATCAGTATGCAATCCACCTAAATTTAATTCCTAGATCCACCACACTGTCCTAGCCTCGGGACTTGCTCCGGGGTGATATCAATGGATGCAGATCACCTGACTTATACGTTTTTACTGCACGCGATGCAGTAAAGATCCAACGGAATCACACTGTTGGATCTTTACTGCATCGCCTGAAGTAAAAACATAAGTCACGTGAGATCATCGGTGTGATCTGGACGTCGATCCACTACCTTAAATGTGGTCACTGCACTGCCAGACCGAACCCTAGCTTTGTTAAACATCGCAAGCTGCCCGCCTCATCTGTCTTGCATCCTCTACCTACTAATACTGCTGATGTCCATGACTCACCCTGCCACCAATTCGCCTCGAGACGCGCTCCTACTGATGTCGGTCAGACCGAACCGATAGTACTGCAGAGGATGAGCACCCGACGAACCTTCTCTTTCTCTAGCATCGCCAGCTACTGTCTTGCCTGCTTCGCAGCTGGACTGAATATCCCCTGCAGTACTACGGGTGTTGTAGCGCCACTGACTACTGTGTGATGCCTGATTGTAGGGTATGAACAGCAACAAAGAAGTCAACAAGTCGATGCATCGCCCAATATGGAGCAAAATGCTGTTGCGACGCGGTGTTCCCATGCTCGTATTCGCCGCACTCGCCCTGAAGATGGTAAAACATCAGACTTCTTCTTCTTTCACACTATTTGTACATGATACTAGGCCTGGTCAGTTGCTAATTTGCTTTAAACTTTTACCGTTTAAATGACACTAACAGAAGGAAAGAAGTTTGTAAGAGGGGTGTCTAAAGGACTTAAGGTTGCTAAATTGCGCTATCTAGCATCTGCAAATAGAATGAATGATCAGAATCGGAAGCTACAAATTCAGTGGTCCGATAGGTTGGGTGCTGCGGTTGGTCCTAATCAGCGGTACTTTGTCGATGATGTGGTTATTACAACAAAAAAAAATGCACCCCTCGCTTGTGTAAGGAAGTGGGCAGAGGTTGGCGATACTTCGAAGAGCGATATAGTGAGAGACATTCTGGTTAGTGTTGTGACACCCCACATAAGTATTTTTTTCTAGCAACCTCCATCTTGTACGTTTATAACAGTGTGATATACAATATACAGAATGCCTGGGACTTGGAGGACACAGATGATACCAGAAGAAAAATATTGAAGATTGCTGGTGAGCGCTACAAGGGGTGGCAATCAACATTGCATGCCACCTATAAGAAGTATTCGACCGATTAGGAACGTATACAAAACAAGCCTGTTGATGTAGCAAATTCCGATTGGTTGGCGCTTATGGACTATTTTGGGTTTGAGCGATTCAAGGTCAGCTAGCTTTCTAATACCTTCATATCCTACAAAAACTATTTGATAACACCCATTCATGAAATTAATTCTTAAAATTGCAGTCAATAAGCAGAACCAAGTCACGAAATCGAAGTACTCAAAAGACAAAACACTTGCTTGGCTTGAAATCCTATGCCCAACTTAGTTACGAGAAGGTATGAAAACTAAATCATGCTTTTACTTTGCACTGCAATCATTCAATCAAATTTTACTTGTATTTGATGTAGCAAGACCTAGAGACCAGAAAAGAACCCGATGACATAGAACTGTGGGAGGCAAGCCATGTGAAGAACGATCAATGGGCAAACGAGCAGGCAGAAGCTGTACATGTGAGAAACACTTCAAACAGTCCCCATTTAAATAAATATTTGCAATGTACATGTGACTTTTCTTTTTGTATATAGACCCAGAACGTGCCCAAATCAACGTCAAGGAAGCTGAGTTGGGAGTCCCGATCCCAGATGAGGAAAGAAACAACATCTTCCAGCTTACTTATATATCCGCAACCGGTTCTGGAGGATCACAGTTTTGGGGGCATGGTTATATGGCTAAACCTAATGTTTTTGAAAGACTGCGTATCTAGATGTCTGACTAGCTCGGCCAGCAAGTTCGATCCTTGCAAAATAGAAATGAAGACCTCAGCTCTCAGGTGCAAGAGTTGGAAGGAACAAATGATCATATGACCTCCCAGATGGATGGCTTCGTCCAGGCAAATGAACAGCTCAACCAGGAAGTCCGGGCTTTACATGATCAGATGGCAGCCAATTCTGCACGGCAAGAAAAGGAGCTAGCAGACATGCGCAGAATGATGGAGAGCTTGCAAAATCAACAACGGCTAGCAGCAACTCCACAAAAGGCTCCTGCTCGCACCAAGTCGAAGCCGGATGTTCAAGAAACTATTCCTAATACTACAACTCGTTGCGGTGCTATTTTAATGGGTGCAATGTTGCAAACTGAAAAAACTATAAATAACATCATCTCGCAACGACGCAAGGGTCCTTGAGCGTTGCATCAATTTTTGGAGGTTTGTTGTTAAGTCGACAGACGTATAGTGTGCGAATAAATTGATTTTATTGCCACTAATTTTGAAACCTGGTGCATTAGGATTCTAGTGCCGCTAATTATAAAACGTGGCATTAACAGATTATTGCAACAAAAATAAACTGTTGCAATAGGAAGCTAGCTATTGCCACAAATTATAAAACGTTGCACTACAAACATTTGGCTACGACCAAAAAAGCGTTGCACTAGACTGCTATTGCCACCACCCAGAGAACGTCGCATTACGACCCTGTTGCAACAGATTTGAATATGTTGCATTACGAACCTATTGCCACACATCAGAAATCGTTGCAACACAATATTGTTGCCACGGTTTTGAAATCGTTGCAATACCGTACTATTCGCCATGAACATGAAATCGTTGCAATACCGTATTATTGGCCACGGCTATGAAATCATCGCGATACCATATTATTCGCCATGAGTGTGAAATCATCGTGATACCGTACTATTCGCCACGGAAGTGAAATTGCTGCAACACCATAGTATTTGCCACCAATGTGAAAACGTTGCGATACGATATTATTCGCCACGAGTGTGAGATCGTCGCGATACCGTACTATTCGCCGCGGATGTGAAAACATCGCGATACCATATTATTCGCCACGAGTGTGAAATTGTCGTGATACCTTCGCCACGGATGTGAAATCGTTGCAACACCATACTATTCGCCACGAATGTAAAAACGTTGCCATACCGTACTATTCACTACGGATGTGAAATCATTGCAACACCGTACTATTCGCCGCGAATGTGAAAATGTCGCGATACCATACTATTCGCCACGAGTATGAAATCGCCGCGATACCGTACTTATCGCCACAGATGTGAAATCGTCGCAAATAATGTACTATTCGTTGCAATACGTTAAATCGTCACAATACGTTAAACCGTTGCAATACAATACTATTTGCCACGAACGTGGAGTCGTTGCAATACCATACTTTTTGCCACGAATGTGGCATCGTTGCAACACCGTTATTTTCGTTGTAATACATTAAATCGTCGCAATACGTTAAACCGTTGCAATACCATACTATTTGCCACGAACGTGGAGTTGTTGCAATACCATACTTTTTGCCATGAATGTGGCATCGTTGCAACACCGTTATTTTTGTTGCAATACGTTAAATCATCGCAATACGTTGAACCGTTGCAATACCATACTATTTGCAACGAATGTGGAGTCGTTGCAGTACCATACTATTTGACACGAATGTGACATCGTTGCAACACCGATATTTTTGTCGCAATACGTTAAATCGTCGCAATACATTAAACCATTGCAATACCATACTATTTGCCACCAACGTGGAGTCGTCGCAATACCATACTATTTGCCACGGATGTCAAGACATCGCAGTAACCTAGTGCCACGGCGGTTATCCCCACGAGTCGGAAAAACTATCGCGACGTTCTATTTCGTTGTGACAACAACATATCACGACGAATTTCAACCTATTGCAACGATTTTTTTCATCGCAATAAACCAGAATCCTGGTAGTGGAGACACCATCAACGGAAGTTGGCCAGCTCCGACCATGTTCCTAGGGCATTCTGATGCATCAAAAGTGATGGGTGTATCCATCCACTTCTGATGTGGTTCCGTCCTGGCAGCAGGAGCTACGGCGGCCATTTCTCCCGCATTATCTTGAGGACGCAGCAAGAGGTGATGTCCCAGGACCCTCTGTAGATAGTATTGAGGGTCTTCCGACACTCGTTATCAGAGACGTCAGAGTCATCATCGACTGTGTTGTACACAACCTTTAGGACCTTCTTGGGGTCCTGGAAGCCTAGCTCCATTTCAGCCGGAGCTTCGTCAACCTTTTGATTTCCTTCCCACTGACGGAAAGGAGCTTCTTGTCGGTGCTTGTTGTAGAGCTTGACAAGATTTTGGACCTCTCAGCAGTCCTCGAGAATGTGCTTGTCTGTCTTGTAGATTGGACACCACATCTTGGAACTACTGCCGTCTTCTGACGAAGGTCGAGGTCGTTTTTTGGGGCGCTGCCCCTGGCCACCTGGAGCTGCAGCAGCTGCAACAGTAGATGCATCGACCGATGGATTTTTCTTGCTGTTGGACTTTTTCTTCATTTTGCCACCTCCGGAGATAGTGGCTTCATCTTTGGAGGACTTTTTGTTAGCCTCCGGAGCTGGCTTTGAGTGCATTTCCCGGCCCTCTAAAGCCTGGGCATAGTTGTCAGCCAGTCTGAACAACTCCATGATGCTGGTGACTTTTTCGTCGCCAGCTTCTCCAACATTTTATTGTATCGGACGCCCTGTATGAATATGACAATAACAAAAGCATTCGAGATAGAGGTGATGGTATTGCGTACCTGAGAAAACCGCTGGATAAAGGATCGCAACGATTCCCCCATTGTTTGCTTTACAGCAAACAGGTCCAGTTTAGTGCATGGTCGGGTGTAAGAGCTCATGAAGTTTGCAGTGAACTGTTGACATAGCTCCGCCCAACTGTTGATGGAGTCGGGCGGAAGACTCATGAACCATGACCTGGCGGTCCCAATTAGAGCCATAGGAAAGTTGTTGGTCATTATGGCCTCATTGTCTCCTGCTGCGAGTATAGCAGTGGAGTAGATTTGAAGGAATTTGGCGGGGTTGACAATTCCGTCGAATTTTTTCGGCAGATGAGTTTGGAACTTCTGTGGCCAGCAGACCATGTGTAGGTGCATGGCTAAGGCAGAACAACCTTCTCCTACTCCCACTGGAGCAGGGTTGTCTCGAGCCTCTCGCGAGCATGGTCAATATGGGTGCGGCCGTCTTGCTGTCGGTAGCGGCGATCAAGCTCTGACCGCAGGTCATTTGTTGAAAGCCTTGACATGGTGTGGGTGCGACGCGCCCCGGAAGGCAGCGGCGTCACTTGTTGAGATACAGCACGCCTCCGGTGCTGTGATACGTGAGGACCAAGTCTCCCAGACAAGGTCCTACATTGAGTCGGTGCCTGCCCTGATGGGGGAGGACCTTGGTTGCTGATGGCATCAGCTGCAGCTGTAAATAGATGCTGCACATCAGCACGCAATTGTTCCATCGTACCCTGAGGTGCTCCGGGCGCTGGTGGGCGCTCCAGCAGAGTACGCGCAGCAATCAGTGCGTTCTTAGGGTTATTGTTCACCGATGCTGTCAGTACCCTACATATCGGGTACCCCACGATACCGCAACAAGAGTAGGAAAGTTTGACCCGTAAGAGTCGAAGGCCCTTGCTAGTCCCACATGTCACGCTGCACCGGACCCGCTCCCCTCGTATGGACGGCTCCCAGGGTAACACGTGTAAAATAAGCCCGGAACAGAACTCCCAACCAAGGGAAGCTCCGGCATGTACAACGGCCCCGGACCTAGCCCCCATCAGAGAGGAGCTCCAGTACTGACACGTGTACAACAACCCTGGACCTGCTCTCCCGCAAGGGAAAGATCCGGATCCGACACATGTGGAGCATCCGAACCTTCGTCACCAACGGAAATACAATCTAGACAAGACCGTTACAGACATTCAAGGATGGTTAAAGCGGCAGTTACAAGGTCTGATAATGTGTCATTAATACTATATTAATAACACACGATCAGTATACCATTAATAGCGGTAACGCTGCCATGAAGGCACATTACCACACCATTAATTGTACTTAATACTCTTTAGACAGTGTATTAGGTCATTAAGCACGCCAGGGCCACATGTCGGGCCAGGCCAGCTTTGTAACGGTCAGTCCTTAGAACTATAAAAGGGTTGCACCGCACGAACATGAGGATATTTTGGTCGAGGCCATCGCAACCTGACCATAGCGAACTCGCCCAATACAATGACACAAACCCCATGGATTAGGGTGTTAAGCTCAGCCGGCCCGAACCATGTAAATCTCTGAGGTCACCATCTTGATTTGGATCTTGTGTCCCCTAACCACAAAAGAACCTCGGCAGGCTGTTTCTCAACGGGTTCAGGGGAAGTGTCGTATTGCACACTTCGACATTTGGCGTGCCAGGTAGGGGAATTTGTTCCAAGATCATGAGATGGTGAATTCAGCTGCTGGATCATCCAACGGCAATCATGTTGAACAACTTGCAGGAGGCAACCCCTCCAATGTTCAGCAACCAGCAGGTGCCAACGCTTCGGCATGCGCTGTAGCACCATCTGCTCCAGCAAACATTGCCGATCAACGAGATGGGGCATCTGCATCGATCACTGCATCGACAAACAATAACCCCGAGCACGCGATCATTGCCGTGCGAGCTCTTCTGCAACATCCACCACCTCCAAGCGCACACTAGGGTGGTATGGAGCAGGTGAGGGCTGATGTTGACCATCTAGTCGCAGCTGCGGCTGCAGGCATTAGTAACCAAGGTCCTCCTCCTTCGGGAAGGGCACCTTCACAACAACGGACCTTATCTGGTCGGCTTGATCCACAAGCCTCTCAACAAAGGAGGCGTGCCACCTCCCAACAGGTGACTTCGTTTCCCCCTGGGGCGCGACGCACATATACCATCACCAGGATACCGACCTATGATCTGCGGTCAGAACTGGATCACCGTTACCGGCAACAGGACGGCCGAGTCCACATCGAGCGTGCTCGCGAAAGGAGAGAAGCTTAGGACAACCCTGCTCCTCAAGGAGTAGGAGGAGGTTGTTCTGCCCTGGCCATGCACTTACGTATGGTCAGGTGGCCACTGTGATTCCAGCCTCACTTGCCGGAAAAATTTGACGGGACAGTCAACCCCGCCGAATTTCTACAAATCTACTCTACCGCCATACTGGCAATGGGGGGTGATGAGGCTGTAATGGCCAATTACTTCCCCGTGTCCTTAACTGGGACTGCAAGATTCTGGTTCATAAGTCTTCCACCTGACTCAATCAATAGTTGGACGGAACTATGCCAGCAATTCACTGCCAATTTCGGGAGCTCCTACACCCGACCTGGCACTGAACTGGACTTGTTTGTTGTAAAGCAAACGTCGGGTGAATCGCTACGGTCCTTCATCCAGCGATTCTCTTAGGTACGCAATATCATTCCTTCAATATCGGGCTCCTCTGTTATTGTTGCATTCAGACAGGGTGTTCGAGATAAGAAGATACTAGAGAAGCTGGCTATTAAGGAAATTACCAGCGTCATGGAACTCTTTACACTACAGGAATCGCGACAATAGACGACGGCCAAAAACCGTCATCTATAAGAGCATTACCGTCGTCTATAGGTTATAGATGACGGTATATCGTTATAGACGATGGTTTTCGGCCGTCTACGATAATTTGTCGTCTATAACTTTATAGACGACGGTTACCGTCATCAATTAATTAATTGACGACGGCCCATCTTAGCTGTCGTCAATAATTTACTATACCCACGTGGCCGCGTAAAAACTTTATAGACGACGGCCGCATCTGGACCGTCGTCTATAATGACCGCTATAGACGACGCTGTAGTACTACCGTCGTCTATAAGGTACCTTAGGGACGATGGTTTATTGACAACAGTCATCTATATGGGTTTATTATAGACGACGGCCCCTTTACAACCGTCGTCTATAACGGTTGCTTTTTAAAAAAACAAAAAACAGGTGTTACACAGATTTTACAGAAAGCAGAACAGATTTCACACATTCAACAAAACAGATCGCATTGCACACAACAGATTTCACACATACATAGACAAAACACTATGAAGTTCACGAAGTGCTCCAAGTGCCTCGTCGCCAGCCGCAACGCGTTGTCCCATGAGATTGTCGTCCCGGCCTCCAAATGCTTGACACTGCACACCAAAGAAAGCAGAATCAGCTTAAACATAAAGCTTAAACATATCCAACTGTTACTCAAAGATTTAAACATATGCAAGCTTCTATCAGCAGATATGCAGATATTCAAAATTAATGAAGCACTCATATCAAAAATGTATAATTATGCCCTCATTGCAGTATAACAATGATAACAAAGCCTTTTAGCCCCAAGCAATTTGGGGTGTACTTTCATTGCACTGTTATCCAAACGAATGGGTTCTGATTGAAAGCAAAGAACAAAATATTGAATGAACAAACAAACCTTATTCCACACAACCATTTTGGGAATTGACTCTATATCCAACTCTTTCAATACTTTGTCGACAGAAAAAAGCTAATTTCCATCAGAAATATTTATAGTTTTTCATGGATATATACAGCTATCTTTCAAAGTGCTGATGGTATACAAAGATTTAAACAGTTGTTACTCAAATCGGCTAACCTGACTATCACACGCTACCCCGTCCGCTGCCGCCGGAGTTCAAAAAATCTTCCTCCGGCAGTCGTCCAAGCGCCGGAATCTGGGGCAACGGAGTTTGAGCCTCCGTCCCCGATCCCTGTGATATGCAAGCGTGGTTAGACAAGTTATAAGTACAAAAATGCATATTTTACTAAATTTGAACAAGTTTAACTAGTTTCAGTTATTTTGAATAATTTTGTACCTGTATTCCTGTCGTCGGGACCGGTGGCAGCCCCACCGATGGCGGTGCCCACTGCGAAAACACAGCCGGCTGTCCTGCGCTCATAGCCTGCGAATACAAATCAAATCATTATAACTGTCATTTGTATATTACAAATGTTAAGTACAACATTCAGAACTTACCTGGAAGGCAGCTTGCCACTGTAGCATGTACGAGTTTTGATACTCGTCCCTAGCCCTGAGCGCCGCTGCCTGCATCTCGTCCCTAGTCCGGAGCACTTCTTGCGTCCTCTGGAGCTCCTCCCGAAGACTCTGGAGCTCCAGATCTCGTCCCGTACGACTGCTGCTAGACCCGCCCTGCTGCGATGAAGAGGCTCTCAAGGAAGCCCGCACCTGCCTCGAGTCGACCACTCCATCGAAGATGGCCAACCTGCACAGCGAAGTAAGATGATTAAATTTTTGTAACTCAAAGTTCGTGACAGTAAAATAAAATTAACAAAACTCACCGTCCGTGAGGTTTCCCGCCACCAATTGCATACGCGGCTTCGGGGATAATTGGCGCACTCTGCCAATCGAACTCTTCGCATCGAAGCCTCTGCGCCTCCTGCCCATACTTTGCCTGGAAACACAGTAAAATAACATTATTGAAACTATTAAAGAAAATTCAATTAAGTTAACAAAATAACTCACCAACGTCTGAGTCGCCGTCTGAGAAGACAGCTGCTCAGGCTGCGACGGGTCACTTCCCAAGTGACCCCTCTTCCACACCTCAATAGGTGACGGCTCCTGACCCCTCTCGTGCTCCTATCGATACATGTTAGCACAATGAAAGATTATAAAATTACTTAAATAGAATTCAAGTCACACTTACCATCCGTTTAGATAGATGTATGTAGCCGTCCCCACCCATACGGTGTTTTTCGTCCGTCCCTCCACTCTCTCGACGGGTTTTAGACACGCCCTGGAAGTTTTGGCTCCCCCATTTAATCATATATAACCTAGCAGTTTAAAAGGTAGCAGCATACCTAGTTGTCGCATCCTTCCCGGTTGACAGCGGCGGTGTGATGGTGGCACGACCGGGGCGATGGCGCGGAGCGGAGGCGGCGGCGCGGAGCGCGGGTGGTGGCACGGTGCGGCGAGGAGCGGTGGCGGCGGCGCAGCGCGGCGAGGAGTGGGGGCGGTGGCGCGGCGCGGCGAGGAGCGGGGGTGGCGGCATGGCGCGGCGAGGAGCGGGAGCAGCGGCGCAGCGAGGAGCGGGGGCGGCAGCGGCAACGATTAGTGAGCAGCGGGGGCGCGTAAATGAAAATGAAGAGGCGCGGCCGGCAAATAATCCCTAACTCTAATAGACGACGGTAACATGCCCACCGTCGTCAATTATGGACTTATTGACGATGGTATTTCCTAGCTGTCGTCTATAACTGCTCAGGTGGGCCAGGTTTCGGCCATTATTGACGACGGTCTTTTATTGACGACGGTTGACCGTCGTCTTTAATTAATTGAGAACGGTACTAGGTTAACCGTCGTCAATAACAGGCTCAGGTGGGCTGGGTTTCGTCCCACATTGGCGACGGCCCATAATCGACGACGGTCAACCGTCGTCTTTAATTAATTGACGACGGTACTTGTTTAACCGTCATCAATTACAGCATAATTGACGACAGCTGAAAATGACCATCGTCAATAATATAAAAGACGACAGCCCCTCGTCTATTTATCTGGCCGTCGTCTATTGTCGCATTTCCTGTAGTGTTAGCCTAGCCGACAAATGTGCTAGAGCTGCGGAGGGCTGTGAAATGCATTCCAAACCAGCTCCGGAAGCCAACCAAAAGTCCTCCAAATCTGAAGATGCTACCTCCGGTAGTGGCAAGAAGAAGAAGCCCAACGGCAAAAAGAAGTCGTCGGCTAGCGCTCCAGCTGCTGCTGCTGCAGTTCATGGAAGCCGAGGGCCACACCCGAGAAGCGACCTCATCCTTCATCAGAAGACGGTAATAGTTACAAAGCATGGTGTCCGATTCACAAGATGAATCGACACAGCTTGGAAGAGTGTCGGGAGGTCCAGAACCTTGTCGAGCGCTACAACAAGCACCGAGAAGAAGTTCCTTTCCGCCAAAGGGAAGGAAAACAAAAAGTCGATGAAGCTCCGGCTAATGAAGAGCTAGGGTTCCAGGACCTTAAAAGGGTCTTGAAAGCCGTCTACAACACGGTCGATGACAATTCCGATGCCTCTGACAACGAACGTCGGAAAACCCTAAACACCATCTATGGTGGTTCTTGGGACATCACTTCTGGTAGCATCCTCAAGACAATGCGGCGGGACATGGCCATGGTAGCTCCTGCTGCTAAGGCAGAACCACATCAGAAGTGGATGGACACACCCAACATTTTTTATGCTTCGGATTGTCCTCGAAATATTATCGGGGCTGGTCAACTGCCGTTGATGGTGTCACCCACCATTAACAATATCCTAATTCACCACGTGATGGTGGATGGAGGTTTTGGGCTTAACCTCGTAAGCTTCAAAGCTTTCGTTAAGCTTCAGCTTCGGCCTTCAGACCTCCGTCCATCTCGGCCTTTCTCCAGAGCAGGTCCGGGAACCATCACTCCTCTTGGTTCTATTACACTCCCGGTGACCTTCGAGACCTGGGGGAATGACAGAACGAGAACTTGTCTTCGACGTTGCAGAGATCAGTCTGCCTTTCAATGCGATTTTAGGCAGGCCAGCTTTATACAAATTTATGGCTGCTGCCCATTATGGTTATTTGGTGTTGAATATGTCAACACCTACGAGCGTTCTTCGGATCCGTGGAGACCGCACCGCAAGAGTCACAGCTGTGGAAGAACTCTATGCGCTTACCACAGCGCAAGAGGAAGCATCTGGAAAAGAGCCAGATGTGAATCCTCGAAGCATTCGCCACAAAGGCTCTACCTCCGCACCTCGTGTGCAACCAAGCGGCGACGTCGACGTTCCCGTCAAAGTTGTCCAAGTCGGTTCCGAAGTTGCTCAGACTACCCGTATATCGGGAGGTCTGAACAACAAATTGGAACTCGCGCTCATCACTTTCATCCGGGCTAATGTCGACGTGTTTGCCTGGCAACCATCACAAATGTCTGGGATCCCTAGGCAGGTGATTGAGCACAATCTGAAGATTTACCCAGACACCCAGCCTGTACACCAGAAGCCCCAGAAACAATCAATCGAACGACAAAACTTCATCCGACAGGAAATCAAGAAGTTGCTCAAAGCTGGATTCATCCAGGAAGTCTTCCATCCAAAATGGTTGGCAAACCCAGTTGTTATACCCAAGGCCGGTGGGAAGCTTCGGATGTGTATCGACTAGACCGCCTTAAATAAGGCATGTCCGAAAGATCCATTTCCATTATAGAATAGATCAGATAGTGGATTCTACCTCCGGGTGCGAACTACTGTGTTTCTTAGATGCATATTCTTGATATCATCAAATCCAAATATCTAAGGAAGATGAAGAGCATACTGCCTTCATAACAGTAGATGGATTGTATTGTTATACTGCCATGCCATTTGGTCTCAAAAATGCTTCTTCAACATTTGTGCGAGCCATGTACAAAACATTTGGAGAGCTAATTAGAGACTTGGTGGACGTGTATGCTGATGACATTGTTGTGAAGATAAAAAACAAGGAGTCACTCCTTGACAACTTACAAGATGTCTTCGACAAGTTGCGTACTACACGCACTAAGCTGAACCCGGACAAGTGTGTCTTTGGGGTTAGCTCCAGAAAACTTCTTGGTTTCTTGGTGACTCATCGAGGAATTGAAGAAAACCCGGTGAAGATCAAGGCTATAGAAGAAATGCGGCCCCCAGCCCGCATTAAAGATGTCCAAAAGTTGACTGGATGTCTAGCTGCGCTTAGTCGATTTATCTCAAGACTGGCAGAACAGGCGCTACCCTTCTTCAAACTCTTGAGGAAGCCCGGGCCATTTCATTGGTCTGAAGAAGCAGAAAAGGCATTTCAAGAGCTGAAACAGCTCCTCACCACACTACCAATCCTGGTAGCTCCGAATCCTGGTGAGCCTTTATTGCTTTACATTATGGCAACTACAGAGGTTGTCAGTACGGTCCTGGTCGTGGAAAGACCGGAGCCATCCCCAAATCAGGACTCTAGACCGCTCCGGGAGGGTCCGGAACTACCTGAAGGCGAGTCTGGGTACTAACCCTCAGACACAGATCCTCAAGACGAGATGCTGGAGGATCAACCTCCTTCAAACGAAGGAACACCTGCTGCTGAACAAAAAGATCTAGACCCCTCTGGGAGTGTTCGGGTCACTCCAGAAAAAGCTCTGGGTTCCTTTGGAAGGGACCAGGAAATTTCAGAAGAAGGTCTGGACCCCTCGGGAAGGGTCCAAGTTGATGAAGAGGAACCTCCAGGCCCCTCCGGGAGGGTCCGGACAGTCCAGCGCCTAGTGTACTTTATCAGTGAAGTACTCCACGATGCCAAGACAAGATACATTGAGGTGCATAAACTTCTTTATGCAGTTCTCATTGCCTTAAGAAAGCTTCATCATTACTTCCAAGCCCACAAAATATCAGTGGTAACTTATTTTCCACTACGTGCAATTTTGCATAACCCTAATTCTACTGGGAATATTGCAAAGTGGGCAGCGGAGCTGGTAGAATTCGATCTAGAATTCGTGTCAAGACAAGCAATTAAAAGTCAAGCCTTGGCTGAGTTTGTGGAACAGTGGACTCCCTCTCCATCAAACCCTGGGGGGCCACAGTGAGCAGAAACCAGAGCTCAAAGTTCCGGTATTCACTGAGCCTCACTGGACCCCCTACTTCGACGAGCAGGAGTCCTTCTCCTAGCTCCGACTGGAGAGAAGGTCAAGTATATGGTACACCTTGACTTCAAGGCAACCAACAATATGGCGGAGTATGAAGCCCTCATCTTTGGACTCAAGGTGGCACTATCTTATGGTGTCAAACAACTGTTGGTGAAGGGAGATTCACAACTCATCATCAAACAAGTGAAAGGTGAATGCTCCCGCAACAATTCTCAATTAGCTTCTTATCTCCTTGAAGTCCAGAGGCTTCAGAAGGACTTTGAAGTCTTTGACCTCCATCATGATCAGAGCCTTCATAACTCCGACGCTGATGAACTCTCGACGAAAGCCTCAACCGGAGCTCCGGCTCCTGACGGAATCTTCGTCTGGAGGTTGTCAAAGCCAACAGCTCAGCCTGCCGAACTGAGCGAAGGGGGCGAGACCAGCACCTCGAAGCTGGCGATCCCGGTGGCCCTGTTACCATGGCGTTCACTAAGGGTCGTAGGTGCTGTCGGAAGCTCCGAGCAACCCAGCACGCTAGACTCAGAAGCTCAAGTTGGCTCCGATGCATGGATCTCGGAGATCCGAAGCTACTTGAAAGACAATATCCTTCCTTAAGACAATGTATCCGCTGACCGGATTGTCAGATTGGCTAAAAGATACATGTTGGTAGAAGGGGATCTCTACCGACGTGGTGCCAATGGAATCCTAATGCAGTGTTGTAACACCCTAAATTTTCGCATCCTGCATTGCATACATGATCATTCATTAAACATTAGTAGGATAAAAGAAAAATAATAAAACATAAAAAGATGGAGCATATATATACAAATGTATGTAGCAAAGAAGAAATAGAAAATAATAATTATAGCCTAAAACATGTATTAGGGAATAAAAATCAATAATAAAATAAAATTATATAAAAAGAAATATATAAATAAAATATATAATAAAAAATATATATATATAATAACTGTATAAAAGATATAAATAAATTTTATAATAAAGAAATATATATAAAAAGTAAACAAATAAAATAAATAAAATAAATAAAATATAAATAATAAAATATATTATAATAATAAAAATATAAAAAAAGAAGAAAAAAAAAGGAAAAACCGCCTGCTGGCCAGCGGCCGAGCCGACCAGCCCCGCCAGCCGCTCGGCCGGCCCCGCGCCAAGGCCGCGCGCCCCGAGGGCCGCACTGCGCCGCCTGCCGCCCACGCGCCAGCCCCCCCCGATTCCCGCGCCCTCGAATCCCGCCCCGCCGTACCGCGCTGGGCCCCGCCGCCTGGCCCACCCCAGCGCCCCATCCCATGCCAGCCCCGCCGCCCGAGGCGCCCGGGCCCCGCCGCTGCAGCGCCTGGCGCGCGCCCACCTCGCCGGTCCCCGCCGCCTTGGCTCCCGCGCCGAGCGCCTCCCGCCGCCTGCCGCCTTGGCCCCCGCGCCAGCCGCCTCCCACGACGCGCGCCGGCCCCGCGCTGGGCCCCACCGCCGCCTGGCCCCCCGGCCGACACGGCACCGCAGCGCGACCGCCGCCTGCGCCCGGCCCCACCCCGCCTCCCACGCGCGCTCACGCGCGCCCGCCCGATTCCCGCCTGGCCCCGCCGCCCATGCAACCGCGCCAGCGCGCACGCGACCCCGCCGCCCCCTGGGCCCCACCCGACCGACTCCCGCGCCGAAACGCGCCTTTCGCGCGCCAGCCCGCCGATTTTCGCGCCGACCGCGCCGCACTCCCGCGCGAATTCCGCCTCCCAGCGCCGGCCCTAGCCTGGCGCCTATAAAAGAGAGAGGCTTCGTAGGTTTTCCCAGGAAACGCCGCCTCCACGGTAACAGCCGCCGCCGCCGGTACCGAAGGCAAAAAAAGATTCCAGAGAGCTGCGTCCAGGGAAGAAAAAAGGAGAAAAAGAAGGGGAAGAAGAGGAAGAAAAAGAGGAGGGCGCCACCGATCGCCGGAGATCGACGTCGATATCGTGCCACCGTCGTCGTGCCGCCGGAGGACGCATCTACTTCGTCTACGCATTGTCCCCATCTCGCGATCATCAAAGCCATCGCATCTACGGTAGGCTATGTTCCCGATGCGAATTTTAGTGACGCATTAGATCTAATAGACATAAATTGATTTTAGTTGCACCATAATTTTATTTTTAGCAGCATTAATCCCCGCTAAAACCCCCGTAAACTCATATGAACACGTATGAACTAGTTGCATCTAATTAATAAACAACCGTAGTTAATTAATTATTTGACCTTGCATGCATGCATATCATCGCATGTTGATTAATGTGTGTGCATCATGTTGATTGTATATGTTTCTTGTATGTATGATCACGCGTAGAAGAACGTGCTCAAGAGGTCGTGTACGAGGATTTTCAGAATCAAGACTTTGGAGCGCTTGAGCAACCCCATCCGCCGGAGCAAGGCAAGTGTCCTTGAAGCATATTGATCCTGTTTTGAAATAAATGTTTTGTTTGCGAACTTGCATGCTTGTGTCAAATTGATGGGAATCCTATGGTAGGAAGTTTACTAGATTTGTTAAACCAACCTTGTCACCTGGAATTTATGGTAGAGAGTCGGGAAGGGTTTTTACCTTTTTGCTTCGCTTAATTAATTGGGATGGAAAAACAACACTACAAATTTAATTATGTATTAATGATATTCTGGTTAATGTGAACTGGTCGATACGGTATGGTGATGGGTGATCTAAGCAAGCCTGGTATGTGGATGGGTTGGATGTTATGGTGGTTTGCTTGCTTTAGATCTAAGGACCGGTTCATGTGAGAATAAGCCAGGACTACAGTGCCACCATGAGGCCAAGTTATGGGTGCGGCGTAGCTGATTAATTAGGGCTTTGCTAGTGCTGTTTGGACCATTGTGGATGCTCGGGGAAGGGGTAGTCGGATTGGGTTTGTTGATGATTGGTGGGACTACCCTGGGATCCGAATGGCTCAAGAGGAGGCCCTTGGTTGAAGATGTGCTCAGTTGGAGGCATCGCCACCGGTGAAACCTCAGTGGGGTCTAAATAGGCTAGTAATCCCTTTGTAAAGACTATTTTGTGATCTCTTGGCCATACACCAAAGGAAGTGTAATTGGCATAAGGGAGGTTCTTTAGTCGCTGACGGGTGATGAAATCACAAACACGTGGGTAAAGTGGTACAAACTCTGCAGAGTATTAAAACTATCATGATAGCCATGCTCCCGGTTATGAGCGCCTGGATGACCTACATGATTAGAGGGAATTTGGTAATGGGATGGTTATTGGAATGGTTATGGTTTGTTAATGGTTA
Source organism: Tuctoria greenei (assembly GCA_036927565.1). Classification (NCBI taxonomy): domain Eukaryota; kingdom Viridiplantae; phylum Streptophyta; class Magnoliopsida; order Poales; family Poaceae; genus Tuctoria; species Tuctoria greenei. The sequence goes on from JAYESD010000005.1 coordinate 121,917,645, forward strand.
TGGTTGATATTATGATTATGGTTATGGTTATGGATGGAATTATGGTTTATGACATTGATTATGGTTATTGGTAATGGTGAATTATGGGCTGGTATTATGATGGTCACATGGTTTATGATGGGTTTACATACACATAATACATATATTGCTTTTCAAATATTTTACTGTACTTTTCAGCACTTAGCCATTATTATTATCGTCATTTGAATCAGCCACATGTCATACTTTCGACACTTGCTGAGTACGACATGTACTCACTCTTGCAATCCCCCCCCCCCCCCCAACAGTTGCAGGTCAGAATTGTGAGTTTAATGGCGATAATGTGGAGATCTAGGCCGTGTCTACCGTCAGCTTTGCCTGTGGTGTTGCATGGAGCTACGCTATCCCTTTTGCTTAGTTTGCTTAGTTGTTTAATTAGTTTATTTCCGCTGCATTAGTTGAACTTATCATTAATATTCATTAGAGCTTGTATTCGAGGATATAATGAACTATGTAATAAGAGTACTTATTTAATAATTTGAGCTGTGGTAATTTTCTGTATATCGTTTGTGAATCACTCGTGTATGTGTGTTGAACATCCTGGGCACACATATGTGCTAGCTTGGTTCATTTTCGGAACCGGGCGTCACAGATTGGTATCAGAGCCAGGTTGACCGTAGGACGCAACCTAGATAGAATGGACACTTTAGAGCACATAGGAGCACTCAGGAATCGATGTGTTTTTGCTTGGAGTGCTGTTTGCTATATATATTGTTTGCTGGTGTGCTTAATAGAGGATTTTGGGATGCCTTAGCATTGCCATGTCCACCTAGGCTAGTATAGCTAGTTGGTTAGCTTCATATCCCTTGATGCATTTAGTTGGGGACGTTTCTTAAATTCTTACCTATTGCTTTTCTCTAGATGGTGAGGACTCGCAACCAGAGGGATGCCAATGATGAGGAGGAGAACAATGGAGTGCCTCAGAACAACAACGGACAAGGACCTGCTCATGGAGCCATCAATATCGAGCAGCTACTAGCTATGCAAAACCAGCTCATGCAGACCATGATACAAACTATGGGACAGCTGCAGGCTGGCAACATCAACAATCAGCCTCACATGCCTCCACCGCCACCCCCACCTCCTCATAACCGATTGGGAGAGTTTATGAGGACTAGGCCGCCAACCTTTGCTCAAGCTGCTGACCCTATGGATGCTGATGATTGGCTCAAGTCCGTGGAGAAGAAACTTGCTATTGTCCAATGCAGTGACCGGGAGAAGGTCCTATTTGCTTCTCACCAACTCGTTAGAGCAGCTGCAGATTGATGGGATGCTTATTGCAATGCTCATGAGGATCAAGAGAGGATCACTTGGGCAGAATTCAAGGAGAACTTCCGTTCTCATTATGTGCCGGAAGGTGTTATGATCTTGAAGAGACAAGAATTCGAGAACTTACAGCAAGGAAGATCAAGCGTGAGTGAATATCACAATAAGTTCACGCAACTCTCAAGATATGTGCCCGAGGATGTTAGTCGGGACAGCCGGAAGCAATACTTGTTCATGAGAGGCTTGAACAATGAGATCCAAGTGCAACTACTCAACTGCGATTATGCCAATTTCCAGAAACTTGTGGACAAAGCAATTGTGGTTGAGAACAAGATCCGTGAGATGGAGCAAGAAATCAAGAGGAAGGCGCCGTATCAAGGACAGCAACAAGGAAGTAATGTGCGCCCTCGCCTTGCACCACCCAATGCACCCTATTACAGCTCTTCTATTCCTGCTCAGTGCCCTGGTTATGAACCACACCCAACTCAGTTTGTACAGCAGCGCCCTGATATGCAAGCAATGCCTTATGCGCCTCGTGCTGATTTTCCTGGAGCCAATGCTCAAAACCAAGCTCGTCCCAATAATTCTGGTGGAGTTAAGAAGTGTTATACTTGTGGAGAAGCTGGACACTTTGCGAATCAATGTCCTAAGTCAGGCCTCGGTCAAAGAAGCAATGCGCCGAGGCAAAACCCAAGACCTAATGGAGGACAGCCACAAGGGAGCCGTGGACAGCAGAATTTTGCTCGTGGCAACGTGAACCATGTCTCTACGGTGGATGCTCAACAAGCGGATGACGTGGTCATTGGTATGTTTCTTGCTAACTCCGACCCCGCGACTATGTTATTTGATTCTGGAGCATCGCATTCATTCATTGCATCGAAGTATGTTGCCAAGTATAGTTTTCCCATCTCTCATATGAAGTTTACTCTATTGGTTAAGTCTCCTGGAGGAGAGATGAGGACAAATATAGTATGTCCAAAAATAAGCCTTAGAATAAGGGGGGTAGACTTCTCCGCCAAACTCATTGTTTTGGATTCACAAGAACTAAGAGGATCCGTTGGTGCAAAGTGCGATGGAAACACCATACGGAAACCGAAGCTACATGGGAACGTGAAGAAGACTTGAAGGCAGAATTCCCTCCTTTTTTCCACGCTATCGAATCTCGAGGGCGAGATTCACTTTAAGGGGGGGTAGAATTGTAACACCCTAAATTTTCGCATCCTGCATTGCATACATGATCATGCATTAAACATTAGTAGGATAAAAGAAAAATAATAAAACATAAAAAGATGGAGCATATATATACAAATGTATGTAGCAAAAGAAGAAATAGAAAATAATAATTATAGCCTAAAACATGTATTAGGGAATAAAAATCAATAATAAAATAATAATATATAAAAAGAAATATATAAATAAAATATATAATAAAAAATATATATATATAATAACTGTATAAAAGATATAAATAAATTTATAATAAAGAAATATATATAAAGTAAACAAATAAAATATATAAAATAAATAAAATATAAATAATAAAATATATTATAATAATAAAAATATAAAAAAAAGAAGAAAAAAGGAAAAACCGCCTGCTGGCCAGCGGCCGAGCCGACCAGCCCCGCCAGCCGCTCGGCCGGCCCCGCGCCAAGGCCGCGCGCCCCGAGGGCCGCACCGCGCCGCCTGCCGCCCACGCGCCAGCCCCCCGATTCCCGCGCCCTCGAATCCCGCCCCGCCGTACCGCGCTGGGCCCCGCCGCCTGGCCCACCCCAGCGCCCCATCCCACGCCAGCCCCGCCGCCCGAGGCGCCCGGGCCCCGCCGCTGCAGCGCTTGGCGCGCGCCCACCCCGCCGGTCCCCGCCGCCTTGGCTCCCGCGCCGAGCGCCTCCCGCCGCCTCCCGCCTTGGCCCCCGCGCCAGCCGCCTCCCACGACCCGCGCCGGCCCCGCGCTGGGCCCCACCGCCGCCTGGCCCCCGGCCGACACGGCACCGCAGCGCGCCCGCCGCCTGCGCTCGGCCCCACCCCGCCTCCCACGCGCGCTCACGCGCGCCCCGCCCGATTCCCGCCTGGCCCCGCCGCCCATGCAACCGCGCCAGCGCGCACGCGACCCCACCGCCCCCTGGGCCCCACCCGACCGACTCCCGCGCCGAAACGCGCGTTTGGCGCGCCAGCCGGCCGATTTTCGCGCCGACCGCGCCGCACGCCCGCGCGAATTCCGCCTCCCAGCGCCCGCCCTAGCCTGGCGCCTATAAAAGAGAGAGGCTTCGTAGGTTTTCCCAGGAAACGCCGCCTCCACAGTAACAGCCGCCGCCGCCGGTACCGAAGGCAAAAAAAGAGTCCAGAGAGTTGTGCCCAGGGAAGAAAAAAGGAGAAAAAGAAGGGGAAGAAGAGGAAGAAAAAGAGGAGGGCGCCACCGTTCGCTGGAGATCGATGTCGACATCGCGCCGCCGTCGTCGTGCCGCCGGAGGACGCATCTACTTCGTCTACGCATTGTCCCCATCTCGCGATCATCGAAGCCATCGCATCTACGGTAGGCTATGTTCCCGATGCGAATTTTAGTGACGCATTAGATCTAATAGACATAAATTGATTTTAGTTGCACCATAATTTTATTTTCAGCAGCATTAATCCCCGCTAAAACCCCCGTAAACTCATATGAACACGTATGAACTAGTTGCATCTAATTAATAAACAACCGTAGTTAATTAATTATTTGACCTTGCATGCATGCATATCATCGCATGTTGATTAATGTGTGTGCATCATGTTGATTGTATATGTTTCTTGTATGTATGATCACGCGTAGAGGAACGTGCTGAAGTGGTCGTGTACGAGGATTTTCATAATCAAGACTTTGGAGCGCTTGAGCAACCCTATCCGCCGGAGCAAGGCAAGTGTCCTTGAAGCATATTGATCCTGTTTTGAAATAAATGTTTTATTTGTGAACTTGCATGCTTGTGTCAAATTGATGGGAATCCTATGGTAGGAAGTTTACTAGATTTGTTAAACCAACCTTGTCACCTGGAATTTATGGTAGAGAGTCGGGAAGGGTTTTTACCTTTTTGCTTCGCTTAATTAATTGGGATGGAAAAACAACACTACAAATTTAATTATGTATTAATGATATTCTGGTTAATGTGAACTGGTCGATACGGTATGGTGATTGGTGATCTAAGCAAGCCTGGTATGTGGATGGGTTGGATGTTATGGTGGTTTGCTTGCTTTAGATCTAAGGACCGGTTCATTCGAGAATAAGCCAGGACTACAGTGCCACCACGAGGCCAAGTTATGGGTGCGGCGTAGCTGATTAATTAGGGCTTTGTTAGTGCTGTTTGGACCATTGTGGATGCTCGGGGAAGGGGTAGTCGGATTGGGTTTGTTGATGATTGGTGGGACTACCCTGGGATCCGAATGGCTCAAGAGGGGGCCCTTGGTTGAAGATGTGCTCAGTTGGAGGCATCGCCACCGGTGAAACCTCAGTGGGGTCTAAATAGGCTAGTAATCCCTTTGTAAAGGCTATTTTGTGATCTCTTGGCCATACACCAAAGGAAGTGTAATTGGCATAAGGGAGGTTCTTTAGTCGCCGACGGGTGATGAAATCAAAAACACGTGGGTAAAGTGGTACAAACTCTGCAGAGTATTAAAACTATCATGATAGTCGTGCTCCCGGTTATGAGCGCCTGGATGACCTACATGATTAGAGGGAATTTGGTAATGGGATGGTTATTGGAATGGTTATGGTTTGGTAATGGTTATGGTTGATATTATGATTATGGTTATGGTTATGGATGGAATTATGGTTTATGACATTGATTATGGTTATTGGTAATGGTGAATTATGGGCTGGTATTATGATGGTCACATGGTTTATGATGGGTTTACATACACATAATACATATATTGCTTTTCAAATATTTTACTGTACTTTTCAACACTTAGCCATTATTATTGTCGTCATTTGAATCAGCCACATGTCATACTTTCCACACTTGCTGAGTACGACATGTACTCACTCTTGCAATCCCCCCCCAGCAGTTGCAGGTCAGAATTGTGAGTTTAATGGTGATAATGTGGAGATCTAGGCCGTGTCTACCGTCAGCTTTGCCTGTGGTGTTGCATGGAGCTACGCTATCCCTTTTGCTTAGTTTGCTTAGTTGTTTAATTAGTTTATTTCCGCTGCATTAGTTGAACTTATCATTAATATTCATTAGAGCTTGTATTCGAGGATATAATGAACTATGTAGTAAGAGTACTTATTTAATAATTTGAGCTGTGGTAATTTTCTGTATATCGTTTGTGAATCACTCGTGTATGTGTGTTGAACATCCTGGGCACACATATGCGCTAGCTTGGTTCATTTTCGGAACCGGGCGTCACAGATTGGTATCAGAGCCAGGTTGACCGTAGGACGCAGCCTAGATAGAATGGACACTTTAGAGCACATAGGAGCACTCAGGAATCGATGTGTTTTTGCTTGGAGTGCTGTTTGCTATATATATTGTTTGCTGGTGTGCTTAATAGAGGATTTTGGGATGCCTTAGCATTGCCATGTCCACCTAGGCTAGTATAGCTAGTTGGTTAGCTTCATATCCCTTGATGCATTTAGTTGGGGACGTTTCTTAAATTCTTACCTATTGCTTTTCTCTAGATGGTGAGGACTCGCAACCAGAGGGATGCCAATGATGAGGAGGAGAACAATGGAGTGCCTCAGAACAACAACGGACAAGGACCTGCTCATGGAGCCATCAATATCGAGCAGCTACTAGCTATGCAAAACCAGCTCATGCAGACCATGATACAAACTATGGGACAGCTGCAGGCTGGCAACATCAACAATCAGCCTCACATGCCTCCACCGCCACCCCCACCTCCTCATAACCGATTGGGAGAGTTTATGAGGACTAGGCCGCCAACCTTTGCTCAAGCTGTTGACCCTATGGATGCTGATGATTAGCTCAAGTCCGTGGAGAAGAAACTTGCTATTGTCCAATGTAGTGACCGGGAGAAGGTCCTATTTGCTTCTCACCAACTCGTTGGAGCAGCTGCAGATTGGTGGGATGCTTATTGCAATGCTCATGAGGATCAAGAGAGGATCACTTGGGCAGAATTCAAGGAGAACTTCCGTTCTCATTATGTGTCGGAAGGTGTTATGATCTTGAAGAGACAAGAATTCGAGAACTTACGGCAAGGAAGATCAAGCGTGAGTGAATATCTCAATAAGTTCACGCAACTCTCAAGATATGCGCCCGAGGATGTTAGTCGGGACAGCCGGAAGCAATACTTGTTCATGAGAGGCTTGAACAATGAGATCCAAGTGCAACTACTCAACTGCGATTATGCCAATTTCCAGAAACTTGTGGACAAAGCAATTGTGGTTGAGAACAAGATCCGTGAGATGGAGCAAGAAATCAAGAGGAAGGCGCTGTATCAAGGACAGCAACAATGAAGTAATGTGCGCCCTCGCCTTGCACCACCCAATGCACCCTATTACAGCTCTTCTATTCCTGCTCAGCGCCCTGGTTATGCATCACACCCAACTCAGTTTGTACAGCAGCGCCCTGATATGCAAGCAATGCCTTATGCGCCTCGTGCTGATTTTCCTGGAGCCAATGCTCAAAACCAAGCTCGTCCCAATAATTCTGGTGGAGTGAAGAAGTGTTATACTTGTGGAGAAGCTGGACACTTTGCGAATCAATGTCCTAAGTCAGGCATCGGTCAAAGAAGCAATGCGCCGAGGCAAAACCCAAGACCTAATGGAGGACAGCCACAAGGGAGCCGTGGACAGCAGAATTTTGCTCATGGCAACGTGAACCATGTCTCTACGGTGGATGCTCAACAAGCGGATGACGTGGTCATTGGTATGTTTCTTGCTAACTCCAACCCCGCGACTATGTTATTTGATTCTGGAGCATCGCATTCATTCGTTGCATTGAAGTATGTTGCCAAGTATAGTTTTCCCATCTCTCATATGAAGTTTACTCTATTGGTTAAGTCTCCTGGAGGAGAGATGAGGACAAATATAGTATGTCCAAAAATAAGCCTTAGAATAAGGGGGGTAGACTTCTCCGCCAAACTCATTGTTTTGGATTCACAAGAACTAAGAGGATCCGTTGGTGCAAAGTGCGATGGAAACACCATACGGAAACCGAAGCTACATGGGAACGTGAAGAAGACTTGAAGGCAGAATTCCCTCTCCTTTTCTCCACGCTATCGAATCTCGAGGGCGAGATTCACTTTAAGGGGGGGTAGAATTGTAACACCCTAAATTTTCGCATCCTGCATTGCATACATGATCATGCATTAAACATTAGTAGGATAAAAGAAAAATAATAAAACATAAAAAGATGGAGCATATATATACAAATGTATGTAGCAAAAGAAGAAATAGAAAATAATAATTATAGCCTAAAACATGTATTAGGGAATAAAAATCAATAATAAAATAATAATATATAAAAAGAAATATATAAATAAAATATATAATAAAAAATATATATATAATAACTGTATAAAAGATATAAATAAATTTATAATAAAGAAATATATATAAAAAGTAAACAAATAAAATAAATAAAATAAATAAAATATAAATAATAAAATATATTATAATAATAAAAATATAAAAAAAGAAGAAGAAGAAAAAAAAGGAAAAACCGCCTGCTGGCCAGCGGCCGAGCCGACCAGCCCCGCCAGCCGCTCGGCCGGCCCCGCGCCAAGGCCGCACGCCCCGAGGGCCGCACCGCGGCGCCTGCCGCCCACACGCCAGCCCCCCCGATTCCCGCGCCCTCGAATCCCGCCCCGCCGTACCGCGCTGGGCCCCGCCGCCTGGCCCACCCCAGCGACCCATCCCACGCCAGCCCCGCCGCCCGAGGCGCCCGGGCCCCGCCGCTGCAGCGCCTGGCGCGTGCCCACCCCGCCGGTCCCCGCCGCCTTGGCTCCCGCGCCGAACGCCTCCCGCCGCCTGCCGCCTTGGCCCTCGCGCCAGCCGCCTCCCACGACCCGCGCCGGCCCCGCGCTGGGCCCCACCGCCGCCTGGCCCCCGGCCGACACGGCACCGCAGCGCGCTCGCCGCCTGCGCTCGGCCCCACCCCGCCTCCCATGCGCGCTCACGCGCGCCCGCCCGATTCCCGCCTGGCCCCGCCGCCCACGCAACCGCGCCAGCGCGCACACGACACCGCCGCCCCCTGGGCCCCACCCGACCGACTCCCGCGCCGAAACGCGTGTTTTGCGCGCCAGCCCGCCGATTTTCGCGCCGACCGCGCCGCACGCCCGCGCGAATTCCGCCTCCCAGCGCTGGCCCTAGCCTGGCACCTATAAAAGAGAGAGGCTTCATAGGTTTTCCCAGGAAACGCCGCCTCCACGGTAACAGCCGCCGCCGCCGGTACCGAAGGCAAAAAAAAGAGTCCAGAGAGCTGCGCCCAGGGAAGAAAAAAGGAGAAAAAGAAGGGGAAGAAGAGGAAGAAAAAGAGGAGGGCGCCACCGTTCGCCGGAGATTGACGTCGACATCGCGCTGCCATCGTCGTGCCGCCGGAGGACGCATCTACTTCGTCTACGCATTGTCCCCATCTCGCGATCATCGAAGCCATCGCATCTACGGTAGGCTATGTTCCCGATGCGAATTTTAGTGACGCATTAGATCTAATAGACATAAATTGATTTTAGTTGCACCATAATTTTATTTTCAGCAGCATTAATCCCCGCTAAAACCCCCGTAAACTCATATGAACACGTATGAACTAGTTGCATCTAATTAATAAACAACTGTAGTTAATTAATTATTTGACCTTGCATGCATGCATATCATCGCATGTTGATTAATGTGTGTGCATCATGTTGATTGTATATGTTTCTTGTATGTATGATCACGCGTAGAGGAACGTGCTCAAGAGGTCGTGTACGAGGATTTTCAGAATCAAGACTTTGGAGTGCTTGAGCAACCCCATCCGCCGGAGCAAGGCAAGTGTCCTTGAAGCATATTGATCCTGTTTTGAAATAAATGTTTTGTTTGCGAACTTGCATGCTTGTGTCAAATTGATGGGAATCCTATGGTAAGAAGTTTACTAGATTTTTTAAACCAACCTTGTCACCTAGAATTTATGGTAGAGAGTCGGGAAGGGTTTTTACCTTTTTGCTTCGCTTAATTAATTGGGATGGAAAAACAACACTACAAATTTAATTATATATTAATGATATTCTGGTTAATGTGGACTGGTCGATACGGTATGGTGATGGGTGATCTAAGCAAGCCTGGTATGTGGATGGGTTGGATGTTATGGTGGTTTGCTTGCTTTAGATCTAAGGACCGGTTCATGCGAGAATAAGCCAGGACTACAGTGCCACCACGAGGCCAAGTTATGGGTGCGGCGTAGCTGATTAATTAGGGCTTTGCTAGTGCTGTTTGGACGATTGTGGATGCTCGGGGAAGGGGTAGTCGGATTGGGTTTGTTGATGATTGGTGGTACTACCCTGGGATCCGAATGGCTCAAGAGAGGGCCCTTGGTTGAAGATGTGCTCAGTTGTAGGCATCGCCACCGGTGAAACCTCAGTGGGGTCTAAATAGGCTAGTAATCCCTTTGTAAAGGCTATTTTGTGATCTCTTGGCCATACACCAAAGGAAGTGTAATTGGCATAAGGGAGGTTCTTTAGTCGCCGACGGGTGATGAAATCACAAACACGTGGGTAAAGTGGTACAAACTCTGCAGAGTATTAAAACTATCATGATAGCCGTGCTCCCGGTTATGAGCGCCTGGATGACCTACATGATTAGAGGCAATTTGGTAATGGGATGGTTATTGGAATGGTTATGGTTTGGTAATGGTTATGGTTGATATTATGATTATGGTTATGGTTATGGATGGAATTATGGTTTATGACATTGATTATGGTTATTGGTAATGGTGAATTATGGGCTGGTATTATGATGGTCACATGGTTTATGATGGGTTTACATACACATAATACATATATTGCTTTTCAAATATTTTACTGTACTTTTCAACACTTAGCCATTATTATTGCCGTCATTTGAATCAGCCACATGTCATACTTTCCACACTTGCTGAGTACGACATGTACTCACTCTTGCAATCCCCCCCCCCAACAGTTGCAGGTCAAAATTGTGAGTTTAATGGCGATAATGTGGAGATCTAGGCCGTGTCTACCGTCAGCTTTGCCTGTGGTGTTGCATGGAGCTGCGCTATCCCTTTTGCTTAGTTTGCTTAGTTGTTTAATATGTTTATTTCCGCTGCATTAGTTGAACTTATCATTAATATTCATTAGAGCTTGTATTCGAGGATATAATGAATTATGTAATAAGAGTACTTATTTAATAATTTGAGCTGTGGTAATTTTCTGTATATCGTTTGTGAATCACTCGTGTATGTGTGTTGAACATCCTGGGCACACATATGCGCTATCTTGGTTCATTTTCGGAACCGGGCATCACAAGTGCATTGCAAGGGAAGAAGACTGCGATCTCCTCGCGGAAATCCATGGAGGCGAGTGCCGAAACCATGCATCTCCATGCACGTTGGTCGGTAAATCCTTCCGGTACGGCTTTCACTGGCCTACAACACTCTAGGATGCGGTTGAGCTGGTAAAAAAATGTGAAGCATGTCAGTTCCATGCAAAACAGATTTACACATCGGCTCAATAACTGCAGATGATACCTCCTACATGGCAATTCGCTGTGTGCGGTATGGATATCTTGGGACCTTTCCCAAAAGCCGTCGGAGGTTACAGGTTCCTATATGTTGCCATCGACAAGTTCACCAAGTGGCCAGAAGCAACTCCAGTAGTAACAATAAACAAACAATCAGCAATCAAGTTCTGAAGTCCATTATATGTAGATTTGGAGTTTCGACAAAGTCATAACTGACAATGGAACCCAATTCACAAGTGTTGCATTCCAAGAATATTGTGAAGATCTCGGCATTCAACTGAGCTATGCTTCAGTAGCTCATCCAGCAAGCAATGGCCAAGCAGAGAGAGCAAATGCAGAAATCTTAAAAGGACTCAAGATGTGCACATATGAGCGCTTGAAAAAGGACGGAGCTAACTGGATTGAAGAGCTTCCATCCACACTTTGGGCGAATAGGACAACACTTAATCGGTCAACTGCGGAGACTCTATTTTTCCTGGTGTACGGAGCCGAAACAGTCCTTCCTTCGAAGATCACCTTGGGGTCCCTCTGGGTCCGAACCTTCGACGAAGCCACGCAGGACCAGATTCGGCGTGAAGACCTTGACCTCATCGACGAGGGAAGGTGCCAAGCAGCTGTTCGGAATGCACGTTATCGCCAAGCGCTCCGGTGCTACCATCAAAGGCATGTGCGTGACCGATAGCTTGAAGAAGGCGACCTGGTGCTCCGCAAGATACTAACTCGTGAAGGAATGAACAAAATTTCCCCCAGTTGGAAGGGTCCTTTCCGAGTCATTAAAGTATCCCGACCAGGTTGTGTTCGCTTGGCAATAGAGGATGGGATCCCACTCCCTAATCCTTGGAACATCGAGCACCTCCGTAAGTTTTATGCTTAGAATCACGAAGGTGAGTCTATAATTACACACAAAGCATGTTATAGAGTCATTATACAGAGTCAAGCAAGTCCTTCGAGAGAATATCCGGACCCCTCCAGGAGGGTCCAAAAAGTTCAAGTAACACTTGACACAGTCACAGTACTAAAAGTGTAACTACTTGCTCTGGGCTAGCACAAGATGAATAGCACATTTAGCATGGTCCAGCACCCTAAGTGTGTCCTTGTCTCCCCTGTAATCCAGACCTATAATGAAAAGCATTGTTGTGTGAAAACAAACTCCACGAACATTTACTTTTTGTACAAGGCTCAATATGTTAAAATATTTTTACCCTGCTTGTCTATAATGAAGTTGTGCAAATCTTTTTGAATTTTGTTCCAAGTAACTCATATGCATTACAAGCCTTATTGGTAGTCTTTTTGGATCTTAACACCGCTACATAGTCTACTTGCCTGAACGCCAAGCCAACCTAGGTCTGGAGTGCGCTATCGACTTAGTCTGGTCCTGCGCCCTAAGTACGCCACTCTAGCTACACCCCGGCAGGCCTCAGTAGGGTGAGTACTAAAAAGGCACATGGATCTAAGAAGATTCTATCAAAATGCTTGTTATCATATTGAGTTTCTTCGAAACTAAAAGTTCAAATAAGAACAATAAGTCACAACCAATTTATAGACAAGAGGACGAATTTTACTTTTTCTTTAGCCTTTAATGTGTAGGAAAAGAAAAAATTCATAGTGATGATGGACAACACCAGAGCTACTAAGCTCTGACATCTCCCAAGATATGTCTTCCGTCGACATCCAATATGTTGACACCAGAGCTACCAAGCTCCGACCATTCCGGGTGGGTTGTCTTCGACGCTTCAAAATTGAAGAATTGAATATACTGTCATAACCTTTGGTACATGTACACACCTCAACTGTACACATGTACCAGGGGGCCAACAAGACACGACATAGTATATTGAAGACAAAGTAAAATTCAAGGCAAAAAGCAGGATTTCATTAGTCAGAAGAACTGGATTACAAAATTGAGATTACAAGGGACAAAGGGAGAAAAGTCCAAGCTACTGGAAGACCTAAGACCTGCGGAAGAACGAAGCTACTTTTTGGGCAACCTCTTGGACGCTAGCTTTGGCGGCATCTTCCTCCTCAGCGACAGGGCCTTCGAGCACCGGGTCCAGTGGGAATTGGGTATCTCGGCTTACATAACATGTCAGCACATATTATGCGATGTTTGTAGCCAGAGTTTTTCCCTCCGTCTCCAGCTGATGCGTGATGACGTCTCCCATTGCATCAAGTTTGCCACCAGCACCGTTGAGGGCCACCAGCGCTCGGTCCAGATCCAGCTCCGGGTTGTCCGGACGTACTGGACTGAAACCCAGCGGTGTTAGCGCGTCATTCGCTCGTCCGAGGAAGTCCCATACTTGAATAGCTTCGGTCTCCTTCAAGCTCCGCAGCTCCTCCCGTGACCTCCAGGCGGTCGTAAGCTCTGAGCTTTCATGAGCAAGTCGCTCAGCCAGCTTGGCATGTTGCTGCTTGACCTCAGCAACCTGCTTTTCCTGGTTGGCCAGCTCCGTCTCCCAAAGGTGGATGTGGTTCCGCCTCTCAACAAGGTCTTTCTCCCTGCCCTTGACTTTCTCTTCCCTAGCGGTAATGTCAGACTCTCTTTTCGAGAGTTCTTGCCCCACCTTCTAGCTCTTCTTCCTCTCTTCCTCCTTCCATTGATCCAGCTTTTTGCTGTGATCCACCAAATTTTTCTCACCCAGAGCCAACTTCTGAGTGACCTCCGCTTCCCTCCTCACTACATCCTCCTGCTGCCCCAGGAGTTTTTCCTCCCTCGCCTCTAGGTCCGCTCGACGCTTCATGAGAGTTTCATTCAACTCTGCGATCTTTTTGTAACGCTCGTCAGTAGCGTCACGTCTCTCTTTAGCTTGCTCCAGGATTTCCCTGGAGTTAGCATCGTGCGCCATGATGGCGGCCTCCTTCTCCTACATCAACTTGTCCCAGTACTCTAACCGGGCCTTCTCCCCCTTGATCTATTCCTTCTGGTCAGCTAGCCTCATTTGAGCAAGCTTGGTTTCAAAATGGAGTTGGCTGCGCTAACACCTCAAGGTGTTGCGCTCCTCCTCCAAAGCTTTGCTCTCATGGTCGAAGGTGAGCTGGACCTGCCTAAGACTCGAGCAGGCGTTGTCTATGGACAACTCCAGGGGGATAGGTTCCGGGCCTACTGGGACCATTTCCCCAGGCTCAAGCAGGTTCTCCATAACGAAAATTGGGTCCCACTCTACAATAGTGGTCCCCTGTACTCCCGCGGCGCTGGGACCGCTCTCTTGGAGCCCATCAGTGGCAGTAGAAGAACCCACGGGGGGATCTTCCACCTCCGGAGCAGGTGAAGGCACCATGTCCGGGTCTTCAGTCGACGGCTCTGATGTCGAAGGACCTATCGTCGGTCCTGTGAGCTGATCTGGCTCCGGCGCTGGTACCTCCTGGACCACCACTTCTAGAGCAGCAGCAGTAGCTTCAACTGGGGCCTCGACCTCCACTGGTTCGGGCCCCGGTACAGCGACTACCTCTGGCACAGCCACCAGACCTTCAACCACCTCCAGCATAATTGTCGGACCTCCAACCTCCTCCAGCTCAGCAGCCGGACCCTCTAAAACTTCTGGCTCTACTACCGGGTCTTCAACTGTTCCCGGCACAAGGGCCGAAACCTCAACAATCTCCAGCTCCATAGCCGAGACTTCAGCTACCTCTGGCTCAACAGCCAGGGCTTCGGCAACTTCCGGCTCGGGAGCCAAAACTTTTGGCGTCGTCAGTGCCGGAGCATCAGCTTGTGCCGCCAGGGGCACCTCTTCAACTTTCTTCCTACGATCTGGCACTACCACAAGAGCTTTAGGTGAGGACTCTGAGTCCAGGCTCACGACAGCTGGCACCAGAGCTGCCGCGACCTCCACCTCTGCTTGACGAGGAGGCTCAACAATCGAAGCCGGAGCTTCAGCAGGAGCAGCCCCAGCCGTTGCAATAGGTGTTGAAGCTCCGGGTCCTTTCTTCGACACCCTGGAAATAAAGGTAAGAGAAGATTAAATACACATCCAAAAGTAGGATTAGCATTTCAGAGTGAGCAATCAATGCTTACCTTGGGATGCTACCATCCCATCGCCTCGGAACCTCTTCTAATGAGGCTCGGGGCTAGAGCCCACCAAATCTGGTGAGACAAGTGCTTTGGACCTCGGTTGAGGAACTATTGCAGCCACCGGAGTCCTTTCAGCCGGAGCTTCCCTTCAACGGGAAGAACTCCCGGACTTGGAGCTCCTAGCCGGCACTGCAGACAAAGTCGACTGCCTGGAGATAACGCCTCTTGAAGGCGCTGGCACCGAAGCAGGGGTAGTAGCAGAAGACCCCCCCCCCTCCGGGGTGTAGGATCGAAGAGCACGTGAAAAGCTACCAGAGGGGGGTGAATGGTAGATTTAAAAATCTTACGCAGCGGAAACAATTAAACCCCAAACCCTTTCGGCAGAAAAACGATCTGTTAAAGAAATCATGTGTGAGACTAATCTAATTGTGTTTCACCGTGACAAAAGTGATATATATCAGAGAGAATCAAGTCACGAAGACAACACAAAAAGAATCACTCAAATCCGACGAGAAAAACTCAAGCTATGATCAAAAGATCAAACAATGGTCAATCTGCCCTACCCGAGAAAAAACAGTTCTGGAACACTGCAAAGAAACTCGTGTAGATCATAGACCACAAATCCAATGACCGTGAAATTTTGACATATGATATACAATCAAGTTGGGAAGACAAACCAAAAAGAATCACGTCAATTGGATCTGTAAAACTCGAGTTATGATAAAACGACTGATGAAAAGTAGTGTTGTCCAGAAACTCGACGAGTAAAATTTGTCTGGAACAAGTTGGACGAACAAGGCACAAAAGTTCCTTCAAACTATGAATTTTATTCAATAGAACACAAGAGGAACAGCCCCAAAGTCGTCTACCCCGAGCTCTGGGCTCCCTTGCTTATATAACCAGCCCTTAGGCCAACCCAATATCAACTAGGACTCCAATCCTACTCAGATCACAAATTGTAACTTTCCATAACTGCTCAAGATTCTTCTATATGCAGATAGAAGCAATATTAAGACTTCCAAACACCTTAGGAACGTATCCCACATTCCTAAACAACTCAAATTCGTGACCCACACGAAATCCTATCATAACCAACTCGATACTTTCCATACCTAGCCATAACCGACTCCGCCGCAGCCAAAGTCATCAACCGTTACGATCCGATCCTTCCAACAAGATCTTTCCTTCCTTATCCCATCTTCGGAACCATGTTGCCACGTCATGCACCGCATGCATACGTGCAAACACCTTCCTTCGATGTTCAGTAACCTTCATATGCACTGCCCTTGATTCAATCATCCTGCGCGACCTCCTGATCAGCTCAACCACAGTTCCTCCCGAACTTGGTTGTTGGAACCTCATCTCCTCCCTGAGACTAGTCCAATGGATCCCGTCACCAGCCATGACTTGAACTCAAGCAACACCTGCACATGAACAAACAACCAATCCATACGAGCCCAAGTCCTTGACTTGACTCAAGTTAGTTCCGAACACAACATCTTACGTGAGAGCCTCACATAAGCATGTTGCAAAGCATAGCAAAACGATATCAACCATATAAACCAAAACGCACCAAAAACTTAGCAAATGAATACTAAGCAATCTTTTCCAACAATGTAAAGCAAGTACAAAACATTGCAAATGAAAAGCAGAAGCACTGCAGTCAAGTTCCGGACCTTGCCAGAGCAACCCGGAGCTTGAGCCGGAGCTAACAAAAGCTAGTAAAACCTAGCGCCAGAGCTTACCAAAACTAGTACAACCAAGCTCCCGCCGGAGCTTACAAAACTAGCAAGACCTAGCGCCGGAGCTAACCATAACTAGTCGGAACTAGTAAACCCAAAAGTCGGAGCTAGAAAAATCAACTCAGAGCTTAGCAAAAACATGTCGGAGCTATCAAAAACATGTCGGAGTTATCAAAGACATAACTTCACCGGAGCTGACCAAAGCTAGTCGGACCTAGCATCGAACGTAACCGGAGCTACCCAAACCAAGCCGGACCTACCATCGGACCTTGCTGTAGCTCAGAGCTAGAGTCAGACCTTGATAAAAAGGTGTTTTGGTGATATTTAAAACTATTATCATCAAAGCCAAGTGTATTCACTACAAGCCAATGTATTCAGCACACAGAGGTCTTACAATCTCCCCCTTGATGAATGCATTGGCAACACCATTTAAAATCCGAACATTGGCTTATTCTCAATAAAAGTTTTGAAGGCAATTTCTCCCCCTTTTTAAATCAAAAGTAAAATGAGAAGAAAAATTATCCCATATTATCTCTCCCCCTTTTATTATCTCCCCTTATGCACATATTCTCTTCCTCTTCATGCTTATCTCTCCCCCTTTGACAATGTATTCAGCAAGTCATGAGCATATAAACAAATTATCTCTCCTCCTTTAGTTGTTATGAGCATCTTATAACATATACATATAAACAAAGCTCATCCAAGTCATACTATCAAGTACCTTACATTATCACATCAATGAAATACATAAAGTAGTGTAAGTCATGCTAGAGATCAAATGTAATTTTCAATTTAAGCAAGTCATGATCTCACAATCTTAACTATTTCAATACCTGAAAGCATGACACTTGTTGCTGCATTTTATTATTTTTTAAAGCATAAATTTAGATCATATGATATTTGCAAGAGATTATATGCGCATCTGCCTTATTCTAACCAACCAAGCCAAGCCTATGTCATTTGACAATCAGAAGCTTAAGGACATGGTTTTAGTCATACACAACTTCTTCCAAGTTCATATCTAAGTGCGATGACAAGCCATCTCAAAAGAAGAAGTGCGATGCATGCATATTCTCTTGATCTTTTCTCAATTTATATTTGTTCATAAAAACTCAACATGTGAGTTGATTACTTGATGAATTCTTAATGATTAAAAGCACTTGCGAACATGTAACAAGTTCAAAACCGCAAGAAAGTTCGACCATTACCAGTTTTAGTGTAAGTAATTATTCCAATTACTAGACATGGCAAAAACTACAAAGTGTATAACACGAGTAATGTAGTAAGAACTTTCAGCATGTAAAAGGAATCACAAAGTCATATATGTATGAAATACTATGCTCATATTATTTTAATTTCAGATTCACACATAGACTTCCCAAGTTTCAAAAACTCCCCCTCAATTTAAGCCATGAGGATGCATAACCCCTATTTCACTACGAATGAAACAGAAACGAGTTAAATCCAAAGGTTTTGTAAAAATTTCAGCCAATTGATGTTCGGTATCTACATGGTGAAGCACAATGTTTCCTTTTTCAACATTATCTCGGAGAAAGTGATATCGAATATCAATGTGCTTAGTTCTAGAATGTTGCACGGGGTTTTTAGCAATGCAAATGGCACTAGTGTTATCACAGAACAGTGGAACACTATCTAGATCAACCCCATAGTCCTTAAGTGTTTGAACAATCCAAAGAATTTGTGAGCAAGCACTAGCAGCAGCTACATATTCAGATTCGGCTGTGGATTGAGTAACTGAATTTTGTTTTCTAGAGGACCAAGCAACAAGAGAATTACCAAGAAAATGACAAGCACCGGAAGTACTTTTCCTATCAATCCTACAACCCCCAAATCAGCATCCGAAAAAGCTTTCAAAGTAACGTTTGAGGAAGAAGGAAGAAAAATGTCAAATTCTTGAGTTTCATGTAAGTACCTGAGAATCCTTTTGACGGCTTGACGATGTGAAACACGTGGGGAAGCTTGAAACCATGCACAAAGACATACGCTAAATTGTATGTCCGGTCTTGATGCCGTGAGCTACAAAAGTGATTCGATCATGCTTCTATATTCTTTTTGATCCACGGATTCACAATCTTCATCAAGTTCAAGTGTTGTTGCTGTTCCCATTGGTGTCCGAAGTGGCTTGCTTTTGTCCATGTTGAAGCGCCTTAGGAGGTCTTTGGTATACTTCGTTTGATGCACAAAGGTACCCTCCTTGGTTTGCTTGATTTGCAGCCCCAAAAAGTAAGTGAGTTCACCCATCATACTCATTTCAAATTCGGAACTCATCATTTCTGAAAACTTGGACACAAGATCATGAGAAGCACAACCAAATATAATATCATCCACATACACTTGAACGAATAATGAATCATTGCCATGTTTAAGCACAAAAAGAGTTTTATCAACCTTGCCCATGGTAAACCCCTTTTCAAGTAAGAATGTTTTTAACCTATCATACCATGCTCTAGGGGATTGTTTGAGACCGTATAAGGCTTTGGACAGTTTGTAAACATGATTAGGAAAATCTGGATTTTCAAAACCCGGTGGTTGTTTGACATAAACCTCCTCATCTATGTAGCCATTAAGAAAATCACTTTTAACATCCATTTGATATAGCTTAAAACCTTTAGATGCTGCAAAAGCTAACAAAATTCTTATGGCTTCTAATCTAGCGACAGGAGCAAAAGTTTCATCAAAATCTAGACCTTCAACTTGAGTGAAACCTTGAGCAACCAACCTAGCCTTATTCCTAACCACAACCCCATCCTCACTTTGTTTATTTTTATATACCCATTTAGTTCCAATTAAAGTGTGACCTTGAGGTGGAGGTACAAGTTTCCAAACATTATTTCTTTCAAAATTTTCTAACTCTTCTTGCATGGCAATAATCCAAGATTCATTAGTGAGTGTGTGTGATATATCTTTGGGTTCAAAAGAAGCAACAAAAGTAGAATGAGCATACGAGTTTGGATCGCAAAACCTGGACCGTGTGACTCGTTCGTGCAAGCTTCCAATCATCTGTTGTGGGGGATGATCTTTATAAAACCGTAGGGGAACAGATGTCTCACAAGCTTCTTCTTCATTAGGTTCATCGTAGATTGATAAGCTTGTGACTTGTGGACGATCAGGACCAGCAGAGGTGATAGCCGGAGCTTGTTCAATGTCCGGAGCTGGACACGTGTCAGCTTCGGAACTACCAGGCAGTATCACCGGCTCTTCTTCATCTTCGAAAATACCCTCCCCCTGAGGATACGGATCTGGTCCTGCAACACTGGAGCTAGTACCGGGGCTAGCTTCATCAAAAGACACTTCACAAGTCTCCACAATTTTGTTAGTGTCAAGTAAAAGCACACGGTAGCCTCTAGTATGAGATGGATAACCAAGAAACATGCCATCAATGGATCTAGGTTCAAATTTATCAAGATTACCATGTTTCTTAACAAAGCATTTGCAACTAAAGACCCGAAAGTGTGTAACACTAGGCCTATGTCCAAACCGAAGCTCATATGGTGTTTTACCTAGCTTAGCACGCAGAAAACACGATTTGAGGCATAACAAGCGGTTGCTAACGCATCAGCCCAAAATTTTCTAAGAGTTTGATATCCATCAAGCATAGTCCTAGCCATCTCAACTAAGGTTCTGTTCTTTCTTTCTACAACACCATTTTGTTGAGGTACATATGGTGAAGAGAATTGATGATCTATTCCATTTTCAGCAAAAAAGTGATCAAAAGATTGATTTTTAAATTCAGTACCATTATCACTTCTAATTGCTTTTAATGATCCTAGGTGATCAATTGATAATCTAAGAAATAAAGTTCTAAAGTGACTAAAAACTTCATTCTTAGACGCCATAAAGTAAACCTAAGAGTATCTAGAATAATCATCAACAATAACAAGAACATACCATTTACCTTCGAAGGATTGAACACGTGAAGGTCCTACGGTGTCAAGATGCAAAAGTTGACATGGTTCAGTTGACATGATCATTGTGAGAGGAGTATGTGAACCTGCAACCATCTTAGCATGTCTACAAGAAGAGCACACAATTTCTTTGTCCCCTTTAAGCTTAGGCAGCCCACGTATGCGATCAAGAGCACTAACACGCGTTAGGTGATCAAAGCCTACATGACCAAGTCTACGATGCCAAAAATATAAGTCATTTGAATCATTAGCAACTAGACACCTATGCTTAGAGGAAGACATATCAAAATCAGCTTTAAAAACTCTTCCAAACCGAGACATGTTAAAAATAAGCTCACTATTTGAACCTACAACTTTGCAGCAGTTTTTATTGAAAATAATTTCTAGATTTTCATCTAGCAATTGTGCAACAGAAAGCAAGTTGTATTTCAAATTTTTGACAAGTGCCACATCCTTTAAAGTGTAGTGATCATTTACTCTAACCGAACCCTTAGCAATTATAGGAGTTGAAGAATTATTGGCAAAAGTAACATTCTCTACACGTGACAGAAAAGAGAGGGAGGGGAACCGATCTTTGTTACCGGTCATGTGGCGTGAGCAACCTGAATCCACAATCCAAATGTTCTCCTTCCTCAAACGTGTAACCTACATAGAAGCACAATACATCGATGACTCAATATTGGGGTTAGTCAAAAGGCATTTAAGAATCAAGTACTGAGTCATGCGACGTGCAGTAGGAAAAACACGCGGAAGCTGAGACAAAATAGCAGGTTTATGAGTCAAAGTTTGAGATTTTTTATTCTTAACTACTGGCCTATAAGGTGTTACTTGTGTAGCACAAAAATCAGTAGCTCCGGAGGCAAAAGCAGCAGTTCCAAAAGACATGGTTGAAGCTCCGGAAACAAAAGCTGAAGTTCCGAAGGAAACAACAGAAGGTCCGGGAGCTCTCGGAGCTATCGGAACGATCGGAGCTATTTTTGAGGATTTCTTACCAGAAGGTCTGGAAGCTACCTTTTCAAATTTCTGACTCACTAAAGCAGGTTGTGTTTTTCTAATTGCATGAAAGTTATATGATCTAGCACTTTTCCTTTCCTTTTTCTGTTGTTTAGCTAGTCTATAACAAAAATCTATGACATGATCATCTCTACCACAGAAGGTACAATGAAATTTAACTTTGTGTTCATGTCTAGATGAGCAAGCAATATTTTTATTTGAAACCAAATGAGACAACACTCCTGCAGATTTGAAAACCACTCCTTTTTGTTTAGGAACTGTTTGAATCAAACCACTTCCTAATGACTTTACAATTTTAGGTGGATGTGCCTTAGCATGAGGATGAGAATCAAAACCTAAACCAGTTTTATCATTGCAAGACTTGGAAGAATTCAGCAGCAAGTTTAGATTCTTATTCCCATTACAAAACCGATCTAATGTCCTATGCATGTCATCAAGTTTATTGGACAGATCAAGGCAATTTTCACATGAAGTTTTTCCTTTTAGTTTGCAATTGGAACAAAATTTAACTTCATGAGAATGTAAAGCATTGTTCAATATAGAAATTTCATTCATAGCATCCTGTAGTTTCTTATCAAGATCATCACAAGTAGAACAGTGCAAATCAATTGTAGAACAGCTAGCATCTTTCAAGTTTTTATCATTAAGTGCAGCAAGTTCTTTGTTCTTTTCAATTTCTTCATCAAGTCTATCTAGAGTGGAGGAGTGTGCACTTCTTAATGTGGACAATTGTTCATAGATTAAGTCACATGAGGGACATGCATCATCACTAGGAATCAAAGTTTTTAAACGGTTAATTTCAGATTCTAGTGATTCAATTTTAGCAGCATTATCCCTAAGCTTATTGTACTTTTTCTTGACAATAATAGTTGCACGAGAAATAGCATCACACATTTCATTGCAGGTAGAACATACCTCATCGTCTTCACTGTTGTGTTCTGCTTCCTCCTGACTTGATCTTGATCTTGTTTTGCCCGCCATGAAGCATAAGTTGGCCAGATCGTCATCATCTTCATCAATTTCAAAGTCTACATCACTTGAACTAAGTTCTTGAAGTGCGGTGATGAAACTGTTGATCATCTTGCGTCCTATGGTACCCTTCTTTTTCTTCGTATCTTTTGCAGAGGAATGCTTCGTTCTTGTTTTCTTTTCATCCCGGGAAGTAGGACCTGAAAGGTTAGGGCAATCTGAATGAAAATGTATTGTCTTACCACATTCAAAGCATCGTTGAGGTTCGGAGCTTCCTCTCCTTCTAGTTCTCACATTTTGCAATGCTTTTGAGAACCTCGTTGAGAGAAGTGCTAGCTCCTCCTCTGGAAACTCCTCAATCTGTTTAAGGGTTAGAGAGGACAACAAAGCAAGTGTACTACAAGATGAAGATTGACCGGAGCTAGGCATATCTTGTTGTGAAACAAATGCAATAGACTTATTTGGGTTCTTACGTGCTAGGATGTTAATTTCATGAGTTTTTAGTTTAGAATAGAGTACATCTAATGTAAGAGAACTCATGACAGTAGATTCACGAATAGATGTTACTTTCATCTCCCAAATTGACATGTCTAATGCACTAAGAAGTTGCCTAGCATTCTCAGCATCAGAAAAATTAACATTGACACTACGTAAGTTGCTGAGAATTTTATTGAAACGAGCAAAGAGGTCATCGATAGACTCACCTGGTTGCATCTCAAAACGCATATATTCCTTTTTGAGCATATCTTGTTTTACCTCCTTAATTGTGTTGGAGCCTTCATGATAATCACAGAGAGCTCTCCAAACATCGTATGCTGATCGGAGGTGCGCGACACGAACAAAGTCGCTTTGAGTGAGTCCTTGGATGATCAAGTTTCGGGCTTTGTTGTTGTTGTCGACGTCCCGTAGGTTTGTGGCCGTAACTTGATCATTCGGTGACACTTCATAAGGCTTATACACCTTCTCCCATCTTGCAAAGCCTTGTGCCTGGATAAAAGCCTCCATGCATGCCTTCCAAACCTGGAAATCAATACCAGCAAACACACAAGGTTTGGCGGAGTACTTCTCTATTTAGTCAAAAACACGTGCAAATCTCAAATATTAGAGCACCGTGGCTCTGATACCAATTGTAGGATCGAAGAGCACGTGAAAAGCTACCAGGGGGGTGAATGGTAGATTTAAAAATCTTACGCAGCGGAAACAATTAAACCCCAAACCCTTTCGGCAGAAAAACGATCTGTTAAAAAAATCGTGTGTGAGACTAATCTAAATGTGTTTCACCATGACAAAAGTTATATATATCAGAGAGAATCAAGTCACGAAGACAAAACAAAAAGAATCACTCAAATCTGACGAGGAAAACTCAAGCTATGATCAAAAGATCAAACAATGGTCAATCTGCCCTACCCGAGAAAAAACAGTTCTGGAATGCTGCAAAGAAACTCGTGTAGATCATAGACCACAAATCCAATGACCGTGAAATTTTGACATATGATAGAAAATCAAGTTGGGAAGACAAATCAAAAAGAATCATGTCAATTGGATCTGTAAAACTCGAGTTATGATAAAACCACCGACAAAAAGTAGTGCTGTCCAAAAACTCGACAAGTAAAACTTGTCTGGAACAAGTTGGACGAACAAGGCACAAAAGTTCCTTCAAACTACGAATTTTATTCAATAGAACACAAGAGGAACAGCCCCAAAGTCGTCTACCCCGATCTCTGGGCTCCCTTGCTTATAAACCCAGCCCTTAGGCCAACACAATATCAATTAGGACTCCAATCCTACTCAGATCACAAATCGTAACTTTCCATAACTGCTCAAGATTCTTCTATACGCAGATAGAAGCAATCATAAGACTTCCAAACACCTTAGGAACGTATCCCACATTCTTAAACAACTCAAATTCGTGACCCACACGAAATCCTATTATAACCAACTCGATACTTTCCATACCTAGCCATAACCGACTCCGCCGCAGCCAAAGTCATCAACCGTTACGATCTGATCCTTCCAACAAGATCTTTCCCTCCTTATCCCATCTTCGGAACCATGTTGCCACGTCATGCACCGCATGCATACGTGCGAACACCTTCCTTCGACGTTCAGTAACCTTCATATGCACTGCCCTTGATTCAATCATCCTGCGCGACCTCCTGGTCAGCTTAACCACAGTTCCTCCCGAACTTGGTTGTTGGAACCATCTCCTCCCTGAGACTAGTCCAATGGATCCCGTCACCAGCCATGACTTGAACTCAAGCAACACCTGCACATGAACAAACAACCAATCCATACGAGCCCAAGTCCTTGACTTGACTCAAGTTAGTTCCGAACACAACACCTTACGTGAGAGCCTCACATAAGCATGTTGCAAAGCATAGCAAAACGATATCAACCATATCAACCAAAACGCACCAAAAACTTAGAAAATGAATACTAAGCAATCTTTCCAACAATGTAAAGCAAGTACAAAACATTGCAAATGAAAAGCAGAAGCACTGCAGTCAAGTTCCGAACCTTGCCACAGCAACCCAGAGCTTGAGTCGGAGCTAACAAAAGCTAGTAAAACCTAGCGCCGGAGCTTACCAAAACTAGTACAACCAAGCTCCCGCCGGAGCTTACAAAACTAGCAAGACCTAGCGCCGGAGCTTACCAGAACTAGTCGGAACTAGTAAACCCAAAATTCAGAGCTAGAAAAATCAACTCGGAGCTTAGCAAAAACATGTCGGAGCTATCAAAAATATGTCGGAGCTATCAAAGACATAACTTCACCAGAGCTGACCAAAGCTAGTCGGACCTAGCATCGAACGTAACCGGAGCTACCCAAACCAAGCCGGGCCTACCATCGGACCTTGCTGTAGCTCAGAGCTAGAGTCGGACCTTGATAAAAAGGTGTTTTGGTGATATTTAAAACTTTTATCATCAAAGCCAAGTGTATTCACTACAAGCCAATGTATTCAGCACACATAGGTCTTACACGGGGAGAAGCAGCCGTCGTGGAAGGAGCAGGCCTGACAGACCTCCCGTCAGCGTGCTTCAACTTCCTCTTCCGGCTGGAAGGCTGAGATGGCTCTTTGCCCTTGCCTTTGCCAACATCTTCGGTCCTTAGGATTAGGGTGGGGGCAGTACCACCATCAAAAGCTCCGTGGATTGTGAATTTGGTGGTCGGAAACCTTTCCACCTCACCAAGACCGTCAAGCGCTGGCATACTCCTCCGGAGCTCCCTGCTGAACTGCGCCTCCATGTTTAGAGGGAGGAAAGCCGCAGGCGGAGTTAAGTCGTCGCCTTCGACATCAACTCCATGCTGGAACTTCTTAAGATGAAGCTACAAAGTTGCGCCCTCCAAATTGGATTCCAGACCGATTTCAATCCGGTCTTCATCCATCACGCTATTGAGGGCCCATGCAAGCTTCTCCCTCTTCTTCAGCAGAGCTCACCTATTGACCAGGAAGTTGCAGAAGACCATCTGGGGGGTCACTCCACCTTCCACGCATTTGCGGATCCTGGTCAAAGCAGGGTTGAAGGCCTCTAACAGCACCGGAACCACACTCCATGCGTCAGTATCAACATTTGGAGACCTTCCGGCAGCTCCAACTTCTCGTGCTCCTCTGTCGTGACGATGATCCAATCTTTCTTCCAGTCGTCCCACTTGCCGGAATGGAACGACCTCAAGTATTTGAAGGGGCATTTCTTGCGCTTCACGAAACAGTAGAAGCCAAGAAATTCGGACCCCTTCCCGGTGGTGTGGATGGTGAAGAAGGTGCGGAAGAGCTCGATGCAGGGGGGAATACCCACCCACATCTTGCAGAAGTGGACAAATGTTGACACAAGAAGAAGAGAATGGGGGCCAAGGTGGTACAGCTGCAGACCATAGAAGTCCAGCAGCATCAAAAGGAAAGTTGAGAAAGGTGGGATCAGCCCCACCATAGCGTACGCAGAGAAGTACACCATGTCGCCGCTGCGCTCCTTATTGAACGGGAGCTTGCTGGTGCGGACCAGATGGTTGAAGGAGTCATTGGACCACCCCATGTAGGTCCGGACCTTCTTCAGATCATCATCGCTCTTGTGGCGGCTCTTGGGGAGACCCAACTCCATTGCGGCAAAGTGGAGCAAAAGATGGAAAGTTAGGCAGAGTTTGGGAGGCTCTGAGCGCAAAGATGATCGAAGGTGTAAAGAGTCATCAACCCGTGTGCACTTTCCTTCTTAAGTAAGCCCTTGCGACGCTTGGATGGAAACCACAATGAGATCAAGAGTACTTTTCCAGAATCTACCCCGTCAATGACGAGTGGGCCTGGGGCCACCCCGACGAAGAGATCGAGGTCCCTACCCAAGGCCAACCGTTGCCATGATGAGCGGCAGGAAACCCAAAGTCGGCTCTCTGACAGGGCGCGCGGGACCGATACACTTTTCGTATTGGGAACCGGCAACCTTCAATTGCGTGAGATCCGCACTCAAAGGTCTCATCTGCCATTTTCATGACAAGCCACACATCGAAGGTTCACCCCCGAACCGCCACCCTATCGACGCATCAGAGGACTTTTTGAAAATCGAAGCGCGAGAATCGAGAATGGCCCCACCTCCGGCCGAGGAACTTAACCCAAGGGATTTCTTCCAGAGGTGGGCCCGGGGGCCAGTGTCGGTACCCTACATACGGGGTATCCCACGATACCGCAACAAGAGTAAGAAAGTTCTACCCGTCCGAGTCGAAGGCCCTTGCTGGTCTCATATGTCATGCTGCACCAAACCCACTTCCCCCTCATATGACTGGCTCCCGGGTAACACGTGTAAAATAAGCCCGGAACAGAACTCCAACCAAGGGAAGCTTCGGCTACTACACGTGTACAACGGCTCCGGACCTAGCCCCCATCAGAGAGGAGATCCGGTACTGACACGTGTACAGCAACTTCGGACCTGCTCTCCCGCAAGGGAAAGCTCCGGATCCGACACGTGTGGAGCCTCCGGACCTTCGTCACCAACGGAAATACAAGCTGGACAAGACCGTTACAGACATTCAAGGATGGTTAAAGTGGCAGTTACAAGGTCTGATAATATGTCATTAATACCATATTAATGACACATGATCAGTATATCGTTAATAGCGGTAACGCTGCCATGAAGGCACGTTACCACACCATTAATTGTACTTAATACTCTTTAGACAGTGTATTAGATCATTAAGCATGCTAGGGCCACATGTCGGGTCAGGCCAACTTTGTAACGGTTAGTCCTTAGAACTATAAAAGGGTTGCACCGCACGAACATGAGGATATTATGGCCGACTCTATCGCAACCCGACCATAGCGAACTCGCTCAATACAATCACACAAACCCTGTGGAGTAGGGTGTTACGCTCAGGCAGCCCGAACCACGTAAATCTCTAAGGTCACCATATTGATTTGGATCTTATGTCCCCTAACCACAAAAGAACCTCCGCGGGCTGTTTCTCAACGGGTCTGGGGGAAGTGTCATATTGCACACTTCGACAGATGCTGTGACTGACGCGAGTACCCTATCCTGCTGTCCAGCATTGTTTGCCAGAGCAGATGGTGGTGGTGGGGGTGCAACGCCTACCGGGACAACGGCGCTCGCTGGTTGCTGCATGTTGGAAGGATTCCCTCCAACAGGTTGCACAATGTTGTTACTGTTGGATGACACTGCGGCAGAGTTCACCATCATGTAATCTCAAGCGCCTCTACCTGGCGTGCCAAATGTCTAAGCGTACGAACGACACTTCCCCTGGTTCTACTGAATTGTAGCCCGTGGAGGTTCTTGTATTGGTTTGGGCACACGGAGATCTTAGACAAGAAGGTGACATAGATGATTTATGTGGTTCGGGCCGCCTGAGCGTAATACCTTAATCCACAGGATGTGTGTTGTTAGATTAAGGATTTGATCGTGCTTGTGTGCGTATGAGCTTGGTTGTTTTGTACCGTGCAGCACATCCCTTTTATAGACCAAGGGATGGTTGTTACATGAGTTGCCTAGCCGGACATGTGGCCCCAGTGGTTATTATTGCCTAATACACAATTAAATGTGTTTAAGAATCCAAATAACGTCATAACGCGCCTTAATGGTGGCGTTAATTGTATTAAGGGTCTTCTGATTGTGCGCCATTAATAGGGCATTAATGGCACATAATCAGACCTTGTAATTGTAGCAATAAGAGTCCTCCGAATACTTATGCCGTTGGTGGAGTAGGTCCGAAGGCTTGACACGTGGCGGCTCTGGAGCTTTCCTTTGCGAGGACATAGGTCCGAAGCTGCTATACACGTGGAGTCACCAGAGCTTCCTTCTACTGGGGGTTAGGTCCGGTGTCACTCTACACGTGTCAAGTGCGGAGCTCTCCTATATAGAGGGTTTGGCCTCGGTCTTGTGTTACACGTGGCAGCGTCGGAGCTTCCCTATGTAGGAGGTGGGTCCAGTGCCGTTTGACACGTGGGGCCTATGGAGGTCTTCAACTTTGACAGGTGGAACTCCCTTGCACTTATTGCGGTATCGTGGGGTACCCGGTACGCAGGATACTAACAGTAGCGTATTGGAGAAGAAGGCGCGAAGAAAAACGCCGAGAAGAACGATAAGCTGAAGGGATAAGTTGACAGGAACATGATGTAGACTAGGGTAGAAAGAAAACTAACCTTAATTTTGGCTCTATACAATATTTTGAATAGGGCTTATATTATTATGAGGACTAAATACCATAATATATAGAGGTAAAGGAGCTTACAAATATGCAGACATCCCCTCCGATAATAGAGAAAATACAATATACTCTTGTCGAAGTGTTCTTGCAACACTTCTCTCGGACCTGCTTAGAGAGCAGCCCGCGGAGGTTCTTTGATTGGCGGGAGCTTAGTGTCAGGATAGGTTGTGCGGTTTAGGAAGCTATGGTGAGACAATGATTTTACGTGGTTCGGGTCGCCGATGCGTAATACCCTACTCCACGGTGAGGTTTGTATTGCTTGAGAGTCTGAGTGTGTGTGAGTGTGAAAAGATTGAATTTTTCTTCCGTAACGATGGCGGTCTGGTCCTTTTATAGCCAAAGCATGACGCCTTACAAGTGGGGTATGTGGCCCGATAGGCGGCCCCGGGACGATCTTATCCTAAAGATCTAAGACTTCTCGCATAAGGTGCCTCAGACCGTGGCTTGAAGACCCACCGTCTTGCCGCGTCAGACACTAGTGGCTATGTGCAGTCGTTGATGATGGAAGGGAATGTCGCGTTCATCTGTCTTGTCGCTGTAAGCTACCCACTTGGCGGAATGTGGTAGGCCTGTGGCACCTCCACTGCGATGTGATTGAATGCAACGGTACCTGAGGCGTGCGCCACACCTGTGCGCCTGGGGAAGGCGCGTGCCTTCAATGTGCAACTGGACAGGACACGCCACCCTTTACTCTTCGGGGCCCACAACCCATTGCAGGTCATGGGACACATGCCAGCTCTGGAGCCCTCCTCGGTAGGAGCAAGGGCCCAGAGTCGGAGGACGCGTAGCAGCTCTAGAGCCTTCCTCGGTGGGAGCAAGGACCCGGAACCGAAGGAGGCGTGGCGGCTCTGGAGCCCTTCTCGATGGGAGCAAGGATCCGGAGCCGGAGAATGCATGGCAGCCCCGAAGTCCGTCTCAGCGGAGAAGACGGGTCCGAAACTTCTAGCTTGTATACGAGGTACCCAATCTGCAGGGTAACAACAACTCCTATATCTCTAACAGTAAAATCCTTCTCCAGACCCGAAGGGAGCTTCGGACACTAGGTCCGTCCTTTTTAGTCATGCTGTCGATCCCTCATTTTTTGTTGGCGTGGTCTGCTCTCTTGTAAAAAAACATTCTTTTTTCTTTTTAAAATATATCACAACAGGACCTCCTACTGTGTTTTTGCTTAAAAAAATCAGTGTGAGAGGGGGTGTTGAATATGAATCTGTTAACGTATATACCTCCATGCATGGTTAAAATCATCAGAAAAACCTCTGCATAAGATAACATAAAGTCAAATTGTTTACACCATGAATCTGTCGTCCAGTAGTTTCCATGTGCACTAACTTATTCATGGCAGTATCATAATCTTGAACACAGATCGCAAATACATTGAAGACCATTCCAAAAATGTGAAGCCAATAGTTCTGAACATTTATGTTCCCTGATAGCCGTTTTTGTATAGCCTGCAAGGTTTGATGAAAAAGAATCATCCAAATGGTTTACATAAAATGAGTCTTCTTACAGTCAAGTTATAAGATATTATATAAAAAAGACAGAGAGGGCGACAAGACATACTTCAGTATACACTCCAGCAAAACCATTTAAAAGAGACAAAGAGCCATCACCTGGAAGAGAATATCCAAGTCATCAAGATGTGTGAAATACTTTCTATAGTTACCTAAATAATGAAATTAACATATCCTCTATTACAACTCACAATGGCCATCAAGCACCCTTTGATAGAGGTTTGAAGAACATGATTAGATCTGAAAATGTCAAAAAAGATGTTTCAAATAGTCATAAAATCAGGATTCATTAAAAGACCAAATGACTAAATGGGAAACACAGCCAGTCCAACAGGGACTAGATTATTCTGCAGTAAAAGGAGACTTAACACTTCCTGAATAAAATTGCAATGGTGGTTCCTGAACCCATTCTCCAGACACCTCTGATAAATAAAAAGCAAAGGGGAAAAACAGGGAAGAAGATGAAGCCATAGCGAGGAAGAGCAACAGAATAGCAAATATAAAGAAGGCCACAGGTAACAAAAGCACCGATGAAATGGTTCCGGAGGTACTTGTTAAGAAGCTAGGGCTAGTGACTCCAGGGGGCAAGCTGACAATGCAAGCCACATAAAACTTTTCAACACCCCTCTTTCACAGGAGGTGATGGAGGCCATGGAGGACCTCGTCAGGGCAATGAACATTGACATGAGGAAGAAGAAGACCTAGGAGACTATGAAGATCGGAGGCCGTCCAACCGTGTAGACTGGAGGAAGAAGGGAGCACCACTAGTTGTTTGTTTCTAGAGTGTCAATGTGTCATCATGTTGATGCTTTTCAATTTTAAGTGTCGTCTTTATTCTTGGTGTCAGTTGAGGCGGATCCGCATCCTCTGCTGTGCACAAGCAAATGTACAGTACTGTAGCAAATCGAAACAGTATTTTGTGAGAGGATGAACACCACTCGGCAGTAGAACCGCAGTAACAGCAGATCAAACAGCAAATCCAGTTACTGTAGCATGCCGGAATACTGTTCATTGCGGCCGTAGCATGCATCCTGGGCCGTCCATTTTTTCATCGCTTGTCAAATAATAAAGCAAATACAGGCTACTGTAGCTCTCTGCATTTTCTCCTCTACTTGAGAGAATGTGAGCCCAGTTGAGGCAGGGTTGGGCCTCGGGCCGTAGGGTGATGTACCCTACCTGCAGCTGGTATTGGCTATTTTCAAGTCCACTTTCTGTAACGTCGCCGCCGTCGTTGGCCGTTGTGGCAGGATTAAGTATTGAGAAAGGGTGCTCTGTTTTTAGTCGTGTTCATTCTGTCTCTATTGTTAGACTATGTATTAGGATTCATGGGTATTTTAGTCTTTAGCCTAATAGGCATCTTGGGGGATAAGTCTTGTACCCCAATATATATGTGACAATGACTACAATACAATCAAAATTCTGCTACAATCGTGCAATTAAGTATTCACAACAGTTGATCTGCATCCTACGGTCGTTGCATGTTTTTATTTAACCCATTCCACCAGGTGGAGGAGGTTAAATAAAAAGATGCACTGACTATAGGATATAGATCCAATGGTTGAGGATGGTTGATTGCACGATTGTACCAAATATCTGATTGGCATTCTAGTCGTTCTCTATATATGTACCCTTGACAGTCCATTGTTAATCAATCCAATATTCATTCTCTAATATGATATTAGACAGGCTAAGTAGGGTTTGAAATCCTAATCTCTCTCCTCTCTCTATCATGTCGCATGGCTTCCCGGGAGTTGTTGGTGCTAGCGCACCGCTGCCACCGCCGGCCCGTCACTACCGCCCCTGCTGGCGCCGCCGCTAGTAGACAGTCTGGCGCTACTCTCTGGCAGGCCGCTGCCGGCCTGTGGTTGGCCGCTGCCGGATCTGGAGCCGACCGCACTGTAAGAGCCCATGGCGCGCCGGTCAGCCCCAGATCCAGTGCACCTGCCGCCGGCGCTGCCTTTGTCGCCACTGGTCCGGCTGTCGGCGCGCCTCTCATCGCCACGGCCAGGCACGCGGCCGTTGTTCCACCTCTGTATGGCGCCACCACCGCTGCTGGTCGTGATAACACCTCCATCCCCACCGCCACTGCTCTCATGGTTGGCGCCGTTCCCAGATCCACCCTCGGCGGGATCAGAACTGGGCTAGGTGGACCCACTGCCACCTCTGTCGGGCTCACGCAGTCGTCAGCATCGTACAACGTCGGCATCGAGCCCCTGCAGGACGACTTCGATGTGAGCACTACTCCTATTGTTGGTGCCGCCACTGCTCTTAGTGCGGCCACTGCCTCCCTCTACGGCGCCGACACTACCACTGCGGTCGTGGACACCTCCGGTGTAGTGCAGCTCTGGCTGCCTCTCATGAACGCGAGTGGCACTTGCTCTCGCCCTAGAGCAAAAGCGTGCCTCTGTGGCTGCTCTTTCTCACCAGCTCGAGGAGAGTGCTCACCGACCGTGGAGGGCTACCTACAAGCCTTCCTCAGATGCTGGTGTTGCTCACTCCACGTACTCGGCTTACCTCATCGCTGCTCACCATGCGCATGCCGCTGGGATTCAGAATATCCAGACGCTCGTGTCGGTTGTCCTTAGTTTGGACTCCACATCGTACGCCCGCTGGCATAACCTGCTTTACCTCACGTTGAGGCGGTTCCATCTCAACAACCACATCCTCTGAGATGGCTCCCCGATGGATTACTCCTGGATCAGCATGGACAACCTAGTCCTAGCCTGGATCTTTGGATCCCTCTCTAACGAGCTACACAACATCGTCGGGAAGCACGGTGGCAGTACCGCTTGCGGGCATGGCTGGTCCTTGAGCAGCACTTCCTAGGGAACCGAGTGACTCAAGCTCTCAACATCAATGCGCGGTTCCAGAACACCGTCCAGGGTGACCGTTCCATCTCCGCCTACTGCCGGGAGATGAACGGCATGGCTGACGCCCTACGCGACCTTAGCGAGCCAGTTGCTGACAGCACACTCGTCCTTCGGGTCCTTTAGGGTCTGAACGAGCGCTACTGTCACCTTCGATTGTGGCTTCTTTGTGTAGAGCTGCTTGTTGACGGCTCCTAATATATACTAACAAATCATCCCCGGCAACGGCGCCAAAAATGCTTGTTGGTATTTCTTAACACCACAGATCATCTCTGATAAAGAGATGAGATATGCAAGCGCACGGAAGATACTGTTGTAGCATTTCACCCATGAGTATTCCCAAGGGTACCGTATTTATTCCAAATGAAGGCAATGGAGTAAAGTATATACTACTCTTATGGTCAAACTATGGGATACTAATCAATTATCCGTATAGGGGGTAATCCGATAATAGGGGTAGTGTGACACACACCTAGGCAATCTATTCTAAAGGGTAAATGGATCCTAGAGGAAGATTGGATTAAGAGTTAGAGAGTTGCTTCTACAATGCTCCTAATACATATACATAGCCTAAGGTGGATACTAATGGTCATGCCAATGATGAATTCCTATACAATGCTATTCAACACATCGGGCACGGGCTTACCCCTAGCAATACTAGGGCGACTCCCGCCAAGAGCCTGTAGCATAGCCGAACGTGGAGGATTACAAAGGACAGATAGGGTTGTCACCACCTACTGCCTACCTCTTCAATCTGTGGGTCTACAAGACATCCAATGCTACTTAAATACCCTAGCACCACGCTAGCATACTAAGCAAATACCTTAAGAGCTACAGCACAAGCCATCCTAAGGCAATGAACTAAATCATCGTTGAACCAATGTTGATTGCATAGCATAGTTATTCATATTAACATAATCATGTCATAACTACATAGACTATAGTGGGGGTATATAGTGTTTATGACCATAAGATGTGATCATGAGAGTACAATCATAAAGACTATACCTTCCACTTACATGGACTCCACAATCAAACAAGAAACGTATTGTCCAAGTATACGTATAAAAGAAGACTAAAGATAATATCTTTATTGAGCACAAAGTCACAAATACAAGAAGGAATACATGAGACATACCTTTCCCAATGTGGAATTGGGAAGAGAGACTCCTTCTACTCCTTTCCCAATTTGGACTTGGGACTAGAGGCTCTCTTCTCTACATCCTAACTCCTCTAAGGACTATGGAAGATAGTGTATACAATAGAATGATGCCCAAGTGGTGTGTGTTGAAGTGAGGGGTATGGGGTCCTATTTATACTAGTGTTGAGGTCGGTTCCCGCTACCAAAAGCGCGCGAATCAGTCGTCATTGACTCCAGGGAGCCGGGAGGAGCCAACACGTGGAAGTTGACCGCGTTTAGCACTACAACCAGGTCGGTCGACCCCCTGGTTCGGCCGACCTGGTCAGGGCTCCAAACGGCCCGTAATTCCTCCAGGTGGCTGCCAGGTGGGTCCCATTAACTGATATTGGTGCTACACCGTTGGATGGCCTCAGATACTTCTGTTTGTGGGCCATTTGATCCATGTGGTGCCACATGTCGTCGCCTGATTGGTTGGGATGATATTTTATAGGATTTCTCCCCATACTTTTCCTTAATTCCTGTATAAATATCTGCATACACATATTTCTCCAAGTACAAGTGAAAATAGGTCAAGTAGAAAGGTGATGTGTGCAAGAAATAATCAATCCTTCACATAATTGAGTTATATTGATGGCTGAAATTGGTATATAACAGCCGTCAACAAGCTCCCCCGAGCTTATCCTTTGCTCGTCCCAAACAAAGTCAAGACTTTAGGTTGATGATCAGGAGTTGCTACAATGTTCTACCTTTCGAAAGTACTGAGTGCACAACAAAATATTCTACCTAGTATTGCAAAAAGTGGCTATGGTACTTCACCCTTCTTAAGTCATTATGGGAGTTATGCCTTCTCCTATTCATGGGTAATTGAAAGATAGAACAGCAAATGGAGCAAGCATAGCCTAGATATCAAGTTCCACTTAAATTTCAGAGAGATTCAAATTGGATTATAAGTACCTCAATTGATTCTCTCAATCACTCCTTTGTGTATAGTGGAAATATGTCCTCACCAAGGCATTATGCCTATACTATTCCTACTATTTGAATATGGCTTGTATGTGGAGCTTGGTAGCGAAAGTAAGTAGGCATATTTGCAACACATAATATTGCTAAGTCAAAAGAGCAAGCCTTAGGAGAAATCAATTCAAACTTTTGAATCAGGACTTGTGCATGTGTGATGGAATGGAGGTGGATGTGGAAGCATTGAGATGACTCCTTTTGATGTGGACTCTCTTTATTGCAAAGATGAAACATGGTTAACCCTTTATTTATGCTTATGGAGTAAGCATATTATTTCTTATTTTTTCTCATTCTTATGATATAAGCATGCATTTTCTTTTTCTTTTTTCTTGTAGCCATGTCTTCTACTCCTTTTTATGCAATAACTTAAAGAGAGTGCTAACTATGAATAGCATGGAGTTTCTCTTTTTATTGTGGAATGGTGGATATGATGGAATTTTGCTTCCTTCTAGTGTAGAAGTATAGCATGTGCAAGTGAAGTCTTAAATTCAAAAAGAATTGAATGATTTCTCACATAGGTTTATACTAGTTTGACTAGACTCAATGTGAAAGCAAATAGCATATGCATAAGGTGTTGTCTATGTATGAATATCATATGGCTTTGGTAGGTATTTCCAATCAAATGAGGGAAACTTAAATCTTGATAGAATTTCTCCGGAAATCTAAGTTTCACTTTCAAAATAGGAATAGCAGCCCTATTACTAATTCAAATCTCCCAACAACCTAGAAGTAGATTAAGCTTTTGCTACCCACAATTTTTAAATCAAGGCAAAGTTAATTTTAGCCAATTTAAGCAATATTCAGAGAGTAGCAAGTTGTAAACTAGGGACTTAGGAAAAATAAAATAGATCAACTATTCATCATTTCATCTATGTGAATTCTAAATCATTCTTACCGCACATCTTTATTTGATAAGCAAAGCAAATCTAGGTTCCTATTTTTTTTTTTTTTAGATGCATGGTGGATGGTGGATGAATGGAAAGTAAATATGCAAGGGATGATTTGAAATAAAAATGCAGTGGGTGTGATACAAGTTACCTCAAGTGGGGGTCCTCCCCCAAGCTTATTCTTGATCAAGGTCCGTGATAGGGGTTGAAACCCTAACGACGGAGGTAGGCCATGAGTTGGCCTATCCTTGTTGCAGCGTGGCTTTGACAATGGAGGGTTGAGTGTTGATTGTTGTGTTGCCTCCCCTGGACACCATGACTGTGGTTGAATAGAGTGTTTTTGATGTTGATCGTCCGCACATCAGGGTCTCTATGTGTTGGGTGTGATTTTTCATTCCTTGGCTTCTAGCCACATAGGAACGACTTGCACCAAATGATGGTGGCAATCCCTTGAGCTTGAATGAGTGCTTAGAATAGTTGAGAGCATAATGCTCTCACCCATTCGTGGCAGCCCATTGGTTGCTCATGGAGGGTTCCCATTTCAAATCTCTAGCCTCGTATAGTTATGATTGACCTTCGGGCATAATTTCCGATAGGTAGCAACCATCCTCATTTACTCCTTGGCCAAGAGATGTTGAAATCGGATCCTCTAGGGATCCCAACAATCAGCTTCTTCAATGTCTGCATAGTAATATTACCCCTGCAAACTTCCTCTCTTGAATAGAGAGGGATGGTAAGCTCCCAATACTTGTACAAATGAACGTTCAGGTTAGGTAACCGAACTTTCATTTGTACATACGGGGAAGAACAAAATCAAAGATGCATTGGTTCCAATATCATGTTTATCCATGATCAATGTGTTATTCATTGATAAGAGTGGAGCTTTATGTATAATTCATGTTGCATATTTTCTAAAGCTCCTACTCATAGCAATGCATGTGATAGAAATATACTATATGGATCCCTACATCTTTTAAAGTTTCTAACCATCTTAGATTTCAATAGAAAATTTTATCATTTAGACCATGACAAACAAGATTATCAATTTATCCTCCTGAAATTCACTAGAAATTTAAAATTTAGTGACTCCTCCAAAAAATGCAATTCAATTTTAGAGCAAGGATATCACTTATTCCTAGGAGTTTGAAATCTAGTGACACCATCTATATGCATGAAGCTCAATTAAAAATTATGGTTGTTACTATGCCCAAGTTTCTATATGTCAATTCACCAATTAAGTCATGCCCAAAAGTTTTATTTTCTAAACCTAGACAAAAATGACTAAGTCTACAAAACAATGCTTAAAGGATTCTAGGTACCTGTTCTAGATTTTTCCAAGTAAGGTGGGATTTCCTTTTGGAGATCCAAAAGTCAATACCCATACTTACTCTTGTGAGGATGCATGAGAATTAAATGATGAGGAAGTGTCAACCTTTCTCACAAATGCAAGCAAATGCATTCAATTCTATGGCAAACCAAACAATAAAAAATTATAAACTCATACCTCATTTGAAGAGCAGTTGGTGACGAAGGTCTTTGTGTGAGAAACTCACAACCTTGATTTTCGGCGTAGGCTTGATGGTTGATGTCAAATGCCAAGTTGAGATTGGATTTTGCAATGGATTTGGTTTTCGCTCCTCCATTGGGAATACTCTTAGAGGGGAAATGCCAAGTTTTACTTCCATCTAGCCTTCCTTTGGAAGAATATAAATAACACACTTTGGGAATACTCTTAGAGGGGAAATGCTACATCGATAGTTTTTGTGCGCTTGTGGATTTACATGTACAATCTAAAACCTACCAACAAGCATTTCCGGAACCCCTGCTAGGGATGAATTGTTAGTAGTGCGTAGGAAATATCAACAAGCATTTCTTGCGCCTTTGTCGGGGAAGACAGCCGAAGTATTACATGATAGAGTGAATAGGATAGGACCCTGGTAGGTTTTAGTAGGATGACCCTTCTTTGTTTTCACATTTTATTTGAAAATAAGGTAGTGTATGTCTGGTTTCCGCTTGCCAGAAAACTTTGTTAAAGATCCCGAATACCTTCTGAGAGATTTACCTCGTGTCGTTACTCCTCAGAAGCTTCGAGCGGCAAAGCAAGCCAGCAGAATTGCACCAACAACCAAAAAACCAATGGCCCAGAAGACCCTTCATGAGTTTTCAGCTCCCTCTGCTAACAATGTGCCTGTTGGGCCCACTGTTAACACGGGAGATGTAAACTTCAAAAATAAAGATTGGCCTTATCACTATGGCGCAAGCCATCCCATTTTGTGAGAAGGCTAACGAGGATGCAAGTGCTCACCTGCAACAGTTCTTTGAGATTTGCAGCACTTTTAAGATCAAGGACGTATCTCCCGATGTTGTTCGTCTTAGGCTGTTTCCGTTCTCTCTTTTTGGGAGAGCGAAACAGTGGTTCTTTGCGAACCAAAGTGTTGTATATACTTGGGAGAAGTGTTCTACGACATTCCTCGCCAAGTTTTTTCTGTTGGGCAAGACCAATGCACTAGGTGAATTGATTTTATCTGCTTCGAGTTGTTCTAAGTGATTCTTTTAGAATTTGTTCTAGTGACCTCTTAGACATTGGTTTGATATGTTCTTCTGATGATGACCAAGTCTTGAGTGCTGTCAATTTTGATGGAATAATTTTGACATATGTGCTTTTCCTTTTAGTCTTCATAAAAATCGATTGACCTCGTAAAATAGTTTGTTGAGGGGTCTCCAATTGTATCCAATGAGCAGTAGATGATATACATATAGAGTTCATTAAGTGTGATGAGTGATATGAGAGACCTTGCATCCACAAACTCATTAGTAATATCCAACGGTTGTCATTAATCACCGAAACCATACCTCATGGGGGCCTAGATGCTTTCAATCTCCCCCTTTTTGGTGATTGATGACAACACACTGAGTAAAGCATAACAGTAATAAAATTAAGAATACGATACTCAAAAGGATATGCAACAAGTACAAGATCCAGCGCACAAAACTCGAAGGCTCAAAAACGATCAATAACACATGAGAGAATTAAGTGGCACACGGATAACTCAAGAATAGCAAAAGAGTAGCAAATCTCCCAAATTACAAAAGCTCCCAAAAGAAATACTCCCCCTACAACTAGGACTCCCCCTAGGACTAAGCTATCCCTCCCCCTGACTCTTCTTCTCCTTTGGCATCAAGACACCAAAAAGGGAAGCCGAGTGCCTAAGGATTTTGAGCACTCAGGGCGATGACGAACTGGTCGTTGTTGGGGGTGTTGTCGTCGGAGCTGTTGCGTGCCTACTGCTGAGGCCGGAGTGGCAGAGACCGGTGCTGCGGGAGCTGCAGTCGGTGCTGAGGGTGCCAGCTGAGTTTGGACTGTTGGTAGCGAGGCACTGACAACCGAAGACGGAGTCTGCTGGAAGAGTGTCGAAGCCGGCAGGGGAGAGTGAATCGGTGCGCCTGGAGCAAGCAGCGGTGACATGCTGATCATCAGTATCGGCGTGGTCGACACTGGAGCTGAAACTGGTGCTAGGACAGGCGGACTTGGAGCTAGACTCGGAAGCTGTGAGGGCAGGACAATCCCGGTCTGAGTGTAGAGGTTGGTGATCAACCCCAGGATGCCCAGCATGGCCTGCTGCATCTGCTGGTGCTGGTCAAGAGAACGCTGATGCATCTGATCAATCAGTCCAGTGAGCCTGCCAGTGTCCTCTCGCCTCTTGCGGGCTATCTGATGTTGCATCTCCTGCTGCTGCTGCTGGAGCTCCAAAAGACGTGCAGCCTGCTCAGCTCTGGCCTGCTCAGCTGCAAGCCGATCCAGTCGTTGCTGCTCAACCATCTGCTGAAGTAGAGAAGTGAGCTCGGATGGCTGAGAGACCTGTGCCTCGGACACGGGAGGTGTGGTAGGTGGTGGTATAGTCGAGCCTCCAGCCTCCGCGTCGTGCTGCCTGGGTGAGGGAGGAGGTGGGAAGTACTCCTCGACACTGTCACTAGTGTCACTCTCTAACCAGATGTGCTATAGATCCCCTCCTTGAGCCTCAGCCTGTGCTAGGATCTCCTCTTCCTTCTCTAGGTCTGACCAGTCTTCTTCTGATAGTCGAGCTCGGACCTGACGCTCAACTGGGCGGCCAAGGCGGCGGTCTCCAGGAGCTAGAGCACGATAGTGTCTGAACCGAGTGACGCTCTCATCAGTGAGACTGTCACGCACGGCGGACCCCTCTGGAGCCAACAGGTAGAGTAGGTGACTGATCCAGTGGCCAAACACAAGTTGCCTCATCATCCCAACTCCATCGGTTATAACATCCTCCATCTCACAGATGATAATATCCACGATGTCGAACTCCATCCTGTTCATGACATAGAACAGGAGGGTCTGCTGCAGACTGGTGAAGCCCTCAAGGTATCCGGACCTGGGTAGAAGCATGCGGCGCAAGGCAAGGTGCACAGTGCGTGCAACTGGAGTGAGTAGAGCAGGTACCCTCGGCTGGTCAGGTGAGAAGGGCTGATCAAACAGTGACCGAATCTCCTCAAAAGGTGGTGCCACACCTCCAGTGAGCGGCCTCCTCGGTGGGTCAGCCTGACCATATACTAACTCATGCAGGCAGGTGTCATGGAGATCCACGCCTAGCAGCTGTCCCAAGATCTGTCTGGTCAGATGGTGATGCTGGCCCATAAACATGAAGTCAATGGATTTGCGGCCCTCCAAAATGTAGAGTGTGGCATAGAACACTCGGACCCAGTCCTCCACGTAGGCACCCCACTGGAAAGACATCAGCTCCACTAGCCCTATGTACCTCTCAAAGTAAGGGCGAATCTCAGTGCCGGCTGCAAGTGTGAGCTGATCCCAGTCAAGAAAGTTGTGTTGGAAAAGCTTATGGCCCCGACGTCTGTAAGTCTCATACAGCGATGTCCGTGTCAGGGTCCAGAAGCGGCTGTCCACAAGTGGCTCTCTGGGCTGCGGGAACCACTCCTCAAGTAGAATGCTCCATCGAAGCTTCCTGAGCTGCTTTGCCTTCAACTTCCTGTAATCAGTCAGGCGGACACTCTCACCAACCCGGACATTGGTGTCCATCTCATAGACGGATCTCTCGGCCGCTCTGTCCTCCCGAAGCTCAGCTGTAGAAGGTCTCTGTCTCGAGGCTGCAGCTGGATGGCCTCCACGGGTCCTGACTGAGCGCTGGCGAACAAGCGGCACCTTAGGCTCCTCTGTCTCCTCTGGCTCCTCGGACACCTGTGGCTGCCTCTGTCGGGCCTCCCGGATCCTCAGGGATCCTCCTCAGCCATGCTCTCACTCCTCAGCAGCGCGAGCGGCCATCAGAGCTTTCTTCTCCTCTTTCGACAGCTTCTGCTTCTTAGCTGTGGGCTCCACAATAGCCTTGCCCTTTCCTTTCTTGTCACGGCCCATCTCGGGTGACAACGGCGAAGATGAGAGCGCGGGACAACGATGTTGGGCACACGAGACAGCGACACAAAGAACGACGCGGCCGGGTGAGCCCTAGCGGCGAAGAGGAATGCGGCGGTTGGGCGCGTGGAGTGGCGGGCGATGAGCGGTGGCGCAGGGCGGCGGCGGTGGTGCAGCGGCGGTGATGGGCGGCGGCGCTAAGCGGTGGCGGCTCTGAGGGTGGCGGCGGCTCTGAGGGCAGCGGCAGTGGTGCGGCGGTGGTGAAGGGCGGCGACAGCCCTTGGGGCGGTGGTGCTAAGCGGTGGCGGCTCTGAGGGTGGCGGCGGCTCTGAGGGCGGCGGCGGCCGGAGGGCGGCGATAGGGCGAGGGCACGAAGCAGCGGCGGCGGAGAGGAGGGCTCGGAGCGGCGGCGGCGGAGAGGAGGGCTCGGAGCGGCGGCGTCGGGGAGAGAGAAAGGAAAAAGAGAGAGGAGACGAAGGGGCGCGCTAAATAGGTGGGGCCCGAACCCTAGCTCAAATTTTCACATCGGATGATCCAACGTCAGTTGACAGGTGCATCGGTCGAATGGTACAGTAAGGGTATTCCAGAGGCACCTTCGGCATTGGATGATCCGACATGGAAACGATTATCATCGGTTGAATTTGGCACAACTCCAGAAATGTGAACATCAGATGCTTCGATGTTTCTCAGAATGAACTCATCGGTTGATTTGACTTTCTGACTGAGCTGACCCTTGTACTTAAGCACAAACTGATCCGATGAAGCTTCTTCCCTAAGCATCGGATAATCCGATGACTACAAAAGATCATCAACGTCCCCTATATGTCCTTTGACTTAAACAAACAAAGAGAAACACAAGTCTTAGGACTTTTTGGGCAACCCCTTACCCCTCAGAAATATTATAACACTAGTTGCCAATAACTTGGCTAAGCCCTAAAGCAAATAGAACACCAGAAAAATCAAGGAAGAAATCCAAATAAAATGTAAGGCCCATGCTTTGTGAGTTAGAGGATGAAGACTTCTATCTCTTTAAAGCATGTTCCTTTAGGCATTAACGCACCTAACACTTTGTTCTTTCCACATCATATGAGTTGAGATATTGCATTTCAAACAAGTCTTTCTCATGAAGTGGGTTCCCCTTTGTGACAATCTACCGTATGCAATGCCAAACAATTTTCAATGCAGGAAATTAAACGTGAGTGCAAGTCTATATGGCAGGCATCATGCAAGACATAAATTAAATATATCTTGCCAAATTTAAACCTTTCAAATGCTTCTTCAAGTAGATCCACTCTCCAAGTCTTGGGGAAACCCAAAAGAACCTCCATCCCAAGCTAACCCTTGCTCGCCCCTATCCTTTGAAAGTTAGACAAGACCTATATGTGATGCATTCTTACATGACTATGGCAACTTACATGACGTTCGATGCATCTAGAACATTTAATTCACTCCTTAGTCTAGAAAAAGTTTCCTCATCAAGTGGTTTAGTGAAGATATCCACCAATTGTTCTTCGGACCTAACACCTCGCAAGGAGATGTCTCCCTTAGCTTCATGATTCCGCAAGAAATGATAGCGAATATCAATGTGCTTAGTGCAGGAGTGTTGAACGAGGTTTTTAGCAATCTTAACCGCACTTTCATTGTCACAAAGGAGAGGCACACAACCAAGTTTAACACCAAAGTCCAAAAGGGTTTGCTTCATATAAAGGATTTGGGCACAACATGCACCGTTCGCTATATATTCCGCTTCCGCAGTGGACAAAGCAACGGAGTTTTGCTTCTTGCTAGACCAAGACACTAGGGAACGCCCAAGCAAGTGGCACCCTCCGGAGGTACTCTTGCGATCCACACCGTATCCGGCAAAGTCCGAATCCGAGTAACCCAAGACATGGAATTTAGCACCTTTGGGGTACCA
Organism: Tuctoria greenei; assembly: GCA_036927565.1. NCBI lineage: Eukaryota > Viridiplantae > Streptophyta > Magnoliopsida > Poales > Poaceae > Tuctoria > Tuctoria greenei. Next base: position 121,961,692 of record JAYESD010000005.1, read on the forward strand.
CAGGCCTACACTTGGGGTATGCTTGAGATACCGAAGTATCCTAAAGACCACCTTCCGATGCAATTCTTTAGGTGCCGCTTGAAAGCGAGCACACAAGCATACACTAAACATGATATCGGGCCAAGATGCGGTAAGATAAAGCAATGAACCAATCATGGAATAGTGATTAGATTGGTCAATAGGTTTACCGTCCTTATCCGCGTCAAGATGACAATTTGTTGCCATTGGAGTACTTCTTGAGCTACAATCTCCCATCTCAAATTTCTTCAAGAGGTCCTTGGTGTATTTTTCTTGATAGATGAAGGTCCCCTCTCGAAGTTGCTTGATTTGAAATCCAAGGAAGAAGTTGAGTTCTCCAATCATCGACATCTCGAATTACCTAGACATCATTTTGCCAAACTCATGGCTAAGAGCTTCGTTAGTTGAACCAAAAATAATATCATCGACATAAATTTGACAAACAAATAGTTCTCAATCGATGTCTTTGGTGAAGAGTGTAGTGTCCACCCTCCCGATCTTGAATCCTTGTATGATCAAGAAATCTCGTAGTCATTCATACCACGCTCTAGGTGCTTGCTTGAGTCCGTAGAGCACCTTGTGCAACCTAAACACATGATTAGGATTCCTCGGATCTTCAAACCCGGGAGGTTGTTCAACATAGACAAGCTCGTTAATATAACCACTAAGAAAGGCACTTTTCACATCCATTTGATAAAGCTTTATATTATGATGTGATGAAAAAGAAAGAAGTATACGGATGACTTCTAGTCGAGCGACCGGAGCAAAGGTTTCTTCAAAGTCTAGTCCTTCAACTTGCGAGAAACCCTTGGCCACAAGTCTTGCCTTGTTGCAGATCACAACACCGTTCTCGTCTTGTTTGTTGCGGTACACCCACTTTGTCCCGATGACGTTCTTGTCCTTAGGTCGCTCCTCCATCACCCAAACTTCATTGCGGATGAAGTTGTTAAGTTCTTCTTGCATGGCCATCACCCAATTTGGATCTTGGAGTGCTTTCTCAATGTGAGTGGGTTCTACACATGAAACAAACGAGTAGTGCTCACAAAACGTAGCGAAATGGCGAGAACGTGTACTTACTCCCCTTGACGGACTTTCGATAATTTGATCAATCGAATGCGCCTTGGAGATGCTTCCATGCCTCATAAGTGGTTGTGAAGCACTTGGCGGTGGTGATGCGTGTTGCTCTTCTTGTGGTTGGACTTGATCATGAACTTCTTCTTCTTCTTAATGTTGTGTGGCTTGTGAATCTTGTGTCGGCAATGGATCATCTTTTTCTTCTTCGTCAACTTGAGGTGCCATAGATGTGTTGATGTTGGAATTTGAAGCTCCCCCTTGATCATGGCTCTCCTCAACTTTAGGCTTGATGTCTCCAATGGTCATGTTCTTCATAGCTTCTCGTAGAGGCTCATCATCTATTTCATCATGACCAAAACTCTCAGAGCCTTTTCTTGCGGTAGATATAGCACTTGCACCCGAAGACTCGGAAATAGGAGATGTTGGGCTTTCTCCCAATTAGGAGTTCGTACGGGGTCTTTTGAAGTAGTCGGTGTAGATAGACCAGATTTGCGGCATGGCACGCCGTGTTGATTGCTTCGGCCCAAAACTTCTCGGACGTGCCATATTCATCAAGCATTGCTCGTGCAAGAGTGATGAGAGTCTTGTTCTTCCTTTCAACGACACCATTTTTTTGAGGAGTGTATGTGGCTGAAAATTCATGCTTCACGCCTTCACGATCACACCACTCCCCAATGTTGTAGTTCTTGAATTCGGTGCCGTTGTCACTCCGGACCTTGATGATGGGAAGTTGAAATTCCCTTTGAGCACGTTTGGCGAAGGTCTTGAACACTTCCGGAGTTTCACTCTTGTGACCTAGAAACAAAGTCCAAGCATAGCGAGAGTAGTCATCAACTACAACAAGACAATTGAGATTACCACCAAGACTTTGATATGTGGACGGTCCGAAGAGGTCCATGTGGAGCAACTCAAGTGGCTTGGAGGTTGACACCATTGTCTTCATCGGGTGGTGTGAAGCTACTTGTTTCCCGGCTTGACAAGCACTACAAAGCTTGTTCTTCTCAAATGTGACATCCTTCACGCCGGTCACCATCCCGAGCTTGAATGACTTCTTGAGCTTGCTCATTATAATGTGAGCGATGCATCGATGCCATAGCCAACCCAAACTTGTCTTGGTGAAAAGACAAGTGGTCAAGCTAGCATCCTTGTCGGAGAAGTCTACTAGGTAGAGATGTCCATGTCGAAACCCTTTGAAGATTAGTTCTTTGCTTGTTTCACTAGTCACAACAACATCATTCTTGCCAAAGTTGCACGTTAGTCCAAGATCACATAATTGTGCAATAGAAACCAAATTGAAACTAAGTGACTTAACATACAATACATTGGAAATAGATAAATCATTTGAAATTACAATCTTACCCAACCCAATTACCTTCCCCTTAGAGTTATCACCAAAGGTGACTTGTTCATGATTGTCGGGGTTCTCTATGGAGGTGAACATACCATCGTTGCCGGTCATGTGTTGAGTGCACCCGCTATCGAGTACCCAATGCTTTCCTCCGGCTTTGTAGTTCACCTACACACATGAATTCAATTTTTGATTTTAGGCACCCAAGCCAACTTAGGTCCTTGTATGTGTGATACAAGTGTTTTTAGGACCCAAAGTTGCTTGGGAAGCTTCCCCTTCATGCCCTTCATGTCCTTGCCAATGAACCTTGCCTTCACCTTACCATCTACTTTACTCAAGATATAATAGTGATCATTAAAGATAGACTTGTAGTTAGTAGGCAATTTTGGAGAAGGCCGGTTAGGAAGAGGACACTCCCTTGTATGGTGACCGGTGACCTCACAATGTTGGCAATAAGAACCAACTTCCTTGATGAAGCTCGTTTTAAGCTCCGGTGAGGGCACCTTTCCTTTGTTAGGCACCGGGAAGGATCCAAGTCCTCTCTTGTTGAAGGCCCTTGCTTGTTGGAAGAGGATTTCTTTGTGCTTGACTTCTCCCTTAGATAGTCTTGCCACACTAGTGCAGAGACTTTCAAGTTCATCCATCAAATCCTTCTCCCTAGCATTTTCTTTCAAAGGCAAAGACTTATGCAATACATTAGTGGCATGAGAAACAATAGGTACCTTATCATTAAGGGTTTCTTTCTTTATAGTTTTCAATTCTTGATCAAGGACTTCATAAGCAAGGTTAAGTACTTGATGCTCTTGGATTAACTCATTGTGCTTTCCCAAGAGTGCTTGGTGTGCTTCGTCAAGCCCATGATGATCTAGCTTGATTTGAGCCTTATCATCCTCAACTTGCTTGACATGAGATTTGAGCGTGTTATGCTCCTTAAGTATGCTTTCATACTTGTCAAGAAAATCGAGGTGAGCACTCTCGAGCTTAGCATGAGCTTCTTCAAGAGCCTTGACCTTACTCTTTTCCCTTTTAATGATAGTGTGGTATTAATTTATCAATGAAGCTAAGTCATCGGGGGAAAGCTCATCATCGCTAGAGTCATCACATACCTTGGTGTTACCTTTTGCCATGAGGCACATGGGAGGTGGATGAAGAGATGAATCATCATTGTTGGCAATGGCAAGGCCGGCCAAGCTCTCTTCTTCAACTTCACTCTCTTCATCACTAGATTCTTCGTCGGTGATCCATTCATTTGCCTCACACATGAACACCTTTTGTGGACCTTTTCTCTTCCTTGGAAAGAGTTTTGCCTTTTTTCCTTTGTCATGCTTCTTCTTCCCAAAGAATCTTGGTTTGGGCTTGTCCTCTTCTTCATCATCCTCACTATCCTCAAGCTTGCGATGCTTGCCCTTGTGGTTCTCTCTTCTTTTGTCCGGTTTTGGACAATCATAGGATATGTGGCCTTGATCACCACAATTATAGCAAGTCTTGTTGTCATCTTTTCCTGGTAGAAATGCTTTCTTTTTGGGATCAAAGGTGTATCCCTTCTTGGCAATCTTGGACTTCAAGCGAGAGAATTTTCTCATCATCAATGCAAGCTCATCATCGTCATCTTCACTTGATGCTTGCTCTTCTTCACTTGAGCTAGGCTCGACCACTTTCTTTTTCTTGAGATTTGTTCTCTTGGTGGAAGCCTTTAGAGCAATTGTCTTTGAAGATGATTCCTCCATCATCCCAAGCACACTCATCTCATGAGCGTGAATCTCTCCAATAAGTTCCAAAACTTCAATGTGATCAAGAGATTCCTTTTGAAGCATGGAGTTGATGATGTTATACTTTGGCTTAGGAAGGAGCATAAGAATCTTGCGGTTGATGAGTCCCTTGCCAAGAGAAGCAATATCAAGAGCATTAATTTCCTCAATGAGAATATTCAAGCGAGAAAACATTTCATTGACATTTTCATGAGGTAGCATTTTGAAGTCATCATATTTGGCCTTAAGCATATGATACTTTAGTTCTTTAACACGAGAAGAACCCTCATGAATTTCAATCAAGCAAGCCCAAATTTCACAAGCCTTTTCTTTGCTAGCAATTCTAGCAAACACATCTTGACTAATGCATTCGTAAATAGCATTTCTATCCTTTGCATCCCACTTGCTTGATCACCTATATAGTTATGCTCACCAAACCCCACATGGGTCGCTTCCCATACCTCGGGAGCAATAGCCTCTAGATAAGCATGCATACGTGCTTTCTAATAGGCAAAGTTCTTGCCCTCAAAGATGGGAACCGAACCCCAATCTTGGCCATTTTAGCTCTCTAGCAGTGAAGCTAGAATGATCCAATGAGCAATCTTGCTCTGATACCAATTGTAAGGATCAAATGCCCAAGAGGGGGGTGAATTGGGCTTCTTTTCAAAAATTAAAGCAATAAAAACTTAACAACTAAAAGCCCAATTCCCTATGCAAACAACCTATGCATTCAAGTGAATAATAATTTTGCGGTATATGAAATGCATAAGTGTAATGGGAAAGGAAGAGTGTGCAAACTCCCGAGGAGACACGAAGACACAGTGATTTATCTCGTGGTTCGGCAAGATCATCAAGACCTTCCTACATCCACGTTGTGGCGCCCACCAAAGGGTATAGCCACTCCCAAGTCACCGAGACCAGGGATCTTCACTAAAAGTCTCCGTTCGCCATCTCTGGCAAGGTGGAGCTCAAGCCTTGTATAAGTTTGACCTTTCGGGCTTCCACAACCGACGTGGCAAGCTCCGGAAGGCTCTCTCCAATCACCGACTGTTACACGATGAATGCAATCACCAAGAGACACTCCCTTACAGCTCTCACTAAACTAGAGACTCCAATCACCAAGAACGGAAGCACACAAGCATCATCTCTAGCAAGTTCTAGCCTATCTCTTGGTGTACAAGTGGTGTAAATGATATGGAAGTGTTTGCTCAACGTCTTGAATGCTTGGTAATGTGTAGAGTAGCTCAGGGCATCAAGACTTATCGTAATGACTGGTTGAAGGGGTATAAATAGCCAACTTCCACGAGATAGCCATTGGAAAAGTAGGCTGACATCACTGTTCTGCAAACACCGGATGATCCGATGTTCTCCCTTCAGTTGTCATCGGTCGAATACAAATTAGTTGATGTCACTGTGTCAGATATGACTATTGATCGATCGATGTTGTATACACCTGTACATCGGATAGTCCGGTGACACTTGATCCAGAATGGTCCAAAAATAATGCTTACTAGAGTGATTGACCGATGTGTTATAATTGTACATCGGATGGTCCGGTGTTACACTTGGTCCAGAGAAATTGCTTACTGGAATGATCGACCGATGTAACACTTGCTTCATCATCAGATGATCCGGTGTATACTTAAGACTGAGGTCTTCTTCTGTTCAGAGCCAACTCGACTGATGTAGTGTTTTCTGGACACATCAGTTGATCCGGTGAGTTGATTTTGTCTGTTTCAAGTTGTTCTAAGTGATTCTTTTAGAATTTGTTCGAGTGACCTCTTAGACATTGGATTGAAATGTTCTTCTAATGATGACCAAGTCTTGAGTGCTGTCAATTTCGATGGAATAATTTTGACATATGTGCTTTTCCTTTTAGTCTTCATAAAAATCAATTGACCTCGTAAAATAGTTTGTTGAGGGGTCTCCAATTGTATCCAATGAGCAGTAGATGATATACATATAGAGTTCATTAAGTGATATGAGAGACCTTGCATCCACAAACTCATTAGTAATATCCAACGGTTGTCATTAATCACCGAAACCATACCTCATGGGGGCCTAGATGCTTTCAGCAGTAGGTGGTGACAGCCCTATCTATCCTTTGTAATCCTCCACGTTTGGCTATGCCACAGGCTCTTGGCGGGAGTCGTCCTAGTATTTCTAGGGGTAAACCCATGCCTGATGTGTTAATCCACTTAGCATGAGAATTCATAATTGACATGATCATTAGTAACTAACCTAGGCTATGTATATTTACATTAGAAGCATTGTAGGCGTCTCTACCTAGTTCTTAGCATGGTCCCTCTTTACCCCATATCATCCCCTTAGAATAGAATGCTCTTGTGTGTGTAACACTACCTCAATTACCCTTTATCCATCCTTGCTAGAACCCTACCCAGGCCAACCTAGCCTCTCCACTTGATGATTGTTTTACTTCCATCTAGCCTTCCTTTGGAAGAAGATAAATGACACCCTTTGGGAATACTCTTAGAGGGGAAATGCTACATCGATAGTTTTTGTGCGCTTGCGGACTTACATGTACAATCTAAAACCTACCAACAAGCATTTCCGGAACCCCTGCTAGGGATGAATTGTTAGTAGTGCGTAGAAAATATCAACAAGCATTTCTTGCGCCTTTGCCGGGGAAGACAGCCGAAGTATTACATGATAGAGTGAATAGGATAGGACCCTGGTAGGTTTTAGTAGGATGACCCTTCTTTGTTTTCACATTTTATGTGAAAATAAGGTAGTGTATGTCTAGTTTCCGCTTGCCAGAAAACTTTGTTAAAGATCCCGAATCCCTTCTGAGAGATGTACCTCGTGTCGTTACTCCTCAGAAGCTTCGAGCGGCAAAGCAAGCCAGCACAACTGCACCAACAATGTGCCTGTTGGGCCCACTGTTAACACGGGAGATGTAAACTTCAAAAATAAAGATTGGCCTTATCACTATGGCGCAAGCCATCCCATTTTGTGGCAAGGCTAACGAGGATGCAAGTGCTCACCTGCAACAGTTCTTTGAGATTTGCAGCACTTTTAAGATCAAGGACGTATCTCCCGATGTTGTTCGTCTTAGGCTGTTTCCGTTCTCTCTTTTTGGGAGAGCGAAACAGTGGTTCTTTGCGAACTGAAGTGTTGTATATACTTGAGAGAAGTGTTCTACGACATTCCTCGCCAAGTTTTTTCCGTTGGGCAAGACCAATGCACTACGTGGAAGAATTTCCATCTTCTAGCAAGATGATAAGGAATCTATTCCCGAGGCTTGGGAAAGGCTTCAGGAGTACATCCTAGCCTGTCGCTACCATGGGATGGATGACTGGCTCATTATCCAAAACTTCTACAACGGGTTGATCTCTTCCGCCTGTCACCATGTTGATGCTGCTGCTAGAGGTGCCTTCTTCTCATTGACAGTTCCCAAAGCTAAAGATTTGATTGAGAATATGGTGTCAAACATGGGTTGGAGCGACGAGCGTCTCCGTACCCTCTAGCGAGGCATGCACACCTTGAAGGAGGTGGACATGATCGCTGCCAAATTGGACCTCCTTATTAAAAAGATTGATGGACAAAGCAATGGTGAGGTATGTGGCAATGCCTATGCCTTAGACTCTCACATCACTTGTGAAGTCTGTGGCTACACGGGCCATTTGGGCAATGACTGCCCAGAAACCCGTGAGGATGCCTTATACGTAGCCAATAATGGAAACAACAATGGCTATCGTCTGTGAGGTCAAGGGTGGGGGCAACAACACCCATTCTTTCAAGAAAGGTACAACAACAATGGCAACAATGGAAATCAACCTAACTTGAGAGAACTTTCCATTGGCCAGCTCAAGATCAATGAGGCTATATCCAAGAAGCTGTCTGCCAATGACAAGACCCTAGAGAGCATAAATGCCAAGATTGAAGGACTATCCTCAGCATTCAAGAATAAATTGAGTTTCAACAAGATGTTGGAAACTCAATTGGCTCAACTGGCTGCACTTGTTCCTCCAATGGAGAAAGTGAGTGCGGTGGCAACAAGAGGTGGCAAGACCACTTGTGACCCACCGTACCCACATAAGAGAAGAGGGCAACTACAAAGGAGAAGGAGGATGTCCCAGTTGGCATAAGTGAACCACTTAGTGAGAGAATGGCCAAGCACTTTGATGACACCAACTTATTGTCATTCCCTCATAGACAAATGAAGCCAACAGTGGATGAGCAATTCAACCGCTTTGTCGAGATCATCCGGAAAATCCACATCAATGTGCCCTTGATTGACGCGATGCAAGTACCCACTTATGCTCGCTATATCAAGGACATATTGAATAACAATCGTCCATTGCCTACCACTGAGGTTGTCAAGCTTATGGAAGACTGCAGCACAACCATCCTCAATAGGTTTCCAGAAAAGAAGAAGAACCCTGGATGTCCTACAATCTCATGCTCAATTGGGGCACACCACTTTTACAAGGCCCTTTGTGACCTTGGAGCAATTGTAAGTGTGATGCCCAAGGTGGTTTTCGACCAGCTGAAAATCACGGAACTTACACCAACACCAATGCAGCTTCAAATGGTTGATTCCTCAGTCTGTTATCCGGCGGGTATTGCGGAAGATGTCCTGGTGAAAATCCAGAACTGCTTCATACCCGTGGATTTCGTGGTGCTCGATATGGAGGTCGAGAAGGATACACCACTCATTCTTGGGCGCTCGTTCCTAAGCACCGCAAAGGCTCGCGTAGATGTGGGAGCTGGAGAAATCCACTTCCGTACTAATGGCAAGGAGAAGAAGTTTAACTTCTGCCCAAAGTTGGAGTAATGCTCCATGATCTGTATCAAGTATGGGCCAAATGTTAAACACATTCAAGAGGTCGAAGTCACACCTCCAAAGGTGGACCTACTCATTGCATTCATGAGGAATTTGATTTATGCTAAAAACTGTCTTATCGTCCACGCCGACACCCCAAGAAGACTGAGAAGCCTGGGCCTCGCCAAATGCCCAAGTCCGCTAAGACGCCAAAAAAGGTATGGAGGAAGAAGCAAGACAAGCCGTCCGAGCCCATCCCTCCAGGCCCGGATGTCAAGAAATAAAGAAGGAGAAATGTCCATCTCATCGGACAGTGGTGAAACCTAGCCAATATGTTAAATTGGTAGTTATCCTTTTCTTTGTTTTTCTTTTCACTTTATTTGGTTTTCCCCACTTAGTTTGATTTTCCCCACTGCATATTTGATTTTCTTAGTAAGTTGAGAATCTTATATTCTCAACTATCATTTTATTTCTTTATTTTTCACAAAAAGAAAATTGTTGCATTTTGAAAAAAAAGGAATTTTTATTTGGAAAACAATTTTTCTGAGGTGCAAAAGTGGTATTTCGCCAACGTGCTAATTTCATAGCCATTGGGGAGCCACCTGCCAAAAAGGAGAATAGGGGGGACCCACCTGTCAGGTTGGCCGACCCCCCTGTTCGGCTGACATAGGGAAATGGCCGTTTTGGCTCTCTCTCCTCCAACGGCTACGTTTGGTTCCCTAGTGACTGTTGGGGATTGCACACTATAAATGGTGGCCGTGAGGAGCTCTTCTCCTCACACTTCACCTCATTTCATACATACCCATAGTCACTCTTGCTCACATTGTTTTCTTGCTCTTCATTGAAGCACCCTTGATCAATTCTCAACTCAAAAAGATTTGCTTTTGTTTGCATTTGCAATTTGCTCTCAAGTTCTTCAAGCGAAAATTCGCCGGGGTTTTGCTTTCACTAACATCAACTCTTTCGAGTTTTTGCCTTGTTGTGTTATTGTTTGTTGTGGCCATGAAAGGAATGAAGAGGTTGTTTGGAAAGAGGAAGGAGGCTGCAAGCTCAAGCCATGGTGGAGACTCAAGTGCACGCCCTTGTTCTGTTGCCACACCAAGTTCACGGAGGAGCAGTGTAGGAGAGGGCATTCCCATGGGTGATAGGAGCAACCCACACCAACTTCTTCACAACGATGACCTCGACATCCAAAGTGAAGTTGAAGATCAAGCACACAAGCTCCTCCAAGATCGTGAGTTTTTTCATACGAAAGCTTATGATCCGGATTTGATCTCCAAAATCAGTATGGATTCTGAATTCTTTTCCATTTGGCGTGCACTAGGATGGGAAAACTTTGCTCACATAGAGGAGAAAGGTTCATGCCTTCTCTCCATACAATTCTTTTGCACACTAAAAATAGGATTTGATGGTATTAATTTTAGATTATTTTAAAAAGAATAGAACATCCTATGGAAAGAATTAAGTGAAATCCTAGGCTTCCATAAACATTGTTTGCTAGATTTAGACACTTTGCCTAAGTTTAACAAACAAAGTTTTTGGCAAGATTTAACTGGTGAGGTCAGATGTAGTGCACCTAGGAATAGCCACTTGCACAACCCTACTTTACGCTTCATGCAAAGATGGGTGGCTATGACTATGTTCCCTAGAGGATATGTAAGGATAATACGTGATGATGAGCTAAAAATCTTATTTTAAAAAGGTAAAAGTTGCTCCAATTATTGCCATGATGACACAATGGTTAGATTATATTCCAAGGGTAGGGTCAATTGAATGTACTTCATTGATTACCCGTATTGCTACTAGGGTAGGAGCACTAGAATATTCTTCATTTGAAAATATTGAAAATGAAAGAGAATTAATTGATGAAGATTATTTAGTGCAAGGACGTACCCTTAAGAATGATCAAGATGGCTCTTTGATATTTTATTATCCCGACTTTGACAATGAAATTTGGTTACCTAACCCGGATTATCATTTGTACAAATGTCAGAGGCTGACCATTGACCTTCTTCCCATCGAGGAAGCCGGAAGAAGTAATATCTCTGGCAGGGTGACTAGAAGCCGTACAAGGAGAGCGGCTATGCCCCCCCCCCCCACAACCTCCACGGTCCATGAGTACGAAGAGGAAGAGAACCCAACGGGTGATGCACCCGGAAGGATTCAACCTCCATCGTATGAGACCGAAGGTCCGTCTTGGCATGGATGGCCATATGCCGCATGGGATCCACCCCTATCCACTTCAACCTCTATCAGCTTGCCTCCATCATCCATGAGAAGATGTCGTTCCTCTTCGGCTAGAAGTCATCATGACTATAGACAAAGAATGACGGATCTCACTAGACGTATGGATGAGCTTGAAGTGAGAACGGGTGACATCTACAACACTCTTCAAGGGCATGTCCAAGGTACCCAAGACTGGCAACAACATAGACAACTCATCAACCTCAACTCCACGCTACAACAACAACAAGGCAATCTCGCTGCATACTATTGTCATCAAGGGTTCAACCCTCGACAAGGAGGTGAGTGAAGAACAAGCTTAGGGGAGGACCCCCACTTGAGGTAAATTGTATCAACCCATTTGCATATTTATTTTCCATTAGACCATCATTTACCTTTCATATAAAAAATAAATAATAATAAATTTTAGGATAGATTTGTTTTTCAATAAAATAAATGATGTGTGGTAAGAATGATTTGGAATTCATATAGATGAAATGATGAATAAGTTGCTCTGTTTTAATTTTCCTAAGTCCCCAGTTTACAACTTACTACTCTCCAGCACATTGCTCTCATTGGCTAAAATTCTTTTGCCTTGATTTGGAAATTGTGGGTAGCAAAAGCTTAATCCATTCTAAGTTATTGTGAGATATGATATAGTGATAGGGCTGTTATTCCTAATCTTAAAGTGAATCTTAGATTTCCAGAGGAATTCAAGAAAATAAGATTTAAGTTACTCTCATTTGATTGGAAATACCTACCAAAGCCATATGATATATTACAGTGATAGACCTTATGCATATGATATTTGTCTTCACATTGAGCTTTGTCAAACTAGTATAGACATATGTGAGATTTCATTCATTACTTTTTTAATTTAGTAACTTTATTTGCACATGCTATATTTCTACACTAGAAGTAAGCAAATTATCATAATACCACCATTCCACAATAAGAAGAGAAACTCCATATCATTCATGCTTAATACTCTCTCAAAAAAATTCATTGTATAAAGGGAGTAGAAGACATGGCTACAAGAAAAAAAAAAAGAAAATGCATGCTTACATCATAAGCATGAGAAAAAAAGTAGTCATGTTTCATCCCCGCAAAATAAGAGAGTCCACTCAAAAAGGAGTTATCTCAAGATCCACATCCACACCATTCCATCACACATGCACAAGTCTTGAATCAAATTGTTTTGAATTGATTTCTCCTAAGGCTTACTCTTTTGACTTAGCAATATTATGTGTTCCAAATATGCCTATTATATTCCCTACCAAGCTCCACATACAAGCCTTATGTAGAGGTAGGATGAATTTAGGCAAAATGCCTTGGTGAGGATATATTTCTAATACACACAAGGAAGAGACTCTAGAAAATCAAGTTGAGATACTTAAAATCTGAATTGAACTCTCCAGAATTTGAGTGGAACTTGACTTTTAGGGTATGTGTACTCCATTTGCTGTTCTATCTTCCAACCACCCATGAATAGGAGATGGCATAAGCCCCACAATGACTTAAGATGGGTGAAGTACTATCGAAGTGTTTATTCGACACTTCCCCCAGATCTGCTAAGGAGCAGCCCGTGGAGGTTCTTGTTTGGCGGGGCTTAGGCCTCAATCAAGTATACGCGCGTATGAGAGTGTATGAGACGGTGGTTTTTACGTGGTTCGGGCTGCAAGGATCATAACACCCTGTCCCATGTTGGATTGTATTTTTAGTGTGTGTGAATGCGTGTGTGTATCGAGGATTGGATTCTCGGTCCTTTGTAATGGTGGAAGTCCGGTCTTTTTATAGACAAGGTCGAACGCCTTATATGTGGGGCCCGAGGCCCAACAGGTGGCCCCGGGACGATCTTATCCTAAAGATCTAAAGCTTCCCGACTACGTTGCTCCTGATAGCGGCCTGAAGACTCATCGTCTTGCCACCTCAGATGTCAATGGCCCATGCGTAGTCGCTGGTGGTGGCAGGGGATGTCCCGTTCACCTGTCTTGTCGCCGTAAGCTACCACTTGGCGGAGTGGGGTAGTCTTCTGACGCCTTAACTGTGATGCGATTGGACGCAGCGGTACCTGACAGAAGGCGTGTGTCGTACCTGTGCGCCTGGGGAAGGCGCATGCCTTTAATGCACAACTAGATAAGATGTGCTGCCCTTTACTCTTCGGGACCCGCAGCCCATTGCAGGTCATGGGGCACACTCCAGCTCTGGGGCCCTCATCGGTGGGAGCGAGGGCCCGATGCCGGAGGGCGCGTGGTAGCTCCGGAGCCCTCCTCGATGGGAGCAAGGGACTGTAGCCGGAGGACGCGTGGTAGCTCCGGACCCCTCCTCGGTGGAGCAAGGGCCCGGAGCCGGAGGACGCGAGGCAGCCTCGGAGTCTGCCTCAGCAGGGAGGCCAAGTACAGAGCTTCTTCTTGTCTATGGGGGTACCTGATCTTGAGGGTACCGACAGTGGCCCCTGGGCCCACCTCAGGAGAGGTGGCGATCCCGTAGGTGGGGCCTTCATCTTTTTTTGTAAAAGTGACACTAGCAGGCCCCCTAGGGGCGTCGGGTCTCGAAGAAGTGACACTGGCGTCCTCCTTGGGGGGCATCAAAGCTCGGAGAAGTGAAGCTGGCAGCCCCCTTGGGGGGTCCCGAAGCTCGTAGAACTGAAGCCGGCGTCCCCTTGGGGGCGCTGAAGCTCGCATAAGTGATGTCGATGGCCCCCTTGGGGGGCGACAACGCTTGAAGGAGTGACACCAAAGGCACCAACGCCCCCTTTGAGGGCACCAGAGCTCAGAGAAGTGACGCCATCAGCTACGAAGGACGTGTGGAATGTCAACGGTGGCTCCCTATATGTCCTGTACACATGATAGACAAAAAGTAATTTCGCTCGTCGATCACACTTCCCTGCTCTTTAGTTTTGTTATGGCTTACGGTCCTTACATAAGATACAGGGCATGGGTAATTCGATGCGACAACATTCACGGTGTGGTCGATGTCTTGCTCAGGACATGAGCCATCCGACCCCCTCGACTCAGCTATTAGCACTAGGAGGCAAGGTGCGCATGCTTATGGTACGGAACCAGGCTAAGAAGGCTACACACCCTGGACCTCCAGCTCGGCGTTAGCCTTTCAGGAGTGAGAAACATTCGGCACCATGGACCCCGAGCAAGAAAACGACCATCAGACCCCAAACACATTGCAGCTACCTCATGCAGATCCGTTTTTAGCGGGATAGCACAACTCCAACTAGGACGAGATAGGAGAAATGTAACCAAGCATATGGAAGACGATATGCGAAAGTAAGCAAAAAATTAAAGTATAATGTAAATAATTTTGCTCGTCGATCACTCCCTTCCTACTCTTTAGTTTTGTGATGCCTTACAATCCTAAGATGAGGAGTGGGGCATGGGTAATTCAGTGCGTTAGCATCCGGGGTCCGGTTCCTACCTTATTTGGGGTGTGAGCCGTCTCGCCCACAAAACTTAGCCGCAGCGCTGGGAGGCAGGGTGCACGTTTAAGGTATGGAACCAGGCTAAGCGAGACACACCCTGGACCTCCGGCTTGGCATAGGCCTTTTGTGGGGGAGACCGTCTTGAGACACAGGAACCCAAACAAGGGGCTAGCCGAGAGACCCCAGACACGTTGCAGGTACCTCAAGCATGCCCGCCTGCAGCAGGATAGCATAACTCCACTAGACGCGAGACAGGGAGAGAGTGACCGAGTATATGACAGAGAATATGCAAGAACGAGCATGATTTGATTATCATAAAATTAATGCGTAATTCAATGAACATAAGCAGAGCATAGGGAAAGATAGTGGTTCTTCTAACTTGGTAATCATAGGAGAAGGCAGGCTTTACAAGAAGGCAACGACTCACGCCGGATGACAAGGGAGGCAAAAACAAGCTTAGCGTACATAACCAAGCTAAGCAGGTTGAACACTCTAGACCGGACCCAACGGAGCTTAGTTTCTTCGAGTGCTGCTCCTAGACGCTATGAAACCCTTTTCAGAAAAAAGAAAAACTATCCTACCACTATGCCCAGGGTGAAGCTTTACCGAAGTGGCGCTGGGGAGGCATAGTGTACATGCTTAGGGTGTAGGACCAGACTAAGGAGGATGCATACTCTGGAACTCCCACCGTGCAAAAAGTAAAATACAACGGATCTTCGCGTCGAACTTATCATCTTGCCCTGGTGACGTTGTCGTCGCTGTGGTGGCAGGAAATCGCTTGACGTCCTGCCCATGAGACCCCTTAGAGGCCCCCTGGTAGGTGTGGCCAACTGGTTGGGCGCGCCTACCACTTAGTCATGTGATGTCGTCAGTGGGCCCCTGGTGGAGCGCGGGAGCTTGAGTAGTTTATGCCAGCGGGCCCCCTGGGTAGCGCCGGACTTGAATTGGATGCTCTGGCGACACCCATCATCAACGAGAAGAACGTCGACGGCAGGCCCTCTGGGTGGTGCCGGAGCTGGATGCTTCGGTGGTGCCCACCATCAATGCTAAGAAACATCAACGGCGGGCCTCCTATAGGTGTCGAAGCTGGATGCTTCGGCGGCGATGGAGGCGCAACTTCTTGAGAGAAAAAGCCCCCTTCCTGGTGCGCCAAATATCGAAGTGTTTATGCAACACTTCCCCCGGATCTGCTAAGGATCAGCTCGTGGAGGTTCTTGTTCGGCGGGGCTTAGGCCTCAATAAAGTGTACACGTGTATGAGAGTGTATGAGACGGTGGTTTCTACGTGGTTCGGGCCGCAAGGAGCGTAACACCCTACTTCACGATGGATTGTATTGCTATTGTATGTGAATGCATGTGTGTATCGGGGATTGGATTCTTGGTCCTTTGTAACGGTGGCGGTCCGGTTCTTTTATAGACAAGGTCGGACGCCTTACAAGTGGGGTACAGGGCCCGACAGGTGGCCCTGGGATGATCTCATTCTAAATATCTAAAGCTTCCCGGCTATGCTGCTCCTGACCGCGGCCTGAAGACTCATCGTCTTGCCACCTCAGACGCCAGTGGCCCATGCGTAGTCGCTGATGGTGATAGGGGATGTCCCGTTCGTCTGTCTTGTCACCTTAAGTTACCCACTCGGCAGAGTGGGGTAGGCCTGCGACATCTTCAATGTGATTCGATTGGATGCAGCGGTACCTGACAGGAGGTGTGCGTCGTACCTGTGCGCCTGGGGAAGTTGCATGCCTTCAATGCACGACTAGACAGGACGCGCAACCCTTTGCTCTTCGGGACCCACGGCCCATTGCAGGTCATGGGGCACACTCCAGCTCTGGAGCCCTCCTTGGTGGGAGTGAGGGCCTGATGCCATAGGCGCATGGCAGCTCCGAAGCCCTCCTTAGTGGGAGCAAGGGCCCGGAGCCAGAGGACGCGAGGCAACTCGGAGTCCGCCTCAGCGGGGAGGCTGATTCCGGAGCTTCTTCTTGTATGCGGGGGTACCTGGTCTTGAGGTTACCAACAAGTACCATGCCAATTTTTGCAATACTAGGTAGAGTATTTTGTTGTGCACATGGTATTTTTGAAAAATATAACATAGTAGCAACTTCTGATCATCAACCTAAAGACTTGACTTTGCTTGGGACGAGCAAAGGATAAGCTTTTGGGGGAGTTTGTTGACGGCTGTTATATACCAATTTCACCCGTCAATATAACTCAATTATGTGAAGGAAATATTATTTCTTGCACTCATCACCTTTCTATTTAACCTATTTCCACTTGTCTTTGGAGAAAATAGTGCATGCAAGGATTCTATGCAGAATTGAAGTGAAATAAGGGGATGGATCCTATAAAATATCATTCCAGCCAATCAGGCGATGCCACGTGGCACCACTGTATCAAATGGCCCACGAGCAGAAGTATTCGAGGACATCCAATGGCGTAGCACCAATATCAGTCAATGGGACTAACCTGGTAGAGATCTCGCAAAAGGGGCCAAGACCAGTTCGGCCGACCCCCCTAGTTAGCCGACTAGGTCCTGGCACCTTTCGCAGTCAAACACCACGTGTTGGCTCCTCCCGACTTGAAGAGGTCATGGGTGACTGATTCACGAGCTTTTGGTGGTAGGAACCGACCCTTCTCCAAGCTATAAATAGGACCCCTCACTTTAACACACACCACTTGAGTATTCATCCAGTGTATCCACTACTCTCCATAGGTTTAGAGGAGTATAGGTGTAGAGAGGACAGTCTCCAGTCCATAGTCTAAGTAGGAGAGGAGTAGGAGTCTCTTCCCAATTTTCAACTGGGAAAGGTATGTCTCCCATATTTCTATTTGTATTTGTGACTTTATTCTTAATAAAGATTTTATCTTTTGCCTTCCATTATTCATATACTTGGATGAAGCTCTCTTGTTTGATTGTGGATTCCATGTATGAGGTAGGAGTAGTATTTATGATTGTGCTATACCATTATCAATATATCATCATAAACACTATAAACCTCCACTATAGTCTAATTAGCTATGATATGATTATGTTAACATGAATCACTTATGCTATGAATTAACATTGGTTCAACGATGATTTAGTTCATTGCCTTAGGATGGTTTGTGTCTAGGCTCTTAAGGTAATTACTTAATATGCTAGCATGATGCTAGGATAGGGAGTACCGTTGAATTTCTCGTATGCCCACGGATTAAAGATGTAGGCAATAAGTGGTGACAGTCCTATCTGTCCTTTGTAATCCTCCATGTTCGGCTATGCCACAGGCTCTTGGCGGGGGTCGTCCTAGTAGTGCTAGGGGTAAACCCGCGCCTGATGTGTTAATCCACTTAGCATGAGAATTCATAATTTACATGATCATTAGTAACTAACATAGGCTATGTATATGTACAATAGAAGCATTGTAGGAGTCTTTACCTAGTTCTTAGCCTGGTCCCTCTTTACCCCATACTATCCCCTTCGGATGGAATGCTCTTGTGTGTGTCACACTACCTCAATTACCCTTTATCCATCCTTGCTAGAACCCTACCTTGGCCAACCTAGCCTCTCCACTTGATGATTGTTTTACTTCCATCTATCCTTCCTTTGGGAGAATATAAATGACTTTCTTTGGTAATACTCTTAGAGGAGAAATGCTACATCGATAGTTTTCGTACGCTTGCGGATTTACATGTATAATCTAAAACCTACCAACAAGCATGTCTGGAATCCCTGCTTGGGATGAATTGTTAGTAGTGCGTAGAAAATATCAATAGCGGTTAGCGGGAGTGCCTCCACATGCATGACCCGCAGGAGCCGCACTTCACCGCTATGAAGCGGATCCTTCGGTACCTGTGCGACACCCTTGACTATGGCCTCATTCTTTGGTGTGACTTAGCTTTCGAGCTGGTCGCTTACTCCAACGCTGACTGGGCGGGCTGCCCAGACACTCGTCGGTTCACCTCTGGCTACGCCGTCTTCCTGGGCGACAACCTCATCTCCTGGTCTTTGAAGCAGCAGCCTGTGATGTCACACTCGAGTGCTGAGATGGCGTACCGTGCCATGGCTAACGGCGTGGCTGAGGCTTCCTGGATCCAGCAGCTGCTTCAAGAGCTCCACTCTCCCGTCGCTCAGAGCATGTTGGTCTACTGCGACAACGTCAACACAGTCTACCTCTCCACCATCCCCGTCCAGCATCAGTGCACAAAGCATGTGGAGATCGACCTCCATTTTGTTTGTGAGCGGGTTGCACGTGGCGAGGTTCGGGTACTCCACATCCTGACGACATCGCAATTCACTGACATCTTTACGAAGGGGCTCCCGTCGTCGCTGTTCTCCGAGTTTCTATCCAGTTTCAACATCTGTCGTGGCTAGATGTTGGAACTGCGGGGGGTGTTAGACTATGTATTAGGGTTTAGGGGTATTTTAGTCTTTAGTCTAATAGGCCTCTTGGGGGGCAAGTCTTGTACCCCTATATATATGTAACCTTGACAGCCCATTGTTAATCAACCCAATATTCATTGTCTAATATCCATGTCGCAAAAACATCTAAACCTGCTCGACTTGAATTTAAGTGGCCTAAATGCCTCGATCATAAGGCGCACAATTAAGGAGATGGTGGCTGCAAAGAGGGCAACAATTATTTGTCTCCAAGAGACCAAATTGCAGAGCTGGAACGATTCGTTGATCACTCAGACTCTTGATCCCCAATTCACTCAAAACTACTCATATTTACCGGTAGATGGAGTTAAAAGGGGTAATTCTAATAGCTGATGATGAGGCCCACTTCAAAATCATTTCCACGGCAAGAACCACAAACACTCACACTGTACTGATCCAAATGTTAGAAGAAAGGGATGAGTGGTATCTGACTGGAGTTTATGGTCCTCAAGACAGACATGAGAAGATTTTGTTCCTGAATGAACTAACCACTATTAAGAACCAAATTGGAGATAAATGGTGCATAGAGGGCGACTTCAAGATGATCTATAAGGCAGAAGACAAGAATAGGGGGAGGTTGGACAGAGGCATCATGGGCAGATTTAGCTCCACCCTAAGCATGTTGCAAGTGAAGGAACTGTATCTTCATAGGAAGAGATTCACTTGGACAAATGGACAGAGCAATCCCACTTTAACAAAGATCAATAGAATTTTTTCTATAGTAGAGTGGGAGAAAACTTTCCCTTTCGCAAGCCTACAAGCTCTGCCCTCAACAATTTCGGACCACACCCCTTTGTTGGTGCAAGGAGACACGTGAGTAGGTAAGCCAAAAAATTTCCATTTTCAAAAACCCTACTGAATTGGCATGCCAGTGTTCATGGATGTGGTGAAAGAAGCATGGGAAAAACCACTAAGATGCACCAACATCATGAAAGTCTGCATATAAAATTAGCAAGAATGGCAAAGGCATTACAAAATTGGGAGAAAACAACAATAGGGAACACTAAAATTCAAATGCTCATTGCAAAGGAAATCCTCAGCAAATTAGATGAGGCTGAAGAACACAGATTGCTCCCTGACTTGGAAAGAGAGTTCTGGGATAGAATAGAAACAAATTTTTTTGGCCTAGTGGCCATAGAAATAAAGGCGCAGCAAATGGCAAGGCTGAGGAACACAGAGAGCAGCAGACACAAGCACTAAAGGGCAACTTTTGAAACTAACCTCATTTTTTATTTTAATTGTACAGTTGACCCTTCTTTTTAGGGTTTGTGTATATGACCCTCTGTTTTCAAAATGGGCAAATGAAATGATCCTACTTCGTTAAGACCACTTAACGGTATTAACTCCATGATCTAAAGACATATTTATCCTTGCACAATTGACCCTATGTTACGGCGGCTTGATCCACCACGGCAGGGCACGTCGACGGGCGAAGCTGAGAAGGGCAGAGGCGGCGTCGCCGAGGAAGAGGATGGCGTCGGTCAGTAGAGTGTGTAAGTGAGTCGATGTGTTGATGTGAACCTGGTTTGTATCGGACCTGCTGACATGTGGGCCATACATGTGTGTGTGGGGCCGGAACGTTATGGCCTTGGGCTATGTAAGCCAGACGCTGCTATCGTGAGAAGCAAGAAAGAAAATATCCCCAAACATTTGAGCGTTGCGCGATTATGTGTTCGTCTCTCTCGTTGGTCGAGCATGCTCTGCCAGCGCCGCTGATCACGCTCACGCCGCGCTGTCGGCGCATCGCGACCACGGGCTGTTATAGCTGGTACCAAATCCTATCCTTTCTTGGTTCCCGATTTTTTTGGGGCGAGGTGTCCCGGGTTGTGGTGGTTTTCACGCTGGTGAATTCGGTCGGGAGCAGACTGCTTGCTGTTGAGAACCACGGCGCCACCAGCAAAGCCATCCGTGCAGACCCGCTTCGTGTTGGAGGCCAGGCGGAAAACTTTCGAGCCGAAGGTGATCCTTGGGAGCGGATTACGGGAACAATGGAGGCGATCTCAGTGAGGCTGGCAAAGATGGATGAGAGAGTGGATCGTGTGCAGAAGGACTTGCGGGGTCAACAAACTTTGGACGCTTCCGTTGCTGAGCAAGCAGCCAAGGAACAGGATGGTATGTTTCGACAGGTGGAGGAGACAAGTAAGTGATTGAATTCACTCACTCTGGAGAAGATGGCCGAAGGGTTGGAGAATTACTCGAGTGTCGTCGGAGCTAGATAGGGATGATCTGGAGGAGGAGGGAAACAGTAGGAGAAGATGTAGTGGAGAGGATAGGAGAGGAGGTAGAGCTAGGTCTAGTGAGGAGCAGGCAGTTGGAGGTGGATCACAAAGGAGGAGAAGGCGTCCAGTGAAGTTACAGCAGGGAAGGAGGTTAGGAGAAGGTAGGAAATCTTAGAAAGGAGGGGCGAAGTCATTGATGAAGTTGTCATTCCCTAAATTCTCTGGAGAGAACCCAACTATATGGATTGATAAGTGTGATATCATGTGCCTGAATCCTTTTGGGTGAAAGCAGCCTCAATGCATATGTAAGGCAATGCTTCAAAGTGGCTGCAAGTTTACAATCTTATTGAGGGTCTGAGTTCTTGGGCCAAGTTTGTAGAGGTTGTGAAGGACAAGTTTGTCTTTTATGAATATCCTCAAGCGATGTATGATCTCCTACAACTGAGACAGGCTGGTGGATTGGAGGAGTATATCATTGACTTTGAAAATTGTCGCTATGCCACTTCTATGCACAACCCAGATCTAGATGAGGTTTTCTTTGTTACTCAGTTCACTAAAAGGGCTCAAGATGGACCTCCAAGTAACAGTTCAATCTCAATTATCTACAACTGTTAATAGAGCGATGTTACTGGCCAAAGTCTAGTGGCGTGCACAGAGAAGTTTGTTGGGTCTCAGGACTATAGGTGCAAGCAGGTCTGAACCCAAAGTGATGAACTCTACTATTAAGATAAGTAAGGACAAGCAAAAAAAAGACTATAGGAGGATGAATGGCTTATGTTATACTTGTGGTGAGAAGTTTGAACCCGGGCATGCCTTGAAATGTCCCAGGAAAGGGCAATTGAATATATTGGAAGGTGAAGGTGGGGATGGAGGATTGGCAGAGCACATGGGGTTAGCAGGAGAGAAGGAGGAGATACAGGAGGAAGATTGTTATCAACTGTCAGTTCATGCTGTATCAGGCAATCATGGATCTAATTGTATGAGGATGAGGTCATTGCTAAACAAAAAAAGTTTTTCTCTTACTGTTGGACTC
The DNA here is from genome assembly GCA_036927565.1 of Tuctoria greenei. Lineage (NCBI taxonomy): Eukaryota > Viridiplantae > Streptophyta > Magnoliopsida > Poales > Poaceae > Tuctoria > Tuctoria greenei. The sequence goes on from JAYESD010000005.1 coordinate 121,983,984, forward strand.
AGGTAGTTCTCAGTCATTTGTGAATGCATTCAGAGGTGCTACTCAGTGATACCCAGGTGCCTGATCTGGAATGGTGGTGTAATGGTAATATGTTCAAAACAAACATGGGGGTACTTTCTTTGGGGCATATGATGGTATTCTTGGCTATGGCTGGTTGGCTCAATTAAGCCCAATGAAGTGTGACTGGTTAGCCAAGTGTATTCAATTCCAATACAAAGGGAACATGTGGATCTCAAGGTTGACAAAGGGGGAGAGCAAAAGGTGGTCAAGGGAGTTTCTGCAGTGCAACTGGAGAAGTGCATTGTAGGAAATGACATTTGATCTATGGTGGTGTTGGATGCTCAGGAAGAAGAGGTGACAGTAGAGAAGCAAGAAGTAGGTAAGGAGTTGGTGGCAGACCTTTTACATGAGTTTTAGGAGGTGTTCTAGGAGCCTAAGTCCTTACCACCATCTAGGCCCTTTGATCATGTCATATCACTCATACCTGGGGAAATTCCAGTGAATCCCAGACCTTACAGATACTCTCCTCTCCATAAGATAGAGATTGAGAGACAAGAACTGTTGAAAGTTGGACTCATAGAGCATAGTGTGAGCCCCTATACTTCTCCAGTGTTATTGGTCCAAAATAAGGATGGGTTTTGGCGCTTTTGTGTGGACTACAAGAAATTAAATGATACGACTATAAAGAATAAATTTTCTATGCCTCTGCTTGATGAAATATTGGATGAGCTATCTGGTGCTTAGTACTTCTCCAGTCTTGATATGAGAGTTGGATATCACCAGATTCAAATGAAAGAAGGGGATGAGTTTAAGACTGCATTCAAAACTCATTGTGGACACTATCAATTTAAGGTGATGACCTTTGGTTTTACTAATGCTCCTGCCTCTTTTCAGTGTGCTATGAATTCTATTTTAGTACCCTAGTTGAGGAGGTTTGTTCTAGTTTCCATTGATGACATTCTGATTTATAGTCCCTCATTACATACTCGCATTGAGCACTTGAGGTTGGTACTGGACACACTTAGATCTCATCAGTTTTATATTAAGCAGTCCAAATGTCAATTTGCACAAAAGGAGTTAGTGCATTTGGGGCATGTTATATCAGCTGTAGGGGTACATACTGTGAGAAGAAGATAGAGGCAATGAGAAGGTGGCCAATTCCTACTTCTTTCACTGAATTAAGGGCATTTTAGGGCTTACTGGCTATTATAGGAAGTTTGTGAAAAGTTATGGCATGATTGCTCAGCCTCTGACTTCTATCCTTAAGAAGAACAGTTTGAGTGGATAGAGAAGGCAAGCTATGTGTTCTACTCCTGTGCTAGCCCTACCAAATTTTCAAGAGCCTTTTGTTGTGGAAATAGATGCCAGTGATGTTGGAGTTGGGGCTGTGTTGATGCAGAATCAAAGACCAATTGCTTTCCTTAATAAGGCATTGGCTAGGAAACACAAACAGTAGTCAATCTATGAAAAAGATTTCTGGCATTAATTATAGCAATGGAGAAGTTGCACCCCTATCTACAAAGAACTGACTTCATCATTAAGATAGACCACAAAAGCTTAAGTTTCTTGGATGATCAAACATTGCAGTCTGATTTATAGAGAAAGGCAATGGCTAAAATGATAGGACTCAATTTTAAAATTATGTACCGCAAAAGGAAGGAAAATCTGGCTTCTGATGCACTCTCTAGGTTGGGGAAATGGAGGTCTCAACTGTCAGAGAAATCACTCCTCTCTGAATTCAAGAGGTGCTTAATTCTTATGTTACTGATGACAGGGCGCAAGAATTGTTAACAAAGATGACTGTGGAAAGTCCAAATGAGGATGGGTATCCTCTGTACCATCAGAAGAAATTGAAGGATATGGATTGGGGAAAATTCTGCTTTGACAACTAAGATAATAGATGCTTGGCATGCTAGTGCTTTAGGGGACCATTCTGACATTCAAGGGACATATCAAAGAGTCAAGAGAGGCTTTATTGGCAGGACATGAAGCAAGATGTGGAAGATGTGGTTAAACAATGTTCAACCTGTAAGCAAGCAAAAGGATAGATAAGTTTGCCAGCAGGACTACTGCAGCCCTTATCCATTCCAGAGGGATTTTGGCAAGATATTACTATGGATTTCATCGAGGGGCATCCTAAATCTGAGGGCTACAACACTATCCTGGTGATGATGGACAGACTGTCCAAATATGCTCATTTCATTCCCCTGAAGCACCCATATATAGCTTACTCAGGTTGCTAATGTCCTAGTGGGCCAGGTTATTAAACTGCATGGACTCCCCAAAACCATGGTGTCAAACAGAGACAAGATCTTTACTAGTGGAGTCTGGAAGAATCTATTCTTTACATTGAAAATTAAGCTACTGCTAAGCACATCCTACCATTCCCAGATAGATGGACAATCAGGAAGGATGAATCAATGTTTAGAAACACACCTTAGATGTGTTGTGCAGGAGTCTCCCACTGGTTGGAAGAAATAGCTAGTTTTGGCTGAGTATTGGTATAATACTTCACATCACTCATCACTGGGTTGGTCCCCTTTCCAAGCTCTGTATGGGTATGCCCCAAGTCTATTGCTTGCTCCAGGTGGCCCTCACACAGAAAATAAGCTAGTTACTAACTATCTAAAGGAGCGTGCAGCTCATATGGACATGCTCAGAACACATCTGGCAAGGGCACAAAACAGGATGAAGGTGCAAGCAGACAAGAAGCGCAAAGACAGAGTTTTTCAGGTGGAGGAACTTATTATACTCAAGCTTCAGCCATATGCACAGTCAATCGTGGTGAATCGGTCATACCCTAAGTTAACATACAAGTTCTTTGGTCCATATAAAGTGATGGAACGAGTGGCAGCAGCGGCTTACAGTCTGCAGCTGCCGACCGGATCGCAGATCCACCCTGTGTTCCATGTATCCCAGATCAAGCCCTATACGTCGACACACGGAGCTGAGAAGGGCGGAGGCAACATCACCCAGGAAGAGGATGTTGTCAGTCGGTGGAGTGTGTGAGTGAGTCGATGTGTTGATGTGAACTTGAGTTGTATAGGACCTGCTGACATGTGGGCCATATGAGTGTGTGTGGGCCGGAACGTTACGGCCTAGGGCAACGTAAGCCGGATGCTGCTATCGTGAGAAGCAAGAAAGAAAATATCCCCAAACATTTGAGCGTGGCGCGATCGAGTGTTCGTCTCTCTCGTCGGCCGAGCGTGCTCCGCCGGCGCCGCTGATCATGCTTGCGCCGTGCCATGGACGCGTTGCGGCCACGGGCTGTTACACCCTAATTTTAATCGTAATATTCGTTTATGACCCTACTTTGTACATAAAAAGTCAACATTATGTCTATCATTATAATGAAATTTCAGCACTAACTGAAACATTTTTTTAATAATTTGGATGGAATAAAATTTATAATATGTATTGAATTTAAATTTTTGGGACTTCATCCGGCTAGCATTCCCTCACATCAAAGTAATATATGTAATTAGTAATCAAAGCCTTCTACAGTTACAACTAATGTTAAATGAACAACGGAGATTTGTTACTGCTTGAAGCATAAACCGGCAACAGCATTCAATTAACAAGGAGATAAATTCAATTGTCAAGGAGATTCATACAATCAAAAAGGGCAGGCAAACTACCGATGTTGGAGAACTCCAGTTGTTGCGTGGCAGCCGCTGACCTTTGCTGCCACACGCCACGCGCTGCAGCAGGCTGCCGCTGCCCTACGCACGCGCGCTGCCCGCCGGACCTTTCGCGCGTGACCACGCCGGGCGCTGGCGTGACCGCCGCCGCCGGTCCGTGAGAGTCCAAGTATACTTATCCGGATTGAATTAGTACGGAACCGGAAACAGAGGGCAACAGGGTTGGCCCTAGGGAAGGGTATTTTTGTCTCTTTGTATTATTAATCTATTTTTTTATTTCTTTAATAATGTAAATTACTTTGAGTTAACAGAACCGTTAAAACGAGGTCAAACGGTAATTTCGCTCTATAAAACTAGGATCAAACTTGCAAACCTTAGAAAACAGGGTTAAGCGTACAGTTAAGTTTTAATTTCAGGTTACCGACGCAATTGTCCGAACACTAAATTGTTCTTTCTCAGAGCTAATGGAAGAAGAAAGGAAAAACACATACAAATTTTAGAAACCCAAAGTGGGCACGCAATCACACACAAGGACAAAGAGGAACAAATATTCAAGCATTTCAGCCCACAATTGAGAACTGAATAGAAAAGGAACTCTACTCTAAACTGGGAAGAGCTGAGGTATGACGCTAAAGACCTTAGTGGACTGGAGAGGGAGATTACTGAGGATGAAATAATCAATGCAATTAGAGAAATGGCTAAGGAGAAAGCCCCAGACCCCAGATGGTTTTATCGGCCATTTCTTTAATTAATGTTGGCAGATTATAAAGCCGGAATTAGTGAAAGTTTTCAGCAGTTATCACAGTTGAGAGAAAGGGGTTTTGCATGGCTAAACTGTGCACATATTACCTTATTGCCGAAAAAGGAACATCCAATGAAAATTGTGGAATTCAGGCCAATCAGTCTGGTACATAGTGTGGCAAAAAACTTTTCAAAGATTCTAGCAAAACGCCTGGCTCCAGAGTTGAAAGGCGTTGTGCCCTCAAACCAGAGTTCTTTCGTGAAAAAAAAAAGAATACTTGACAATTTTTTATTTGTACAGAATCTCATCAAGGAAATTCAAGGAAAAAAGAATTGTGCTTTGTTCATCAAACTTGATATCTTTAAGGCTTTTGACTCACTTAGTTGGGCATACCATTGCTAAAATTACTAAATGCTAGGTTTGAGACCTAAGTGGAGGGAGTGGATCACAATTTTGCTAGCCACCTCATCAACTAGAGTCTGTCTAAGTGGTCACCGTGTCACTGTGGGAGACCAATACAGAATAGAAGGGGGCTCAGGCAGGGGACCCACTAACCCACTGTCTCCTTTGCTTTTTATTCTTTTTATTGATCCACTTCAGAGAATTCTGACACTGGACACAGAGCAAAAGATCTTTAAACAAATTTCTAAAAAGGCGAAAACAGGAGCCATTTCGCTTTATGCTGACGACACGGCTAGACTAATAAATCCTACTATGTCAGAATTATCAGCTATGAAGGGCATACTAGAACACTTTGGGAATTCTTCGGGACTGAGGCTGAACATAGAGAAAAGCGAACTATACCCATTAAACATCCCTGAGCAGGAAATAGATGAGATTAAGGCGGTCTTTCTAGGTAAAGTATCTGATTTTAATGGAAATTTAGGCTTGCCCCTGCATACTAGGAAGTTGCGAAAAGAAGATTTTCAACAACTGGTTGATAAGATGGGAAGTAAACTACAGACATGGGAAGGACCTCTACTGTCAAAGGCAGGTGGGGTCTTGCTCGCAAAATCGGTCCTAACTGTTAAGCTACTATGCGCTAACCAGTTGCATCCAAAAGTTGAAGCCGATAGGAAAGGATAGGAAATTCACTTATACACTCCAATACTCCCCCCCTCACATGAGGCTCCACCGGGCCTCAAACGTGAAAATAGGAGTGAACTTGCGTCCACCAGGATTCGAACTCAAGACATCTAGCTCTGATACCATGTTAAGCTACTATGTGCTAACTAGTTGCACTCAAAAGCTTAAGCTGATGGAAAAGGGTAGGCAATTCACTTATACACTCCAACACTAACTTCCATAGTAGTCTACCATGAAAGAGTGCTCATTCTACCAAGCTGGGTACTCAAGAAAATAGATGAAATAAGAAGAAGATTCATCTGGGTAGAAGAGAATGAGGATAATTTCAGTGGAGGTAAATGTCTTGTTAAATTGCAAGTTATCTGACACCCCAAAGAGCATGGGGGTCTAGGAGTTTTGGACCTAGACAGATTTTGATGATCATTGCGTTTATCCTATGGCAGTCATGGAAAGACAGTGAAAAACCATGGGTCGGGATGCAAATCCCAGTAAATCAAGTGGATAGAGACCTTTTTGCTGCATCTATCGAGATCAATGTAGAGAACGGAAGGAAAACCCGCTTCTGGCAGGACAAGCGGAGAGGTAAAGTGCCACTAGAGGACCTTGTATCAAATCTGTACAAGTTAGTAAGGTATAAAAATAGGTCGGTTGCGAGGGAGCTAAGTAATGGAAACTTTATTAGGGCACTGAGAAATATATCTAGCAAGCAACAGGCCCAAGAATATGTTCAGCTTTAAAATATCCCACAAGGAGTCATCCTTAATGAAGAAAGAAGTGATACTATTATTTGGAAATAGATAAAAAAAGGTGAGTATACTGCTGCGACCACTTACAGGATACAGTTTAATGGAGCGACCAGACCTTTTGTAGCAACAACTCTGTGGAGGGCGCCGGCTGAGCCCGAAGTACTTTTCTTTGGATGGATCCTAATGCACGAAAAGGCACTAACAGCCGATAATCTTGATAGAAGAGGATGGGATAACAATGTAGTATGCCTACTCTGCTTGCTAGTGGAGAGAGTCCAACATCTGTTCATAAAGTGTCATTTCGCTGTACAAACAATGAGTCAAATTTCGAACTGGTATAACTTTGAAGAAAATCTCGGCAACATACAATCCTCAACTTCGAAGATATTGGACTGGTTACATTACCTTGCAACAGGGATTCAACGGGGACCCTGATGAAAAATAACTATGATTGTCCTATACGCGTGGTGGAACATTTGGATGGAGAGGAACTGGAGGATCTTCCAGGGAAACGAGAAGGAACCGAATGAAGTTACGGTACTAATTAAAGAAGAGTACCAATGGTTCAGGTTAGCAAAAGGAGATTCAATAGGGAACATACCCCCCTATTGGGGAAGAAAATAAGTATTGTATTTGATTGATTAAAACCCCTAGGGGGTGGTACATATATAGAATGGGGTCAAGGGACCTCCCTTGGTTACACAGGCAATGTGGTACTATTATTCTAACACTTACCCGCAGTCCGAACGTCTATTAGGTAGACATTTAGACTAGATCAAACTCCACAAACACCAAAGATAGGAGCCCCTTGGTGAATATGTCAGCATACTGTGAGTTGGTGGGAACATGAAGAACTCGAACTGCACCAGTGGCCACCTTGTCGCGAACAAAGTGCAAGTCAATCTCGATATGATTGGTGCGTTGATGCTGCACCAGGTTGGTCGAGAGATACATAGCACTGACATTATCACAATATACTAAAGTGGCCTTCTGAAGTGGACAGTGAAGTTCCTCCAACAACTTATGCAACCAAGAAGCTTCGGCGATGGCGTTGGCTACAACACGATATTCCACTTCGGCGTTGGAGCAGGATATCGTGTTTTGGCGCTTCGAAGACCACCGGACTAGATTATCACTGAGGAAGATACTGTATCTGGAGGTGGAACGACGTGTGTCAGGACAACCAACCCAATCAGCATCAGAATATGTCACAAGCTCACTAACCAAGGCGATGAAGCTGAAGACCATGATCCGAGGTGCCTCGAATGTATCAAAGAATGTGTTTCACCAACGCAAGATGAGGCTCACGAGGATCATGCATATAGAGACACACCTGCTGCACGACATATGCAATGTGGGGTCGAGTGAAGGTGGGATACTGCAGGGATCCAGCAAGACCACGATAGTGAGTAGCATCTAAAACCAGAACACCATCGGATGATAACTTGACACACGTGTCGACTAGAGTAGAACATGATTTATAGCCAGTCATGTCCGCTCTCTCAAGGATCTCAATCATGTACTATCAATGTGAGAGGAAGAAGCCTGCGCTGCTTCGAGTAACAGTTATGCCCAAAAAATGATGTTGGTTGCCCAAATCCTTCATTGAAAATTCTACAGCAAGAGCATTAATAATGCAATGGAGCAGTGGTACTGATGAAGTAGTCAGAACAATATCATCCACATACAACAATAGATAAGCCATGTTCGTGCTATGTCGGTAGATGAAAAGAGAAGTATTGGACCGAGCGCCAATAAATCCAAATGAGATAATATGAGAAGCAAAAACGGTTGTATCAGACACGAGGAGCTTGCTTCAAATCATATAGGGACTTGTTCAGTTGACAGACAAAATCTGAATGAGTTGTATCAAGAAAACCAGAAGGTTGCTCATAATAGACTATCTCGGATAGAGTACTATGCAGAAAAGCATTCTTCACATCAACCTGGTGAACAGGCCAATCACGAGAAAGTGCAACTGAAAGAAAGGTACGAACTGTAGCAGGCTTCACCATAGGGCTGAAAGTCTCACCAAAATCAACACCGGGCTGTTGAGTAAAGCCACGAAGAACCCAACGAGCCTTGTGGCGATCAAGAGAGCCATCTGTATGAGAGTTGTGGCGAAAAACCCACTTCTCAATCATGGCATTCGTACCTGAAGGACATGGCAGGAGATCCCAAGTGTTGTTGGCCTCTAGAGCTGTGAGTACCTCGATCATGGCCTCTCGCCAATTGGGATTGGAGAGAGTACCACGATAAGTCTTCGGAATCTGTGACAACGTTGATGCTTGAAGGTTTAGGCGCTACCCAGGAAGACAAAGATCGGCCTTCCCCCGTGTCTGCATGTTATGCTCGTTGTCGATGAGTGGCACCTCGAGCACGAACCATGGACCACGTACAAAACCTGGTTGCTGGTGAAGGGCAGTCGGCGGAGACATCGGAGAGTCAAAGCCTGGAGGAGTGTCACGTGACGAGGAGGAGCTCGGGGCTGTCTGACCGCACAAGGTGGCAGTTGGACAGCCCGGTGAACAGAGGCCCACCTGGCCTTCGGGAAGAGTACCATCGGTTGGTCCGCGATGATCTGCAGTCTGACCATCCGAGGAGTAGTGGCCTTCCTGGCCTCTACTCGGGCTGACAGTGTGACCGTTCTGAGTCATGATGGGACAATAAGATGAACAGAGGCCCGCCTGGCCTCTGTTGGGGATGTTGTCGGGTGGACAGGGGTCGAGAAGGCCTCTGTATAGGCACGGTCTGACTGGCGGGAGCCGAGGTCTGACCGCTAGACTTGTAGAAGCCTAGTGGAGGCCCACGTTGACGAGTACCTACAAAACATTCAGTGCTTGGGAGCTCCAATGAATTGTTAGTATCAAAAAGAAAGTCAAAGTGGAATGAAGGAGGGTTGGAGATGTAACACACCAACTGCTACGGGCCTGGCGGTCGTTACTTCTGGTAGCTCTCTAGGATCACAGATTAGCCCCACAGACCAACACTAGTCTTTTCCACGCATTTTGTCCTCACTTGTGCGCCCTCGAGAAGACTTCCTAGTCGGTCACCCATCTACAAATTGCTCTGGGCCAAGCACGCTTAACCTTAGAGTTCTTCGGAGTTGGGATTTCGAAAAAGAAGGTATGAGTTATTATATCAATCCTATTAAGCCTTGAGTCAGGATGTCACAATCCACCCCCCTTAGAAGACTGACATCCTCGTCAGTCAACTGAAAGCATCTAGGCCCCCATGAGGTATGGTTTCGATGATTAATGACAACCGTTGGATTTTACTAATGAATTTGTGGATGCAAGGTCTCCCATATCACTCATTACAATGAAATCTATATGAATATGAATATCATCTACTGACCACTGGATACAATTGGAGACCCCTAAACAATCACTTCATGAGATCAATCAATGTTATGAACATTAGAAGTAAAAGCTCATATGTCAAAACTATTCAACCATAATTGACAGCACTCAATGCTTAATAATCATCAGAAGAATATTTCCATCCAATGTCTAAGAGGTCAATCGAGTAAATTACAAAAGAATCACTCGAAGCAAACAAAATCAACTCACCGGATCCACCGATGTTTCCAGAAAACAATACATCGGTCGAGTTGGTTCAGCAGAAGAAGAAGACATCAGAACTAAGTACTCACCGGATCATCTGATGATAAAGGGCATGTTACATCGGTCCATCAGTACAGTAAGCAATATCTATAGACCAAGTGTAACACCAGATCATCTGATGTACAACTTTAAACACATCGGTCAATCACTCCAGTAAGCATCAAGTCTGAACCAGTTCTGGAGGAAGTGCCACCGGATCATCCGATGAGAAGAAAAGTGTAACATCGGTCTAACAACGGTCATATCTGACACAGTGACATCAGCTAATTTGGACTGGACCGATGATAACTGAAGGGGGCACATCGGATCATCCGGTGTTTCGCAGAACAATGATGTCAACCTACTTTTCCAATGACTATTTCGTGGAGGCTGGCTATTTATACCCCTTCAACCAGTCTATTCGACAAGACTTGACTACCAGACCTACTCTACACATTCTCAAGCATTCAAGACATTGAGCTACCACTTCTACATCATCTACACCACTTACACACCAAGAGATAGGCTAGAACTAGCCTGAGATAGTGCTTGTGTGCTTCCATTCTTGGTGATTGGAATCTCTAGTGTAGTGAGAGCTGTAAGGGAGTGTCCCTTGGTGATTGTAATTGAGAGAGACTTCCGGAGCTTGTCAAGACGGTTGTGGAGGCCCGGAGGATCCAAGTTGTACAAGGCTTGAGCTCCACCTTGCCGAGGTTGGCAAACGGAGAAGAATAGTGAAGATCCCTAGTCTCGGTGACTTGGGTGTGGCTATACCCTTCGGTGGGTGCCACAACGTGGATGTAGAAAGATCTTGAAGATTTTGCCGAACCACGGGATAAATCTTCGTGTCTCCTCGGGAGTTTTCGTTCTCTTACTCTCACTTTACACTTATGCATTTCATATACCGCAAAGTTACTAGTCACTTGAATGCATAGGCTGTTTGCGTAGGGAATTGGGCTTTTAGTAATTAAGTGGTATTGCTTTAATTTTTGAAAAGAAGCCCAATTCAGCCCCCTCTTGGGCATTCGATCCTTACATCAACTCCCAAACCAAGAATGTCTCCTCTTGGCCACATCCATACACTCAGTACTGGCATACGAATAATAACCTGTCCCTCCTAGAGGACTCACGTGTCATGCATACGTACCCACATCCCTGACCTGTACGCTACAGTGAAACCACGAGGGTCGGCTCTGATACCATTTTGTAACACACCATCCGCTACGAACCTAACGGTTGTTACATCTAGCAGCTCTCTAGGATCACAGACTAGCCGTCACAGACCAACACTAGTCTTTTCTGCGCATTTTGTGCTCACTTGTGCGCACTCGGGAAGACATCCCGGTCGGTCACCCATCCGCAAATTGCTCTGGGCCAAACATGCTTAACCTCGGAGTTCTTTGCAGGTGGGCTTCCAGAAAAGAAGGTATACCTTGATGGTATGAGTTACTCTATCAATCCTATTAAGACTTGAGTCATGATGCCACATGAGATTTCCGCAAACGGAAAGGAGGACTCGTCAAAAGTGACATGACGAGAAATAATGATGTGATTTGTGGCTAAGTCTTGATATCGGTATCCTTTATGATCAGATGGATAGCCAAGGAAGTCACAAACGGTAGAGCAAGGAGCAAGCTTGTGTTCAGCTATGGCAGAGAGATTTGGGTAGCACTTGCAACCGAAAACGCGTAGGTGGGAAATATCAGGTTGGGTGCCAAAGAGGGTGAAATGTGGTGTGGCAAAGGAGAGTGTTATGGATGGTCGCAAGTTTATGAGGTGTGTAGCAGTGTGGAGCGCTTCTACCAATAACTGGCTAGAACACTAGCTTGGAACATAATCGAGTGCATAGTGTCATTCGTGGTGCGAATAATACGCTCATCATGTCCATCTTGAGGAGACGTGTGAGGACAAGAGAGGCGCAAAAGAACACCAAGACGGAGAAAGAATGCACATGATGTGGAATTATCGAATTCACGACCATTGTCACATCTGACTGACTTTATTGTGTGGCCAAATTGAGTGGATACATAGGATAAAAACTGTGACAAGGTCAGAAAATTGTCGTATTTGAGGCATGGAGGAAAAGTCCACGAATAATAAGAGCAATTATCAAGAACAACAAGATAATACTTGTGGCCAGAAACACTTTGCACGGGAGATGTTCATAGATCACAATGTATTAAATCAAAGTTGTTTGAAGCACGAGAATTTGATAGCAAAAATGGAAGACGTGTGTGACAACCAAGCTGACAGGCATGACAAAGAGTGTCAAGTTCTTGTTTATTACATTGTAAAAATAACCTAGACAAAGCCTCAAAACCTAAATGGCCAAGATGACGATGCCAAAGCATAGACGGTGTGGTGGCTGCGACTAAGGCATGTGGTGAAGAAAGCATTGGCAAGGAGATGGAGTAGAGCTGTCCGAAACTATTACATCTGGCGATCACATTTTTGGTGTCCAGATCCTTCATAGAAAGACCAAACAGATCAAATTCAATGGAAACATTGTTATTAGTGATGAACTGACGAAAAAAATGAAATTTTTAATTATGTGAGGAGACACAAGAACTCAATGCAAATATAAAGAACGAGCAAATGTAGAAAAAGAAGTATGACCCGTGGAGGTGACGGGTAGCAATGACCCATTACCGACAACGATAGATGAAGGAGTCAAAAAATAAGGAGGGTGGGAGGAGGAGAGGTTACCAGAGGAGGAGCACATGTGGCTATCGGCGGCAGAGTCCATGTACCATCCAGTGGATGGTGGCAGCGTCGGTGACATGTTGTTGAACGAGTTAGCCAACTCGTTCTGATCCCATGTTGTAGAAGACGCGGGGTAGTTGGAAGCTCCCCCGTACAAAGATCTAGTGGTTGGATCACTAGAAGTCGCGGTCTGGCTGCTGTAGAAGGAGGCGGTCTGACTACCGCCAGGTGTAGCTGGGTTGTAGTAGAATGGCATGGTCAGTTCGCCAATTGTCCAAGAGCCTGGTGGCTGATAAGTAGATGCGCCGTAGGGTCCTCTGTGCGCCAGAAGAGCCTACTGAGGAGGAGCAAATGCGCGTGGGCATGCCGAGAATCCTGGAGGAGGACCGGGACGGGGCGCAACACCACCCCAAAGCTGCAGGGTTCTGTTCCATGGATTTCTCGGAGTGGGAAATCCATCGCTGTTACTTGTGTCATTACGCTTGTTCTGATTACGCCAGTTTCGACCTCGGTTGGAGGACGAGAGGCCAGAGATAGCAGTGCTGGAGGTAGGGGTGCTTGATGCAGGGCCACAAGGAGCGGGAGCACGTGGAGGAGTGCTGCCAGATGATGCAGGAGACGGGGTGTGTCCTGAACCTACGGAGGTGGCCGCCAATGCATTGGTGTTCCCCGGCTTGAAGTTCATCTCGATCTCCTCAAGTTGGAGGCCGTTGCGAACCTCGGCGAATGTGGGAAAGGGGCACTGTCGCTTGAGAAGGGACGCCATGTGAGAGAACCACTCGTTCAGCCCACGAAGCGTTGTGAGAACGAGAGTGCGGTCGGGGATGACCTCGCCCAAGTAACTGAGTGCATCGGCCATTGACTTGATACGACGACAATAGTCGGTGATGGAGAGGTCACCCTGGACGAACGTGCGGAGCTCTGCGTCCAGAATCATAGCACGAGTCTCCCGCTTGTCGATGAACTGCTCCTGAAGCTCGAGCCATATGGAACGAGCTGTGGGTATGCCCGCCGAGGCGATCTCAATAAGATCAGGGGAGACGGTGCCGTGAAGCTAGGAGATGACAGTGCAGTCCATGTGTCGCCAATGAGAGTCGGTGTTAGCGGGATCAATGTCGGTGAGGACATGATCGGAGAGCTCATACTTCCCGAGGGTGTTGAGGAAGAGACTCTTCCACCGATTATAGTGCGACAAAAGATTGTTGAGGACGACAGATATCATTTACTTGATGTTGAAGATGGCGATTGCTTGAGCATGCAGAGCAACGTCGTCAACCGCCGTGGGAGAAGGGTAGTGGTTGATCAAGTCACAACGAATCTTGTCAGCTGCGAGAAGCAGCTTGCAGCGCGCCTCGTCGGCCGCTGCATGTGCACGTGCTGCCTCGATGACCAGTCGATCCGCCTCCTCGGTCGATCGAGTTAACTCGGCCGCCAAGGTGATGTCCTGTGAGGCTGGTTGTGCGTCTGGGGAGCCATCAAGAAGTAAGAAACACGACGCGCGAGCGTCGATCTACTGCAACAGAGGACCGCGGACGCGCGTCGCGTGGAGATGAAGACCGCAGACCGGGTGCGAGCCGCGCGGAAGGCCGCACGTGGGCGTGCGGCGGTCTTCGGAGCCCTGCTCTGGAGCGTGGGTGCACGAGGGATTTTTCCGGCGGCAGGGGCACGCTAAAAAAACGTGCGGGGGGGGGGGGATTCTTTGGTAGCCAAACTCGACGCAAAAGGCGGAGTCGGACGTAGCTAGCGGAAGTTAGGAATGAACCTAGTGTCATACCATGTTAGAAATGTTGAAGAAGAAAATAATTATTGTATTTGATTGATTAAAACCCCTAGGAAGTGGTACATATATATAAGGAGGTCAGAGACTTCCCTTGATTACACAGACAATGTGGTACTATTGTTCTAACACCCCCTCATGGTTGATCTCATTCAGTGATCTATCTTTGTTTTTACAGGGCTGCAACATAAGTTGCAAAGCCTTTCCCTTACGGTTTCCTTTTCCTTTTGTTTGTCCCCTTTGTAATTTTCTGAATTTTCCCCCTACTTTAATGGATAGGCAGCACCATTGCCACTTTTCGTCAGAAAAAAACACAAGCGATATATTACTTTGTACTTACGAAGGATTAACTTGAGCTGTGGTGCAACCAGTACACAGAAGAATAAATGCTGCCCACTAAATTTCACTTAACCTGAAAGGACATGAAGATACTAATAATATGCAAGCATACAGCGGACAACTGCAAACAGAGATGGCGTGAAGCTTTCGGGAGAAGGGGTACAAAAAGAACGAATACCTTATACTTTACCCTAATAAAATAAAATACTACCATGGTTCTTAAGAGCTCCAACTTCTGTGGTAAAGCGCAAATATGCCAGCTGGATAAGAAGATACTGAGTTCTTTCAAATGATGCGGTGCAAGACACCTGTGCTGATGATATTCAGGTTCTTCAAGGTCTGGTAAGCTGGCGCGTCCACGTAAGCAAACATATAGTACTCGCAAGATAGCAGCAAAAAGGAAAGGTATATCACCACAATTAAAATAGTAGAATTCAATGGATCATATCACAGAAGTACACATGGTACCTACAACAGGTTCTTTACCATGTAAAAACAGCAGGAATCATGTAAACGCTAACTTCATCAAAAGATGTGGTTAACCTGAAAATAATAAAATCAAAGGACAGCTGAACATCAAGAGTTAACTGAAGCAACAGATTGTAAACCACAAGTAACAGGTAAAGTTTGAGCTTCTCGTATTCACGGCAAAAAGTCGCTATGTGGCTAGGACATCAAAGTTCTTTAGAATAAAATAATATATCGTGTTAATCAACTTGAATCCAGTACATATGTAATAATAATTAATAATTCTAGCTAAATGTCAAACAAAATATTTCAGCAGCGGAAATTTGCATCAAAACACCAAAATATACACAACTTTAGGGACACACCTATTATGCATAATAAGCAGATCTATTATTCTTTATAGAAATGCAAGAAAGTTTGAAATGAGAAAAGAAGATATAACCCCCTACATCAATCATGATAGCTATACACTCATCTTACAGATGTGGGAAGTGAATGGGTAACACAACAGCCAAAATGCAGTTCTCACCTATTATCATTTGTAATACCATGGAGGTTCCAAGTCTCAAAAAGGGCAGATAACGATAGAAGACATTTCAGTGCCTCCACACCAAGACACAAAAACAGGGGGCGGGAGGGGGAGAATTTTGTCTGCATACTAATTTATACTAACTGGTAAAAATGCCATAATTTTCTAGCCGAAAAGGTTGTTGTCGTGACACAATATGCATATTTTCGAGCTTTTTTTTTCGAAAAATGTTTCCATCTCTTTTCAACAACCCAATTAATATTGCCTAAGAACTTGTCAGTAGCGTCAATGCAAGGTCTACAACAGACCTGTCCCAAAACAGAAATAATAGGTCAATGCTGCAAGAAGAGTAAAATACCCTAGCGGTACACGCATGAACTTGTGAGTGTATGTCAAATAGGTCTATGAATTTTTAAAACGTATTAAGAACCTTCTAAACTAATTATGTGGTTTAGCAACAGTCCATAGAATATGTAGTGTTTCCACGTGGCGGAGACTTCATGCTGGAAAGGTGACACGTAGGATTTTTACGTTCTGCAATTAGTCCCTGCGATTTTTAGAATCCACATGACATTCACTTCTCTGATCCATACCGGCAAGGTTGCCTCTCGGGGCGGGGCACCGATCAGGAGGGCGACGGGTGCCAGTCGAGGGGACTGCGGGCTCAGCTCCAATCCAGTAGGGCGTCAAGGCGGCGATCAGGATCGCGTGAGGGCGCTAGTCGAGGGGGCCGTCGGCTTCGTATCCGGCACCGATTCAGGAGAGCGAGGGCATCAATTGGGCACCGATCGAGGAGAGCGACGGGCAGCGATCGACGGGCGCATCGTGGGTAAATAAGGGAGTTGATACAGGCCTCAATTCGGCGCAGTCGGGCCGATTGGGGATGACAATTATTGCGAAATTGCAGCAACAAGGGGAACCACCTCCTCTATACAGTATGAACACATTTTCTTCACAATTTTTGTTTCTTTGATTCGTGGATGTAGATTGTGTACGAGATTCCAATATATTCTTCCAATTTGGTTAGGGATTAGGGTTTAGCCATGATGAGAAGAATTATCTTTGGTTCATTAGAATATTAACAGTGATGTGCAGCACAAAAGCATGACTAATTTCATCATATAACGGCCAATTTTATCTTGTTAAATGGATGTTCAAACTGCTAGTTACCGGATGAGCACATTTTATTTTGTTCTGATCAATGTTTTTATACTTCTGTACTAGGTGTTTGGGATGAGATGTTTTCGGTTGAGGTGCGCCATGGAGGTTTCTTTATTGGTCAGGTGCAATCAGAGCTTACATTGGTGGAAAAGTTAATTGGTTTGATTATCGTGAGAAATACAGTTGGTCCCCGTTATGGTTCGATGACTTTATAAGTGAGTTTGGTTATGATCGAACACCAACTTTGCAGTTTTTTTGGTTGTTGCCTAGGAACAGTCTTGAAGATGGTTTGAAGGTAGTTTCAATGGATGCGGACACACTGGTTATGATTGGCATTGTGGACAAAGTGAAGAATTTGATAGTGTATTTAGATCATGATGACAACATTGCATGTATCAATTGGGATGACATAGTAGCAAACCCAGATACAACATTGCCAAAGGTAATGAACCCACGGAATGTTCTAACTGTGGACAAAATAATGGTGTAGAAGTTGCCTCATATTCTGATCTCATTGTTTGCAAAGTAATAATTTTATTTACAAAATGTTGACAGGCATCACAGTTCAGTTCCATGATGCAGGTGGTTGAAGCATTGCCGGACTCTGTGAAAATCCACTTCTCGGTTTTCAATTTGAACTCTATCTTTTCAATTCTCACATGAGGCAAGTAATCAACATGAATGATTTGAAGTGCCAAGATCAGGTAAAGGGATGTGAAACAAGGATTTGAGCAGAGGATTCAAATTAAGATTTTGAATTGATGCATTTTATTTTGATTAAGTTACTGTTCATGGAGTTCAAATAATTCGCAGTGCTCAAACATGAATTCTGATGGAACCATTGGATTTCTCATGTTCTAATTAGTGGGTCCACCAAGTTTTAGGATTTTTGGAGCTGTTTTCCATTTTCAAACTGATTTTACAAGTTTCTGTGAGGGAAGGGTTATGACATGTGGACCCCACCTGTCAGGGGTCCCACAGCAAGTGCCAAGGTGAATCCCTCACCTCTCGGGTGGCGCCACGGGCGCAGAGCGCCGCTGAGCGGCCGCTGCCGCCTTGTAGTCGGCCATCCTAGCAAGCAAAGCATTCAACTCGACCCTATCATCTACCTCCCCACTCATTCTACCGCTATGTAAAACCAACGCTGGTTTTTCTTCTCTGCTCGACCTCCATCGATACTCACCCGCCATTCCACTGTTCGTCGCCGGCACCGCCGTTCCTTTCGTCGTTTCATCTCACTCCGATAGTAAGAATCATCGCAAGCCTCTCCTCTATCCTTTGCACCGTCGGGTTCGTCGAGTTGGAGCTTCATCGTTGCTTGTTCTGCAGTTTTGCCGCCGGCTGTTCCCGGTGCTTCCGTGGACGACCTCGCATTCCCAACAACCTGAGCTCTTCCCTTCGTCTTACAAGGTTCTCCATCACTGCTTATCATGTTTGACATCTTGTCCCGTCATGTTCCACCGTGGTTTGGCCGGGCGCCATCGAGTTCATGGCCTCGAGTTACAAAACAGCGAGGATTTAATTGACAAATTTGGTTTCTACGTTGGTCCGTGCTTCGATTCAATGAAAGATTAGGAAGCCCTACTCCGTGCGCATCCATTGAGGCATTAGGAAAGGACAGCCGTGGTCAGGTTGCGACTTTAGAGCGGATTTCGTGGCCGCCGGCCCCAAACCCTAGGTCGTCGGTGTATTCACGATTTCCATCGTTTTACTTCCAATTGGACTGCAATTCCTTATGTCCCATGTTTCCCTGGTGCTCCTTGGCCTTATGGCATATTGAATTAGGGTTTGGTGAGGGCTGTTCATAGCAGCAGCCACGGTGGCCGCCGCCCATGGCCATCGAGCTCCTTGTGCAGAGTAGGCCGAGCCCCATTGAGATGTCCACCATGTGTGCCATCGCCTTTGCAGTCTTTTGCCCCAGTTCCCTTTCCCTGGAAGGCTTCTCCGGTGAGAGGAAGGTTGGGCGCCGCAGCCCCTGTCCATTGGCCTCCATAGCCATGGCTGGAGGTTGAAGATGAAGTGTGGGGCCCTGCTGTCATTGAAAGAGAAGGGATATATGCAGCGGGCCTAACTGTCATTTTGAGAGGGAGAGAGAGAATGACGAGTGGGTCCTTATGCCAGCCGCTGGTCAGTTGTCCTGTAGGAATTCAAATCCGAGTGGGACCCATTGTCAGCCCCTGGATCATTTTTCCTGTTGAAGAAAATTTCAGAAAAAATTGCAATATTTGAAATTCCATATCTCCCTGTGGACATCTTCAAAAATTCCAAAACAAATTTTGCTGGTATCCTCTCATTGTGTACTTTTTAGCAAGTTCAGGTTCATCGCATGAATGTCAGTATATCATCCTGTATAATTGATTCTTTCAAAAGATTTGTGCATTTATTCTGCGAAGCTTAGACCTCGATAAATTCTCCAATTTTGCCAGAAATTACATCATGTCACCATGTATCACCAGAAAAGTCCCCGGGTATTTTTAACTTGATTTGCTTAGACAAATAAAGGAAGTTGTCTCAGCTGTCCTGAAAAAACTTAAAATTTTTAATTGTGAACTGTGGTTTGATCAAAAAAAGTTGTGAAACAAAATTTTCTAGTACCTCCATAATCTTCTTACCTGTATGTCAACTCAATTCATCTGATCAGCCTTGTTCAATTTCTGTGATCAATTTCTCGATAAGGACCTTCATCACTTTATTAACACACAATCCTTTCTTGCATCCAGCTGCACCTTTTTGCCCTGAAACCTCTATGCTCTGCTGGAATCTCTATACACACTTTCAAGAACAGTGGCAACTAATTGCTGAAGCATTTCTTATCAATATTCATTACTTCATATAATGTACATTTCACTAATTGCATGCTTACATTCATATCGAATAGAAGGAACTCTGGAGGAGCAGCCGGATTCCACTAACTATTTTCCACTGGAGTTCGATTACACTTTTGATTCGATTACACTTTTGATCAACATCAAGGCAAACCTCGGTTTGCATTTAAGTTAACAAGCTTTTCTTTATAATGGTTACTATATGTCTAGTGATATGTGCATTACGTCTTGGTTTTATCGTCACTCTACTGCATGGCCAGAAATCTCTGGAGTCTATGATTATTATACTACTTATATGATGCGTAGTAATCCTATGCTGATATCACTTATATGGATTATCTGGTATAACTCGAGTATGGCATTTTCCTGCTCATGCACTGGTAGTAGTGGAACCAATTGGGATGATGGACATTGATCCACTCAATAGATAATTGAGACCGGGAAGGAAGGTAGGAAGCAGTAGAGTCCTGTCTGTGTCGATTGAGGACCGTATCGTGTATGGCCCCGCTAGACAAGTTTGAATTTGTACCGGATGCCTACTGGCTCTAATGGATCCAGCAAACCGATGTAACTTGTTAACTTGGATGTTGAGGCATACCCCACCATCCTAGACACCACGCACATCATGAGGAGAGCAGAGGCTACTACGACATAGGTCGTCATGTGAGTCTTGCTTCCGAGATTGGTAGGACCGACTCAATGATTGAGTGTCTCGTGAAAAGTTGTCACTTATGGCATTATGGAGGAGGATCGTAAGCCTTCTCTGGATGGGCGTGTGTGACGTGTAAGTCGGGTGTTTTCATGATTCGAATCACCGTCGCTCACGGAAGGGAACATGCTTGTTCACTGCGCTGCGATGTGGTAACAACTGGAACTGGATGTAACTTGCTGGTTGGATAAGCAACTTGGGTGAAGTACTTGGGAAGCAAACTAAAATTATGATTCTAATATTTAACTTGATGCTTAAAAGTGAAAATAAGGATCCACTGCTATATTAGTGCTATGAACAACTTTACTCTTAATAGTAATCCCCTACATGTATAGGTAGTGATACAGATAAGTCTTGCTGAGCATAAGCTCATGATTTGTTGACCCACTATTTTGCAGGTAATGTTAAAGATGAGGGCGAGCCTAGTGAGGCAGCGCCCGATAAGGGGTGCGAAGCTCACTGGAACCCTGTACGTCGCCGTGAAAGTTGGGTGTTGCTACTATAAAGCTTCTGAGGGTCGGATGACTTTACTCTTGCTTAGAGTAGGCTATAGGACGCAAGTTGTATCTTATCTTTCCGCTGCTTGTACTGATGTACATTATTTTTTAAACTGACAATACTATAGAATAAAGGCCCAATGTATTGTAAATGTGTGTTATGTGTGTTGTGCTGTTAGGTGTCATATCGTACGACACCACTGAGTGCGATTCCTGCAATGTCGGGACTGGGGTCCTCACAGGCTGGTATCAGAGCCGCATTGGGAATAGCACACCTGGAATCGCACATATTTTGAAAAACTCATGTCTATGAGTGAGGATTCGGTACTAGGCCCACATAAGGATTACTATTAGCATAGTTATTTAAGGTGGCAAAGCTAGCTTATTTGTTATTATATTCTGTAACGACGCTCCGACGCCAGGTAAAAGGTAAGGTACGCCACCGCAAGCAGATCAATTATGGTAAGCTCTCCGTAACAGAGGTAGTACGATGATTGTTTCCCGTGGCTTGACGTGGGAGTTAATATGAGTCTCTTAACCTCTTCATGGTTTTGAGAGCATATGCAAACGATGCTCCCCGGTGTGCTTCAGGCAAAAGCGTGGATACCCCATTGTGTGGTCAAAAACACGAAGTATGCAACTCTCCAATGTTCCATGTTCAAAGAGCCATATGCAGCGTTGATCCCTAGCACAAGAGATAAATGATGTGGCCACTTATCGGGCGGTTGAAAAGCACGTATTGTGTTTTTATAAGAAACACGTGAAAGTGCCTCCTACTGGTGCAACATTAGGCAAAGATGTGGGACCCCCATCGGGTGGTAGAAAACCCGGTCATGTAATGCTCGGGGCGGCCTGCATTGAATGATACGGGACGGATGTTCGTACTATATATATATATATATATATATATATATATATATATATATATATATATATATATATATATATATATATATATATATATATATATATATATATATTATTGTGACTGTCTGAAATGATCGCCCGTGCGGGTTGTGTCGTACGGTACCATAATGAGTGTTTGTAAATTACGTGTCTTATGCAGGTGCACTAACCACGTTAGACGTATTGCGAGTAGTAAACATTTGCGATTGCTCGATTTTAGCGCCACCTACGAGACGTATGAGCCGGAGATAATCCGGTTAGGATTTTCTATTTGTGAGGCGTAGTATCGGCATGGTCAGAAATAATGCATGTACACGTCTATTCTCCTAATACCTTATTTTTTTTTGTAAAAATACATGAAATAATGTCAAATGTGGTTTGAAAAACTTAATTGGGTTAAGTATGGAGGGAGAGAAGTAGTATAGCAACCATAGCTGGATCCCCTGTTTTGTGCAGTTTCAAGGCTGAAATTGCACAGGGTGTATCTCAGTGAATTTTCGGTCAATGGGATCGTGTGAAACAGTTATGGAAAGTTTGAATAGTTTTCTATAACTTTTCCATAGGAAGACAATAACACACTCAAGGTTGGTCAAAAGTTCAAATTTCAAAAACTGCTACAGTTTCCTGGGTTTTTGAACCAGTTTCTATATCTTTGCAATATCTCCTTCCAGGTTCATCTTTTGGAGTATTGTGATACAGTTATGGAAAGTGGAAGATATGTGATACAATTTTGTAATTCAAAGTTGTTCCTAATTCGGCACAGAAAGTTTTGTAATTTGGAGTTCAAAATGGTTCGCTTGCAGTGAGGTGGATAGACTGTACCAGATTTTCTGTGAAATTTGAAGAGACATATCTCTTACTCTATAGTTGCGACATAGGCATAAATATACATCTATGGAAATATTAGTGAGTACACTATCATCTTTGTATTCAACTCAACATATGAATCTTATTGTAACTGGTCCAAATTTGAATTATGGTTGAACATGTCCTGGCTGTACAGATTCTGAACCCTATGTACATAGTTTGGAACTTTATCGATAATGCACATGTATGGATGATATAAGATATTGATGTGTACATTTATGGTAAGGTGACATGTTATAATACAATGTTGTAAAGTGGGATTGCTGAATATTTTAACTGTATCGCATATTCAAACTGTAGCCAAAAAACACATATTTTAGTGGAGGTTCTGTCAAAATCGTCCCAGAAAACTGTCAGGTTTAAACCATCATATCTCTATAACCCTTTATACAATTGGGGAATGTGGGTAACCTTTGGAAAGGTGGGAGAGTCAGCTACAACTTTTTTATTGGGCTCATGTCATGAATATGCCGTTTGCATAGTCAAAATTTAAAATTTGTGAGGACTGGTCTGGCTGGACTGAGTGCAACCAGGTTTGGGGAAACATGAGTATTGATGTTGTAACTTGAAGGGAATAACTATGCATTTGAATTTGATGTATTTTCTACTGTTTGGAACATGAATTTAAATTGCTCAGTTCTATTTCCACAGATGAATCTACCCTGTTTCTAAATGGAAAATGATTGGTATTGCTCCGCCGCGGTGAACTGACCGGGGTTCATCTCAATGTTGACTCAAATGCTTCAAGACTCCGGATACACCGAGCAAGAGGTGTATTAGACTAAAGAGTCAGAAGAGTATGGACTTTATTCCTGCATGGTGTATGTCGAGATACTATCGGACCAGCTTGGCGTGGATGGCTGCCATTCACAGTGGTATCGTGTGGTATCCGGTGGGATGACGCTTTGGACAGAGTGGCATGTGAAGCTATCACGGCGTTCTATCGTGATAATTATGCAGAAACTTTGGGGACACCATATGTACTTTTTCGTATCACTGGTCAGCATACAATTGAAGCTCAATAGCGCCTGTTGACTGTGTCTCAATTCTCTTCGGACGCTAGTGTGTCCCGCCTAGGGGCATACGCAGCTTCATCGTTTGGAGTGCAAGTGGTTCAGGGCAGCATTATCAGGCAGCAACACAGCCCCTTGAGGTCAGCTATAGAGCATGGAAAAACGCATCGCGATGCAAGTGATGCTAAAGCAAACATTATATCTGAACGTGACCAGGAAATTGAACAGCTGCAGTTGTAATTGATTCAAAAGAAAAAGCCTTTGAAGTCAGTGAGGAATTGGTACAAGAAGTAACTGCTGAGCGTGATGAAGCTGAAGAGCAAGCGGAGAATTTCGAGCAGGATATGATACAGGTCATTGATAATCTAAAGGAGTATCAAGCTCACACTACAAGAAACACGATCATTTGCGACGGTCAGCCGTCGTAAATAAATTAAATTGCGACGGTATGACGGTGGCCGTCGCAAATAACTAGACCGTCGCAAATAAGTCCTTATTTGCGACGGCCAGTCCTAATGCCGTCGGAAATACGAGTTTATTTGCGACGGCCAATCTTATGGCCATCGCAAATACCTAGACCGTCGCAAATAAGGCCTTATTTGCGACGGCCAGTGCTAACGCTGTCGGAAATAAGAGTTTATTTGCGACGGCCAACTCTAAGGCCGTCGCAATTAAGTCAGTCGTCGCAAATGAGGGCTAATATCAGGACCCCCCGACGCCGACACTTCATTCGATTCACCTCCACCTCCACCGTCGCCGCCTGCCGCGCCCCCGCCACCGCCGGCCCGCCCCCAGCCCCGCCGCCCCTGTGCCCCCGGCCCCACCACCTCTGCGCCCCCGCCGCCCCGGCCCCGGCCCACTGCACCCCCGCCGCGGCTCGCCCCCGGCCCCGGCCCACTGCACCCCCGCCGCCGCCCGGCCCCGCCCCCGGCTCCATTGCCCCTACGCCCCCGGCCCCACCACCCCTGCGCCCCCGCCGTCAGCCCGCCCCCAGTGGCGCCCCGGGCACCGCAGCGCCCCCGCCCCCGGTCTCGGCCCACTACACCCCCGCCGCGGCTCGCCCCTGGCCCCGGCCCACTGCACCCCTACCGCGCCCCCGGCCCCCGACGCCCCCGGGCCCTGGCAGACTCAATCGGCGACGATGGAGTTAGGGTCAGGTCCGGGAACGCGAACTCGAGAACGGATTGAGGTGAAGGATCATCGCCCATAGCAGCCTTGTAGCTTTCGTTCCCTCGATCTGTTGGCGATGAGCCTTCCCCTTGATCCGTTCTCGAGTTCGCGGCGGCCACGGCGCCGCTTCGACCCTGCTTCTTTTCTGACGACGCTGATGATCCGCAACATACTTTTAAATCTGCACATTGGTAAAGCTCCGGTCTTTTACTGATTGATACTTAACCTCGTTTGTTGCATTTGCCAAGGTCCGAGGCCAACAAGGGTTGCTGCTTTGTCAACGTCACATCGCCAGATGCGGCGTTCCGACTGTGGAAGCACCTGCATGGCTTCCGTTGGAAGGTGAACGACTCGCGGAAGATGTGCGACGTCGACTACGCCAACATCCAGGTACGTCGCCGTCTGCTGCCACCTTTTCCATTGTGCTGCCGCTGCATGGTATTCACTTGCCGCTGCTCGTCATCCTTTCGGAGGGTTAGGATGCATTGGTGGCCCATTTCTACAAGTCATGCTTCGACTACGAAACCGAGGAGTTCCTGCCAGTGTGGTTCAGCCCGCTGCGGAAGATGTGCGAGGTCAACTACGCCAACATCCAGGTACATCGCCGTCCGCTGCCACCGTTTTCCGTTGCGCCGCCGCTGCAACGTGTTCACCTGCCGCTGCTCGTCATCCTTTCGCAGGGTCGGGATGCGTTGGTGGCCCATTTGAAAGTTGCCTAGGGGGGGGGGGTGAATAGGCTAATCGACCCGAAATGACTTAATAAAACAAAATCAGTACTTAGGGGGCGGACTAGTCCGGTCCGGGGCGGACTAGTCCAGTCCACCTGCAGGGAAAACCTAAAAAGAGTTTCTAACAAGTTTTAGTTGGATTTTCGTGATGCGAAAAGTGTTAGGATGATTCAGTGAAACTTAACAAGTTATATAGCAAGTATGAAGCTAAGGATCACAGTAAAACGAAAACGATGAACAAAAATAGTAAAGCTAACCCTAGAAGCAATGTGCGATAAATGAAAGCGAAGTACACAAGGGACACAAGGATTTTATCCCGAGGTTCGATCCCACACAGGAATCTACGTCCCTGTTGTGGAGTCCACGAAGGACCGGGTTCAACAACCCTTCCCTCACCGAGTTTGCCACAAGGGCCAAACCGGTTCTCCACTATCACAAGGGTGAATACAAGATTCGTTTGGGCTTCTCACAATCTGAGGCTCCCACTACAAATATGATCACAAATCACAAAGAACAACTCAAGCCACAGATCACAAAGATTCAACAAGTGCAAGAGATCAAATCCGAGAGCCAAAGAGCGGTGTTCTTCTTCTTCTTCACCTCACCAAACCCTAATCCACACAAGAATTAGTTTTTGAGGTAAAGTGGGCAAGAAGGAGGCTTTTGAAGGATCAAAGTTTACTGTGGCGGCGCTAGGGTTTCAAAGTTAATTAAATAGAGGATCCAGGCCCATACTGCTGACCTCAGCAGATGGGCGGACTAGTCCGGCCTAAGGCCGAGACTAGTTCGGCCTTTTGGACCACTGACGTCCCTGACAACTGCCACACCGTGCGACAATCGTCACACTACTCGCCAAAATGAAATTTAAATGGTCACTTCATAACGGACTAGTCCGGTCTAGACCGGACTACTCCGATCGCACATAGAACCTTTTGTTCCGTGTGAAAACGGACTAGTCTGGAGACCCCAGACTAGTCCGACCTCCCAGACTTAGTCGCTGAAGTACTCAACTTTCACGAAACCGAACTAGTCCGGCCTCCAGAGCGGACTAGTCCGATCTCAGTCAGGACCTCTTGGTCCGGACTAAAACGGACAAGTCCGGGGTTTTGGGACTTAGTCCCAAAAACGCACTCCATGACTACCTCGGACTAGTCCGTCCCACTACGAACTAGTCCGAAGTCAGTCAGACCCTTCTGGTCCGCCTGAAAACGGATTATGCCGGCCAGGAGCGGACTAGTCTGGCCACCAGCACGGACTAGTCCGGCCACTCCTGCCAGACTATTCTAACACTCTTCTCTCAATAGGTTTTGATCTCTAAACCGTTTTGAGCTCCCAACTTGATCTCAATGCACTTTACGCACACATCCTCATACATATATGGCTAGTCTAAACTCGACATGCTAGAAACCCTAGTTTCTTTTTTTTTGAGTCGACACCGCCATTTTCATCCTTTTCCTTTTTGAGGGTTTCTGTTTTCACTTGAGTCCACACCTGTGCTTAAGATCACTAAGCTCATTAGTTACTTAATTGTCATCATCAATCATCCAAAACCCACGGGGATCCTAGATGCACTTTCAATCTCCCTCTTTTTGGTGATTGATGACAACACATTAAGTCTTCAACATATGAGATTATAAAATTTGGTTTTCATAACATGCGGGTGTATGAGTGACTATCCCTCAATGAATGCATCATGAAAAGAGTATTGAGGAAGTCCTTCATACACACACGCGTTATGGTGGGGTGCCTACGTGTTGTGCTCAACA
Organism: Tuctoria greenei; assembly: GCA_036927565.1. Taxonomy (NCBI): domain Eukaryota; kingdom Viridiplantae; phylum Streptophyta; class Magnoliopsida; order Poales; family Poaceae; genus Tuctoria; species Tuctoria greenei. Next base: position 122,011,262 of record JAYESD010000005.1, read on the forward strand.
TTTGTGACAAGACATATTAAATATGAATATGATCAAAAGATAGACATTCAAAGCGTCATATTGCTATTAAACAATCAACACATAGTTTTGCACAAATTTAAACATTCGAATGACATAAATATTACATTTAAGAAGTGCAACATGTCCAAGGATCAAACAAAATAAAGTGCTACCCCCTCTAACACCCCCTCTAACTCTCCCCCTTTGGCATCAAGACACCAAAAAGGAAAAGAAGAGGGGAACTACGAGGCCTATCAACTAGTCATCGTCCTCCTCGCTATCGGCCGCCTCATCGCTCTCCAAGGCCTCCGGATCCTCGTAGTCCTCGTTGTCATCGTCGGAGACCCGTGCTAAGGGAAGAGCTCCTGTCCTCATGGAACTGGGCGAGCTCGTCAGCGGTGAAGTCGGGGAACAGAGTGATGTTGCCATTGCTTTCCTCCGGAGGGGACATGGGGACCTCAAGCTTGTCGCACACGGCCTTGAGGTACTTCTCTTGACGCTTGTGCGCCTGCTGATTGCAGACTTCTTGCTTCCGGCAGGAGGTGAAAACGACCTTGAAGCACTTGAAGAAAGCGCTTGACTGAGGCGGAGGCGAAGATGGAGGTGCCACGGGGCGAGGTGCTGGCATCCCCGGATGGGAAGTAGGCTCGACATTCTTCCGGCGAGCTGGCTCCAGGATGGATGGAGGCATTTGAGGATGTAGGGGCTAATGAGTTGTATCCTTGGCAAACACAAGTATTGACACCTTATCGATGAAACACATGATGTAAGGTGCATACCCACATGCACGGTTTGGAGCGTGTGAGATTTTGAAGATGTCATCGAAGATGTAGTCCACAAGGTTGAACATCTCATCTCCATCAATCAACAGCAGAAGGTGCCTCAGATTTCCCTGTATGATCCCGACATCGCCCTCTTTAGGAGCCACGATCCTCCGCAGGATTCTGTTAGGATGTTGTAGAAGGGCTTGATGTTCCTTGCAAGCCTAGCCTCATAGGGGACATGACTAGGATACATATAAGCCAACTCATCCCTGTCCACTGCCTTGAGATTTGAGATAATGATCTCGTGGTGCAGGTGGTGCTCAAGTCTTAGAGCCTTAGCAAACTCTTCAAATGTGGGAGAGTACTGCTCACCATTTGTCATCCATGCGATGGCTTGGTTGCCATGAGGATAAAAGTAGACAGTTGTGTAAAACTGCACAATCACCTCCACGTTCTAGTCAAACTTGAAACCCAGAATGTCTTTAATGCCATGGCGCTCAGCAGCTTCAATCACTTCATCAAAGGATGCATTCTTCTTCTTGGCCATGTATTCCCAATCGACCCATTGAGCTTGGATCACAGGAGTCTTCATGGCTTGGTAGACTGAGCGATAGTAATCGCAATGAAAATCACACCAAAACCGTGGATCGGCGGTGTGCTTCTCATAGTCATACACCCTGTCAGTCCTTAGCCTTCGGGCCTTCTCAACTCCTTTTCCCTTAAAGATATTAGCTGCCAGGTTGGGATGCCTGTTCGGGTTGCGAGCCGGAGAGTGCATCTTTAGGGGGGCAATGGGTTTGGCCTTCCCTCTTCTCCTTTATGACCACGCCCTTGGCCTTCTTAGCCGGAAACTTCACAGAGGGCTTCTTTTTCTTGGGCTCTACAGGAGCCGGAGCCTTGCCATTCTTTGGATCTCTCTCGATGAGGCGTTCAGCAAACTCACCGTGGGCTAGCTCCTTGGCCCTTTCTTGCTCTCCAAATGTCACTAGCTTCTTCCTCTTAGAGACTTGTGCTGCGGCAACCTGAGATTTGTGTGCTTCTCGCTCCTCTCGCTTCTTCTTTCGGAGCTCCTTGCGGGACTCCTCCATAGCACGAGCCATTGCCTCATCCTCTTTGTAGGCCGTAGCTGCACCCTTAGACGCTGCAAGAGCTTTTTGTTGCTTGGCTGCTTTTTCTCTCTCTCGCTGCTCGAGGTGCTTCTTAGCAGTCTCAACCTCTGCCCGTGCCCGTTCTTCACCAAGGCGAAGCTGCTCAGCCTCCCACTCGGGGTCAGTGGGAGGAGAAACAGATCGGCAAGGAGCTGCCATTGCTACTGAAACAGGAAGAAGGCATAGGATAGAAGGTCAAGAAAGTGGAATAGTGCGAAAGAAATCACGAGAAACAGGCAAAGTTAGAGTTCGTCCTGTGTAAACCGGACTTGTTCGCCTGGCACCGGACTAGTTCGTGTTACACAGGATGAACCCTAACCCTAACGGTTTTTCGAAAAATCTTTGAAACAAGTCGCAATACTCCTAAGCTATGATCACAAGGGTACTAGAAACAACTTTAATGAAGAGGCACATATCAAAAACTCTATGAATCAAGAATGAGAAAGGTTTTTGAAAAGAGAGGAATACCTCTTCAAATCTTGACAAATCGACAAGATCGGGGATGGATCGCGTCGGGAATGATTTGGAAAAGTCTCCCACGCCTCTAAAGGGTCCAATGCATGGATTGCAATTGGTTTTTGGTGGAGGAAATTGAAAATCGCCCAAAAGGGGAGGTTTTCGTGCGTGAGGAAGAGAGAGAGGCAAGTGAGAGGGAGAGGAGGGGTCGGGCCGCCTCCTGGGGGTTGAAGTCCCCAGCGGCCGGACTAGCCCGGTATAGGGCCAGACTAGTCCGGTCTGTGGACCAGACCCGGACCAGTCTGGATCCGGACTTGTCCGGCCATAGGGCAGACTAGTCCGATCCTAAAAGGCTGAAAACATATATATTTGAGTTTTAGCCACTATAGTTGATCCTTTTGGACATATTGAAAGTGCATCTAGGACTCTCTTGTGGGTTTTGGATGATTTATGACAAGCAATTGGGATCCTAGTCCTTTTGTTGAGATGAATGCAGGCAAATAATGAAAAATGAGCAAAATGCCAAAAAGAAGGGAAATGAGAAGCAAAGTGAATTTGAGCTCAAGGAGAAGAAAATAGTAGATTATTATGTATGGAGTGTGTTAAGGAAACACACCCAAGAGCTCAATCACTTTCAAGCACACACACACAATGCACAAAGTTATACAGGACCGGACTAGTCCGATATCAGCCGGACTAGTCCGATATCACTTTCTGCACTAGATCGGACAAGTCTGGTATCCACCGGACTAGTCCGATATCTTTCTGATCCACTTCGGACTAGTCCTCCCCAATGCGGACTAGTCCTCAACACAATGTACAAGTCATACAAAATCGGACAAGTCCGTTGTGATCCGGACTAGTCCGATATTCTTTCTGATCCACTTCGGACAAGTCCGGTGTCTACACGGACTAGTCTGATATACACACTGATCTAAATCGGACAAGTCCTTCAAGTGCGGACTTGTCATCCTAAACACTTAGGGTTTCATATGTCCGGACAAGTCCGATGGCAATCGGACTAGTCCGAAGATTTCCAGTAGTGAAATCGGACAAGTCCGTTTTCAACCGGACTAGTCCGATATTCCTGGACACTTAGGGTTTGCTACACACAGCACACCGGACTAGTCCGGTGACCACCACGGACTAGTCCGATCTTTCTGAACCCTAACGGTCACTTTTAGAAACCCCATATAAATAGAGGTGCACGGCCCACTTTTATACTCTCTTGAACCCTAGCGCCGTCACACCTCCCAAGAGACTCAAAAACCACCTCTCTCCACGAAATTAAGTGCAAAATCGATCAATCTATTGAAGATCACTTCTAGATCATTGGAGAGACACTTGGCACACATCATTGAGCTCTTGGTTTGATTCTCTAACACACTCTTGCGTTTCAATTTGTAATTTTCGAGTGTGTTATTGGTGGCTTTGTAAGTTGTAATCAAGGGAGCTCTCAACGTGTGAGAACGCCCCTTCAACTTGGTTATTTACCCTTTGTGATTAGTGGAAGAGGATTGGCCTTCGTGGCGATCCGACGAGGGAAGGGTTGGAGAAGCCGGTCCTTTTGTGGGCTCCTCAACGTGGACGTAGGTTGCCTTCGTGGTAGCCGAACCACGGGATAAATCGTGTGTCTTGTCCTTTTGCGTTCTTCATCTTAATTGATCAACTTAATCTAGGGTTTGATTCACTTTGTTCAATTTGAGTTAAATTGTTGAACAAGAGCCTTAATTGTAATAGAATTTGACATACAACTATTAAACTATCATTCAAGTTTATATTTCCGCTGCAAACATTAACGAATCAATCAAATTGACTGAACTTGATCAACTTAGCCCGTGAAAACCGGACTAGTCCGCACTTTACCGGACTAGTCCGATATCTCTGGTATTGACTTTGTTGTTGAGTGTTACAGGAACCGAGAAAATTCAAAAAGACCTATTCACCCCCCCTCTAGGCCTACATTCAATTGGTATTAGAGCAGGTTCTTAAAGAAAGAGTGCAACCACTCGAAGAGATCATGTCGGACATGAAGGAAGTTCAGAAAATCAACAACCAGGAAGAAGTGAACAACGACAAGAACCAAAAGCTGGAAAAGTATCTCGAAGCAATTCAAGACTTCGATGATTATGACGAGGAGACGCTGGAGCTGAAAGCACTCCTCAGAAAGAAAGCACTTTCCAAAGGGAAAGCTAAAGTTGAAGAAAAGAAGAAGGGGAGTAGTCACACCGACTACTCCCGATATCCTTTTAACTATGATCGTTTAAATTCAAACAACAGCCATTACCTATCTATTCCTCTTGGAAAAGCCCCACACTTCGATGGGAGTGATTACTCCATGTGGAGGAAAAATATGAAGATGCACTTGATTTCCCTTAACCAAAGTTTATGGCATATTGCGTGCACAGGAATAGACATCCCAGATGACGACGAAGAGCTCACCCCAAGTCAAGAGCAAGCCATCCACAGAAATGCTCAAGCCGCAGCCGTAATCACCTCCTCTCTAAGTCGAGATGAATTCACAAAGGTGGACGGACTGGAGATTGTCAATGAAATATGGGACACACTACAAACAGCCCATGAAGCTGACCGGCATGTGCGGGAGGCGAAAATTGAAATGATCGAAGGCGAACTAGGAAGGTTCGCAATTGAGGAAGACGAGTCTCCCCAGGACATGTACAACCGATTGAAGACACTTGTAAACAAGGTCCGATCATATGGGAGCAAGAAGTGGAATGACCACGAGGTTGTAAATCTCATCCTTAGAGCCTTTATGCCTCGCAATGTCACACTATGCTCTATGATCAGAGAAAGTCCTGGGTACAAGAGGATGACTCCAGATGAATTGCTTGGCAAAATCATCAACTTTGAAATGATGGAGAAACAAGCCAAGCACGTCAAAGAAATAGCCGACCTCACATCGGCCAAGAAGAAGGGAGTTGCCTTAAAGTCTACACTCAAGCCTCTATCCAAAGAAGCAAGAGAAGCACAACTTGAGGAGGACAGCAATGATGAAAGCAGTGAGCTGGACGAAGAGGATATGATTTTGCTCATGAAAAAGTTCAAAAGAATAATGAAGAAAAGACAAGGAACAAAATCAAGTGAAGGCAAGTACAAGGAGAGGACAAAGCCGAAGATGAGGCGGGTGTGCTATAATTGTGGTGAGTATAACCACTTTATAGTCGATTGCCCGTATGAGGACAACAAGAAGAAAAATAAAGAAGCCAAGCCTCAACCGAAGAAATTCTTCAAGAAGAAGAAACAAGCTGAACAAGCACACATTGGAAAGGAGTGGGACTCAAACGATGAGTCCTCATCATCCGATGAAGAAGAGATGGCTAGCATAGCCATTGAAAGCACGTCCAAGAAACCCACACTCTTCCCCACGCTCGGTACAAAGAAGGGAAATGGCACTTGCCTCATGGCAAAGGAAGGTAAACGCAAGGTAAACATCAAAATTCCTTCCATGCATTCCTACTCAAGTAATGATGAACTAGATAGTGATGATGAAGATATGTTAATTGGATTAGATAGAAAAGCTGCTGCTAAAATGAAATTTTTACTTGACCAACTTGTTGAGAAGGAATGGCTAATTGATCTTCAAGAGGACATGATTATCTCCCAAAAGGAGAAGTATGTCGAACTTGACAATCTTCTAGTTCTTGAAAAGGAGAAAAACAGCTCACTAGAGCTTGAGCTAGCTTCAAGCAAGAAAACTTGCTTGGAGTTAACCAACTCAAACGTTGCAATCAAAGATCAACTTGATGACCTGATCAAGGTTAACAAGATCCTTGAAGTGCAAGTTGAGTCACTCAAGCTAAGTGATTCTTCCTCCTCTTCAAGTCTACCTTCTCAACCCACTTCAACTAATCTTGTTCATATGTGCAAATGTGGTAAAATCAACACCAGTTTGAAGGAAAAGTCTACCTCCACAAAGGATAAAAATCCTACCCAATGTGGAATATTTGACAAGGAGAGGATCAACTATGCACGTAGTGCATACTTGGTCCAAAGACCTCCAAATGTCAAGTATGGCATTGGTTACTCTTATGATGGAAAGCAAAATGCTGGAAGTCATAAGAATAACAAGGGAAGGATTAACTTTGTGAAGGGAGGACCCTCACAACCTGGTAACTCAAAAATTAAGAACCTGAACTCTCACGAACACCGGACTAGTCCGGTTGTGGTCCGGACAAGTCCGGTCATCCGGACAAGTCCGGTCACCCAGACTAGTCTGATCCATAAACAACAGCAACTTTTGTTCAAAACCTTTGATGCCTCTTATGTATTAATGAGAAACAATCTTGGTAAAGTTTATGCTTATTATGCTGGGCCACGCCATGGGAACACAAAATCCCATGTGTGGGTGCCCAAATGTATTGTAACTAACCTCCAAGGACCCAAGCAAGCTTGGGTACCTAAAACCAAGGCATAATTTGTTTCTGCAGGCCTATTCCTCCGGTGGATCCAAATGGGTGCTAGACAGTGGATGCACCAACCACATGACCGGAGAAAGGAGGATGTTCGTGGAATATGAAGAAAACGAGGACCCAAACGAAGGCATCTACTTCGGAGATAATAGTCAAGGAAGGGTGCTCGGTACCGGTAAAATAGCAATATCCTCTGAACACACTCTTTCTCATGTTTTACATGTTGAATCTTTAGATTATAACTTGCTGTCCATATCTCAATTATGTGACAAAGGTTATAATTGCTTGTTCACTAACGAGGGTGTGACCGTCTCAAGGAGGAGTGATGGTTCCGTTGCATTCAAGGGTATGTTGAAGGGAAAGCTTTACCTTGTTGACTTCAACAAGGATAAAGCCGAACTCGACACATGCTTGATTGCAAAAACCAACATGGGTTGGCTGTGGCATAGACGGCTAGCACATGTTGGTATGAGGAATCTTCAAAAACTCCTCAAGGGCGATCACATCCGAGGTTTGAAAGATGTTGTTTTTGAGAAAGACAGGCCTTGTAGCGCGTGCCAAGCCGGGAAGCAAGTTGGAGCACATCATCCCGCAAAGAACATCATGACTACGACAAGACCGCTCGAACTACTTCATATGGACTTGTTTGGTCCGATTGCTTACATAAGCATTGGCGGTAATAAATACGGTTTAGTCATTATTGATGATTTTTCCCGCTTCACTTGGGTGTTCTTTTTGCATGACAAGTCAGAAACACAAGGGACACTCAAGAAATTCTTCAAGCGAGCGCAAAACGAGTTCTCACTATCGATCAAGAGTATTCGGAGCGACAACGGCACGGAGTTCAAGAACATACAAGTGGAGGAGTACCTTGATGAGGAGGGAATCAAACACGAATTTTCAGCACCATACTCTCCACAACAAAACGGAGTTGCCGAAAGGAAGAACCGAACACTCATAGAGATGGCAAGAACAATGCTCGATGAATACAAGACTTCGGATCGATTTTGGGCGGAAGCAATTAACACCGCTTGCCACGCCGCAAATCGACTCTACCTTCATCGACTACTCAAGAAGACTCCTTATGAGCTACTCACCGGTAACAAACCAAACATTTCATATTTTCGAGTTTTCGGCTCTCCATGTTATATCTTGAACAAGAAGCCCAGGACTTCAAAGTTCGCTTCGAAGTCCGATGAAGGTTTCTTGCTTGGTTATGATTCGAACACTTACGCCTATCGTGTTTTCAACAAGGCCTCCGGACTTGTTGAAGTGGCACGTGACGTAGTGTTCGATGAAACTAATGGCTCCCAAAAGGAGCAAGTTGATCAATGTGAATTAGGTAAAGAAGAAGCTCCTTATCAAGCATTGAAGAGAATGGCTCTAGGCGAAGTTCGACCACAAGAGTCATCGTCACAAATACAAGAGGAAAGTGAACCACAAGAGGAGATCAACAATCAAGGGGGAGCTTCGATACAAGATCAATCACAAGAATATGAAGATGATCAACAAATCAACGAGGGCAACCACTCAGGGGGAGAAGAAAATGATCACCAACACACAACTCTCCAAGTGCCACACCCAAGATTACACCAATGCATTAAAAGGGATCATCCAATCGACAACATCATCGATGACATCCAAAAGGGAGTAACCACTAGATCTCGTATAGCTAATTTTTGTGAGCATTACTCGTTTGTCTCCTTTTTGGAACCACGCAGGACTGAGGATGCATTGAAGGATCCGAACTGGGTGGTGGCAATGCAAGAAGAGTTGAACAACTTCAAGAGAAACGAGGTTTGGGAACTTGTAGCAAGACCCAATGCAAATATAGTGGGCACCAAGTGGGTCTTCCGCAACAAGCAAGACGAACACGGAGTGGTGACAAGAAACAAGGCACGACTTGTGGCCAAAGGTTACTCACAAGTCGAAGGTTTGGATTTCGATGAGACTTTTGCTCCAGTAGCTAGGCTTGAATCAATTAGAATATTACTTGCATATGCTACTCACCATGATTTCAAGCTGTATCAAATGGACGTGAAAAGCGCCTTCCTCAACGGACCGATCAAGGAAGAGGTGTACGTGGAGCAACCACCTGGGTTTGAAGACGAAGAGTTCCCCAACCACGTATATAAACTGCGTAAGGCTCTCTATGGCCTCAAACAAGCTCCTAGAGCTTGGTATGAGTGTCTTAGAGATTTCTTAATTGATAATGGTTTTCAAATTGGCAAAGTAGATTATACATTATTCACAAAGAATCTAGATAATGATCTTTTTATTTGCCAAATCTATGTTGATGATATAATTTTTGGGTCAACTAACCAATCTTTCTGTGAAGAATTTAGTAGAATTATGACAGACATGTTTGAAATGTCAATGATGGGAGAATTGAAGTACTTCTTGGGATTCCAAGTGCGGCAACAAAGGGAAGGAACATTCATAAGCCAAACCAAGTACACGCAGGACATACTCAAGAAGTTTGGCATGGACAAGGCAAAGCCCATAAAGACTCCCATGGCTACGAATGGCCACTTGGATCTCAATGAAGATGGACCGAGCGTCGACCAAAAGGTATATCGCTCCATGATTGGATCTTTACTCTACTTATGTGCATCTAGGCCAGATATTATGTTGAGTGTATGTTTGTGTGCAAGATTTCAAGCCAACCCTAAGGAATGTCACTTGACAACCGCAAAAAGAATCTTGAGATATTTAGTTCATACACCCAACCTTGGTCTTTGGTACCCAAAAGGCTCCAAATTCAATCTCATTGGTTACTCCGATGCAGATTATGCCGGGTGCAAAGTTGATAGAAAAAGCACCTCTGGCACATGCCAATTCCTAGGAAGATCTTTGGTTTCTTGGTCATCTAAGAAACAAAATTCCATTGCATTATCCACAGCCGAAGCGGAGTATGTTGCAGCCGGGAGTTGTTGTGCACAACTCCTTTGGATGCGACAAACTCTAAGGGATTATGGTTACAATATGAATCGTATTCCTCTCCTTTGTGATAATGAGAGTGCCATTAAAGTAGCCCACAATCCAGTTGAGCACTCTAGGACTAAAGACATAGACATAAGACATCATTTCTTGAGAGACCATTCCATGAAAGGAGACATAACCATCTCACATGTCAACACCCAAAAACAATTGGCCGACATATTCACCAAGCCACTTGATGAAAAGCGTTTTTGCGAACTCCGAAATGAGCTAAATATTCTTGATTCTCGGAGCGTGGCTTGAAAAGTTGCATACCTGTATGATTGCTTCAAAAATGTTGATTGAATTGTGAAAATCACCCCTCTCCATTTTTCTCTCGAAAAACTATGTCAATTATCAGATCTTGATGAATTTTGATCATTGTATGATTGTTGTATGCTTACTGGTCAAATTCATCAAGATTACTTGAATTGTTTTGCCTCTCTATTCTCTATTATTGAACCTTCAAATATATATGAATGGGCTATGCAATTCTTTCCTGGTGACCACGGACTAGTCCGTGGTTACCCGGACTAGTCCGTGGTTACCCGGACTAGTCCGCCCATGCAGACTAGTCCGCAGAGTGCCGGTTAGGCCAGATTAGTCCGATAGACCATGGACTAGTCCGATATAGGTCTCTGGATGACTTCGGACTAGTCCGGTCATGTCCGGACTTGTCCGATTTTTCGTGTCCATAACCCTAGCCGCCACCAAACCCTAATCTCCTCACCCTCTCATTCGCTCTAGGCTTCCTCTCTCTTGCGCTCGAGCTCCCAAGGCGATCTTTTGCATCCTCCGTCGAAAAGCCACTCATTTGGGCGGAGATCAAGCTTGAAGACTTGGGGATTGAAGCTAGCGGACTAGTCCGGCCTCCAACCCCCAAAACTTCGAGCCTCCATCGATTTCTTCAGTAAAAATCTTCAAAATCCTAGAAATCGTGTTTTACTCAATTGTTGATCGTTTGGTCTAGCACCCTTCACTAGTTACATGTTTAGTTGATGTACTACGTGTATGCTAGACTAGATTTGCATTAGGGATTGTATCCTGTCCAATCTGTTAGGTTTTTGAGGATGAACACCGGACTAGTCCGGTCCATGCACGGACAAGTCCGGTACCCCGGACTAGTCCGTGCTTGAGCACTGGACAAGTCCGATGTTTCTGAACCTGAAACCTAATTCCTTAATTCCTTAATGCCATCCATTGCTATCTTGTCTTACCTATGCCTTGTATAACTTGTCATTATTCTTGCTCAATCATTCTCAGATCATGTCGAGCTCCGACAACGAGATCTCCGACTTTGAGGCCGAGTTGGACCACGAGGTGGCACCTCGGTCCTCGGTGGGTCTTGGCAAGAAACGCCAAGAAAGACCTTCCGAGCCTGCTACCACTCCTCCCCAGGTTCGGAGGAAGGTCTGTGTCAAGAAGCCCGCCTTGAAGGCTGCTACGTCTTCCAGCGGCCTTCGTCAAGCAAAGGGAAAGGGCAAGGGAGTCGCAACGGGGCCAGTTGGGCCCTTGAAGCTTCATGCTCCCAGAGAAGGGGTCCGGGACCCCAATGAAGAGAAATTCAATGGGAAAGGCATCGATGTGGCAGCCAAGCTAAGAAGCATTGCTTGCTATGGAAGGCCAAAGCAGGCAGCTGATGGAAGGTTTTGGTCAAACTTCCATGTAGATTTCTACAGGCTGGTTTACCTGCCGATGAAGACTCCGGTGGTGCGCAGTCAGTGGATTGACTGGGCCCACCTAGAGAAGAAGAAGTGCTCAGCTTTTGATGAGGTCATTGCTGCAGCAGAAAGGCATGGTTTGAAGGATCTGTTTGCCTTCAGACACAATTGGAATGATGAAGTGATTGCACAATTCTATGCAACGTGCCACTTCTAGAGTGAAGATGAAGAGAGTGTGACTTGGATGACCCATAGATCCAAGTACTCCATCACTCAGGAGGATTTTGCAAGCTTGCTCCATTTAGACTCTGCTGGACATGACCACCTGATCATCCACAACATAGGGGTCATTGAGAGGGATAGAATGAAGTTCTTGTATGAGCCCAACTCTAAGTATGTTCCTCCCTCCACAAAGAACATGAAGCCCTTCTTTGTGGTTCTGAGCAGAGTTCTCCGGAAGACCATTGCCCCCAAGGATGGGGATGCAGGGAGTGTACAGGGCTACCTCCGGACTCTAATGAGGGTCATAAGTAAGAAGAGACAGTTTGATGTTGCAGATTACATATGGAACGACATGGTCAACATCTCAAGCACCCCCAACCGGTCCTGTGGCTATGCTCCCTACTTGATTTTCATGATTGAGAAGGTCACAGGAATAGAATTCGTGAAGGATGTAGAGCACACTCCCCTGAGGCCTCAGAATCCTCAGCCTATGAGTGTCCAGACTGCTCCCTCGTCGGCCTCAAGTCCTGAGGCACCGACAAGAGATAGAGATGCTGCTAGGGCTCCTCCCCCCTCCAGGGAAGCTCCTCGAAGAGGATCCGCCAGTGGGATCCTCAAATACTTGTCCGCGATATTCTCCTCCTGCAAGAAGACTTAAGTAAAGCTTCATAAACTCAATCAGAAGAGGAAGGAGGATATGAGATATATCAAAGCCAATGTGAAGCAACTGAGTGAAAAGCTGGAGATCAACCCCATTGGATCTCCAGTAATTTCTGAAGATTCTGATCTTGACATCTCCAAGCTCGGGCCCTTGTCCCCCTCCGAGCTTGCCTATTTGGGCATTGGGGGCTCGAGCAGCTCCGCTCCTCCTCCTCCCTCTCCTCCTCGTCAAGCGGAGAGCGAAGAAGACGAAGAAGATGACGAGAGGATAGACAACGAAGAGTGAAGAACCTAGGACCTTCCTCTCTCTCTTTTTGGTGTCTTGATGCCAAAGGGGGAGAGATTGAGGGGGAGTCAAGTCTTAGCTTTAGCTATAATAGGAGGCGAGGAGAGAGCCTTCTCTGTACTTTTATTTGTGATTGTAATAGTTTAACACTGTTTTCATATTAAGTTTGGTCTTGTGATGAATTGCTCAATTTATTTGCGAGTATGTGATGAAAACTGCATTTTTGCTCCTGGAATGTCATATGCACTTGGTATCGGTTGATTAATGTAAATTCTGTCATTCTCAATGTATTCATGCACTTAGTATGCATCCCACCATAAAGAATGCACATATGGATAATTCTCTTGTTGCTTGATGTATTTTTGAGTCATATGTGCATACATTATGAAAATCTCATTTTTTGCCTTATTTTGTGAAATCTCAATTGGTTGTCATCAATCACCAAAAAGGGGGAGATTGAAAGTGCATCTAGGACTCCCTTGTGGATTTTGGATGATTTATGACAAGCAATTGGGATCCTAATCCTTTTGTTGAGATGAATGCAAGCAAATAATGAAAAATGAGCAAAATGCCAAAAAGAAAGGAAATGAGAAGAAAAGTGAATTTGAGCTCAAGGAGAAGAAAATAGTAGATTATTATGTATGGAGTGTGTTAAGGAAACACACCCAAGAGCTCAATCACTTTCAAGCACACACACACAATGCACAAAGTTTTACAGGACCGGACTAGTCCGATATCAGCCGGACTAGTCCGATATCACTTTCTGCACTAGACCGGACAAGTCCGGTATCCACCGGACTAGTCCGATATCTTTCTGATCCACTTCGGACTAGTCCTTCCCAATGCGGACTAGTCCTCAACACAATGCACAAGTCGCACAAAATCGGACAAGTCCGTTGTGATCCGGACTAGTCCGATATTCTTTTTGATCCACTTCGGACAAGTCCGGTGTCTACACGGACTAGTCCGATATACACACTGATCTAAATCAGACAAGTCCTTCAAGTGCGGACTTGTCATCCTAAACACTTAGGGTTTCATATGTCCGGACAAGTCCGATGGCAATCGGACTAGTCCGAAGATTTCCAGTAGTGAAATCGGACAAGTACGTTTTCAACCGGACTAGTCCGATATTCCTGGACACTTAGGGTTTGCTACACACAGCACACCGGACTAGTCCGGTGACCACCACGGACTAGTCCGATCTTTCTGAACCCTAACGGTCACTTTTAGAAACCCCATATAAATAGAGGTGCATGACCCACTTTTATACTCTCTCGAACCCTAGCGCCGTCACACCTCCCAAGAGACTCAAAAACCACCTCTCTCCACGAAATTAAGTGCAAAATCGATCAATCTATTGGAGATCACTTCTAGATCATTGGAGAGACACTTGGCACACATCATTGAGCTCTTGGTTTGATTCTCTAACACACTCTTGCGTTTCAATTTGTAATTTTCGAGTGTGTTATTGGTGGCTTTGTAAGTTGTAATCAAGGGAGCTCTCAACGTGTGAGAACGCCCCTTCAACTTGGTTATTTACCCTTTGTGATTAGTGGAAGAGGATTGGCCTTCGTGGCGATCCGACGAGGGAAGGGTTGGAGAAGACCCGGTGCTTTTGTGGGCTCCTCAACGTGGACGTAGGTTGCCTTCGTGGTAGCCGAACCACGGGATAAATCGTGTGTCTTGTCCTTTTGCGTTCTTCATCTTAATTGATTAACTTAATCTAGGGTTTGATTCACTTTGTTCAATTTGAGTTAAATTGTTGAACAAGAGCCTTAATTGTAATAGAATTTGACATACAACTATTAAACTGTCATTCAAGTTTATATTTCCGCTGCAAACATTAACGAATCAATCAAATTGACTGAACTTGATCAACTTAGCCTGTGAAAACCGGACTAGTCCGCACTTTACCGGACTAGTCCGATATCTCTGGTATTGACTTTGTTGTTGAGTGTTACAGGAACCGAGAAAATTCAAAAAGGCCTCTTCACCCCCCCTCTAGGCCTACATTCACATATTACCACAACAAAACTTTATGAATATGGTCAGTAAGCAATCAACAATCAAACTATGACCATAACTCACAAAGTCAATAGTTTTTCAAATATTTTGGAGAAAATCGAGATAGAGATGATTTTTTCAAACACATACGTTCTTTTGAATAAGGTGCAAAGTAAACATTCAGATGTGCATGTTTCAAGCCACATTTCGAGAATCTAAGATATTGAGCTCACTCCTAAGTTCGCAAAATGCTTCTCATCTAGGGGCTTGGTGAATATATCGGCTAGTTGGTTCTCGGTTCTTACATGGGAAATCACTATATCCCCCTTCAAGGAATGACCTCTCAAGAAGTGGTGCCTAATATCGATGTGCTTTGTCCTTGAAAGCTCAACCGGATTATGGGCTATTTTGATGGCGCTCTCATTGTCACATAGCAGTGGAATATGGCGCAAGTTTATACCATAATCCCTTAGAGTTTGTCTCATCCAATGAAGTTGTGCACAACAACTTCCGGCTGCGACATACTCCGCTTCGGCTGTGGAAAGAGCAATGGAGTTTTGTTTCTTGGAGGACCAAGACACTGAGGATCTATCCAAGAATTGACATGTCCCGGATGTGCTCTTTCTATCAACTTTGCACCCCGCATAATCCGCATCGGAGTAGCCAATAAGGTTAAACTTGGATCCTTTGGGGTACCAAAGTACTAGGCTAGGTGTGTGAACTAAATATCTAAGAATTCTCTTAACGGCGGTCAAATGACACACCTTAGGTGCAGCTTGAAAACGTGCACACATAAACACACTAAGCATAATATCCGGTCTAGATGCACAAAGATATAACAAAGAACCAATCATAGAACGATATACCTTTTGGTCCACACTTGGACCATATTCGTTGAGGTCTAGATCTCCATTAGTCGCCATTGGAGTCTTGATGGGTTTGGCCTTGTCCATGTCAAACTTCATTAATATGTGTTGAGTGTACTTTGTTTGACTTATGAACGTGCCTTCTTTGAGTTGCTTGACTTGGAAACCTAAAAAGAACTTCAACTCCCCCATCATGGACATCTCAAATCTCTCTGTCATTATCTTAGAAAACTCATCATAAAACACTTTGTTAGTAGAACCAAATATGATGTCATCGACATATATTTGGCACACAAAGAGATCATCATTAAAGTGCTTTGTAAAGAGAGTATAATCAGCATTTCCTATCTTAAAACCATTTTGAATCAAAAATTCTCTAAGGCACTCGT
The DNA here is from genome assembly GCA_036927565.1 of Tuctoria greenei. Lineage (NCBI taxonomy): Eukaryota > Viridiplantae > Streptophyta > Magnoliopsida > Poales > Poaceae > Tuctoria > Tuctoria greenei. Next base: position 122,027,130 of record JAYESD010000005.1, read on the forward strand.
ACCAATCTCTAGGAGCTTGTTTGAGGCCATAGAGAACCTTACGTAATTTGAAGACATGGTTTGGGAAGTCTTGGTCTTCAAAACCTGGCAGTTGCTCCACATAGACTTCCTCCTTGATTGCACCATTTAGGAACGCACTCTTGATGTCCATTTGGTAGAGCTTAAAGTCATGGTGAGTAGAAAAGGCAAGTAATATACGAATTGACTCTAGCCTAGCTACGGGAGCAAAGGTTTCATCAAAATCCAAACCTCCGACTTGTGAGTACCCCTTGGCCGCAAGTCGTGCCTTGTTCCTTGTCACCACGCCATGCTAATATTGCTTGTTGCGGAACACCACTTGGTGCCCACAACATTTGCTTGTGGACGCTTGACAAGATCCCAAACTTTGTTCCTCTCAAAGTTGTTGAGCTCCTCTTGCATGGCCACCACCCAATACGGGTCTCACAATGCGCCTTCAACCTTATGAGGCTCCAAAGAAGAGACAAAGGAGTAATGTTCACAAAAGTTTTCAACACGAGAACGAGTTATTACCCCTTTTGTAATGTCTCCTAGGATGTTGTCAACGGGGTGATCCCGTTGAACACTTTGATGCACACGAGGATGTGGAGGTTGAACTCTTGAGTCATCATCATCCTCTTCTTCTTCTTGGTCTCCCCCTTGATGCGTGCTTCCCTCTTGACTTTCGTCTTCTTGATCATGTTGAGGTGCCACTTGTCCATATTCAACTTGGTCACGTGGGGGATGACTTGCATCATCTTGTGGTTGATCACTTGAGTTTTGAGGTTGTTCTTGTGGACCAACATCTCCAAGTGCCATCCTCCTAAGAGCTTCTTGTGGAGAGTCTTCTTGATCTAACACACTTTGATCAACTTACTCCACTTGGGAGCTATTAGTTTCATCAAACACCACATCGCGTGCTATTTCAACAATCTCAGAGGATTTGTTGAAGACACGGTAGGCGTGGGTGTTTGACTCATAACCAAGCAAGAAACCTTCATCAGACTTTGAAGCGAACTTCGAAGTCCTAGGCTTCTTGTTAAGAATATAGCATTTGCTCCCAAATACACGAAAGTAAGAGACATTGGGTTTCTTACCAACTAGAAGCTCGTAGGGGGTCTTCTTGAGGAGGCGGTGGAGGTACAATCGGTTGACGGCGTGGAAAGCGGTGTTAACCGCCTCCGCCCAAAACCGGTCCGATGTCTTGTACTCATCAAGCATCGTCCTTGACATCTCAATGAGTGTCCTATTCTTCCGTTCCGCCACCCCATTTTGTTGAGGGGAGTAGGGGGCTGAAAATTCATGCTTGATGCCCTCCTCATTCAAGAACTCTTCCACTTGAGTGTTCTTGAACTCAGTGCCGTTGTCGCTTCTTATAGCCTTGATTCTTGAGGTGAACTCATTTTGAGCTCTCCTCAAGAACCTCTTGAGGACACCGTGAGTCTCACCCTTATCATGCAAGAAAAATACCCAAGTGAAACAAGAAAAATCATCAACAATAACAAGACCATATTTGTTACCGCCAATGCTAATGTAGGTTATTGGCTCAAAAAGGTCCATGTGTAGCAGTTCCAAAGGCCTTGTCGTCGTCATGATATTCTTGGACGGGTGTTGAGCTCCTACTTGCTTCCCCGCTTGGCAAGCGCTACATGGCCTATCTTTTTCTAACACCACATCCTTCAAGCCATAGATGTGCTCGCCCTTAAGAAGCTTTTGTAAGTTCCTCATCCCAACATGGGCTAGCCTTCTATGCCAAAGCCATCCCATGTTGTTTTTCGTCATTAAGCATGTGTCAAGTTGAGCTTTATCCACAGCGAAATCCACAAGATAAAGCTTTCCCTTGAGCACACCCTTAAAAGCGATTGAGTTATCCCTTCTTCTAAGGACGCTCACACCCTCATTAGTAAAAACATGATTATAACCCTTGTCACATAGTTGAGATATGGACAATAGGTTATAGTCTAAGGAATCAACATGCAAAACATGAGAAAGTGAATGTTGAGGGGAAATAATGATTTTACCGGGGCCAAGGATTTTCCCTCGGCTATTGTCCCCGAAGAAGATCCCTTCACTTGGATCATTGTTTTGCTCATACTCTACGAACATTTTCCTCTCTCCGGTCATGTGGTTGGTGCATCTACTATCAAGCACCCATTTCGATCCACCGGAGGAGTATGCCTACAAAACAAGATTATGCCTTCCTTTTAGGTACCCAAGCGGAGTTGGGTCCTTTGACGTTAGTAGTGAGGCACTTGGGCACCCACACGCAAGGATTGGGGCTCTTGCAGAGTGGCCCAACATATTTAGCAAAGACTTTGCCATACTTGTTCCTAATTAGAACATAAGATGCATCAAAATCATGAAAGAGAGGATGTGGTTCAGTTTTAGGCATATTGTTGCTAGTTGGAATGTTCTTCCGAATTTTAGTTGAGGATGTGCTTCCCTTGACAAAGACAATCAAGTCTTTGTCATACTTGGAGGTTTTAGCATTTTGCTTTCCGCCTCTAGTATAACCAAGACCATCCTTGACATAGGGAGGTCTTGTGTTGGTGTATGCACTACGTGCATACGCCACCTTATCTTTGTCAAAGATGGCACCCTTAGGTGCTTGTTTGCCTTGAGTCAACTTAAGCTCATCCTTTAGTTTAAGGATCAAGTTTGAACATTTGCAAGTGGAGATTGTTTCGGATGCAACGTGTGAGGAGGATGAGCTTTTGGAGGAAGAGGCTACATTGGTCTTGAGGGACTCAACTTGAGTTTCAAGGATCTTGTTAACTTTTGCCAAGTTGCCAAGTTCGTCCTTGAGCCCAATGGTTGTCTCGTCAAGACTTGAGCATGTTTTCTTGCTTAGAGCAAATTCATGCTCTAATGCCTTGCTGTTCTCTCTCTCAAGCTCAAGGAGCTCAATGAGCTCTTGACATCTCTCCTTTTCATGGATAAGCATGCCCTCTTGCCTATGTATGAGCTCCTCCTTCTCAAAAATTTCATCCGAGAGCAATTTCATTCTACGCAAAGTGCTCTTACTTATATCCTTAAACATGTGTTCATTTTCACTATCACTATCAAATTCATCATGAGAGGATATGGAGGAGGATGAGTGGGAAGTAACCTTTCTCCTTCCTTCTTTCGCCATGAGGCAAGTTGGGTTGTGGTTGGGGAAAAGCTTGCTTAATTTGGAGCTCCTCCCGATGGCTATGGTTGCCACCTTCTCCTCGTCTTCGGAGGAGGACTCATCGTTAGAGTCCCATTCCTTGCCCAAGTGAGCGTGATCGGATGGCCTCTTCTTCTTGAAGAATTTCTTTTCTTAAGGCTTGCCCTCATTCTTCTTCTTGCCCTCTTCATGTGGGCAATCCACAATGAAGTGCCCGTACTCGCCACAATTGTAGCAAGCTCTCTTTGTTTTGGGCTTCGCTTTTTCCTTGCCCTTGCTCTCGTGGTTGTATCATCCTTTCCTTCTCCTCATCATCCTCTTGAACTTGTTGATGAAGAGGGCCTCTTCCTCATCGGTGTTGAGACTCCCCTCATCATCTTCTTTTTGCTCTTTTGAGGAGGATGTCGCTTTGAGTGCAACATCCTTCATCTTCGAGGTGGTGAACCTTTGGAGGTCGTTGTAGAAGAGTGCCTCCTTCTCCATGAAATCGTGGTTGATGATCCTTCCTAGAACCTCCCCCGAGGTCATTTGAGCAAACCCCGGGCTTTCTCGTATCGTGGAGCAAAGAGAGACGTTTCTAGGCATGAATGCCCAAATCATCCTCTTCACCACCTCGTGGTCCGTCCACTTGGTGCAGCCATAAGATCTGCTCTTGTTGATGAGCAGCTTTAGGCGGTTGTACATCTCCTGGGGAGATTCACATCCATAATAGCAAACCTCCCGAGCTCTCCTTCAATGAGCTCAATCTTTGCCTCCTTCACGACTCAGTTGCCTTCATGAGCCGTCTTGAGGGTGTCCCAAATATCCTTGGCCACCTCAAGTCTATCTACCCGGTTGAACTCATCTCTTGAGAGAGACGAGATGATCACTCCGGCCGCTTGGGCATTGCGGTGAAGGAGCACGACTTGCTCCGGAGTGATGTCTTCCTCATTCTTTGGGATATGCACCCCGGTCAACACAATTTGCCATAGTGAAGGATTGAGTGACACGAGGTGAATCTTCATGTTGTGCTTCCACATCCCATAGTTGGTTCCATTGAATTGGGGAGACTTCCCCAATGGGATGGAAAGGTAGTGGTTGTTGGAGACAAGGCGTTCATAGTTGTAGCCTTGTTGGTTGTAGTGGGTCGTGCCACCTGTTGTAGAGGTCGAAGAATCAACCTCTGGAATCTTCAACTTTTCTCGAAGTTTCGCCTTGAGCTGGCGAGTCTCTTCGTCATCCGTGGATTTGTCTTGGTAGACAACTATCTCCTCTTAGGTTGCTTGGACCTCATTGGCCGAGACTTCGTCATACCCCAATCCGGCCATCTTCTCTCCGAGTTGTTAGACTCTTTGGGAGAGTCCTTGCTCTGATACCAATTGAAAGTTGCCTGGGGGGTGGGTGAATAGGCTAATCGACCTGAAATGACATATTAAAATGAAATCAGTACTTAGGGGGCGGACTAGTCTGGTCCAGGGTAGACTAGTTCGGTCCACCTGCAGGGAAAACCTAAAAAGAGTTTCTAACAAGTTTTAGTTGTATTTTCGTGATGCGAAAAGTGTTAGGATGATTCAGTGAACCTTAACAAGTTATATAACAAGTATGAAGCTAAGGATCACAGTGAAACGAAAATGATGAACAAAAACGGTAAAGCTAACCCTAGAAGCAATGTGCAATAAATGAAAGCGAAGTACACAAGGGAAACAAGGATTTTATCCCGAGGTTTGATCCCACCCAGGAATCTACGTCCCCGTTGAGGAGTCCACGAAGGACCGGGTTCAACAACCCTTCCCTCACCGAGTTTGCAACAAGGGCCAAACCGGTTCTCCACTATCAGAAGGGTGAATACAAGATTCGTTGGGGCTTCTCACAATCTGAGGCTCCCACCACAAATATGATCACAAATCACAAAGAACAACTCAAGCCACAAATCACAAAGATTCAACAAGTGCAAGAGATCAAACCGAGAGCCAAAGAGCGGTGTTCTTCCTCTTCTTCACCTCACCAAACCCTAATCCACACAAGAATTAGCTTTTGAGGGAAAGTAGGCAAGAAGGAGGCTTTTGAAGGCTCAAAGTTTGCTGTGGCGGCGCAAGGGTTTCATAGTTAATTAAAATGAACTCGGGGATCCTCTATTTATAGAGGATCCAGGCCCATACTGCTGACCTCAGCAGATGGGCGGACTAGTCCAGCCTAAGGCCCGGACTAGTCCGACCTTTGAGACCACTGACGTCCCTGACAACTGCCACACTGTGCGGCAACCGTCACGCTACCCGCCAAAATCAAATTCAAACGGTCACTTCATAACGGACTAGTTTGGTCCAGACCGGACTAGTGGATATGGAGGAGGATGAGTGGGAAGTAACCTTTCTCCTTCCTTCTTTCGCCATGAGGCAAGTTGGGTTGTGGTTGGGGAGAAGCTTGCTTAATTTGGAGCTCCTCCCGATGGCTATGGTTGCCACCTTCTCCTCGTCTTCGGAGGAGGACTCATCGTTAGAGTCCCATTCCTTGCCCAAGTGAGCGTGATCGGATGGCCTCTTCTTCTTGAAGAATTTCTTTTCTTAAGGCTTGCCCTCATTCTTCTTCTTGCCCTCTTCATGTGGGCAATCCACAATGAAGTGCCCGTACTCGCCACAATTGTAGCAAGCTCTCTTTGTTTTGGGCTTCGCTTTTTCCTTGCCCTTGCTCTCGTGGTTGTATCATCCTTTCCTTCTCCTCATCATCCTCTTGAACTTGTTGATGAAGAGAGCCTCTTCCTCATCGGTGTTGAGACTCCCCTCATCATCTTCTTTTTGCTCTTTTGAGGAGGATGTCGCTTTGAGTGCAACATCCTTCATCTTCGAGGTGGTGAACCTTTGGAGGTCGTTGTAGAAGAGTGCCTCCTTCTCCATGAAATCGTGGTTGATGATCCTTCCTAGAACCTCCCCCGAGGTCATTTGAGCAAACCCCGGGCTTTCTCGTATCGTGGAGCAAAGAGAGACGTTTCTAGGCATGAATGCCCAAATCATCCTCTTCACCACCTCGTGGTCCGTCCACTTGGTGCAGCCATAAGATCTGCTCTTGTTGATGAGCAGCTTTAGGCGGTTGTACATCTCCTGGGGAGATTCACATCCATAATAGCAAACCTCCCGAGCTCTCCTTCAATGAGCTCAATCTTTGCCTCCTTCACGACTCAGTTGCCTTCATGAGCCGTCTTGAGGGTGTCCCAAATATCCTTGGCCACCTCAAGTCTATCTACCCGGTTGAACTCATCTCTTGAGAGAGACGAGATGATCACTCCGGCCGCTTGGGCATTGCGGTGAAGGAGCACGACTTGCTCCGGAGTGATGTCTTCCTCATTCTTTGGGATATGCACCCCGGTCAACACAATTTGCCATAGTGAAGGATTGAGTGACACGAGGTGAATCTTCATGTTGTGCTTCCACATCCCATAGTTGGTTCCATTGAATTGGGGAGACTTCCCCAATGGGATGGAAAGGTAGTGGTTGTTGGAGACAAGACGTTCATAGTTGTAGCCTTGTTGGTTGTAGTGGGTCGTGCCACCTGTTGTAGAGGTCGAAGAATCAACCTCTGGAATCTTCAACTTTTCTCGAAGTTTCGCCTTGAGCTGGCGAGTCTCTTCGTCATCCGTGGATTTGTCTTGGTAGACAACTATCTCCTCTTAGGTTGCTTGGACCTCATTGGCCGAGACTTCGTCATACCCCAATCCGGCCATCTTCTCTCCGAGTTGTTAGACTCTTTGGGAGAGTCCTTGCTCTGATACCAATTGAAAGTTGCCTGGGGGGTGGGTGAATAGGCTAATCGACCTGAAATGACATATTAAAATGAAATCAGTACTTAGGGGGCGGACTAGTCTGGTCCAGGGTAGACTAGTTCGGTCCACCTGCAGGGAAAACCTAAAAAGAGTTTCTAACAAGTTTTAGTTGTATTTTCGTGATGCGAAAAGTGTTAGGATGATTCAGTGAACCTTAACAAGTTATATAACAAGTATGAAGCTAAGGATCACAGTGAAACGAAAATGATGAACAAAAACGGTAAAGCTAACCCTAGAAGCAATGTGCAATAAATGAAAGCGAAGTACACAAGGGAAACAAGGATTTTATCCCGAGGTTTGATCCCACCCAGGAATCTACGTCCCCGTTGAGGAGTCCACGAAGGACCGGGTTCAACAACCCTTCCCTCACCGAGTTTGCAACAAGGGCCAAACCGGTTCTCCACTATCACAAGGGTGAATACAAGATTCGTTGGGGCTTCTCACAATCTGAGGCTCCCACCACAAATATGATCACAAATCACAAAGAACAACTCAAGCCACAAATCACAAAGATTCAACAAGTGCAAGAGATCAAACCGAGAGCCAAAGAGCGGTGTTCTTCCTCTTCTTCACCTCACCAAACCCTAATCCACACAAGAATTAGCTTTTGAGGGAAAGTAGGCAAGAAGGAGGCTTTTGAAGGCTCAAAGTTTGCTGTGGCGGCGCAAGGGTTTCATAGTTAATTAAAATGAACTCGGGGATCCTCTATTTATAGAGGATCCAGGCCCATACTGCTGACCTCAGCAGATGGGCGGACTAGTCCGGCCTAAGGCCCGGACTAGTCCGACCTTTGAGACCACTGACGTCCCTGACAACTGCCACACTGTGCGGCAACCGTCACGCTACCCGCCAAAATCAAATTCAAACGGTCACTTCATAACGGACTAGTTCGGTCCAGACCGGACTAGTGGATATGGAGGAGGATGAGTGGGAAGTAACCTTTCTCCTTCCTTCTTTCGCCATGAGGCAAGTTGGGTTGTGGTTGGGGAGAAGCTTGCTTAATTTGGAGCTCCTCCCGATGGCTATGGTTGCCACCTTCTCCTCGTCTTCGGAGGAGGACTCATCGTTAGAGTCCCATTCCTTGCCCAAGTGAGCGTGATCGGATGGCCTCTTCTTCTTGAAGAATTTCTTTTCTTAAGGCTTGCCCTCATTCTTCTTCTTGCCCTCTTCATGTGGGCAATCCACAATGAAGTGCCCGTACTCGCCACAATTGTAGCAAGCTCTCTTTGTTTTGGGCTTCGCTTTTTCCTTGCCCTTGCTCTCGTGGTTGTATCATCCTTTCCTTCTCCTCATCATCCTCTTGAACTTGTTGATGAAGAGGGCCTCTTCCTCATCGGTGTTGAGACTCCCCTCATCATCTTCTTTTTGCTCTTTTGAGGAGGATGTCGCTTTGAGTGCAACATCCTTCATCTTCGAGGTGGTGAACCTTTGGAGGTCGTTGTAGAAGAGTGCCTCCTTCTCCATGAAATCGTGGTTGATGATCCTTCCTAGAACCTCCCCCGAGGTCATTTGAGCAAACCCCGGGCTTTCTCGTATCGTGGAGCAAAGAGAGACGTTTCTAGGCATGAATGCCCAAATCATCCTCTTCACCACCTCGTGGTCCGTCCACTTGGTGCAGCCATAAGATCTGCTCTTGTTGATGAGCAGCTTTAGGCGGTTGTACATCTCCTGGGGAGATTCACATCCATAATAGCAAACCTCCCGAGCTCTCCTTCAATGAGCTCAATCTTTGCCTCCTTCACGACTCAGTTGCCTTCATGAGCCGTCTTGAGGGTGTCCCAAATATCCTTGGCCACCTCAAGTCTATCTACCCGGTTGAACTCATCTCTTGAGAGAGACGAGATGATCACTCCGGCCGCTTGGGCATTGCGGTGAAGGAGCACGACTTGCTCCGGAGTGATGTCTTCCTCATTCTTTGGGATATGCACCCCGGTCAACACAATTTGCCATAGTGAAGGATTGAGTGACACGAGGTGAATCTTCATGTTGTGCTTCCACATCCCATAGTTGGTTCCATTGAATTGGGGAGACTTCCCCAATGGGATGGAAAGGTAGTGGTTGTTGGAGACAAGGCGTTCATAGTTGTAGCCTTGTTGGTTGTAGTGGGTCGTGCCACCTGTTGTAGAGGTCGAAGAATCAACCTCTGGAATCTTCAACTTTTCTCGAAGTTTCGCCTTGAGCTGGCGAGTCTCTTCGTCATCCGTGGATTTGTCTTGGTAGACAACTATCTCCTCTTAGGTTGCTTGGACCTCATTGGCCGAGACTTCGTCATACCCCAATCCGGCCATCTTCTCTCCGAGTTGTTAGACTCTTTGGGAGAGTCCTTGCTCTGATACCAATTGAAAGTTGCCTGGGGGGTGGGTGAATAGGCTAATCGACCTGAAATGACATATTAAAATGAAATCAGTACTTAGGGGGCGGACTAGTCTGGTCCAGGGTAGACTAGTTCGGTCCACCTGCAGGGAAAACCTAAAAAGAGTTTCTAACAAGTTTTAGTTGTATTTTCGTGATGCGAAAAGTGTTAGGATGATTCAGTGAACCTTAACAAGTTATATAACAAGTATGAAGCTAAGGATCACAGTGAAACGAAAATGATGAACAAAAACGGTAAAGCTAACCCTAGAAGCAATGTGCAATAAATGAAAGCGAAGTACACAAGGGAAACAAGGATTTTATCCCGAGGTTTGATCCCACCCAGGAATCTACGTCCCCGTTGAGGAGTCCACGAAGGACCGGGTTCAACAACCCTTCCCTCACCGAGTTTGCAACAAGGGCCAAACCGGTTCTCCACTATCACAAGGGTGAATACAAGATTCGTTGGGGCTTCTCACAATCTGAGGCTCCCACCACAAATATGATCACAAATCACAAAGAACAACTCAAGCCACAAATCACAAAGATTCAACAAGTGCAAGAGATCAAACCGAGAGCCAAAGAGCGGTGTTCTTCCTCTTCTTCACCTCACCAAACCCTAATCCACACAAGAATTAGCTTTTGAGGGAAAGTAGGCAAGAAGGAGGCTTTTGAAGGCTCAAAGTTTGCTGTGGCGGCGCAAGGGTTTCATAGTTAATTAAAATGAACTCGGGGATCCTCTATTTATAGAGGATCCAGGCCCATACTGCTGACCTCAGCAGATGGGCGGACTAGTCCGGCCTAAGGCCCGGACTAGTCCGACCTTTGAGACCACTGACGTCCCTGACAACTGCCACACTGTGCGGCAACCGTCACGCTACCCGCCAAAATCAAATTCAAACGGTCACTTCATAACGGACTAGTTCGGTCCAGACCGGACTAGTGGATATGGAGGAGGATGAGTGGGAAGTAACCTTTCTCCTTCCTTCTTTCGCCATGAGGCAAGTTGGGTTGTGGTTGGGGAAAAGCTTGCTTAATTTGGAGCTCCTCCCGATGGCTATGGTTGCCACCTTCTCCTCGTCTTCGGAGGAGGACTCATCGTTAGAGTCCCATTCCTTGCCCAAGTGAGCGTGATCGGATGGCCTCTTCTTCTTGAAGAATTTCTTTTCTTAAGGCTTGCCCTCATTCTTCTTCTTTCCCTCTTCATGTGGGCAATCCACAATGAAGTGCCCGTACTCGCCACAATTGTAGCAAGCTCTCTTTGTTTTGGGCTTCGCTTTTTCCTTGCCCTTGCTCTCGTGGTTGTATCATCCTTTCCTTCTCCTCATCATCCTCTTGAACTTGTTGATGAAGAGGGCCTCTTCCTCATCGGTGTTGAGACTCTCCTCATCATCTTCTTTTTGCTCTTTTGAGGAGGATGTCGCTTTGAGTGCAACATCCTTCATCTTCGAGGTGGTGAACCTTTGGAGGTCGTTGTAGAAGAGCGCCTCCTTCTCCATGAAATCGTGGTTGATGATCCTTCCTAGAACCTCCCCCGAGGTCATTTGAGCAAACCCCAGGCTTTCTCGTATCGTGGAGCAAAGAGAGACGTTTCTAGGCATGAATGCCCAAATCATCCTCTTCACCACCTCGTGGTCCGTCCACTTGGTGCAGCCATAAGATCTGCTCTTGTTGATGAGCAGCTTTAGGCGGTTGTACATCTCCTGGGGAGATTCACATCCATAATAGCAAACCTCCCGAGCTCTCCTTCAATGAGCTCAATCTTTGCCTCCTTCACGACTCAGTTGCCTTCATGAGCCGTCTTGAGGGTGTCCCAAATATCCTTGGCCACCTCAAGTCTATCTACCCGGTTGAACTCATCTCTTGAGAGAGACGAGATGATCACTCCGGCCGCTTGGGCATTGCGGTGAAGGAGCACGACTTGCTCCGGAGTGATGTCTTCCTCATTCTTTGGGATATGCACCCCGGTCAACACAATTTGCCATAGTGAAGGATTGAGTGACACGAGGTGAATCTTCATGTTGTGCTTCCACATCCCATAGTTGGTTCCATTGAATTGGGGAGACTTCCCCAATGGGATGGAAAGGTAGTGGTTGTTGGAGACAAGACGTTCATAGTTGTAGCCTTGTTGGTTGTAGTGGGTCGTGCCACCTGTTGTAGAGGTCGAAGAATCAACCTCTGGAATCTTCAACTTTTCTCGAAGTTTCGCCTTGAGCTGGCGAGTCTCTTCGTCATCCGTGGATTTGTCTTGGTAGACAACTATCTCCTCTTAGGTTGCTTGGACCTCATTGGCCGAGACTTCGTCATACCCCAATCCGGCCATCTTCTCTCCGAGTTGTTAGACTCTTTGGGAGAGTCCTTGCTCTGATACCAATTGAAAGTTGCCTGGGGGGTGGGTGAATAGGCTAATCGACCTGAAATGACATATTAAAATGAAATCAGTACTTAGGGGGCGGACTAGTCTGGTCCAGGGTAGACTAGTTCGGTCCACCTGCAGGGAAAACCTAAAAAGAGTTTCTAACAAGTTTTAGTTGTATTTTCGTGATGCGAAAAGTGTTAGGATGATTCAGTGAACCTTAACAAGTTATATAACAAGTATGAAGCTAAGGATCACAGTGAAACGAAAATGATGAACAAAAACGGTAAAGCTAACCCTAGAAGCAATGTGCAATAAATGAAAGCGAAGTACACAAGGGAAACAAGGATTTTATCCCGAGGTTTGATCCCACCCAGGAATCTACGTCCCCGTTGAGGAGTCCACGAAGGACCGGGTTCAACAACCCTTCCCTCACCGAGTTTGCAACAAGGGCCAAACCGGTTCTCCACTATCACAAGGGTGAATACAAGATTCGTTGGGGCTTCTCACAATCTGAGGCTCCCACCACAAATATGATCACAAATCACAAAGAACAACTCAAGCCACAAATCACAAAGATTCAACAAGTGCAAGAGATCAAACCGAGAGCCAAAGAGCGGTGTTCTTCCTCTTCTTCACCTCACCAAACCCTAATCCACACAAGAATTAGCTTTTGAGGGAAAGTAGGCAAGAAGGAGGCTTTTGAAGGCTCAAAGTTTGCTGTGGCGGCGCAAGGGTTTCATAGTTAATTAAAATGAACTCGGGGATCCTCTATTTATAGAGGATCCAGGCCCATACTGCTGACCTCAGCAGATGGGCGGACTAGTCCGGCCTAAGGCCCGGACTAGTCCGACCTTTGAGACCACTGACGTCCCTGACAACTGCCACACTGTGCGGCAACCGTCACGCTACCCGCCAAAATCAAATTCAAACGGCCACTTCATAACGAACTAGTTCGGTCCAGACCGGACTAGTCTGTTCTCACATAGAACCTTTTGTTCCGTGTGAAAACGGACTAGTCTGGAGACCCCGGACTAGTCCGGCCTCCCAGACTTAGTCACTGAAGTACCCAACTTTCACCAAACAGGACTAGTCCGGCCTCCAGAGCGGACTAGTCCGATCTCAGTCAGGACCTCTTGGTCCGTACTAAAACGGACAGGTCCGGAGTTTTGGGATTTAGTCCCGAAAACCCACTCCATGACTACCCCGGACTAGTCCATCCCACTACGTACTAGTCCGAAGTCAGTCAGACCCTTCTGGTCCGCCTGAAAACGGACTAGGTCGGCCAGGATCGGACCAGTACGACCACCAGCACGGACTAGTCCGGCCACTCTTGCCAGACTATTCTAACACTCCCCTCTCAATAGGTTTTGATCTCTAAACCGCTTTGAGCTCCCAACTTGATCTCAATGCACACACATCCTCATACATATATGGCTAGTCTAAACTCGACACGCTAGAAACCCTAGTTTCTTCTTTTCGAGTAGACACTGCCGTTTTCATCCTTTTCCTTTTTGAGGGTTTGTGATTCCACTTGAGTCCACACCTGTGCTTAAGATCACTGAGCTCATTAGTTATTTAATTTTCTTCATCAATCATCCAAAACCCACGGGTATCCTAGATGCACTTTCACCATTTCTCTAGTCATGCTTCGACTGCGAAACCGAGGAGTTCCTGCCAGTGTGGTTCAGCCCGCCGCGGAACAGCGTCCGACCCGCTGTGGTAGAGCAGCATGTCGTCGGCCGCCTTGGGCATCGCTTGTGAGATGGGCGCCGCCTTAGACTGTTATGATGTTTATGTGACTGTTTGTATTATATATTGTCTGTTCTGTGATTCTTGCCATCGATCTAGGTGGTATTTTCTGTTTTTTAAAAAAAATAAAAAACCTTATTTGCGACGGTCAGGCCGTCGCAAATAGCCGCGTAGGTCCCGAAGGATGACACGTGGGCGCTGCCAGCTGAACTTATTTGCGATGGCCAGGCCATCGCAAATAGGTTTTAAATTGCGATGGCCAGACCGTCGCAAATATTGTTGTGGGGCCCACCAGCCCCCGGGCAATAACTTGTGACGGCCGCTGCGAGCCGTCGCAAATAGAGTTATTTGCAACGGTGGCTGTCGCAAATAAGCTTAATTGCGACGCATAATTTGCGATGACCAGAAACTGTCGCAAATAGGTAAAGTCATCGGAAATAGCTTATTTGCGACAGTATTTACCTTATTTGCGACGGCCCTGGCCGTCGCAAATTGTCGGGATTCCTGTATTGTCATCACCCTCCGACTCCTCAGTACCCTTTAGCGGATGAGGTTCCATTTGTTCAGGAAGTTCAGGTGGAACCTGAGCCTATACAAGAAGAAGATGAGGTTCCACACCTGCCGCCACTTGAGCATGTGGACTCTAATTCTGACATGGAGTGGATTCCGGAGTTAGCCTCACCAACCGCAACTTCTGAGGAGGATCTGGAGGAACACCCTGAGGAGATGGGTGAGGCAGAGGAAGAAGAGGATCCAGAGGAGGTTGAACTAGAGCCGGAGGCAGTTGAGGAGCCACCAGCTCCCGTTGCAACACCGTTGCCTGAGTAGGGCAACGAGTAGGTAGTAGTAACCACTTGTTGGTAGTATGGACCATGTGAGGGTTTTGTTGTACAAAGTAGTGGGTATGTAATAAGAACATGGTCGAATGATCTTTTGGTAACCAAGTAGGATCTTGGTGGACTCTTGTAGAGGAGTACATCAATTTTGGCACATACTGATGTATACTTGGTTTAGTACTAGTGCTTGTATATAGTTGTGACTTTATAAATGAAAGTGTGCTTACAGTTCATGTTAGCAGTTTACCTCCTTAATTGAGCATCGTATTGGATAAGTGACATGTAATTTTTATCAAGTATCTACTTATGATTTCATTATCACTTGCCATACTGCATATTATGGAATGAAGTGATGATATGAGAACTGATAATGAACTTATTGCATTGCAGAATGGTGCGTACTCGCTCCACTTTTGAGATGGGCAGTGGTAGTGCCCAAGGTGGTGATGAATCTCCATGCGCGGAGCAGCAGACCCCGCGACAACAACCACCACCCTCCACCTCCACCTCCACTTACTCTAGCAGACATCGTGGCCGTCCTGGTGGGATCGCGAGATGAGCAGACAGACATCCTACGAATTATTATGCAGAATACGCCCCGAACCAGGGGGCGTCAAGATGGAGCAAACAATCAACCTCCACGAGCTACTTATTAGGACTTTCTGAGGACACACCCACCAATCTTCATGGAGGCGGACAACTGACTCCGCACTATTGAATCAAAGTTTGGGCTACTGCAGTGCACCGAACCTCAGAAAGGCTCTATTCGCAGTGCAACAACTTCAAGGTTCCACCGGTGCATGGTGGGCAACTCAACTTGCCTCCCTGCCTGCTGGACATCAGGTTACATGGACCGAATTCCGCGACGCATTCCGTGCATTTCATATTCCATCTGGGATCATGGACAGGAAGCTTCAGGAGTTCTTGGACTTAAAACAAGGAGGGAGGAACGTCCATGACTATGTTAAGGCGTTCAATCACTTGTCTCAGTATGCACCTAATCAAGTGAGCATGCAGGCACAAAAATACGACCGTTTCTTTCGTGGCTACAATGCTAGGATGAGGAAACAACTTCTGTTGATAGATCGCAGTAACTTCACCACACTCTTCAATACTACAAAAAAGCTTAAAGATGCAAACCGCCAAAATCAGGCGGGGGACCGGAAGAGGAATGCACCCCCAGGTGGTGGGAATCCCGCTCCACTGACGTATCAACTGGTGTACCGGACACCCTCTTGTCAACAAGTCCGACCACCTATGCGACCACAACAGTATCACAATCGCCCATTCCAGTACTCAGGGTACAGACCGCAGCCGTAGCAGCAGTGGCAGCAACAGCATATTGCTCCATGTTTGTTCGTTCCTCAGCCAAACACACCCAGTTATCTTCCTCCAATTGGAAGGGGACTGCCAAGGTATACTTGTTACACCTGTGGCCATACTGGTCATTTCGCCAAGGACTGCCCACAAACTCTACTGGGCGGTGAAAAGCACAGGTGCGAGGTGCGAATCAACCATGCACTCCACCTAAGAGGCCAACACCAAAAGGAGGCAACGTCCGTAATACCGCTCTGGAAGATATAGCGGAAGGAGAACTTGTGCTTGCGGGTACGTTCACTCTCAACAAACTACCTCTATCTGTACTATTTGATTCTGGAGCTACACATAATTTCATCAGTACATCATTTGTGTGCAATGCTGAGTTAGCTACTACCACTACAAATACTCACTACCTCATCATCTCACCTGGAGGCTATATAGCCGCTAGTGAAATGGTATTCAAAGCACTGTTATGCTTAGGAGGAAAGATCTATCCTACCACACTCATTCTTTTAGAAGGACAGTTGATTGATGTTATCCTGGGAATGGCATAGTTGAAGTACCATGGTGCTGTTCTTGACATCAATCCTCGTATTATTCAGTTAGACTCTCGAATCCATGGTCTTCATACTCTCATTCTTGAAGATCTAAACTCTGGAAGTCCAGCTACTTATCTCACGTCCCACGGAGACCATGAAACTTGAGGACATCCCAGTGGTCTGTGAATATCCTGACGTATTACCAGACGATCTTCCAAGTATGCCACCAGAGCGTGACATAGAGTTCAAGATTGAGTTAGCACCTAGAACTACACCAATATCTTACAGACTGTATCAGATGGCTCCAAATGAACTGGCAGAACTGATGGAGAACCTAAAATATTTGCTGGACAAAGGATTTATAAGACCTAGATCATCACTATGGGGTTGTTCAAATTTATTTGTGAAGAAGAAGGATGAGTCACTAAGGCTGTGTGTGGGCTATCTTCTGCTAAATGCGAAAACGATTAAGAACAAGTATCGACTACCACAAATTTATATCTTGTTCAATCAACTAGTTGGTGCCAAGGTATTATCAAAGATGGATCTAAGATCGGGATACCATCAAATTAAGGTTCGAGCGAAAGATATTCCGAAGACCGCATTTTCAACTAGATATGGGTTGTATGAATATCTGGTCATGTCTTTCGGTCTAACCAAAGAACCAGCACACATCATGTACCTTGTGACTCGGTTTTCATGCCAGAGTTGGATCGGTTCGTCGTGTACTTTATTGATGACATACTGATATACTCCAAATCAGAGGAAGAGCATGCTGAACATCTTCATATTGTACTACAACGACTAAGAGAGCATAAGCTATATGCTAAGTTCAGTAAATGTGAGTTTTGGATCAACAAAGTACCTTTTCTTGGTCATATTATTTCAGCAGAAGGTGTGGCAGTGGACCCAAGTAAGGTTGTACAAGTGCTTAAATGGGAATCTCTGAAGTCAGTCCATCAGGTGCGTAGTTTCTTAGGACTAGCTGGTTATTATCGAGGATTCATTCGCAACTTTTCTAAGATTGCTAAGCCAATGACATAGCTATTGAAGAAAGGCAACAATTATGTATAGACTAAAGAATGTGAGGAAGCATTTCAGACCTTGAGGAACCATCTTACGATAGCACTGGTCTTAGCTCAACCAGATACAACCAAGCCTTTTGACCTTTACTGTGATGCATCAGGCACGGGACTTGGATGTGTTTTGATGCAAGATAGGCATGTAATAGCATATGGATCACGCCAACTCTGCAACCACGAGCAACACTACCCTAGTCATGATTTGGAACTTGCTGCTGTGCTATTGGCGTTGAAGATGTGGAGACACTATTTACTTGGAAACCTGGTGCATCTCTACACTTACCATAGGAGCCTCAAATACATATTTGCTTAGAAGGAACTCAATATTAGGCAACGAAGATGGTTGGAATTGATTAAGGACTACGAGCTTGAGATCCATTATCATCCGAGAAAGGCTAACATGGTAACTGATGTGCTCAGTCGCAAGTCTCACGTTAATAACATATCAGTGATATCGGATGAAGAGAAAGAACCTACCTTACGTGTGGTCCCATACGGAGCCCTGTATAATCTTGCTCTTATACCTACACTTCAGGAGGAGATCATAAAGGCTCAAAAGCGAGACATTGCAATGTCTCATATCCGGAGAAGGGTTAAAGAAGGAGAAGTTTTATGCTTCCGAATGGATGATGAAGGTACTGTATGGTTCAAGATCCACATTGTAGTACCTCGATATAATAACCTACAGAAGAAAATATTGGATGAAGCACACCTATCCAAGTATTCGATACATCCAGGAAGCAATAAGATGCATCAGGATCTCAAAACAAAGTTTTGGTGGACAAGAATGAAAAGAGAGATTGCTAAGTACGTATCTGAGTGTGATACGTGCCGAAGGGTCAAGGTTGATCACGTTAAGAAAGCGGGGACACTACAACCTTTAAGTGTTCCGGCATGGAAGTGGGAAGACATCAACATGGACTTTATTGTCGGCTTACCGTTATGTCACGTCAACATGATTCCATCTGGGTGATCGTGGATCGACTCACCAAGATAGATCATTTGATTCCAATTTGTACAAGATACAAGGCCAAGAAGTATGCGGGATTGTATATGTCTAGGATTGTGTGTTTACATGGAGTTGCTCGCACAATCATTTTTTATCGGGGCTCATTATTTGTTTCTCATTTCTGGGAGCGACTACATGAGTCTCTAGGAACTAAGTTAATCAGAAGATCTGCATATCATCCTCTGTCGTATGGACATACTAAAAGAGTAAATCCGATCTTAGAAGATATGTTGAGAGCCTGTGCCATTGATCATGGAAAGAATTGGGATGACCACTTACCATTAACGGAATTCTCTCACAACAATGTTTACCAGTCAAGTATCAAGATGGCACCTTATGAAGCACTCTATGGATGTAAGTTCCGCACACCACTCTACTGGTGTGAGTATGGTGAGAGAGTTTTTTTCGCAGTTGATCTCATTAAAGAAGCAGAAGAATGAGTCAGACTCATTGAAACCAATTTCAAAGCTGCTCAGTCTCGTCAGAAGAGATATGCAGACAAGCGACGTCCCCTTTGTACTTTGAAGTCGGAGATCAAGTGTATCTTTGTATTCTCCAATGAAAGGAATTCATCGACTCGGAGTCAAAGGAAAACTGGCACCTCATTTCATTGGTCCGTTTACTATTACTGAGGGCTATGGACCCGTCGCCTACCGTTTGGAGCTACCAACGTCACTGACAGGGATTCATGACATCTTTCAGTTGAGGAAATGCCTGTAGAAACCAACGGAAGATCTTACAAAAGGCATAGAAGCATTGCAACAAGATCTGACCTATGTTGAACAACCAATTCAAATCATCGATGAAAAGACTTGTGGAACAAGAAATCGATCATTGTGGTTTTACAAGGTATTATGGAGTAATCACACTGCCAATGAAGCTACATGGGAAAGCAAGGATTTCTTTCGAAACAATTATGTGGACTTGTTATTGTCATATCACCGAACGAGATTCTTTTAAGGAGGGAGGGTTGTGAAAACCCACTTCTCGGATATTCAATCTTAACTCTACCTTTTCAATTCTCACATGAGGCAAGTAATCAACATGAATGATTTGAAGTGCCATGATCAGAGAAAGGGATGTGAAACAAGGATTTGAGCAGAGGATTCAAATTCAGATTTGTAATTGATGCATTTTATTTTGTTTAAGCTACTGTTCATGGAATCAAATATTTTGCAGTGCTCAAACATGAATTCTGATTTCACCATTGGATTTCTCATGTTCTAATTAGTGGGTCCACCAAGTTTGAGGATTTTTGGAGCTGTTTTCCATGTTCAAACTGAGTCTGCAAGTTTCTGCGAGGGAAGGGTTATGACATGTGGGCCCCACCTGTCAGTGCTCCCATAGCAAGTTGCCAGGTAAATCGTTCACCTCTCGGGTGGCGCCACGGGCGCAGAGTGCTGCTGAGCGGCCCCTAGTTTTTCTTCTCTGCTCGACCTCTATCGACGCTCACCCGCCGTTCCACATTTCCTCGCTGGCGCCACCGTTCCTTTCGTCGTTTCATCTCACTCCCAATAGTATGAATCATCGCAAGCCTCTCCTCTATCCTTTGCACCATTGGGTTTGTTGAGTTGGAGCTTCATCGTTGCTTGTTCTGCAGTTTTGCCGCCGGCCGTTCGCGGTGAATCTGTGGACGACCTCGCGTTCCCAACGAGCTGAGCTCTTCCCTTCCTCTTCGATCACTCCACAAGGTTCCCCATCACTCACTGATCATGTTTGACATCTTGTCCCATCGTGTTCCACCATGGTTTGGCCAGGTGCCATCGAGTTCATGGCCTCGGGTTACAAAACAACGAGGATATAATTGACAAATTTGGTTTCTACGTTGGTTCGTGCTTCGATTCAATGAAAGCTTAGGAGCTTTACTCCATGCGCATCCATTGAGGCATTAGGCAAGGACAGCCGTGGTCAGGTTGCGATTTTAGAGCGGATTTCGTGGCCGCGGGCCCCAAACCCTAGATCGTCGGTGTATTCACGATTTCCATCGTTTTACTTCCAATTGGACTGCAATTCCTTATGTCATATGTTCCTCTGGTGCTCCTCGGCATTGTGGAATATCGAATTAGGGTTTTGTGAGGGCTGTTCATAGCAGCAGACATGGTGGCTGCCGCCCATGGCCGTCAAGCAGGGCCGGCCCTGGGGCAGTGCCCAAGGGGCGACCGCCCCAGGCCCTCGAAAATTAAAGGCCCCATTTAGATTTAAGTTGTATATATTGCCAAGCTCTAAATTTATACAAATGAATGTGATTTAACTGATATTCGATCAATGATTAATAAACTAATAATAACAGTCAGAAGGATAGTGAATTTGACTTTTAGATTTGACCCAACCAACTATTCCAACTTAGAATCAAGAGTGTTCCCGATAATACCGATGGTCATGTAGAGTCATAGGCTGACCACTCCATGCTACCGGCTCACGTAGTCTCTTGAATTAAGCGTCGATAACTCGAATATGAACTCCTATTCTTATCTGTCGGTTGTTGCGACCGTGATGTAGAGGACTTCCGAAGGTTCCGGGTTTGCATGCCAACACTTAATAGCTTATGTCTTCTAAACGCTTAATTTCACCTGTTATTTTTTATGCATTGATCAATCTATGTATACTCCTAGCTAATTGATTTTCTCATATTTTTTCTCTCATCTAAGATTGTACTAACTGAACTTTATTAAGTGATAGTTTAACTCTTACACATAATTTCAGTTAGATACTCAAAGTAATTTTATTTTATATCATTAGATAAGTTTCAATCAATTGTATTTTCGGTTCGTATAAGTGTTTTTAAATTTATTTTTGTGACAATATTATTGAGAATGAACTTTATAAAACACTCACCCCGTTCCGAAATAAGTGACGTTTAGCGGAGCTAATTTAACTTAAAATGAACTAGATTTCTTGTTCTAAATATCATATTTTTTTTTCAGAATAGAGAGTAGTTATAATTGATAATTATTCTTTATATTTATGATCAACTAGAGGGCTTTAATTTTTTATTCGCCCCGGGCCCCCGAAAAGTCAGGACCGGCCCTGCCGTCAAGCTCCCTGTGCAGACTAGGCCGAGCCCCATCGAGATGTCCACCATGTGTGCCATCGTATTTGCTGTCTTTTGCTCCAGTTCCCTTGCCCTGGAAGGCTTCTCCGGTGAGGGCAAAGTTGGGCGCCGCAGCCCCTGTCCATTGGCCTCCATAGCCATAGCTAAAGGTTGAAGATCAAGTGTGGGCCCCTGCTGTCATTGAAGGAGAACGGATATATGCAGCGGGCCCGATTGTCATTTTGAGAGGGAGAGAGAGAGAGAATCTGAGTGGGCCTTTATGTCAGCCGCTGGTCAGTTGTCCTGTGGGAATTCAAATCCGAGTGGGACCCATTGTCAGCCCCTGATCATTTTTCCTGTTGAAGAAAATTTCAGAAAAACTTGCAAACTTTGAAATTTCATATATCCCTGTAGACATCTTCAAAAACTCCAAAACAATTTTTTCTGGCATCCTCTCAGTGTGTACTGTTCAGCAAGTTCAGGTTCATTGCATGAAAGTCATTATATCATCCTGTATAATTCATTCTTTAAAAATCTTTGTGCATTTATTCTTGGAAGCCTAGACCTTGATAAATTCTCCAATTTTGCCAGAAATTACACCATGTCACCATGTATCACCATAAAAATCCCCAGGTTTGTTTAACTCGATTTGCTTAGCCAAATCAAGGAAGTTGTCTCAGCTGTGCTGAAATTGGTAGAAAATACCAGAGAAAACACCAAAAATTGATTGAAACTTCAATTTAATTGTGAATTGTGGTTTGATCAAAAAAATTGTGAAACAAAATTTTCTAGCACTTCCATACTCTTCTCTACCTGTTTGTCAACTCAATTCATCTGATCAGCATTGTTCAAATTTCAGTGATGAATTTCTCGATAAGGACCTTCATCACTTTATTAACATCGAATCCTTTCTTGCATCCAGCTGCACCTTTTTGCCCTGGAACCTCTATGATCTGCTGGAATCTCTATAAACACTTTCAAGAACAGTGGCAATTAATTGCTTAAGCATTTCTAGCAAATATTCATTAATTCATATAATGTATATTTCACTAATTGCATGCTTATATTCATATCGAATAGAAGGAACTCTCGAGGAGAAGTCAGATTCCACTAACTATTTTCCACCGGAGTTCGATTACTCTTTTGATCAACATCAAGGCAAGCCCCGGTTTGCATTTAAGTTAACAAGCTTTTCTTTATAATGGTTACTATATGTCTAGTTATATGTGCATTACGCCTTGGTTTTATTGTCACTCTACTTGCATGGCCAGCAATCCCTGGAGTCTACGATTATTATACTGCTTATATGATGCGTAATAATGCTATGCTGATATCACTTATATGGATTATCTGGTATAACTCGAGTATGGCATTTCCTGCTCGTGCACCGGTAGTAGTGGAATAAATTGGGATGATGGACATTGATCCACTTAATAGATAATTGAGACCGGACAGGAAGGTAGGAAGCAGTAGAGTGGAGATCTGTGTGCATAGTCCCGCCTATGTCAATTAAGGACCATATCGTGTGCGGCCCTACTGGACAAGTTCGAACTTGTACCGGATGCGTACTGGCTATACTGGACCCAACAAACCGATGTAACTTGTTAACTTGGATGTTGAGGCATACCCCACCATCCTAGACACCACACACGTCATGAGGAGAGCAGAGGCTACTGCGGCATAGGTCGTCATGTGAGTCTTGCTTTTGGGATGGTAAGACCGACTCAATGTTGATCCACTGTTTTGCAGGTAACATTATAGATGAGGGCGAGCCTAGTGAGGTAGCACCCGATAAGGGGTGCGACGCTCAAGTTGGGTGTTGCTACTGTGAAGCTTCTGAGGGCGGGATGACTTCACTCTTGCTTAGAGTAGGCTATAGGACGCGAGTTGTATCTTATCTTTCTGCTGCTTGTTTGATGTACATTAGTTTGTAAACTGACAATACTATGGAATAAAGGCCCAATGTACAGTAAATGTGTGTTTGTGTGTTTGTGTGTTGTGCTGTTAGGTATCACACCGTACGACACCATCCAATGCGATTCCTAGAATGTCGGAACTGGGGTCCTCACAGACTGTTTCTTCATCACAAACAATCAACCAGAGGCAAGCCATACTCCACCTACAACAGCAACCAAGGAAAGCAAAACCATGGCAGCTAAGTGCAAGGCTGCTGTTGCAGCACAAAAAAAAAGGAGCAAAGAAAGTACCAGCTGAAAATATTAGTACATAGGACATCCAAACAATGTCATGAGTTGTCTTCCAGTCAGTAGTTCAATGTCTCCCTTCAGTTTGTGAAATTAGCATTACCTCATGATCTTAAACAGTTGACTGGAGCCCAACTCATAGCACCGCTAACCAAAAGCTTTTGTGATTTTTCTGGATATGAATTCAGTTGTGGATGTGAAGAAGTGAAATTCAGTGGCGCCTTGTTGCATACTTCAAGTGTTGCTTATTGAAAAGAACCGATAGATTGTATGGAATCGGCTGGCTTTGAGGGCTGGCCGGAGGTCTATATTTATAGAGCAGGATTACATATAGAGATTACATTATCTTAGTACATAGGATAATGAAAAGATAGAGATAAGGATAACGAAGAATTACTAGTCAAAGGCTAATAACTTTCATCCTTATCACTAATAACAATCACCCTGATCTTCTCGTTTCTCAACACTCCCCCTCAATCTCAACCTGCTAAGACTGAGATTGTTTCTGAATTCTTCAAAGTTCTTCAGTGGCAATGATTTGGTGAAGCAATCAGCAACTTGGTCACCAAATGATATAAACTTGATTTCAAGTAACTTGTTTGCCACACGTTCCCTAACAAAGTGATAATCCACCTCAATGTGTTTTGTCCTTGCATGAAACACTTGATTAGCTGACAAATATGTAGCACCTAAGTTTTCACACCAAAGTCGAGTTGTCTCATGTTGAGGCACTCGCAATTTTTGAAGAATTGACTGAAGACAAATGATCTCTGCAGTAGCATTAGCTAAAGCTTTATATTCAGATTCAGTACTTGATCTAGAAATAGTGGATTGCTTTCTTGCGCTCCATGAAATGAGTTTAGGACCAAAGTATACCGCAAAGCCACTGGTAGACCTTCTGTCATCGACATTCCCGGCCCAATCTGCGTCTAAAAACGCACTTACACGTGTAGAACCAAATTTTGTAAACCAAAGTCTATAGTCAACAGTTCCTTTGATGTACCACAAAATCCTTTTAACTGCTGACCAGTGACTTGTTGTTCGAGCATGTAGGAATTGGCACATCTTATTTACAGCAAATGAGATGTCTGGTCGTGTCATGAAGAGATATTGAAGCCCTCCAAACAAACTCCGATATGCTGTAATGTCTGCAGGAGCATGCTGTTTACCTCCCTACAACAAAATGCACTGAGCATTGGTGTCTTCATCGCCTTGCAGTTCATCATGTATGACCTTTTCAAAATATCTTTAGCATACCTTGTCAGTGACAACACAAGTCCATCCGAGTTGTAATGCACCTCAAGTCCTAGGAAAAAGTGAAGCTGCCCTAGATCTTTTATAGCAAATTCCTTCCTTAAATCTTTCAGCAAGATTGCAATAGCTTCATCGACGACCCAGTCAAGATTATGTCATCTACATAAATTAACATGAACATAGTAATGCTTCCCTTGTGATAGATGAACAATGATGTATCAGATTTTGAGGGAAGAAAACCAAGCTGCTGCATCCTTGTACTAAGACATCAATACCATGCTCTAGGAGCTTGCTTAAGTCCATATTTTGCCTTATCAAGTTTACACACATAATTTGACTTTTTCTTATCAATTAACCCCGGTGGCCGCCTCATATAAACTTCTTCCTCAGGAATCCCATGGAGAAAAGCATTTTGAACATCTAGTTGTTTTAGCTTCCAGCCTTTAGAAATTTCTATTGTTAGTAGTACCTATTTTTACCACCGGACAAAATGTGTCTTCATAATCAATACCTTAAAACCCTTAGCCACTAGTCGAGCTTTGTAGCGATCCACAGAACCATCAGCTTTCCTCTTCACTTTGTAAACCCAACGACAATCAATCACATTCCCCCCTTTTTTTGGAGGAACTAGACACCAAGTTTTGTTCCTGCACAAAGCATTATATTCATCTTGCATGGCTGTATGCCACTTATCATCTTTGAGTGCCTCCTGCAGAGTGTCAGGCTCATCAGTAGCTAAATTTTGCATACCGAATGTTGCCGGAAAGAGAATCTTCGGACGAATTATCCAATACTACAAACGAGTCACTGGGCGTAGAGGTTGCAGATCAGCTGGCACAGAAGATCCTACATCAGAAGACGTAGAGGACCCATTATTTGCCGAATCTGGTGAGCCAATGGCATGCGGCTCAAAGGCGACAGAGGCACTCAGATTGTGTGCACTTGCAGCAGGTGAGACAACTTCGATTGCCGGACCCGTTGAATGTCCTACTAAACCAAACACCGCAGGCCCAAATCCCAGAGAGGAACTTTCACTACTGCTGTGCACTAAATCACCATAGGATCGAGTGCCGATTTGATGACTGTCATGCAGAACAATCGATGCAGCTTGATCTTCCTGGTTATTAGCGCTGAAGATATTGTTTCCAGGTATAACATCCTGCACACAACAGCTTCCAAAAGAGGAATTAGTAGCACCTGTAGAGACATCCTACATATGATCAGACGGTACTAAATTCCCCTCATGAGGATTCGAGATATTTTGAATATAATCAGGGAGGAGCAAGATTTCCTTGCAAAGACGAGCACCTGCATTTATGTGGAGGAAGGAGAAAAGGAATATATTTTTATCAAATATGACATCCCGTGAAATATAAACACGACCACTAGAGACATCTAAACACTTATATCCTTTGTGCATGTTACTGTAACCAAGGAATACACATTGTTTAGAACGAAACTCTAGTTTGTGTTTATTAAAGGGTCAGAGATTTGGCCAACATGCACATCCAAAGGTTCTAAGAAACAAAAAATTTGGTTGTTCTTTAAACAGGCGCTCTAGAGGAGTTTGATTGGCGATTACTTTGGAAGGAATTCTGTTGATAAATTAAGTGGCGGCTACAAATGCCTCGTCCCAGAATTTGAGGGGCATGGCTGCTTGAGAAAGCAAAGAGATGCCAACCTCATCAGTATGGCGATGCTTCCTTTCAGCAGATCCATTCTGCTGATGGCCATGAGGACAGGATACATGGTGCGAAATACCATGATTACGAAAAAAAGATTTAAGTTTTTGGTATTATTCAACCCAGTCGGATTGAAGAGCGATAATTTTGGTACTAAACAATCGCTCCACATACTTTTGAAATTGAAGAAAAATCTGGAAAACATTTGATTTTCTTTTAAAAAAGTAAATCCATGTGAATTTACTGTAATCATCAATAAAACTCACGTAGTATTTATTTTTGTTTATGGACTAAAGTGCGGGACCACAAACATCACTGAAGATAAGTTGGAGTGGAGCGGTGGAAACACTAAACAATTTTTCATATGGCAATTGATGACTTTTCGCCTTTTGACGGGCATCACAGACACTTACAATTATCATCATACGAACTCGGAAGATCAAATTTATTAAGGACTTCTTGAACCTTGGCAGCAGAGGAGTGGCCAAGACGATGGTGCCATCTGGTATATGTTGGTTTTACTGAACTGAATGTGCCTTTTATTGAGGACGAATTCGGAAACTGTGGTACCAGAGGATATAATCCCCCTACAGCTATACCTTGATGTAGAACCCTCCTTGAAACCTGATCCTTGATCACAAAAAAATTGGGATGAAGTTCAAGAAAAACGTTCTTATCACATGCAAGTTTATTGGCTGACAGAAGATTTTTCCTAGGTTGCGGTATATGAAGGATGTCCTTTAGATTTAATCTCGAATTAGGGGTACTTAGTAATGAATGACCAATATGCTTGATTTTCATACCTGTGCCACTGGCCGTGTGTACATTATCACTTCCATTGTAGCGCTCCTTCACATGAAGTTTATGAAGCTCACATGCAATATGGTCCGTTGCCCCTGAATCAACGTACCAGTTAGTGTCAACTCCATACGAGTTGGTGTTCATGGCCACAACTGCTGTCTTCTCTTCACCCATGTAATCTTTGTTTAACCATTTGTAGCACCGATTCACTTCATGGCCAAACTTTTTACAAAGTTGGCATTGTGGTCGGTCTCCTCATGCCTGATCATGGCCTCCCCGACCTCTAGAATTTCCACCGCGGCCTCTTGTGCGAGCGCCATGATTGCCTCCACCTCTACCTCCTGGGGTAGCAGAGTTTGCAAAAGAAAAATTTCCATCATTCCCGTTCTGAAGATCAAGATGCATCTCAAATCTTAATAGGTTTGCATAAAGTTCCTGAGAGGAACTTCATCAGATCTTATGGTCATGGCTGTCATGACTGGATTCCAATCCAAGTCCAGTCCAGCTAGAATGTAAGAAGCAAGATATCATTAACCAACGGTTTACCCGCGGTTGCCATAACATCACCCAAGGACTTCATCTTTGCAAAGTATTCAACAACAGATAGATCTTTCTTTTGTGTATATGCAAGTTGAAGTATGATTTGCATCACATGGGCACGAGATTGTGATGAATACATACTTTGAAGCATCATCCAAACTTCAGCTGCGGTAGAGGGTGCTGTCACCTGCGCAAGAATTTCCCTGGACAGCAACGTCAACAGGTAGCCCAAGACCTGTTGATCTTGTGAGACCCAGAGCATGTAGCTCGGATTCTCAATAATAGACTTCAATTCTTGCCCCTTGTCAATCTTGATCAGGACTTCAATCGTAGGTGATGGAGCCTTGACCGATCCATCTATAAATGCCTCCAACATATGTGCACTGAGCGGAGGAAGCACTTGTGCTTGCCATAAAGGAAAATTGTCCTGAGTCAATTTCTCGGTGACAAAATTGTGGGAGAGAAGACTGGAGATGATATTTGGAGTAGAACTGCTAGACGCCATTGAGAAATGCGTCGCTGGCTCTAATGCCATGAAAAGAATCGATAGATTGTATGGAATCGGCTGGCTTTTAGCGCTGGCCGGAGGTCTATATTTATAGAGCAGGATTACATGTAGAGATTACATTATCTGAGTACATAGGATAACAAAAAGATAGAGATAAGGATAACGAAGAGTTACTAGTCAAAGGCCAATAACTTTCATCCTTATCACTAATAACAATCACCCTAATCTTTTCGTTTCTCAACACTTATTATCTCTTTTGCCATGAAAAAACAGTGAATGTTTTTTTAAAGGGCAAACAGCAGGGGAAACCCCTCCTGTACTTTTATAATTAAACCTCAGCCCCTGATTCGGGGATAATAGTTATACATGGATGCATATGAATACAACTTTTCGAGCAGGAATGTGGGGAATTAAAGGATTCCACACCAATACAGAAGTAAATCCCTAATTGTAGGCTTAAATCTGATACTCTGGTATCTTAGGAAGTTCACAAAGTTGTGTTTCCAGCTTGCCAGATATGAAGGCTCTCCTCTAAATATCTGTGCATTTGGAAGCAGCCAGATTTCACAAGTAGCAATGGAAAAGACCTCCATGAATCTCGGTATTGGCCAGTGCTGCCGTGCCTCCTTAATTGTGTCTAAAAAGTGTAACTCGTGGTTCCATTGGATACCTAGCAAGCTCCAACAATCCTCACTGAAAGGGTATTGAAAGAATAAGTGATAAGTATATTCTTCACTACCTTGATCACACATGACACATGAGTAGTCATTGTCATGAATGTGCAGTTTTTTTTTTCTCTGAGTATATTCCTAGAGTTAAGGCGATCTTTGAAAAGGAGCAAAGTAAATACTTTGAGTTTCTTTGTGACTTTGGATTTCCATATCCAATTAAAGGGTTGGGGCAGGATATTGTGTTGGAATTGAATGGAGTAGCAATGCTAGGAGAAAAAGGTCCTTATACCATCCTTTTGTACCCATATGTCTTGTGCAAGGTCCTCTTGGATCAATTGTGGTAGCAAGGCTTGCAATGAGAGTAGTTCCCGTGCAACTTCCATGGACAGTGGTGCGTGGAAATTATTCTCAATGGTTTCATGGCTCATGAATTGTTCTATAGTGGTATTGGGGTTCTTGGTGAACAAAAACAACCTGGGGAACTCAAGTCTAGGATTAATGATCTGACAAGTATCCATCCAGAGTAGAATAGTGTCTCCTTCGACCATTTTAACCATTGTATGCTGCTTAAAGGAATCCCATAGCTTTGGAACATCTTTCCATCAAAAGGATCCTCTAGTCTTGCACCATGGGGCGACGTTCCTTCCCTGTAAAGTCGACTCCATATTAATCATACCCAAGGAAGATCCATCTTATTGTAGGCTTTGAAAATAAAATTTTCACTACGTAAGAAAGGCTCATCCGAGACTAGCCCCAACAAAGAAGGGAGATTAACAAACTGTGCGTTTCCGTCGTCGCGTCTCGCATTACATATTCATCAGAGACGTGCGGCTAGCGCGTCGCCGATCCTCCTAAGTGAGAGACACGCCCAAAGGAAGTGCGTCTCCTTTCTTTGTGTCATAACAGACGTCCTTTATGGGGTCATTGGAGACATTAGTGGTGCGCGTCGTCCATCAGCATACATGCGAGACAAACACTAACAAAGCACGTCGCATATTTATTGTCTGATCCGAGACGTGCTTTATTGTAGCCTGTCACAGATTTGTTTACTGATCTGAGATGTGCTTTATGAAAGACTGTCTCCTTTATTTAGGTAATCCAAGACGTTCTCTTTTACAACTATTCGCGTATTGTTTACAGGCAGGGTCTCCTATTAGGTCCCCCCACCCCTGATTATCCTAATTGTCGGCTACATCCTGGAGCTAGCCAGGATTTGGCAGCCGCATTGCCACTATCAGCAACATACACATACATGAACATATGTATAGACAAAAAGATCCCACCTTAAAATATATTTATCAATCAAATATTAACAAAATGTTCATCCAGATTACAATGTAACTAATTACACACATCATAACTGTCATCATCTAATCCTGTATACCGTAATGAAAATTCTCCCGATCAATGACTTCATTAACGGTGATCCGTCATAGCCTCTAATGCTCCGACTAAAACATCTCAAAATTTAATAAAATCACTGGAATCATATAAAACATTATCAAGTTGCAGTCACATTCGCTTAACCAATCACATAAGGTAGCAAATATCTTAAGGCTTAGGAACAAATCGGTATACAATTGTAATAAACACAGGAACTGTTAGTGAACGGAGAACCGAGCTTACTTGTAGCACAGGCAGTTGGTGAGCATCTTGAAGGCATCAGCAGAGAAATTGTTCTCATGGTAAAGTACATGGTACTGAGATGGTGTGCTTGTCCCCTTAAAAAACAAACAATTTACATTCCACTGATGCTTTTATAGCCTAATAAAAAAAACTCGTGAAAGAAACACCAATTATCGCATAGGTACCTTGATTCCAGCATGGCTGCAGAGGTAGAAATCAAATTCAGTGGGATGGCAAATGGTAGTGTCAACCATAGTTCCTGCAGTTTCAAGGGTTTGCAAATAAGAATTCATTATATATTGATAGTCCAAACAAATACATTGTTTCTGCATTGGACATAACAAGTAAGATGAATGTATACTAAAATAAAAATTCTCCCTTTGGATCAATGACTTCATTAACGTTGAGCCTTCATTGGAAATCCTCAAATTCAATAAAATCACCCGAATGCACGCTCTTAGGATAGGGCCGAGGCGATGGCATGCTCCAGGGACAGGAGACGAGGCGGCGGCGTGCTCATGGATGAGTTGGCAGAGGCGCCAGAGCGGCGGTTCCTCAACTCTCTGAGGACAGTAGGCCGGTGTGCTCCGAGGACAGGGAGCAGATTTCCACTTATGTGAAGGTGGCGACGTGCTCATACTGATTATCGAGATCGGTGTCGAGGTGGCAGCGTGCTCCGGGGACAGGGGACGAGGCGGCGTGCTCCAGCGTTCTCAACTCTCTAATGATGAAGGTTGGGGTTGACGGTGAGGTCGGGGTCGACGGCGGCAACGCGACAATGACGAAGGGCGAGTTGAGGAAGAGAGACGGCGGCGGTGTGCTCAGGAGCTGCGGTTTTCTAGGTCGAGAGAGCGTGGGAGAGCTAATTTTTTTGGCCAAGTATTGGGAGAGAGCGCACGAGAGATAAAGATAGCAAAACTCAGAGATGAGCCTCTATAACACCCATCTCTCATTTTGGCGTCTCCCTTTGGTCGAGAGAGCGTGAGTAAGTTTTGCGCGAATTTTTTTGCCAGATAGCACGCGAGAGCTAAAATTAGGTAAAAAATCGGAGACGGACATATATAACGCGCGTCTCGCATTATTTTGTTGGTGAACGGGCATGCCGTATGTCAAAGATGCGCCACGGTGTAATTGAGCCAGGAACAACATCTTTGGCATCTGGGCATGTCTATCTGGAAACTGTGCGCAATGCCTTATATGATCATTTCCACGCGCTCAGCTTTCTGTGGTGGGACAAAACATCTTCGACATGAATCGGAGATGAGCCCGAGTAACGCGCGTCTTGCATTATTTTGTGGCCGAACGGGCACGGAACATGCGAAAGATGTTGTTCGCAGGGTGCGAAGCCAGCTTTCGCATACTGGCATGTCCAACTAGCACTGTCCAAAATTCCTTATATGATCATTACGACGCGCACATATTTCCGAGATGGGACAAAAATCTTCGGCACGAATCGGAGATGCGCGCATCATAAGGCGTATATCGCATTATGTTTTGGCCGTACGGGCAAGCCGCATGCGATAGATGTTGTCCAGCAAACTTCCACTGTTGAAAGAGAGACGTGCGGCACGAGGATTGCAAAGAAATTAATTTCAGTGGCGATGGTGTAGAGACGCGTGCGACCGGCGTGCGCGACCTTTTGTTTCCCTGTAACACCATCCATCATGCATTGCATAAGTTCATATACATGTCTAGCAATAATCCACATAAAAGAAACAAGTTTAAAATGAATTTAGAGCGAAACCGTACTTAAGAATTCTGGGAAGTGCGGACTAGTCCGATTTCTTTTTGACCTCGCTAGGACTTGTCCGTTTTTCTATGGACTAGTCTGTTTTTCCCTCTGGACACTTTTGGACTTGTCTAGTCCTATGAGAACTAGTCCGGTGTTCCAATTCCTTGAAAATTTTGCTAAGTCCCTGGACTTGTCCGGACTAGTCCGGAATTCAAGCGGACTTGTCCGTTTTCCCCTCTGACTAAAGTTGAACTTGTCCGATTTTTTGCCAGACTTGTCTGTTTTTCCCCTCTGGATAAGTTCGGACTTGTCCGGGTCCAGTCCGGACTTGTCCGATATCTCTCTGTCCAACTTCGGACTAGTCCGGCCCTTTACGGACTTGTCCGATAAGTCACGACTCTTAGTTGATCTTTTGTTTCACGACTTGTTTCTTGGGTTTTATGTTAAGTGATCCTAGGGACGTCGTGCCTAAATCTTTTAGAGCCCATGTGGTACTCCAAACCGGCCTCTACTCATCTCAAACTTGAAACCCATCTAACCCTAGCCCTCCACCTCTATATAAACAACCCCACCTCTTTACTTGACATCTATTTGCCACTTATCCATTACACCCAAACCCTAGCTCATGGGTAGCCCCCACCAAGGAGGGAGAAGGAGGTCCCAAGAAAGAAGAAGAAGAGGAGGAAACGAAAGAGGATCAAGATCTCCATCAACTTCGCGTTCTTCATCAAGAATTCACCATCAAGTTCTTCATGAACCCTAGGTTGTCAAGATCCAAGTGTTGCCTCCAAGATCCTTGATTCTTTAGAGTCTT
The DNA here is from genome assembly GCA_036927565.1 of Tuctoria greenei. Classification (NCBI taxonomy): domain Eukaryota; kingdom Viridiplantae; phylum Streptophyta; class Magnoliopsida; order Poales; family Poaceae; genus Tuctoria; species Tuctoria greenei. Next base: position 122,060,180 of record JAYESD010000005.1, read on the forward strand.
AAACACCTGGTATACCTTCTATTCTCTTTTCCTTATGTGAATTCAACCCCAAAAACTCCAAATTCACATCGATCTAGAAAACCCCAATCTGCTGTTCTCGCGCAATGCGGACTTGTCCGGTCCCTAGCGGACAAGTCCGATTTTCCCGGTTAATTTCTGTTGAATTAGTTCTAAATTAGATCGAATCAAATCCAAACCTGTATAAACTTTTTAAAAGCTATTAGAACTAGTTAGTGATCATTAAAAGCAACTTATTAACAAGTTCCATCTTGCATTTGCATTAACCATGCATGTCATGTCATATTGAGTAATGTTTGTGCACTCTTTGATTGTGTTTCTCGTCTTGTATGTTTATTGTGTGGATTAGACAAAATTGTGCTAGAGAGTGCCGCGGAGGATCTCCAACACCAAGAGTTTGAAGGCTTTGACCCGAACCAATCCCAAGAGCAAGGCAAGTGTCCTTGAACATATTAATCCCGAATTGAAAATAAATGTTTTGTTTGAAAACTGCATGCTTGTGTCAATTTGATGGGAATCCTATGATAGGAAGTTTACTAGATTTGTTTGACCACCCTTGTCACCTGGAATTCATGGTAGAGAGTCGGGATGGGATTTTTACCTTTTTGCCTCGCTTAATTAATTGGGATGGGAAAACAACTATACCACTTAACTTAATTATGTATTTATGAGATTTGATTAACATGAACTGGTTAATATGATGTAGTATTGGGTGATCTAAGCAAGCCTGGTATGTGGATGGATTGGAAGTTATGTTGGTTTGCTTGCTTTAGATCTAAGGACCGGTTCATGCGAGAATAAGTCAGGACTACAGTGCCACCACGAGACCAAGTATGGGTGCGGCGTAGCTCATTAATTAGGGCTTTGCTAGTGCTATTTGGACCATTAGGGATGCTCGGGGAAGGGGTAGTCGGATTGGGTTTGTTGATGATTGGTGGGACTACCCTGGGATCCAAATGGCTCAAGAGGAGGCCTTTGGTTGAAAATGTGCTCAGCTGGAGGCATCGCCACCGGTGAAACCTCAGTGGGGTCTAAATAGGCTAGTAATCCCTTTGCAAAAGCTATTTTGTGATCTCTTGGCCATACACCAAAGGAAGTGCAATTGGCATAAGGGAGGTTCTTAAGTTGCCGACGGGTGATGAAATCACAAACACGTGGGTAAAGTGGTACAAACTTTGCAGAGTCTAATAAAACTATCATGATAGTCGTGCTCCCGGATATGAGTGCCTGGATGACCTACATGATTAGAGAGTTTTGGTTACAGTTATGGTTTGGTAATGGTTATGGCTGGTTATGAATTAAATTCTGATATTCATTATGGTTATTGGCAATGAGAAATCTGGTATATGGATGATGGTAATGAATATAGACTGGTATTATGATGGTTACATGGTTTATGATGGGTTTATTCACATACATATAATATATTGCTTTTCAAATGTTTTAATGTACTTTTCAGCACTTAGCCATTATTATATTCGTCATTTGAATCAGCTACATGTCATACTTTCCACACTTGCTGAGTACGACATGTATTCACCCTTGCAATTCCCTCACCAACAGTTGCAGTTCAGGATTGTGAGTTTAACGATGATAATGCAGAGTTCTAGGCCGTGTCTACCATTAGCTTTACCTAAGGAGTGTTGGAGCTGCGCTATACCCTATTTACTTAGTTGCTTAGTTTGTTTAATTAGTTTATTTCCACTGCATTAGTTCAAACTTGTCATCAATAATCATTAGAGCTTGTATTCGAGGATATTATGAATTGTGAAATAAAAGTACTTAATTGATCTTGTTCTGTGGTAATTTTCTGTATACTCTTTTGTGAATGCACTCGTGTATGTGTGTTGAACATCCTGGGCACACATATGCGTTCACTTGGTTCATATTTGGAACCACGTGTCACAAATTGTTATTAGAGCCACAGGTTGACTGTAGGACGCAATCTAGATAGAATGGATACTTTAGAGAACATAGGAGCACTCATGAATCGATGTGCTTTTGTTTGGTGTTTGTTTTCTATATATTGTTTTCTTCTATGCTTAATAGAGGATTTTGGAATGCTTTAGCATTGCCATGTCCAAATAGGCTAGTGTAGGTAGTTGTTTAGTTTCATATCTCTTGATGCATATAGTTGGGGATATCTTCTAAATTCTCATCTCTTGCTTTTCTTCAGATGGTGAGGACTCGCAACTAGTGGGATGACAATGATGAGGAGGAGAACAATGGAGCACCTCAGAACAACAATAGACAAGGACCTGCTCGTGGAGTTATCAACATTGACCAACTTTTGGCCATGCAAAACTAGCTCATGCAGACCATGATACAAACTATGGGACAGCTGCAGGCTGGTAACAACAACAATTAGCCCCACATGCCTCCACCGCCTCATAACCGGTTGGGAGAGTTCATGAGGACCAGACCGCCAACCTTTGCTCAAGCCACTGACCCTATGGATGCTGATGATTGGCTCAAGTCCGTGGAGAAGAAACTAGCTATTGTTCAATGCAGTGATCGGGAGAAGGTGCTCTTTGCTTCTCATCAATTGGTTGGAGCAGCTGCCGATTGGTGGGATTCGCTATGCAATGCTCATGAGAACCAAGAGAGGATTACTTGGGCAGAATTCAAGGAGAGTTTCCGTTCTCATTATGTGTCTGAAGGTGTTATGATTTTGATGAGACAAGAATTTGAGAACTTGAGGTAAGGAAGATCGAGCGTGGGTGAATATCTCAACAAATTCACCAAACTTTCAAAGTATGCGCCTGTGGATGTTAGTCGGGACAGCCGGAAGCAATACTTATTCATGAGAGGATTGAACAATGAGATCCAAGTGCTATTGCTCAATTGTGACAATTCCAACTTCGAGAAGCTTGTGGACAAAGCAATTGTTGTGGAGAAGAAAATCCGTGAGATGGAACAAGACAACAAGAGGAAGGCGCCATATCAAGGACAGCAACAAGGAAGTAATGTGCACCCTCACTTTGCACCTCCTAATGCGTCATATTACAACTCCTCTGCTCCAGTACAGCGCCCTGGTTATGCACCGCGCCCAACTCTGTTTTGTGCAACAATGCCCTGTGATGCAAGCACCTAGGCCTCCAATGCCTTTTGCACCTCCTGCCAATTTTCCTGGTGCAAATGTCCAGAACCAAGTAAGTCCAAATTCTGGTGTAGCAAAGAAGTGCTATACATGTGGAGAAGTTGGACACTTTGCGCATCAATGTCCTAAGTCAGGCTTTGGTCAAGGAAGCAATGCGTCGAGGCAAAAACCAATACCTAATGGAGGACAGCCACAAGAGAACCGTGGACATCAGAATTTCGCTCGTGGCAGTGTGAACCATGTCTCTACGGAGGATGCTCAACAAGCGGATGACGTGGTGATTGGTATGTTTCTCGCAAAATCCAACCCAGTGACTATGTTATTTGATTCTGGAGCATCGCATTCATCCATTACATCAAAATATGTTGCCAAGTATAGTTTACATATCTCTCATATGAAGTTTACCCTATTGGTTAAGTCTCCCGGAGGAGAGATGAGGACAAATATAGTATGTCCAAAAGTAATCCTTAGAATAAAGGGGGGTAGACTTCTCCGCCAACCTCATTGTCTTGGATTCTCAAGGATTGGACATTATACTTGGTATGGACTGGTTGAGGAAGCACAATAGAGTTATTGAGTGTGCCACCAAGATGGTGAAGTTGACCAATGAGGAAGGGATCATCATAAAATTGGAAGCATCTCAACACGCACTGAAGCAATTGGAGCTGAATCACATGGACGGTGTTGCAATTGAGGATATTCCGGTGGTGTGTGAATTTTTGGATGTGTTTCCGGATGAGTTGCCAGGTATGCCACCTGATTGAGACATTGAGTTTGTTATTGATTTAATACCTGGAACTGCACCTATAGCTAAGAGGCCCTATAAGATGCCTTCTAAGGAATTAGCGGAGCTTAAGAAGCAGATTCAAGAGCAACTAGAGAAAGGTTTTATTCGCTCCAGCTCTTCACCTTGGGGAGCGCCCGTTCTATTTGTGGACAAGAAGGATGGGTCGCGAAGGATGTGTGTGGATTACCGAGCTCTCAATGAGGTGACCATCAAGAACAAGTACACCTTGCCACATATAGATATTTGTTCGACCAGATGAAGGGTGCCTACGTTTTCTCCAAGATTGATTTGAGGTCGGGATACTTTCAAATGAAGATTAGACCATCTGACATACCCAAGACAACTTTTAGGACACGGTATGGATCATATGAGTACACCGTGATGTCCTTTGGATTGACAAATGCACCTGCATACTTTATGTACCTCATGAATAAGGTCTTCATGGAGTACTTGGATAAATTTGTAGTGGTGTTCATTGATGACATTATGATCTACTCGAATGATGAGAATGAACATGAGGAACACTTGAGGCTTACGTTGCAGAAATTGAGGGGGCATCAATTGTATGCCAAGTTCAAGAGGTGTCAGTTTTGGTTGAGAGAAGTATCGTTTTTGGGTCATACCATCTCGGGAGGAGGAGTATCGGTTGACCCAGGAAAAGTGAGAGACGTGTTAAAATGGGAGCCCCCGTAGAACGTAAAGGAGATCCGGAGTTTTCTTGGAATAGCTGGATATTACTGTCGATTCATCAAGGACTTTTCAAAGATAGCCAAGCCCATGATGGAATTGCTAATGAAGGGAAAGTCTTCCCGATGGACTGAAGCTTGTCAAAACAGTTTTGAGGAGCTAAAGAAGACGTTAACTACATCCCCGGTTTTGGTTTTGCCGGATATAAGCAAAAGCTTTGATATTTATTGTGATGCATCGAGACAAGGACTTGGATGTGTATTACTGCAAGAAGATCAAGTGGTCTTCTATGCATCAAGACAATTGAAGAAACATGAGTAGAATTACACAAGACATGATTTGGAACTTGCAACTGTGGTACACACATTGATAATTTGGAGACATTATATCCTTGGACATAGGTGTGAAATTTATACGTATCATAAGAGCCTTCAGTATATTTTCAAAAAAACGGATCTGAATTTGAGGCAACAAATATGGTTGGAGCTTATCAAAGATTATGATTTAGGAATCAATTATTATCTAGGGAAGGCTAATGTTGTGGCCGATGCATTGAGTAGAAAAGGAGTAAGTCATCAACTCACAGTTCGAGAGTTACCATCCGAGTTATGTAAGGAGTTTGAGCGGTTGAATCTCGGATTTGTAAATGAGATGGGGATGATGGAGTTAAATTCGACCTTGGAGCAAGAAATCCGAGAGGGCCAGACCAAGGATGAGGAAAATCAGGAGATCAAAGAAAGGACCCAAGAGGGGAGAGAATTCAGATTTGATGAGGATGAACATGGTACCCTATGGCTTGGAAAAATGATTGGCGTACCTAATGTGAAACATATTCGGGAGACAATACTAAAAGAGGCACATGACTCGCCATACTCAATTCACCCTGGTTGTACCAAGATGTACAAAGACTTGAAGACATGTTATTGGTGGACTAGCATGAAGAAGGACATAGCTGAATAATGTAACATTGTGTGATGTGTGCCAACGAGTCAAGGCGGGACACCAAAGGCCAGGCGGATTATTGCAGCCATTGAAGATCTCAGAATGGAAGTGGGAAGAGATCGGTATGAATTTTATAGTTGGATTGCCACGTACCCAGTCCGGTTATGACTCAATTTGGGTAATTGTGAATCGATTGACCAAATCAGCTCATTTTATTCCTGTCAAGACCACCTATACCACCGCGAAGCTAGCAGAGCTATATATGGAGCACATTGTATGCTGACATGGGGTACCAAAGATGATAGTCTCGGATAGAGGTTCTCAATTTACCTCTAGGTTTTGGAAGAAATTGCATGAAGCATTGGGAACAATTTAAATTTCAGCTCAGCATATCACCCTCAAACGGATGGACAAACTGAGTGGACCAACCAGATTTTAGAGGATATGTTAAGAGCTTGTGCCTTAAAGCATGGGAAAGGTTGGGACAAGAGCTTGCCATATGCAGAATTTTCATACAACAATAGTTACCAAGCAAGTTTGAAGATGTAACCATATGATGCACTATATGGAAGGAAGTGTAGGACACCTTTGTTCTAGAATGAGACAGGAGAAACTTAAGTATTTGGTCCCGATGTGTTGCAAGAAGCTGAAAAGCAAGTTCAGGTAATTCGTGGAAACGTAAGGGCTGCTCAATCAAGGCAAAAAGGATATGCAGACAATAGGAGAAGGAATTTAGCTTTTGAAGTGGGAGACTTCGTTTACCTCAATGTGTCACCAATGAGAGGTCATAAGAGGTTTAATATAAGAGGCAAGTTAGCACCTCGATACATTGGGCCATTGAAGATTTTGGACAAAAGAGGAGAGGTAGCATATAAATTGGAGATGCCAACTCATCTTTCAGATGCCCATGATGTGTTTCACATTTCCCATCTCAAGAAGTGCTTGAGAGTACCGGAAGAACAAGTGCCAATGGAAGAATTGGAGTTAGAGGAAGATTTGACTTATGCTGAGAAACCTATCAAAATCTTGGAAACCAAGGAGAGGGTCACAAGGAACAAAGTTATTAGATCGTGTAAAGTGCAATGGAAGCATCATACGGAATCAGAGGCAACATGAGAGTTGGAAGATGATCTCAATAAGGAATTTCCCTATCTCTTCTCTACCGCGTCGAATCTCGAGGGCGAGATTCATTTTAAGGGGGGTAGGTTTGTAACACCCTCATTTTCATCCATCATGCATTGCATAAGTTCATATACATGTCTAGCATTAATCAACATAAAAAGGAACAAGTCTAAAATGAATTTAGAGCAAAATCGCACTTAAGATTTCTGGGAAGCGCGGACTAGTCCGATTTCTTTCTGACCTCGCTCGGACTTCTCCGTTTTTCCCTCTGGACACTTTTGGACTTGTTCGGTCCTATGCAGACTAGTCCGGTGTTCCAATTCCTTAAAAAATTTGCTTAGTCCATGGACTTGTCCGGACTAGTCCGGAATTCCAGCGGACTTGTCCGTTTTCCCCTCTGACTAAAGTCGGACTTGTTCGATTATTTGCTAGACTTGTCTATTTTTCCCCTCTGGATAAGTTCGGACTTTTCCGATGTCAAGTCCGTACTTGTCCGATATCTCTCTATCCAACTTCGGACTAGTCCGACCCTTTTTGGACTTGTCCTATAAATCGCGAATTTGAGTTACTCTTTTGTTTCACGACTTATTTTTTGGGTTTTACGCTAAGTGAGCCTAGGTACGTCGTGTCTAACTCTTTTAGAGCCCACGTGAGACTCCAAACCGGCCTCTACTCATCTCAAACTCGAAACCCATCTAACCTTAGCCCTCCACCTCTATATAAACAACCCCACCCCTTGACTTGACATCTATTTGCCACTTCTCAATTACACCCAAACCCTAGACCGTGGGTAGCCGTCACGAAGGAGGGAGAAGGAGGTCCCAAGCAAGAAGAAGAAGAGGATGAAACGAAAGAGGATCAAGATCTCCATCAACTTCGCGTTCTTTTTCAACAATTCACCATCAAGTTCTTCATCAACCCTAGGTCGTCAAGATCCAAGTGTTGCCTCCAAGATCCTTGATTCTTTGGAGTCTTAAACACCTGGTATACCTTCTATTCTCTTTTCCTTACATGATTTCAACCCCAAAACTCCAAATTCACGTCGATCTAGAAAACTCTAATCTGCTGTTCTCGCGCAATGCAGACTTGTCCGATCCCTAGCGGACTACTCCAATTTTTTCGGTTAATTTCTGTTGAATTAGTTCTAAATTAGATCGAATCAACTCCAAACCAGTATAAACTTGTTAAAAGCTATTAGAACTAGTTAGTGATTATTAAAAGCAACTTATTAACAAGTTCCACCTTGCATTTGCATTAATCATGCATGTCATGTCATATTGAGTAATATTTGTGCACTCTTTGATTGTGTTTCTTGTCTTGTATGTTTATTGTGCTGATTAGACGGAATTGCGCTAGAGAGTGCCGCGAAGGATCTCCAGCACCAAGAGTTTGAAGGCTTTGACCCGAACCAATCCCAAGAGCAAGGCAAGTGTCCTTGAACATATTGATCCTGATTTGAAAATAAATGTTTTGTTTGAATGCTGCATGCTTGTGTCAATTTGATGGGAATCCTATGATAGGAAGTTTACTAGATTTGTTTGACCACCCTTGTCACCTGGAAATTATGGTAGAGATTCAGGTTGGGCTTTTTACCTTTTTGCCTTGCTTAATTAATTGGGATGGTAAAACAACTATACCACTTAACTTAATTATGCATTTATGAGATTTGATTAACATGAACTGGTTAATATGATGTGTTATTGGGTGATCTAGGAAAGCTTGGTATGTGGATGGGTTGAAAGTTATGGTGGTTTGCTTGCTTTAGATATAAGGACCGGTTCATGCATGAATAGGCCAGGACTACAGTGCCACCAGGAGGCCAAGTATGGGTGATGAAATCACAAACACGTGGGTAAAGTGGTATAAACTCTGTAGAGTCTAATAAAACTATCATGATAGCCGTGCTCCCGGATATGAGCGCCTGGATGACCTACATGATTAGAGGGTTTTGGTTACGGTTATGGTTATGGTTTAGTAATGGTTATGGCTGGTTATGAATTAAATTCTGATATTGATTACAGTTATTAGCAATGAGAAATCTGTTATATAGATGATGGTAATGAATATGGACTGATATTATGATGGTTACATGGTTTATGATGGGTTTATTCACATACATATAATATATTGGTTTTCAAATGTTTTAATGTACTTTTCAACGCTTAGCCATTAATATATTCGTCATTTGAATCAACTACATGTCATACTTTCCACACTTGCTGAGTACGACATTAACTCACCCTTGCAATTCCGCCACCAACGGTTGCAGGTCAGGATTGGGAGTTTAACGATGATAATTGCGGAGTTCTAGGCCGTGTCTACCGTCAGCTTTGCCTGTGGAGTGTTGGAGCTGCGCTATACCCTATTTGCTTAGTTGCTTAGTTTGCTTAATTAGTTTATTTCCACTACTATCGGAGTCTGGTTCCGGCAATTCTCCCGGTACTACAGTTAGTAGCCCGTGGAGTTTTGTAGTTCGGTTAGGGCGCGCGGAGATTCAGAGAAAGATGGTGACTTGACACAAGGATTTACGTGGTTCGGGCCGCCTGAGTGTAATACCCTACTCCACGGGTGTGTGTTGTTGTTGTATTGAGTGTCTGAGCGCTTGTGTGTGAGAGACCAAAGTATGGGCGTCTCAAGCAAGTGTCGAAGAGTCTCCCCTATGTATCGCTCGGCCAACCCTTTTATAGTACAAGGGCTGGCCGTTACATCGTTAGCCTGGCCCGACATGTGGCCCTGGCAGTTACTGATGCTTAATACACAGTTAATGTACTTAATTCCCCTTAATAGCGTGGTAACGCGCCTTGATAGCGGCGTTACTGGTATTAAGGGTCCTCCGATCGTGTGTCATTAATAGCATTAATGACACATAATCAGGTCTTGGAGTCTTTAATGTTCCTTGAAGGTCCGGGCCATTGGAGGTCCACCAATCCGCCTGTTGAAGTTGAAGGTCTGGCGGTTGGACGCGTGGCAGCTCCGGAGCTTACCGTCTTGGATGAGTAGGTCCGGTGTTGTTGTACACGTGTCAGTACCGAAGCTTCCCTCTGTCGGGGGTTATATCCGAGGATACCACACAGGTATCTAGCTGAAGCATTCCCATGTAGAGATTGTAGCTCCAGTTTTATGATACACGTGGCAGCACTGGGACTAGCCATAGAAGGGAGGCAGGTCCGGTTCCGTACGACACATGGGGCCTTCGGTGGTCTTCAACTCAGATTGGTGGAGTTCCTTTGCACTCTTTGCAGTTCCAAGGGGTATCCGGTACGCAGGGTACCGACAGTGGCCCCCTGGGCCCTCCTCTGGGAGAGACCTTTTGGGTTAAGTCATTCTGCCAGAGGTGGGTCCATCTTTTGATTTCTGCACCGTGTCTTCAAGCGTCTTTGGATGTGCCTTTGAGGTGGTGGTTCGCAGTTAAACTACTGTCGCGTGGCATCTTCAGGATGCGGCAGGTGAGATCTGCATGCGGATCTCACGCAATTGAAGGTCGTGGGTTCCCAATACGAAAATCGTATCGGTTCCGCACGCCCTGTCAGGCCGCCGCCCTCAAGTTTCCCATCTCCCATCATGACAGCTGTTCGCCTGGGGTAAGGACCTTGATTTGATCATCAAGGTGGCTCCGGGCCCCCTTGTCATTGACAGGGTGAAATTTTTGAATAGCATCCTTGGCCTTTTTGTGGTTTCCATCCAAGCGTTGCGGGGGCTTACTTAAGAAGGAAAGCGCGCACCGTTTGGGGATTCCTTATGCTTTCATTTGAACTTGCGCTCGAATCCTCCAAACTTTTGCTTGCTTTTCCTCTCTCGCCCCGCCGTGCTGCGATGGAGTTGGGTCTCTGCAAGAGCCGTCTCACGACCGACGACGGTTTGAAGAAGGTCTGGACCTACATGGGGTGGTCCAGCGACTCCTTCAAGCACCTGGTCCGCGCCGGTAAGCTCCCGTTCAAGAAGAAGTGCGCCGGCGACATGGTGTACTTTTCTGCGTACGCCATGGTGGGACTGATCCCACCTTTCTCAACTTTTCTCTTGATGTTGTTAGACTTCTATGGTCTAAAGTTGTACCAACTTGGCCCCCACTCCATTCTTCTTGTGTCCACATTCGTCCACTTCTGCGAGATGTGGGTGGGTATTCCCCCCTGCGTCGAGCTTTTCCGTACCTTCTTCACCATCCACACTATCGGCAAGAGTGACGAGTATATTGGCTTATACTATTTTGTGAAGCGAAAGAAATGCCCCTACAAGTAATTGAGGTCGTTCCCTTTCGGCAAGTGGGATGACTGGAAGAAGGATTGGATTGTCGTCACGACGGAGGAGCACGAGAAGCTGGAGCTGCCTGAAGGTCTTCCCAATGTTGACACTGACGCCTGAAGCGAGACTCCAGTGCTATCGGAGGCCTTCAACCCTGCCTTGACCAGGATCCACCAATGTGTGGAAGGAGGAGTGACCCCCAGACGGTCTTCTGCAACTTCCTGGTCAACAGGTGGACTCCGCTGAAGAAGAGGGAGAAGCTCGCTTGGGCCCTCAACAGCGTGATGGATGATGACCGAATTGAAACCGGTCTGAAGTCCAATCTGGAAGGCGCTGCTTTGGAGCTTCATCTCAAGAAGTTCCAGCATGGCATCGACGTCGAGGGTGACGACTTAACTGCACCGACGGCTTTCCTCCCCTTGAACATGGAGGCAGAGTTCAACAGGGAGCTCCGGAGGAAGATGACGGTGCTTGACGACCTCAGCGAGGTGGAGAGGCGTCCGACCACTAGATTAGTCATTCCCAGAGCTTCCGAGGGTGGCCCCGCTTCCGCCCCGAGACCAAGAGCTGAAGTCCAAGGCAAGGGCAAAGAGTTGGTTGAGCCCTCCAGCCAAAAGAGGATGTTGAAGCACTCTGACGGGAGGCCCATCAGACCTGCTCCTTCCACAACAACTCCTTCTCCTCGGTGGGGGAGGTCTTCGACGGTGACGATAACTCCAGCATCGGCGTCTCCCCGGGGCGCCAGCTTTGCCCAGGTGACTCTGGCACCAAAGCCAGCGAAGGACTCTAGGTCCGAGAGTCCTTCCCAGTCAAAGAAGGCCACAACCAAGACACCGCTGACGGCGGCAGCAAGCTCCGGAGAGCCTTCCAGAGCTACTACCCCAGTTGCGACTGGGTCGGGTTCTGAACGCCTGGCGAAGAGGTTCCGCACTAGCTGGAGCAGAAGTCTTCCACAGTAAATTTGCTTTTTTTACCTCAGTTGGTCATTTTTGTTGTAATCATATTTTGAGTTTCTTCGTCCTTCATCCACAGGGTATCCAAAAAAGGGGATGATCCTCCAGTTCCTGTGACAACAGCTGATGCTGTGCAGGCGGAGGCTCCGACTCCAGTTCGAGCGCCGCCCCAGGTGGTGGCTGAGGTCTCGGCAGCTCCAATGCCAGCTGTCGAGGTTCTGGACCTTGACTCATCTCCAGATGCTCCCGTGGTAGCGCCGGACCACGGGAATGAAGATGTACCAGTGGCACCAGCTCTGGAGGTTGAAGCTCCAGTTTTGGATGCTGTAATGATGGACGCTCCGGCCTTAGAGCCGGAGGTAGCTGCAGTTCCGTCCTTAGGGCCGGATGTTATTGAAGCTCTAATGGCAGAGCCGGTGGTTGATGAAGCACCGGCGCCTGAACAGGCGGTGGAGGAGGCACCAGCGTCAAAGCCAGAAGTGTCCTCAGCTACGGTCGAATCTTCAGCACCTGTCCCGGTGGTGATAGTTCCGGAGGTACCCGCGCCCGAGCCAGGGTGCCCAGACGAAGCGGCCGGTCCTCTGCTAGAGGAAGCAGTTGCTGATGACCTGGCGGTGGGACCCTCAGAGCCGACTCTAGAGGTAGAAACTCCCATTGTCGGAACTTCCTCAGCGACGACTGAGGCGCTCCCATAGGGAGAACCTAGCGTCGCAGAAGCTCAGGGGACCGCTCTTGTAGAGTGGGACCCAATTTTTGTTATGAAAAACCTGCTGGAGTCAGAGGAGAGGACCCCGACAGGTCCGGAGCCAATCCCCCTGTCGTTATCCATCGACAGCGCCTGCTCCAGTCTTCGTCAGGTCCAGCTGGCCTTTTATCACAACAGCAAGGCCCTCGAGGAGGAGCGCCAAACCCTTAGGAGGTGGTGCAACTGGCTCCAATTGGAGACCAAGCTGGCACGAACAAGGCTGGCCGATGACAAGGAGTGGGTCAAGAGGGAGAAGGCCTGGATGGAGTACTGGGGCCAGCTGTTGGACGAGAGGGAAAGCATGGTGCGATCCCTCGACAACCAGTCCCGGGCCATACACGAACAAGTCGTGGCTGCTAATGAAGCAGCGAATGATCGCCAGGAGAAGCTCAGCACCATCCACGAGAGCCTCGTCAAGCGCCGAGAGGCTCTTGAGGAGCAGGAGAAAAAGCTCAAAGATGAAGAGCAAAAACTCCTGGAGCTAAGGGATGACCTCATGAAGAGGGAGGAGGAGCTCGCCCAGAGGCTGGCTCTGGGTGACAAGAGCCTTGCAGAGCGCACCAAGAAGCTGGAGGAGCTCTGCGAGAGCGAGGAGAAGGAGGCCTGACAACGGGGACAGGACCTCACCAAAAGGGAGAATGAAGTCGCTGCCAGGGAGAAGAAGGTGTGGAGCCGAGAGAAAGACTTGGTTGACCGCCGAAACAAGATCCACGTCCGAGAAGAGGAGCTTGCCAACCTCGAAAGGCATGCTGCTGAAAGGATTCAGCAACACGCCAAAGAGGTCGAGCGCCTTGCCCGGGAAGGTTCAAAACATGCAACAGCCAAGAGGTCTTTGGAAGAGATGCGAGGCTCAAGGACTTCAGAATCCCAACAAGTATGGGACTTCTTGGGCAAAGCCAATGACGCGCTGACGCCGCTGGGCTTTAGTCCCGTGCGTCCGGATGATCCGGAGCCGGAGCTGGACCATGCGTTGAAGGCGTTGAGCTTGGCTGGAACAAACTCAACAAGATGGGCGATGTCATCGTGGATCAGTTGGAGACTGAAGGGAAATCCCTTGCGCAGAATGTCGCTGAATACATGCTGACGTGCTACACAAGTCGGGATCCTCATTTCTCACTAGATCCGGTGCTTGAAGGTCCCATCGACAGAGAGGGATATGCCACCAAGGCCAGCGTGTCGGAGGTTGCCCATAAGGTTGCCTCGTTCTTCCGTAGGATTTAGGACTTCCTCCTTGTAGCTCCCACTTGTATCTTCTCTTCTTTTCCTCAATTTTGTAATCTCTTGTCTTCAGATGAATGAAATCCAAGAAATGTATGAATTTCATTTTTTGTCTTCAACCTTTGTCTCACTTGGCCCCCTGGTAGATGTACACAATTTGATTGCGAACATGTACCAAAAAGATGTAGCATTTTGTTGAAGACTTGAGTGCTTCGAACTTGTGGAACATAGGTCAGGAGTCGTCGACGGCAGGGCCCCCCTGAGGTTGTCAGAGCTTAGTAGCTCCGGCAGCGACCATTGTCAACACGTAGAGCGTCGACAATTGGCCCTCTAGGGTTGTCGGAGCTTAGTAGCTCCGGCAGCGACCACTGTCAACACGTAGAGCGTCGACAGAAGACCCCATTGGGGTGTCCTTCTACCATCTTTTCTTGACGTTGACGGCTGGCTCCCTGGATTTGTCAGAACTTAATAGCTCTGGCGACGCCTACTATCAATGTTTAAAACATCAACAGCGGGCCACCTTAGGGGATGTCGAAGCTTTGATGCTCCGGCATCATCCACCATTTCTTATCTATAACTCGTTTGCGGCTTACTATTCCCGAAAGAAATTTTTAGGTCGACCGCAATTCTATATACAATCAAGTGCATTTCCTTATTTTCACTAGGTCTGATCGTTTTCTGGACTCACCTTACTCAGGCCTGCCGGGGTGTAGGTAGAGTGGCGTACTTAGGGTGCAGGACCAGGCTAAGTCGATAGCACACTCTGGACCTAGATTGGCTTGGCGTTCAGGCGAGTAGGCCATTCAACAATGTTAAGACCTGAAAGAATTAACAAAGCAACTTGAATTATATATGAATTGTTCGAGCTAAAGTTTCTTGAGAATTGCACAACTTTGTTATAGACAAGAAAGAGAAAAATAAAAAAGAATGAGATTGTACAAAATGAATGCACGTGGAGTCTATTTTCACATAATGATGTCTTTCATTATAGGTCTAGAGTACAGGGGAAACAAGTACACTCTTAGGGTATGGAACCAGGCTAAGTGTGTTGCATTTCTTGCTTGACCCAAGGTAACTAGCTACACTTCTAGTTCTGAGACTGTGTCAAGTGTTGCTTGAACTTTGCGGACCTTCTGGGAAAGGTCCGGCTGTGCTCTCGGAGGAGCTACCCGACTCTGTACAATGACGCTATAACATACATCATATGTAATTATAGACTCACCTCCGTGATATTAATCGTAGAACTTACGGAGGTGCTCAATGTTCCAAGGATTAGGGAGCGGTGTCCCATCCTCGGTTGCCAAGCGAACGCATCCGGAACGGGATACCTTGATCACTCGAAAGGGTCCTTCCCAGCTGGGGGAAAGTTTGTTTAACCCTTCTTGAGTTTGTATTCTTCGTAGCACTAGATCGCCTTCCTCGAGCTGTCAGTTATGCACATGCCTTTGGTGATATCGCTGGAGCGTTTGGCGGTATCGTGCATTTCGAACAGCTGCTCGGCACCTTCCCTCTTCAACGAGGTCAAGGTCTTCACGCCAGAGCTGGTCCTGAGTGGCTTCGTCGAAGGTCCGGACCCGAAGCGACCCCAAGGTGATTTTCGGAGGAAGGACTGCTTCAACTCCGTACACTAGGAAGAAGGGTGTCTCTCCAGTTGACCGGTATGGAGTTGTCACGTTTGCCCACAAGGTGGGCGGAAGCTCTTCGATCCAGTTGGCTCCATGTTTTGTCAGACGCTCATATGTGTGTGTCTTGAGTCCTTTTAGGATTACTGTGTTTGCTCTCTCAGCGTGGCCATTGCTTGCCGGGTGAGCTATGGAAGCGTAGCAAACTTGAATGCCGAGGTCTTCGCAATATACTTGGAATGCAGAGCTTGTGAATTGGGTCCTGTTGTCGGTTATGATCTTGTTTGGGACTCCAAATCTGCATACTATGGACTGCAAGAAATTGATAGCTGATTGCTTGTTTATTGTCACAACTGGAGTTGCTTCCGACCACTTGGTGAACTTGTCGATGGCAACATACAGGAACTTGTAACCTCCTACGGCTCTTGGGAAAGGTCCCAATATATCCATACCCCACACGGCGAATGGCCATGTTGGAGGTATCATTTGTAGAGGTTGAGCTGGTGTGTTAATTTGCTTCACATGAAACTGGCATGCTTCACATTTCTTCACTAGCTCGGTTGCATCCTGGAGTGTTGTAGGCCAGTAAAAACCATGCCAGAAGGCTTTACCGACCAACGTGCGGGAAGACGCGTGGTTCCCACACTCGCCTCCATTGATTTCCGTGAGGAGCTTGTGACCTTCTTCCCTATTAATGCACTGCATTAGGACGCCGTTGGCACCACGCCGATAGAAATCCCCTTCTACCAGTGTGTATCTTTTAGCCAATCTGACTATCTGGTCAGCAGATACATTGTCTTCAGGAAGGGTGTTGTCTTTCAAGTAGCTCCGGATCTCTGAGATCCATGCATTGGAGCTAACTTGAGCTTCTGAGTCTTGCGTGCTGGGTTGCTCGGAGCTTCCTGTAGCACCTACGACCCTTGATGGACGCCATGGTAATAGGGCCATCGAGACTGCCAGCTTTGAGGTGCTGGTCTCGCCCCCTTCGCTCAGTTCGGCAGGCTGAGCTGTTGGTCTTGACAATCTCCGGACGAAGGTTCCGTCGGGAGCCGGAGCTCCGGTTGAAGCTTTCGTCGAGAGTTCGTCAGCTTCAGCGTTGTTGAGATGCTGGACATGGCAAAGATCTAGGACTTCGAAATCCTTCTGAAGCTTCCGGACTTCAAGTAGATATGCAGCTAGTTGAGGGTTGTTGCAGCAGCATTCACCTTTGACTTGTTTTATTATGAGCTGCGAATCACCCTTTACCAATAGCTGTTTGACACCATATGATAGTGCCACCTTGAGCCCATAGATTAATGCTTCATACTCCACCATGCTGTTGGTCACCTTGAAGTCAAGGTGAACCATGTATTTGACCTTCTCCCCAGTCAGAGCGAGGAGAAGGATTCCAGCTCCGGCCCCCTACTTCTGCACAGATCCGTCAAAGTAGAGAGTCCAGTGGGGCTCAGTGAAGACCGGAACCTTCGGTTCCGGCTTCTACTCACTGGGGCACCCAGGATTTGATGGAGAGGGGGTCCATTATGCCACAAAGTCTGCCAATGCTTGACTCTTGATCGCTTGTCTTGGGACGAATTCAAGATCAAACTCAGCCAATTCTGCTGCCCACTTTGCAATTTTCCCAGTAGAGTTGGGGTTATGCAAGATTGCACGCAGTGGATAAGAGGTTACCACTGAAATCTTGTGAGCTTGGAAGTAGTGATGAAGCTTCATAGAGGCAATTAGAACTGCATAGAGTAGCTTATGCACCTCTAAGTACCGAGTCTTGGCGTCATGAAGTACTTTACTAATGAAGTATATTGGGCACTAGACTGTCCGGATCCTCCCGGAGGGGCCTGAAGCTTCCTCCTCATCAACTCGGACCCTCCCGGAGGGGTCCAGAGCTTCTTGTTCAGCACAGTAACTCCTTCATTTGAAGGAGATTGATCCTCTGGCGTTTCACCTCAAGGATCCGGGTCTGAGAGCTGGGACCCAGACTCGCCTTCAGGTAGTTCCGGACCTTCCTGAAGGGGTCTAGATTCCTGAACTAGAGATGGTTCTGGTCTTTTTGCAAACAGGACCATGCTGACATCTTCGTCAGTTGCTGAAATGTAAAGCAGAAGTGGCTCACCAGGATCCGAAGCTACCAAAGTTGGTAGAGTGGTGAGGAGCTGCTTTAGCTCTTAGAAAGTCTTTTCTGCTTCTTCAGACCATTGGAATGGTCCGGACTTCTTCAATAATTTGAAGAAGGGTAGCGCCCGTTCTGTCAGTCTTGAGATTAACCGTCTGAGTGCTGCTAGACACCCAGTTAGCTTCTGGACGTCTTTGATGAGAGCTGGTGGCCGCATGTCTTCAATAGCTTTAATCTTCGCCAGATTCGCCTCTATTCCTTGGTGGTTCACCAAGAATCCAAGAAGCTTTCCGGAGCTAAACCCGAAGACACACTTGTCTGGGTTTAACTTGGTTCGTATGATTCGCAGCTTGTCGAAGATAGCTTGCAAGGTGTCAAGAAATGACTCCTTGTTCTTGATCTTGACGACGATGTCATCGACGTACACTTCCACTACATCTCTAATGAGCTCTCCAAACGTTTTGTACATAGCTCGCACAAACGTTGAAGCAGCGTTTTTGAGACTGAATGGCATGGCAGTGTAACAGTACAATCCATCTACTGTGATGAAGGCAGTATGCTCTTCATCTTCCTTAGACATTCTGATTTGATGATACCTAGAATATGCATCTAGGAAACACAGTAATTCACACCCAGAGGTGGAATCCACTATCTGATCTATTCTAGGTAGTGGGAATTGATCCTTTGGGCATGCCTTATTTAGTGTTGTGTAGTCGATACACATCCGAAGCTTCCCGCCGGCCTTAGGTACAACAACTGGGTTTGCCAGCCATTTTGGGTGGAAGACTTCTCGGATGAATCCAGCTTCGAGCAACTTCTTCACTTCTTGACGTATGAAGTTTTTTCACTCTACTGATTGCTTCTGAGGCTTCTGATGTATAGGCCGAGCGTCGGGATAAATCTTCAGATTGTGCTCAATCACTTCCCTAGGGATCCTAGGGATTTGCGATGGTTGCCAGGCAAACAAGTCGACATTAGCCCGGAGGAAAGTGATGAGCGCGAGTTCCTATTTGTCGTTCAGGCCTCCCATATACGAGTGGTCTGAGCAGCGTCGGAACCAATTTGGATGACTTTGACGGGAATGTTGGTGTCGCCGCTTGGTTGCACACGAGGTGCAGAGGTTGAGCCTTGATGACGAATGCTCGGGGGCTTCAGAGCTTGCTCCTTTCCAGATTCTTCTTCATGCGCTGTAGCAAGCGCGTGGAGTTCTTCCAGAGCAGTAACTCCGGCAGTGCGATCTCCACGGATCTAGAGAACGCCTGAGGTTGTTGGCATCTTCAACACCAAGTAGCCATAATGAGCTGCAGCCATGAATTTGTACAAAGATGGCCTGCCCAAGATGGCGTTGAATGGCAAGTTGATCCGTGCCACGTCGAAGACCAACTTCTTGGTCCTGTAATTCTCTAGAGTTTCCAAGGTCACCGGGAGAGTAATGGCACCGAGTGGAATTATGGCCCCCGGACCTACTCCAGAGAAAGGTCGCGAGGGGCGAAGATAGGCTTCGAAGATTATGTGGTTCAGCCCCGAACCTCCGTCCACCATTATGTGGTGGAGATGGACATTATTGATGGTCGAAGATACCATCAGTGAAAGTTGGCCAGCTCCGATCATGTTCCAAGGACAGTCAGAAGCATTGAAGGTGAAGGCAGTATCCATCCACTTCCGATGAGGCTTCGCCCTGGCGGTGGGAGCTACAAAGGCCATGTCCCGCCGCATTGTCTTGAGGACATGGCGGGAAGTTTTGTCCCACGAACCACCAAAGATGGTGTTCATGGTTTTCCAACGCTCGTTGTCGGAGACATCAGAGTCGTCGTCATCGGAGGTGTAAACAGCCTTCAAGACCTTTTTGGGGTCCTGGAAGCCTAACTCCTCTTCATACGGAGCTTCGTTGACTTTTTATTTTCCTTCCCTTTGACGGAAAGGAGCTTCTTCCCGACGCTTGTTATAGCGATCGGCGAGGTTCTGGACCTCTCGACAGCCTTCCAGATTGTGGTTGTTCGTCTTGTGTATGGGACACCACATCTTGGAGTTGCCTCCATCTTCAGACGACTGCGGAGGTCGTTTCTTGGAGCGTGGCCCCCGGCCACCCGGAGCTGCGGCAGCAGCGGCAGTAAGTGTGCCGGCTGACGGCTTCTTCTTGCCGTTGGACTTTTTCTTCTTCTCGCCACTCCTGGAGGTAGTGGCTTCACCCTTGGAGGATTTTTTGTTGGCCTCCAGAGGTGGTTGGGAGTGCATTTCACGGCCCTCCGCAGCTTTGGCGCACTTGTCTGCCAAGCTGAAGAGTTTCGTGATGCTGGTGACTTCCTTGATCGCCAGCTTCTCCAGCATTTTCTTATCTCGAACGCCCTGTCTGAATGCTACAATAACAGAAGCATTTGAGATAGAAGGAATGGTATTTTGTACCTGGGAGAACCTCTGGATGAAAGATCGCAAGGACTCTCCCCCTTTTTGCTTGATAGCAAAAAAATCTAGTTCCGTGCCTGGTCGGGTGTACGAGCTCCCGAAATTGGGGGTGAACTATTGGCACAGCTCCGCCCAACTGTTGTTGGAGTCAGGCGGTAGGCTCATGTACAAAGACCTGGCAGTCCCAGTCAAAGCCACAGCAAAATAATTGGCCATCACGACCTCATTGCCCCTAGCCGCTAGGATAGCAGTGGAGTAGATTTCAAGAAATTCGGCGGGATTGACAGTCCTGTCAAATTTCTTCGGCAAATGAGGCCCGAACTTCTGCGGCCACCTGACCATGCATAGGTGCATCGCCAAGGCAGAACAGCCTCCTCCTACTCCCTCAGGAGCAGGGCTGTCCCAAGCCTCTCGCCTCTCGCGAGCACGCTCGATGTGGACGCGGCCATCCTGTTGCCGATAACGATGATCAAGCTCCGCCCGGAGGTCATGAGTCGAAAGCCTCATTATCGTATGAGTACGTCGCGCCCCGAAAGGCAGCGACGTTGCCTGTTGAGATGCAGCACGCCTCCCATGCTGCGAAGCTTGAGGACCGAGTTTACCCGGCAAGGTCCGACACTGCGATGGGGCCCGCCTCGAGGGGGGAGGACCTTGATTGCTGATGCAATCGGCTGCTACTGCAACCAGATGATCCACATCAGCTCTCCACTGCTCCATTGCACCCTGGGGTGCTCTTGGAGGCGGTGGACGTTGGAGAAGAGCACGCGCAGCGTTAAGCGCGTGTTCATGGTTGTTGTTCGCTGATGCAGTGACCGACGCGGTCGCCCCATCTCGCTGTCCAGCTTGATTCACCAGAGCGGATGGTGGCGGTGGTGGCATAACTCCTGCTGGAGCCATAGTACCTGCTGGCTGCTGCATGTTGGAGGGATTGCCTCCAGCAGGTTGCACAGCATGGTTACCGTTGGATGATCCAGCAACAGAATTCACCATCTTCGAATCTCAAGCGATGTCCCCTACCTGGCGCACCAACTGTCGGAGTCTGGTTCCGGCAATTCTCTCGGTACTACGGTTAGTAGCCCGTGGAGTTTTGTAGTTCGGTTATGGCGCGCGAAGATTTAGAGAAAGATGGCGACTTGACACGAGGATTTACGTGGTTTGGGCCGCCTGAGCGTAATACCCTACTCCACGGGTGTGTGTTGTTGTTGTATTGAGCGTCTGAGCGCTTGTGTGTGAGAGACCAAAGTCTGGGCGTCTCGAGCACGTGTCGAAGAGTCTCCCCTATGTATCGCTCGGCCAGCCCTTTTATAGTACAAGGGCTGGCCGTTACATCATTAGCCTGGCCCGACATGCGGCCCTGGCAGTTACTGATGCTTAATACACAGTTAACATACTTAATTCTCCTTAACAGGGTGGTAACGCGCCTTGATAGCGGCGTTACTAGAATTAAGGGTCCTTCGATTGTGTGTGATTAAGATAGCATTAATGACACATAATCAGGTCTTGGAGTCTTTAATGTTCCTTGAAGGTCTGGGCCGTTGGAGGTCCACCAATCTGCCTGTTGAAGTTGAAGGTCCGGCGGTTGGACGCGTGGCAGCTCCGGAGCTTACCGTCTTGGATGAGTAGGTTCGGTGCTGTTGTACACGTGTCGGTACCAGAGCTTCCCTCTGTCGGGGGTTAGGTCCGGGGGTGCCACACAGGTATCTAGCCGGAGCATTCCCATGTAGGGATTGTAGCTCCAATTTTATGATACACGTGGTGGCACTGGGACTATCCATAGAAGGGAGGCAGATCTGGTTCCGTATGACACGTGGGGCCTTCGGTGGTCTTAAACTCAGATAGGTGGAGTTCTTTTGCACTCTTCGCAGTTCCAAGAGGTACCCGGTATGCAGGGTACCGACAACTGCATTAGTTCAAACTTGTCATCAATAATCATTAGAGCTTGTATTCGAGGATATTATGAATTGTGTAATAAAAGAACTTAATTAATCTTGTTTTGTGGTAATTTTCTGTATAGTCTTTTGTGAATGCACTCGTGTATGTGTGTTGAACGTCCTGGGCACACATATGCGTTCACTTGGTTCATTTTTGGAACTGAGTGTCACATTCCCTGAGGCGGTATCGATGTGTCCCATCATTCCATCAATGCGCGGGAAACCAACCGCTCCATCATCGACTCCACATAGACCTTATTTAAGACGTGCCATAACCCGTCAGTTCTCCACAAGCACATCGCTCATTTTGATTTCGTTTCTTCTTCTTCGTCTTCTCGGCGCCGACGACCCACCACCACCATGGCCAACCTTCCGCCGCCAAGCCCGCCGATGGAGCCACTTTGAAGAAAATGTTCTACAGCTCCCCCAAGAGGTTCAACACTGAGCAACACCTGCTTATGGCGCAAGAGGCGTACAACAATATGTCTCGTGCCATGAGTTCCTTGGGTCTGGGTACCCTTCCACAGTTTACTGTAATGGGTACCATAGGCCACTATCTCTTCACCCTCACGGGGATGGCCGATCATCTCGACATTATGTTTGAGACGATGACCCAGGTGCTCTCTGCCAAGGGCCGCAGAAACCTGGTGGAGGCGATGGAGAGCAACCTCGGTCTCGGGGTTGCACCGCCAGCGCAGCCGAAGCAGCCGGCCCATGCTCCTGTTGCCTGAATATTTTGTTAATGAAAGAAATCTATCTTTGTTCATCTATGTGATTGAATATTATCTTGTGTGTTCAACAAATGTGTGAATGAATATTACAAAACGTTGGCCACTGTGTGAATGAATGAATGTGTGGTGTGTTCATCGTGTTCCTCAGGAATCATAAGGAAGGATTGATTGTTTCCTGGACAAGTGAATTATTTTGTTATCAAGTGAATGTGCTCTAAGTTCATTGATTTGTGATATCAACAGTGAATAGATGCAAAATGGAGGAAATCACAAAGCTAAAGAAGACATGGGTAATAGGATACACACTTTACGTAAGAGCCCATCTCCCTTTTAGTAGAGGAGAGGAAGACATTGAGCATAGGCGACATGCTTCGGTGTTAAGCACGTCTCCATTTTGCGTCCCTGCACAGACCTTATATAAGGCGTCATCTGTCTCTCTTATTCTCTTCGTTCGTCTTCTCTGCGCGGAGAACCCACCATGGCCAATGTTCTGGCGCCAAGCCCCGTCGAGGGAGCCACCCTGCAAGAAATAGTGTTGCCGCTCCCCCGAGAGGCTCAACAAAGAGCTGCTTGAGATGCTGTTCGACAAGCTGTTCGATCGGTTCCAGAGGCTGCTTGAGACGATGGCCGAGGTGCTCGGTGCCAAGGGTCGCAGTATCCTTGTGGCGGTGATAGTGAGGAACCTCGGTCATGAGGTTGCACCGCCGGATCCGGACCAGCCAGAGCAACCGGCGGAGCAGCCGGAGCAGCCAGAGCAGCCGGGGGAGGAGGAGGGGAAGGAGGAGTAGGATTTAGGTTTTCTTTTGTTGTTTTTTAGTTGATGTTGTTTTTTTCTTGTGTCTTGTACTTTTAATTGTGTTTTGTAATATATTTGTTAATGAATGAATGTGTTATCTGTGTTCACCTGTGTGATGAATATTTTGTGTGTTCAACTGTGAATGAATGAATTAATCGTTCAGTGATGAGTTCATGTCTGTCTGTAAGCGAAGACAAAGAAGATGTGCTTTCTGTAAAGTATGTCTCATTTCTTTTGCTAATAGAAGAGGCACTTTCTTAGAAGCACGTCTCCCATTCGTCAAAGAGAAGACATGTCTCGGATACCTACTTAACTGAGACGTGTTGTATTGTAATGCATCTCCTTGAGTGTTCAGCCGAGCCATGTCAAGTCCTCGTTGAAGCGAGCTCGTCTCGCTGAACCTTATCAGAGACATTCGCCTTTGAGCACGTTGCCTATCTGATACTCTGGAATCTTAGGAAGTTCACAAAGTTGCGTTTCCAGCTTGCCAGATATGATGCTCTTCTCTAAATATCTGTCCATTCGGAAGCAGCCAGATTTCCCAAGTAGCAATGGAAAGACCTCCATGAATCCCTTTAATGGCCAGTGCTGCCATGCCTCCTTAATTGTGTTAAAGAAGTGTAACTCGTGGTTCTAGTGGATACCTAGCAAGCTCCAACAATCCTCACTGAAAGGGTATTGAAAGAATAAGTGATAGGCATATTCCTCACTACCTTGATCACACTAGACACATGAGTAGTCGTTGTCTTGAATGTGCAGTTTTTTCTCTTGAGTATATTCCTAGAGTTCAGACGATATTTGAAAAGGAACAAAGTAAATACTTTGAGTTTCTTGGTGACTTTGGATTTCCATATCCAATTAAAGGGTTGGGGCGGGATATTGTGTTGGAATTGAATGGAGTAGCAATGCTAGGAGGAAAAGGTCCTTATACTATCCTTTTGTACCCATATGTCTTGTGCAAGGTCCTCTTAGGTCAATTGTGGTAGCAAGGATTGCAACGAGAGTAGTTCCCGTGCAGCTTCCATGGATAGTGGTGTGTGGAAATTATTCTCAATGGTTTCATGCCTCATGAATGGTGCTATAGTGGTATTGGGGTTCTTGGTGAACGAAAACAACCTAGGGAACTCAAGTCTAGGATTTATGTTCTGCCAAGTATCCATCCAGAGTAGAATAGTGTATCCTTTAGCTATTTTAACCATTGTATGCTTCTTAAAGGAATCCCATAGGTTTAGAACATCTTTCCATCAAAAGGATCCTCTGGTCTTGCACCATGGGGCGGCATTCCTTCCTCTAAAGTCGGTTCCATATTAATCGTGCCCAAGGAAGATCCATCGTATTTATAGATGGCCAAATGGGCTGGGCCAAACGGGCCGGCCCGAAGCACGATAAAAAAAGCACGTCACAAGCACGACCCGACACGAAAAAATTGGGCCCGAGCCGGCCCGAAGCTCGACACGGGCCGTGCTCGGGCTTGACCTCAAGACCTTCTGGCTAGCCCAACATGGCCCAGTTAAGGGCGCCCCGGCCGGCCTGTCAATGTGGACCGATGAGCCCGATTGACCCAACCCGGCCCGAGCACGGCCCGTTTAGCCCACTGAGCATATAAAAGTAGTAACCTGAAATTCCAAACCCTACAACACCTCCCACTCCTCCTGTTCGGTCGCCGCCCCCGCACCCAGCACCCCGTTCGACACTTCGAGCGCCACCTCTCGAATCCTACCCGTCCCTGGCCCTTCTCTCTCCTCCCCGGCCATCGAGTCCCCGGCTCCCTCCCGGTCGCCCCCTAAACGGCCGCCGGTGTCGGACCCCGCTCGGTCGCCCTCGGCTCCCTCGCCTCGTATTGAGTCGCCGGCCTCCGCGCGCCTTATGCGATGCCCAACATGATTCTTCCCTGAATCTACGAGGATGCGAGGCGAGCCCGACAAGCGATGACTCCTAGACTCCCGTCCAGAGGAGGCAGGGCGAGGACCCCGGTAGATCTACGACGATTTGATAAAAATGTTGGCGAAGAAGCTGCGGAGGAGGCGATGAGGCGCGAGGAGGTGACCACGGCTCGACCGAGATTCGGGCCAGCATGCTCGGCCCGCGAACGGGCCTGACACGGCCCGACACAGGAAAATGGGATCCGTGCCATGCTTGGGCTTGGCTTCTGTCCTGTCATGCCGGCCCGGCCCAACACGGCAATTTTGCGGGCCGTGTCGGGCCTAATGTTTTCAGGCACGAGCCCGGCCAGGCTCGGGCTGGGCTGGCTCGGCACGCCCCATTGGCCATCTATAATTTTATTGTAGGCTTTGAAAAGAAAATTTTGCATTAGTGAATTGTTCATTATGTGAAGACATTTCAGTCCAAGACCCCCTCTATCCTTTGGCTTAGTAATCAAAACAGTAAATGTTGCTTATTGTCAGTTTTTGCTGTTCCTGCTCTGATCAGTATCTGTCTCTTGTCATGAAAGAAATGATGAATGACAGCAAAAAAAGAACAGAAATGCCTGGCCTGATGCCTCATTGCCCAAAGACATACCAACTAGGATAAATGCATTTTATGGTCCATGGGGACAACGTAAAACTATTACACATATACAATCCATAATGCCCGTTCTTCCAACAAGGATGCCTGCTCGATAGTGGATCGATGCGCGCTCTGCAAAATAGGACGCCCACCAGCCTCTTCAATCCTCACCCAGATCTCGGCCACCTCCGCTGCCCCTTCGTTCATTGCCCAGATCACGTCCTGTTTAATTGCCATTCCAACGTCGCCCATGCGTCCAATTTGTCGATCATCGCGACAACTTCTACAACCTAGACCTGTTACTAGTTCGAATGTCAGGGGCTAACTGCAAAACGTAAAAATACTACGTGCCACCTATCGAGAGTGAAGCATCCGCCACGTAGACATGCCACCTGTTCTATGGATTGGCGGACTGCTGCTAAACTACATAATTAGTTTAGGGGCTCTTAATGCGTTTTAAAAATTTATGGATCTATTTGACACACCCTCAGAAGTTCGTGTACTGCCAGTACATTTTACTCTTGCAAAAAATTATGTAAATGAAGAAGAATGTTGGGAGGAGCTATACACTTACTTTAGCTTCCTAAGACTCGCCTTTTGCACTTCCAACAATTTTTAGTATTGGTGGCTATCGAAGTGTGCGATCGACACTTCCCTCGGTATTACTAGATCGTAGCCTGCGGATGTTCTCGATTGGTTGGGGCATGTGAGATTACAAACAAGATGATGACATGATGATTTTACATGGTTCGAGCCGCCTGAGCGTAACATCCTACTCCACGGGTTGTGTTGTTGTATGTATGAGTGTATGGCGCTTTGTATTGTGTGAGCTTGGTTGTCATGTATCGTGCTGCGCAACCCTTTTATAGTCTAAGGATTGACCGTTTATCAGTCTGGCCCGACATGTGGCCCAGGTGGTAGTTAATTGCCTAATACATGATATGTGAATATTAAGCATAATTAACAACGTGATAACATGACTTAATGGCGGCGTTACCGTTGTTATGAGTCCTGTGATCGTGTGTCATTAATATAGCATTAATGACACGCAATTAGGTCTTGTAACTGTAGGTTTAACTGTCCCTTGAATGTCCACGTCCTTGGATATCCGTCAGTCTCTTCGTTGCCGTCTTAGGTCAGGAGGCTTGACACGTGGCGGCTCCGGAGCTTCCCATCGTGGGGAGGCAAGTCCGGAGCAACTATACACGTGGTAGCACCGGAGCTTCCCTCTACTGTGGGTTAGGTCCGGGGTCATTAGACACATGGCAAGGTCGGAGCTTCCCTATAGAGGGAGTTAGCTCCGGCCTCACATTACACGTGGCAATGCTGGAGCTACCCAAACAAGGGAGGCGGGTCTAGTGCTGTATAGCACGTGTAGCCTTTGGCGGTCCTCAAATCGGACGGGTGGAACTCCTCGGTGTTTCTTGCGGTATCATGGGGTACCCGGTATGCAGGGTACCGATAGTGGCCAGATGGGCCAGGCCAAACAGGCCTGCCCGAAAGCCTGACAAAAAAGCACGACACAGACCCGACACGGCACGAAATAAATGGGCCTGGGCTAGCCCTAAGCCCGCCTCAGGCTGTTCTTGGGCTTGGTCTCAGGCCCTCATGCCAGCCTGACATGACTCGTTTTTGGGAGGCCCGTAAGGCACGATGAAGCGACCCGGTTGGCCCGCCAGCATGGGCCCGACATGGGCAGGCCCGATTGGCCCGCCAACACTCATATACCCATCAGCATATAAAATAGCCTAAAACCCTAAGTCCCTAATCCGGTCTCAGCCGGCAGCCCCTGATCCCATCTCCGTCGCGCCGAGTCCCCTGATCCCCACACTGGCACACCCGAGGCCTAAGCAGCCGAGCTCCGATCTTCGTCCCTGTCTGCGCATTCCGATCACCTCAAATACTCCTTCAACCTTTGGCCTCCTGCTCCCATGGCTGCGCAGACAGAGCTCACTGGCCAACGCAGATCCAACGCCCTTGTCGCCATCTCTCGTTCTCTCTGATGCAAATCCGACGCCAAACCTTCCTTCATCGCCCTGCGTCGGTCTTTGGTCGCGCCGCTGCCTAGGTTGGATGTCCCCTCCGTCGCGTTCGGGATTGGAGGGCACCGAGCCGGCGGCCGTGTTGCGTCTTCGGATCTTCTCCCCATGCGCGCCTTCGTCTTGCTGCTAGCGCACGTCGATGGGCTTTGGGCCGGCCCGACATGTCCGGCCCGTGAAAATTGCTTCATGTCATGCCTGGGCTTAGGGTCCGACCCGTCGTGCCGGCAAGGCCCGATTTTTTGTGGGCCGTGCTGGGCCAGGTCTTTACACGCCCGAGCTCGACCGGTCTCATGTCCGGCCGGCACGGCCCGGCCCGTTGGCCAGCTATAGTTTTGAGACCAGCTGTTGCTACAGATGTAGGTGAAAAGTGAATAGGTAGATGGGTGACCAATAGCTTCCCGTTGACACTAGAGAACGATCGAGCTTCCACTAAGTGATATAATAACCGCCTGTGATGAAAGAATAACACAGGGCGGATTTTAAAAAACAACCGTCTGGGTAAATACTCGATCTTCTCAGACGGTTATTACTTAAGAACTGCCTGCAATAAAATAACATCGGAGACGGATTTTAAGAAACAACCGTCTGGGTAAATACATGATCTTCTCAGGTGGTTATAAATTAAGAACCGCATGTAATGTAATGAACTTCATAGGCGGTTCTTAATTAACAACGATCTGAGAAGATCATGTATTTTCACCGACGGTCATTGTGTAAGAGCCGTATGTAGTTGTTCAATTATCACAAGCAGTTTTCATTGAAGAACCGCCTAGGAAAAGTCATTGTTTCCACTTATTTTGTGTCCCCGGAAACGCCAGAGTGCCCTAGATCGTGAGCGTCCATTGCAGGGATAAACAAACGCAATGACATTGCAATTAAGTGATTTAATTGGAATACAAGGATAAACCAACGCAAATGACATTGCAATTCAGAGGTAATTCACAACTCGATGAATTCCATAGATCATACATTGCGTGCCCTCTAAACTAAATTGGAATTTAAACTGTATGAAGCTCGACAATTCAGAGGTAATTCACAACTCGATGAAGCTCCCATCGATCAATCTAAATTGTACTGTCCTACTTGCTCCCGAACACGTCTCTTATATTCCGCTGGATCCTGAAAATATTGACATTATTTAAATTAACAAATGTCGAAGGAGGAATGAATAACATACATTGGTCACTAAGTCAAAGTGTCATCTAACCTTGATAAGTAGATTATAGCAATCATTTTCAACATCGGGCACATTTGGCTGATGCAGCAAACGCTGAACTTCAAGTAGTATAGTTTTGATTGTAAAACCACTGCACCACCCCTACGAAATATAATTTAAGCAATATAAGAAACCAGTTCAAATAAGTTTGACAACAATTAAGTATTAATTACATGAGCAAAATAGGTCTATCTTACAGTCTCTTGATCAAGAATCCCGATGCAGAGTGCTTCCGAATGATGGACATTTGGGTGGAAGGACCCACTTGAAAAGGCGCATCTTGGAGGCACCAAGGGATAGTCCTTAGAGAAGGAGATTGTCAGGGGGTAGTAACCATCTTCCCATTCAGTCTGCAAAAGAAATTTATTAATAGGAGGATGATGGTTAAACTCATATTGTGCTTGTTCTTCATGACTTACCCCTTCTTTACCGGGGACGATGCACTACCACTTCAATAAATCTCCCGATTCAGGCTTCGCAGAGAAACCCTACACAGAGAAATTGAAAATACCAAAACCAAACAAGACGGAAGAACAAACTACAGTTAAGTTCATCAGTCCATTACAGATACATATGTATATACAACCATGCGATCGGTGTGCCATATGTACATACATGGGGATGGTTCTTGCGCCACGCCAAGCGCTCCTCCTTCAATCGGCTACACGCCCGAGACATCAATATCTAAAAGACCAAACTTCCAAATTATTGAGTCCAAACGCATATGTACACAAATGCAAAAGGACACAATCCATATACCAACACACAAAACTGGCAGCTAATGAAAATATACAAAGAAAAAGGTAGCATGCAATGCATAGTAAGGAAACTATGAGAATTTACTTAGGTACCTCGTGGCGTGATGTGGGACTGGGCAGAGGCGTGGCTCCGCGGGGTCTTTATATAGGCGTCAGTTTTTCATATGCGGTTTTTAAAATTTTCACAGGCGGTTGGTACTTAATAACCGCATGAGAAGATGTTTATCTCAGGCGGGTTTTACTTACCAACCGCCTCTAATGCTGCTAAGCTCCTGTCAAGCTAATCCCTGCACAGCAAGCTATTGTAGATGCAAGTAACACCCGTGGCTCATCATTTGAATTGTTGAAATCATCAATTTGAAGTTTGACGATCCTTGGAACGATTTTCCCATCCGATGCAAAAGGACACAATCCATATACCAAAACACTATGTCACAATCCATATACCAACACACTATGGGAATATACCAACATGCAAAAGGACACAATCCATATACTAACACACTATGACACAATCCATATACCAACACACTATGAGAATATACCAACATGCAAAAGGACACAATCCATATACCAACACAACATGCAAAAGGAAACTATGAGAATTTATACCTTGTGGCGTGATGTGAGACTGGGCAGATCAGGCGTGCCTCCACGGGTCTGGGCGGCGGTGCGGCAGTGTGGGCTCTGGGCGGCGGCGCGACAGTGCAGGCTGGGCGGCAGCACGACAGAGCAGGCGCGGCGGTGGGAAATTTCGGCAGCCTTGCGGCAGTGGAAAATTCTCCAAGGTTACGTTTCGACTGTGGCGAGGGGTCTTTATATAGGCGTCAGTTTTTCACAGGCGGTTTTTAAATTTTTCACAGGCGGTTGGTAATAAATAACCGCCTGAGAAAAACATTATCTCGGGCGGTTATTCCTTACAAACCACCTGTGATAATGCCCGAGGCGGTTATTTAGATTCCAATCAAGAATATTAATTTATAACAAAGTAAATATCTTCACAGGCGGTTGAAAGTGCATCTAGGACTCCCTTGTGGGTTTTGGATGATTTATGACAAGCAATTGGGATCCTAACCTCTTTGTTGAGATGAGTGCAGGATTTTAATAGGAAAATGAGCAAAGTGCCAAAAAGAAGGAAGAATGAGGAGCAAAGTGGAAATGAGCTCAAGGAAGAAAAATAGTAGATAATTGTGTATGGAGTGTGTTAAGAAAACACATCCCAAGAGCTCAATCACAATTAAACACACACATTGCACAAAGTTACACAGGACCAGACTAGTCCGACTGACACCAGACTAGTCCGATATCCTTTCTGCACGAAATCGGACAAGTTCGATATCCATCAGACTAGTCCGATATCCTTTCTAACTAGAATCGGACTAGTCCTCCATAGTGCGGACTAGTCCTCAAAACACTTTACAAGTCACACAAAATCGGACAAGTCCAATCACAACCGGACTAGTCCGATATTCTTTCTGATCCAAATCGAACAAGTTCCATGTTTGCACGGACTAGTCCGGAATACCCTCTGATCTAAATCGGACAAGTCCTCCAAGTGTGGACTTGTCATCCTATACACTTAGGGTTTCACATGTCCGGACAAGTCCGATGACTATCAGACTTGTCCAAAGATTTCCAGTAGCGAAATTGGACAAGTCCGTTCCTAGCCGGACTAGTCCGATATTTCGGAAAACTTAGGGTTTGCTACACACAGCACACCGGACTAGTCTTGTGACCACCACGGACTAGTCCGATCTTTCTGTACCCTAACGGTCACTTTTAGAAACCCATATAAATAGAGTTGTAAGGCCATATTTTACACTCTCTCGAACCCTAGCGCCGTCACACCTCCCAAGAGCCTCAAAAACCACATCTCTCCACGAAATTAAGTGCAACAAAGATCAATCCTTTGAGGATTCACTCTAGTTCATTGGAGAGACACATTCAACACCACATTGAGCTCTTGGTTTGATTCTCTAACACACTCCTGCATTTTAATTGTAACCTTTTGAGTGTGTTCTTGGTGGTATTTTGTGTTGTAATCCAAGGGAGCTCTCAACGTGTGAGAAAGCCCCTTGAATTCGGTTATTCACCCCTTTGAGATAAGTGGAAGAGGATTGGCCTTCGTGGCGATCCGACGAGGGTAGGGTTGGAGAAGACCCGGTCCTTTTGTGGGCTCCTCAACGTGGATGTAGGTTGCCTTTGTGGGAACCAAACCACGGGATAAATCTCTTGTGTTCTCTGTTGTGTTCATTGTTCTTACTTCATATCAATCTAGGGTTACAAACTGTCTTGATTACTTTACGTTGAAATATCAAGTATAAGTTTGATTTGTGATATAACCTGATTCATAAACTTGTGACACTTTGTTTAATCGTATACTTCCGCTACATATATTGAAGAACAAAGTTAATCGATCAAACCTAATCAATCTAGTCCGTATACACCGGACTAGTCCGCACTTTACCGGACTAGTTCGATTTCTCTGTTTGTGAACTAGTTGTTAAGTGTTGCAGGATCCGACAATTTTCAAAAAGGCCTATTCACCCCCCTCTAGGCCACATTCAATTGGTATTAGAGCAGGTTCTTCAAGAAAGAGACTAATCGCTCGAAGGAGATCATGTCGGACATGAAGGACACCCACAAGATCAACAACCAAGAGAAGGTTGACGATGAAAAGAACCTCAAGGTGGAAAAGCTCCTCGAAGCCATTCAAGACTTCGAGGACGACGATGAGGAGACGCTGGAGCTTAAGGCGCCCCTAAGAAAGAATACACTTTCCAAAGGGAAAGTAAAAGTGGAAGAGAAGAAGAAGGGGAGTAGTCACACCGACTACTCCCAATATCCTTTTAACAATGATCGTCTCAATTCCAATAGCAATCATTATTTATCTATCCCACTTGGAAAAGCCCCACACTTCGATGGAAGTGATTACTCAATGTGGAGGCAAAATATGAAAATGCATCTAATTTCCCTCAATCCAAGTTTGTGGAATATTGTGTGCACAGGGATAGATATTCCGGACGACGACGAAGAGCTCACCCCT
The DNA here is from genome assembly GCA_036927565.1 of Tuctoria greenei. NCBI lineage: Eukaryota > Viridiplantae > Streptophyta > Magnoliopsida > Poales > Poaceae > Tuctoria > Tuctoria greenei. Next base: position 122,093,151 of record JAYESD010000005.1, read on the forward strand.
AGCCAAGAGCAGGCAATTCACTGAAATGCTCAAGCTGCGGCCGTAATTACCTCTTCACTTAGTCACGACGAGTTCACCAAGGTGGATGGACTCGAAATTGCAAAGGAGATATGGGACACACTACAAACTGCGCATGAAGGTGACCGACATGTGCGTGAAGCAAAAATCGAGATGATTGAAGGCGATTTAGGAAGATTCGCAACTGAAGAGGACGAGTCACCTCAAGAAATGTACAATCGATTAAAGACACTCGTCAACAAGTTCAGATCATACAGAAGCAAGAAGTGGAATGACCAAGAAGTGGTAAAGCTCATCCTTAGAGCTTTTATGCCTTGCAACGTCACAATATGCTCCATGATGGGAGAAAGCCCCGAATACAAAAGGTTGACTCCGGATGAACTCCTTGGGAAGATCATCAACTTCAAGATGATGGAAAAACAAGCAAAACATGTCAAGGAGATTGCCGAACTCACTTCGGCAAAGAAGAAAGGGGTTGCTTTGAAGTCCACTCTCAAGGCCCTATCCAAAGAAGCTAGAGAAGCACAACTAGAGGAAGATAGTGACGACGAAAGCAGTGAATTGGATGAAGAAGACATGATATTGTTCATGAAGAAATTCAAGAGAATAATGAAAAAGAGACAAGGTACAAAGTCAAGCGAAGGAAAGTACAAGGAAAGAATGAAGCCAAAGTTGAGGCGGGCATGCTATAATTGTGGTGAATACAACCACTTTATAGTTGACAGCCCATATGAGGAGAACAAGAAGAAGACCAAAGAAGCCAAGCCTCAACCCAAGAAATTCTTCAAGAAGAAGAAACAAGCCGAACAAGCGCACATCAGAAAGGAATGGGACTTAAATGACGAGTCCTCATCGTCCGAAGAAGAAGAGATGGCTAGCATAGCCATCGAGAAGACATCCAAGAAGTCTACCCTTTTCCCCACACTTGGCGCATGGAAGGGATATGGCACTTGCCTTATGGCAAAGGAAGGTAAACGCAAGGTAACCATTAAACCCTCTTCTGTGCATTCCTATTCTAGCGATGATGAACTCAATAGTGATAATGAGGACATGCTTATTGTACTAGATAGGAAAACTGCTACTAAAATGAAAATTTTGCTTGATCAACTTGTTGAGAAGGAGAGATTAATACATCATCAAGAGGACATGATCATCTCCCAAAAGGAGGAATATGTCAAACTTGACAAACATCTAGAACTTGAAAAGGAACGAAGCAAATCACTAGAGGTTGAGTTAGCTTCGAGCAAGGAAACTTGCTTGGAGCTAACTGACTCAAATGCCACCATCAAGGACCAACTTGCTGACATGATCAAGGTCAACAAGATCCTTGAAGTGCAGGTTGAGTCACTCAAGCTAAGTGAACCTTTCTCCTCTTCGAGTTCACCTTCTCAACTAACTAAAACTGATTTTGCTCATGCTTGCACATGTAAGAAATGTGACACCTGTTTGAAGGATAAGCCAACTTCTACAAAGGAAAAACATCCCGCCCAAAGTGGCATATTTGACAAGGAGAAGATCAAATATGCACGTAGTGCATACTTGGTCAAAAGACCTCCAAATGTCAAATATGGCATTGGTTATTCCTATCATGAAAAGCAATGTGCTAGAGGCCATAAGAATAACAAGGAGAGGATTACCTTTGTAAAAGGAAGGCCCTCTCAAATTGGAAAGTCACAGAATAATACTGCAACTACACATGAACACCGGACTAGTCCGGTCGGTGTCCGGACAAGTCCGGTCCTCCGGACAAGTCCAGCCCCTCAGACTAGTCCTGTATACAAACAACAACAGCTATTGTTTAAAACTTTTGATGCCTCCTATGTGTTAATGAGAAATAACTTTGGCAAGGTTTATGCTCATTATGTTGGGCCACGCCATGGAAATACCAAGTCTTATGTGTGGGTGCCCAAATGCATTGTAACTAACCTCCAAGGACCCAAGCAAGCTTGGGTACCTAAAACCAAGGCATGATTTGTTTTTTGTAGGCCTATTCCTCTGGTGGATCTAAATGGGTGCTAGACAGTGGATGCACCAATCATATGACCGGGGAAAGAAGAATGTTCGTGCAATATGAAGAGAATGAGGACCCAAACGAGGGCAACTACTTTGGAGATAATAGTCAAGGAAGGGTGCTCGGTACCGGTAAAATTGCAATATCCTCCAGACACACACTTTCTCATGTTTTACATGTTGAATCTCTAGATTATAACCTACTGTCCATATCTCAATTATGCGACAAAGGTCATAATCGCTTGTTCACTAACGAGGGGGGTGTGACCGTTTCTAGGAGGAGTGATGGTTCTGTTGCATTCAAGGGTATGTTAAAGGGAAAGCTCTATCTTGTTGACTTCAACAATGATAAAGCTGAACTTGACACATGCTTGATTACAAAGACCAACATGGGTTGGCTGTGGCATAGACGGCTAGCGCATGTTGGTATGAGGAACCTTCAAAAAATCCTCAAAGGCGATCACATCCGAGGTTTGAAGGATGTTGTATTTGAGAAAGATAGGCCCTGTAGCGCATGTCAAGCCGGGAAGCAAGTTGGAGCACCTCACCCCGCCAAAAACATCATGACTACAACGAGACCACTCGAGCTTCTACACATGGACTTGTTTGGTCCAATAGCCTACATAAGCATCGGTGGTAACAAATATGGTTTAGTTGTCGTTGATGATTTTTATCGCTTCACTTGGGTTTTCTTTTTGCATGATAAGTCAGAGACACAAGGAACACTCAAGAAGTTCTTCAAGCGAGCTCAAAACGAATTCTCATTGACAATCAAGAATATTTGAAGCGACAATGGCACGGAGTTCAAGAACACACAAGTGGAGGAGTACCTTGATGAAGAAGGCATAAAGCACGAATTTTCAGTGCCATACTCCGCACAACAAAACGGAGTTGCCGAAAGAAAGAATCGAACACTCATAGAAATGGCAAGAACAATGCTCGATGAGTAGAAGACATCGGATCGATTTTGGGCGGAAGCAATTAACACCGCTTGCCACGCCGTAAATCGACTCTATCTTCATCGACTACTCAAGAAGACATCATATGAGCTACTCACCGGTAACAAACCAAATATTTCATATTTTCGTGTTTTCGGTTCTCCATGTTATATCTTGAACAAGAAGCCTAGGACTTCAAAGTTCGCTTTGAAGTCCGATGAAGGTTTCTTGCTTGGTTATGATTCGAACACTAACGCCTATCGTGTTTTCAACAAGACCTCCAGACTTGTTGAAGTAGCACGTGACGTAGTGTTCGATGAGACTAATGGCTCCCAAAAGGAGCAAGTTGATCCATGTGAACTAGGTAAAGAAGAAGCTCCTTGTCAAGCATTGAAAAGAATGGCTCTAGGTCAGGTTCGACCACAAGAGCCACCTCCACACGTACATGAGGAAGATGAACCATAAGAGGAGATCAACGATCAAGGGGGAGCTTCAACACAAGATCAACCACAAGGATATGAAGATAATCAACAAGTCAACGAAGGCAATGACTTAGGGGGAGAAGCAGATGATCATGAAGATACAACTCCTCAAGTGCCACACCCAAGAGTACACCAATGCGTCCAAAGGGATCACCCAATTGACAACATCATCGGTGACATCCAAAAGGGAGTAACCACTAGATCTCGCATAGCTAACTTTTGTGAACACTATTCATTTGTATCCTTTTTGGAACCACGTAGGGTTGAAGATGCATTGAAAGATCTGGACTGGGTGGTGGCAATGCAAGAAGAATTGAACAACTTCAAGCGGAACAAAGTGTGGGAACTTGTGGCAAGACCCAATGCAAACATCGTCGGCACCAAATGGGTCTTCCGCAACAAACAAGATGAACACGGGGTGGTGACAAGGAACAAGGCACGACTTGTGGCCAAAGGGTATTCACAAGTCGAAGGTTTGGATTTTGATGAGACTTTTGCTCCAGTAGCTAGGCTTGAATCTATTAGAATATTACTTGCATATGCTACTCACCATGATTTCAAGCTGTATCAAATGGATGTGAAAAGCGCCTTCCTCAACGGACCAATCAAGGAAGAGGTGTACGTGGAGCAACCACCCGGGTTTGAAGACGAAGAGTTCCCCGACCATGTGTTTAAATTGCGTAAGGCTCTCTATGGCCTCAAACAAGCTCCTAGAGCTTGGTATGAGTGTCTTAGAGATTTCTTAATTGAAAATGGCTTTAAGATTGGCAAAGTAGATCATACACTGTTTACAAAGAATTTTGATGATGATCTTTTTATTTGTCAAATTTATGTTGACGATATAATCTTTGGGTCAACTAACCAATCTTTTTGTGAAGAATTTAGTAAAATCATTACAGACAGGTTTGAAATGTCAATGATGGGAGAGTTAAAGTACTTCTTGGGATTCCAAGTACGGCAACAGAAGGAAGGGATGTTTCTAAGCCAAACCAAGTACATGCAGGACATACTCAAGAAGTTTGGCATGGACAAGGCGAAGCCCATAAAAACCCCCATGGCAACGAATGGCCACCTAGACCTCAATGAAGATGGACCTAGCGTTGACCAAAATGTATATCGCTCCATGATTGGATCTCTAATCTATTTATGTGCATCTAGGCTAGATATTATGTTGAGTGTATGTTTGTGTGCAAGATTTCAAGCCAATCCTAAGGAATGTCACTTGACAGCCGTGAAAAGGATCTTGAGATATTTAGTTCATACACCCAACCTTGGCCTTTGGTACCCAAAAGGCTCAAAATTCAATCTCATTGGTTACTCCGATGCAGATTATGCCGGGTGCAAAGTAGATAGAAAAAGCACTTCCGGTACATGCCAATTCCTAGGGAGATCCTTAGTTTCTTGGTCCTCCAAGAAAAAAATTCCATTGCCTTATTCATAGCCGAAGCAGAGTATGTTGCAGCCGGGAGTTGTTGTGCTCAACTCCTTTGGATGCGACAAACTCTAAGGGACTATGGTTACAATATGAACCATATTCCACTCCTTTGTGACAATGAGAGTGCCATTAAAATTGCCCACAACCCAATTGAGCACTCCAGAACTAAACACATAGACATAAGACACCACTTTTTGAGAGATCATGCCATGAAAGGAGACATAGCCATTTCACATGTCAACACTCAAAAGCAATTGCCCGACATATTCACCAAGCCACTTGATGAAAAACGTTTTTGTGAACTCCGAAATGAACTAAATATCCTTGATGCTCGGAGTGTGTCTTGAAATGTTGTATACCTGTATGAATTCTTCAAATATGTTGATTGGATTGTGAAAATCATCTCTCTCATTTTTCTCCAAAAAACTATGTCAATTACTAGATCTTGGTGAATTATGATCATTGCTTGATTGTTGTATGCTTACTGATCATATTCATCGAGATTATTTGATGTGTTTTGCCTCTCTTTTCTCTAAATATGTACCTTCAGATATATATGAATGGGCTAAAAATTCTTGCCTGGTGACCACAGACTAGTCCGTGGTTGCCCGGACTAGTCCGCCCATGCAGACTAATCCGTAGAGTGCCGGTTAAGCCGGACTAGTTCGGTAGACAATGGACTAGTCCGATATAGCCCCTGGAAAAGTTCGGACTAGTCCGGTCATCTCCGGACTTGTCCGATTTTTCGTGTCCATAACCCTAGCCGCCGCTAAACCCTAATTTCCTCACCTCCACTCTTGCCTCACGCGCTCTCTCTCTTTGTGCTCGAGCTCCCAAGGCGATTCCTTGCTCCCTCCACCAAATAGCTTCGCATTTGGGCGGAAATCAAGCTTGTCCACTTGAGGATTGAAGCTAGAGGACTTGTCCGGCCTTCAACACCCTCATCTCCAAGTTTCAAGCAATTTTTCGGTAATTTTCGCTCAAACCCTAGAAATCCCAAATTTCTTAATTGTTGATCAAATAGCCTAGCATTCCTCGCTATATACATGCTCTCTTGATGTATTACGTGTATGCTAAGGTCGTGGTGCATTAGAACTCACCATTTATCTAGTCTCTTAGGTTTTTGAGGATGAACACCGGACTAGTCCGGTCCATGCACGGACAAGTCCGGTCCCCCAGACTAGTCCATGCCTGTGCACCGGACAAGTCCGATGTTACTGAACTCAAAACCTAATTCTTCAATTCCTTAATGCAATTCCTTGCTACACTTTCACACCTATGCCTTGTGTTATTCATTATCATTCATACCACTCATTCTCAGGTCATGTTGAGCTCCGGCAATGATGTATCCGATTTTGAGGCCGAGATGGACCATGAGGTGGCACCTCGGATTTTGACAGGTCTTGGCAAGAAACGCCAAGAAAGACTGTCCGAGCCAGCTCAGTCTCCTCCACAGACTCGGAGGAAAGTGCTAGCTAAGAAGCCAGTCTCCAAGGCAGCTGCATCATCGAGTGGCCCTCGCCAAGCAAAGGGCAAGGGCAAAGGGATTGCTACGGGTCCAGTTGGCACATTGAAACTTCATGCTCCAAGGGAAGGGGGTCCGGGACCCAAATGAAGAGAAGTTCAACGGGAAGGGCAGTGACTCGGCGGCCAAGTTCAGAAGCATCGATTGGTATGGCCGACCGAAGCAAGCGACTGATGGAAGATTCTGGTGCAATTTCCATGCTGATTTCTACAGATCAGTGTATCTCCCAATGAAGACACCAGTTGTGTGCAGTCAGTGGATTGACTGGGCACATTTTGAGAAGAAGGGCTGCTCACCATTCACTGATGTAGTGAGAGCTATTGAGAAGCATGGACTGAGAGATCTTTTCGCTTTCAGAAATAACTGGAATGATGAAGTGATTGCACAGTTCTTTGCGACCTGTCACTTCTCTAGTGAGGATGAGGAGAGTGTCACTTGGATGACCCATGGATCCAAGTACAACATTACTTAAGAAGATTTTGCTAACCTGCTTCACCTTGACACCACAAGATCTGATTGCTTGGTCATACACAACATTGGTGTCATTGAAAAGGATAGGATGAAGTTCCTATATGATCCAAACTCAAAGTTCAACCCTCCTTCCACCAAAAACATGAAACCATTCTTTGTGGTGTTGAACAGAGTGTTAAGGAAGACAATTGCTCCCAAGGATGGAGATGCTGGGAGTGTGCAAGGATACCTCCGGACTCTGATGAGAGTCATAAGCATGGACTGCCCATTTGATGTGGCAGAATACATTTGGAATGATATGGTGAACATATCCTACACTCCCAACAGATCTTGCGGATATGCTCCTTACCTAATGTTTGTGATTGAGAAAGTCACCAGCATTGAGTTTGTGAAAGATGTGGAGCATCTCCCCTTGAGGCCTCAAATGCCTCAAAAGCCGAGTGTGCATGCTGCTCCCTCACCGGCCTCCAGTCCCGAGGCACCGGCAAGATCAAGAGAAGATGCTAGGGCTGCCCCTTCTTCTAGTGCAGCCCCTCAAAAAGGTTCAGCCAGCGGAATTCTCAAGTACCTGGCTGCAATCTTTGCCTCCTGCAAAGTGAAGGCCCATAAGCTCAACAAGAAAAGAAAGGAGGACATGAAGTATATCAAGGCAAATGTGAAGCAAATTTGCCAAAAGCTGAAGATTGAGCCAATTGGGTCTCCAACAATCTCTGAAGACTCAAATTTTGATTTCACCGAGCTCGGGCCCTTGACCCCCTCCGAGCTTGCCTACTTTGGCGTTGGGGGCTCGAGTACCTCCGGACCTCCTCCTCCTCCTCCTCCTCCTCATCAAGCTGAAGATAAAAGATGATGAAGACGACGATGAGAGGACCGACAGCGAAGAGTGAAGACCCTAGGACCCTCCTCTCCTTCTTTTTGGTGTCTTGATGCCAAAGGGGGAGAGATTGAGGGGCAGTCTTAGTCTTAGTCTTAGCTGCAATTTGCGAGGAGAGAGCTCTATGCTTTGTTTTTTTAAGTATTTTGTGGCTTGTAATGTTTTCAATGATCTTATGTTAATTATGGTTCCGTGATGTAATGATTTGATCCTGTGAGTAGTGCTTATGAAAACTGTGATTTTGCTCTAGAATGACATATATGCTTGCTATTGGGTAATAAATGTAAATTATGTCATTCTCAATATTTCAGTGCACTTAGTTATGCATCCCACCATAACGAATGCACATATGGACTATGCTTTCTCTACTTGATGTATTTTGGACTCATATGTGCATGCTTTATGAAAATCTCAATTTTTATCATATTTTGTGAAATCTCAATTGGTTGTCATCAATCACCAAAAGGGGGGGAGATTAAAAGTGCATCTAGGACTCCCTTGTGGGTTTTGGATGATTTATGACAAGCAATTGGGATCCTAACCTCTTTGTTGAGATGAATGCAGGATTTTAATAGGAAAATGAGCAAAGTGCCAAAAAGAAGGAAGAATGAGGAGCAAAGTGGAAATGAGCTCAAGGAAGAAAAATAGTAGATCATTGTGTATGGAGTGTGTTAAGAAAACACATCCCAAGAGATCAATCATAATTAAACACACTCATTGAACAAAGTTACACAGGACCGGACTAGTCCGACTGACACCGGACTAGTCCGATATCCTTTCTGCACGAAATCGGACAAGTCCGATATCCATCGGACTAGTCTGATATCCTTTCTGACTAGAATCGGACTAGTCCTCCCCAGTGCGGACTAGTCCTCAAAACACTTCACAAGTCACACAAAATCGGACAAGTCCGATCACAACCGGACTAGTCCGATATTCTTTCTGATCCAAATCGGACAAGTCCGATGTTTGCACGAACTAGTCCGGAATACCCTCTGATCTGAATCGGACAAGTCCTCCAAGTGCGGACTTGTCATCCTATACACTTAGGGTTTCACATGTTCGGACAAGTCCGATGACTATCGGACTAGTCCGAAGATTGCCAGTAGCGAAATCGGACAAGTCCGTTCCTAGCCGGACTAGTCCGATATTTCGGAAAACTTAGGGTTAGCTACACACAGCACACCGGACTAGTTCGGTGACCACCACGGACTAGTCCGATCTTTCCGTACCCTAACGGTCACTTTTAGAAACCCATATAATAGAGTTGTACGGCCATATTTTACACTCTCTCGAACCCTAGCGCCGTCACACCTTCCAAGAGCCTCAAAAACCACATCTCTCCACGAAATTAAGTGCAACAAAGATCAATCCTTTGAGGATTCACTCTAGTTCATTGGAGAGACACATTCAACACCACATTGAGCTCTTGGTTTGATTCTCTAACACACTCTTGCGTTTTAATTGTAATCTTTTGAGTGTGTTCTTGGTGGTATTTTTTGTTGTAATCCAAGGTAGCTCTCAACGTGTGAGAAAGCCCCTTGAATTCGGTTATTCACCCCTTTGATATAAGTGGAAGAGGATTGACCTTCGTGGCGATCCGACGAGGGTAGGGTTGGAGAAGACCCGATCCTTTTGTGGGCTCCTCAACGTGGATGTAGGTTGCCTTTGTGGGAACCGAACCACGGGATAAATCTTTTGTGTTCTCTGTTGTGTCCATTGTTCTTACTTCATATCAATCTAGGGTTACAAACTGATCTTGATTATTTTACGTTGAAATATCAAGTATAAGTTTGATTTGTGATATAACTTGATTCATAAACTTGTGACACTTTGTTTAATCCTATACTTTCGCTGCATATATTGAAGAACAAAGTTAATCGATCAAACCTAATCAATCTAGTCCGTATACACCGGACTAGTCCGCACTTTAACGGACTAGTCCAATTTCTCTGTTTGTGAACTAGTTGTTAAGTGTTGCAGGATCCGACAATTTTCAAAAAGGCCTATTCACCCCCCCCCCTCTAGGCCACATTCAACGGTTGGTACTTAATAACCGCCTGAGAAGATGTTTATCTTAGGCGGGTATTACTTACCAACCGTCTGAGATAATGCCCGACACTGTTCATCAGTTTCCTTATCCCTTGCTTCTTTTTTATTTAGATTCCAATATAAATACTCAAACATGTTTAGATTCTGCAAATTGTGTCCAAATTCGATGATTCTTTCTTCTACATTTGTATAAAATTAACATCTACCACCTGAACAAAATATTTTAAAACTTGTATAGCTGACATTGTAATGTTTTAGTAAATATCAAATTAATTTCTTCTCACATATTATTCACATTTGTATATCTCATAATAAAAAAAGATCCTTCACTTAATTTTGTTTGTACGAACATAATTGTATCATTTATACATGTATGATTTTTGTTAATTTTTTAAAAGCATTCCAACATGTCAAACTTCAAATTATCCATCATTCTAACTAAATGCTCATATACATATGAGGCATTCATCAAATTATGAACACACATTGATTCAAATAAATTTAAAAAAATATATGAAAAATTCCTTAGAGGTTGATATGATGAGTAAAAATGTCCACTGAAAAAATAAATGAAAAAAGCATTATATTCATCAAGATAGAAAAATGAAAAATAGCATTTGTTGTATGTTTTTTATGTTTTGACCTATTTCAAAGGATTTATGAAGTGAAATTTAATGGTAACCTTTACTTATCAATAATATTACAAGAAAGTGAAATTTTGCCTTTTTAAAGGACCCACATTTAATCAAGAATATTAATTTACAACAAAGTAAATATCTTCACAGACGGTTGGTACTTAATAACCGACTGAGAAGATGTTTATCTCAGGCGGGTATTACTTACCAACCGCCTGAGATAATGCCCGATACTGTTCTTCAGTTTCCTTATCCCTTGCTTCTTTTTTATTTAGAATCCAATTTAAATACTCAAACATGTTTAGATTCTCCAAATTGTGTCCAAATTCGATGATTCTTTCTTCTACATTTGTATAAAATTAACATCTACCACCTGAACAAAATATTTTAAAACTTGTATAGTTGACATTGTAATGTTTTGGTAAATATAAAATTAATTTCTGCTCACATATTATTCACATTTGTGTATCTCATAAAAAAGATCCTTCACTTAATTTTGTTTGTATGAACATAATTGTATCATTTATACATGTATGAATTTTGTTAATTTTTATTAAAAGCATTCCAACATGTCAAACTTCAAATTATCCATCTGCTCATATACATATGAGGCATTCATCAAATTTTGAACACACATTGATTCAAAAAAAATTAAAAAATCTGAAAAGATTCATAGAGGTTGGTATGATGAGTAAAAATGTCCACTGAAAAAATAAATGAAAAAAGCATTATATTCATCAAGATAGAAAAATGAAAAATAGCATTTGTTGTATGTTTTTTATGTTCTGACCAATTTCAAAGGATTTATGAAGTGAAATTTAATGGTAATCTTTACTTATCAATAATATTACAAGAAAGTGAAATTTTGCCTTTTTAAAGGACCCATATTTAATCAATAATATTAATTAAGAAGAAGTAAATACTGTCACAGGCGGTTGGTACTTAATAACCGCCTGAGAAGATGTTTATCTCAAGCGGGTATTACTTACCAATCGCCTGAGATAATTGTATCTTCTCAGGCGGTTGGTAAGTAAAACCCACCTGAGGTAACCATCTTCTCAGGCGATCGGTACTTAAAATCCGCCTGAGGTAACCATCTTCTCAGGCGGTCGGTACTTAAAATCCGCCTGAGAAAATGGGAGTCTATATATATCCCTCGACAGTGTTGGAAAAACCTAACTGGGGCGAAATACTTAGACGTCGTTAGGCTGCCAAAATTTCGTTTGCTGCCAAGTGTTCGCCGCCGTCGCCGCTGAGCTTCGCCCTCGTCACTTCCAGGTACACCGAGCGAAGCCATTGCCGTCACCGCCGAGCTTCAAGGTAAACCCTAAACCCTTCGACCTTCCATCCTCCTTCGCCGTGCCGCCTCCCTCCCCGCCCCTGCTGTCGCCTTGCATATCCTTGGTTAGGGTTTGGGAATTGGAAAATGGTAGGCACCCTTGGTTAGGGTTCGGTGGAATTCGAAAAACTATCAAGTTCGGTGGTATCCTTGGTTAGGGTTCGGTGGGTAGGCAATTTGCTGGCCAACTCATTTGTGATGCCAGGAGCATATGCTGCCGATCTCTATGATACAAGAATTTAGTTAGACCTATATAACTTCAAAAATGTGTTTTGGCTAAATTTACTTAATTGAGTCAAAATTGAGAAAATTTGTTTGAAATATGACCAAATTTAGCTAACTGAAGCATAATCAAGCAAGTTTGACTATCCGGGGCAAGATTTAGCTATATTTGGTTAAGTTGAGCAAATTTGGCTAATTTTGGCTAAGTTACATTAGATATAGCCATACTTGACTAATTTTGACTAAGTTATGCCTTGGGTTGTCGGTGCCATCATATGTGGGGTACGTAATGCCTTTCATGATGGCTGAACCTGCTGCCATGATGAGCCCATTTGGTGCGGCCGGGCACACTGGGATTAGATTTCGGCGAACATTTCCGGATTCCTGATTTGTTTGAGAATGTGGGTCTTTTATCCCTTTTTACCGTGCAAATCCCACGGTTGTAGAGATGATCACTAAAAAAGAGTGTCTCTTCTCGCCTGCAGCTACCTCGCCTCGCCTCACCTCACCATCCAAATCCAAGTGCCACACTTTGCGATTCTTGATACTAGAAAAAGGATGGAGGATTTGCTTTTTGTCCCTTGCTTGATCAGTTATAGGTCCGGAGCTAAGCACCGCCTAGTAAACCTCAAGAACGTGGTCTCCACTCTGAACGAAGCTAGCCTGTTTAGAATAAGAAGATAAAATTGTCATTGCTTGTGAGCAACTTTAACATGCTTGTCACCCTCCAATGTATAGGAACCTTTTGGTCAGTCGCCTTAAACCCTAGAATTCCTTATCAAATCCTAGAATGCTTCCATTTTTTTTTCATGCAACACTTCATGTAGAGTTAATATGCCATTTATTAGATTTTTTGTCTTATTAGTTCTAGCATGGAAAGCCCTAAGAAGACTGGTCCTGGTAGTAACAATAAAGAAGACAATATGGAGTTTACTGACTCCAGCAATTCAGGCTCCTATTACAGTCCATCAGATCCTTTTCCGAATATAAAAATTAAAAAGACTTCAGAGGATCTAGACCTGGAATATGATCCTGCCGACGAGGTACGGATCACGAATCTTAACTTCAGCAGTTCAAGTTAATGTTGGTTGTAAAGTATACGAAGTCTTATAATTCTTTTCTATCTAGATTAATCGCGAAGACAATGAGGTGACATCGGCTCTGAAAACCGCAGAAGGTTCTCCAATGGATGAATCCTCAGCTTCACTCAAGCGGAAACAAGGGCAACGAGGTCCCAATAAGGGTCCATTGGACCGCATCATGTACATAACAAGGGTCGGTCCAGGTGGGCTTCTTCAAGAACCACTGGATTCAGTTACCAAGTACCGTAATGCATGTGGTTTTCTTGTTAGGGAGGTTGTGCCGATCACAATCGAGAATTGGAGGAAATTACCCGAGCAGACCAAGAATGAGTTGTGGGAAAGGATAAAGAAACAATTTAAGTTCCCGAAAGGCACAAAAGAAGCTGTAAAGAAAGCAACATTGGTCTCTTGCGGCAAGAAGTTTCGTGGCTGTAAGAGTGAAATGAATGCTTATGTTAAGGCCGATAAGGTCCGTAGCCCGAGGAATATGGGAAAATTCACACAAGCTCAATGGAAAGAGTTTGTTCGTCAAAAGAGCACACCTGATGCTAAAGCTCTAAGTGCAACTAGGTCAGAGCTTGCAAAAAAGAACAAATACCATCATCACTTGGGGTCTGCCGGGTATGCCCCCAAAGTCCAGAAATGGAATAAGATATTAGACGAAATTACCAGTAAGGGCAATCCTCACCCATTAGAAGGGTGCAATGAGTGAACTCAACGGTGGGTCTTTGCTCGGTCAGGTTTGACCAACGAGGTCAAACTTGAAAAGCCCTACTCTGTGAATGAAGTAGAGGATAAAATGAAAGAAGTAATTGAAAAGCAACAGAAGGGTCTCTTCAAGCCGAAGAGGGAGAATGACCAACTTACCACTATCTTAGGAAACCCTGAACACAGTGGACGGGTTCGAGCGGTCTCTTCTCAAATGTCTTGGCTAGATGATTTCCCTAAAGATAAAGACACATATAGAAGACATGAGAAGTTTAAGAAAACACTTGATGAAACGATTGCTCAAAAGGTCAAAGAAAATATGCAAGAAATAATGGAACAACTTAGACAATCGGGACAATTAGTGGCACCAAGTACAGTGATGGTTCCGGTGCAAAAGGAGTAATTAGTATCTCCAACTGCCTACCCTAGCAGCGTTGGTTCTGTGCTAGGCTTAGGGTCAACCTATAAGTTCCCTGTCGATGATATTGCTAACGACAAATCTTGTCGTCTTCTTGTCCCAATAGGCAGAGCAGGGAACAAAACCAAACAGGTTGCCACTTCTATGGCAAAGCCTGATCGTGACTTCAACGGGAATCCACTTCCGTTGTATTATGCTATGGTGCAAGTTCTTCAGATCATTGACAATGATTATGAAGATTATGAAATAGACCACGTCACACCTGAGGGGATCGCGACTCTAGGGCAGGCTATCAACCAATTAATCCTTTGGCATAAACGCGATATCGTGTTGGACGATGAGCCAATTTCTAGCCCCATCGCATCTCCAAATACTGCAACCCCATCTTCTAAGGCGAAAGTGCATGAAGATCCACTCCCAGTCCAGGAAGATCCACTCCCCCAATGTCTCAACAAGGATGATATCCAAGAGCAAAAAGTTGGAGAACAACTTCAAGCAGTACCAGAGCAAGCTGTTGCTAGTAAAGAGCAACCAGTTGAGCAACAACTTGAAGTAGTACTAGAGCCAACTGCTGGGAGTAAAGAGCAATCAGTTGAACAATAGGTTCAACAACAAGCCAGTGTCCAACTTCCGACAACTACTCCTCGATCATCAGTGCCTATCAAAGTTACCTTATACGAAAATAAGAAACCTTCATTAGAAGTGTCAAAATATTTGGAAACTATGAAGGAAAATATTATAAAATCAAGTGCATCTTGTTCTTCTCATGAGCCATCATTAGGGGATATCGAGGAGTGGGAAGAAGACAGTGTCATGTATAATCAGCGGACGACTTTAGTTAAACCAAGAGTTCCAATATACAAGCTTGAGGATGTTCCTCCTAAATTTGACAATGGGAAGCCGTTCATGACATCCGTACACCTTAGCAAACAACCCGTCCAGCTCAGAAGAATGCATGAGTGGTACATCCTTGCCAGCACAAAATATGGTCTTTCTTGCGTCACATTTAGTATTCCAAAAGAAGCATTCTGGAGCACTAGAGAAGATAAACGAGTCATTTTATTTGAAGAGTTGCATGCCCTTTTCCATCGGGGCAAGCTCGAAATCAACCTGCTGCTCGTCTGGTGCTTGTAAGTGCCTCTAATATTTTGTATTTGCTTTTCTTACTACACACATATGCATTTCATGAGATTTATAACAATTCTGGACTTCTTCAATAGGATGCAATACATGGATAATGAAAAGTTGGAGCGCAAGATAGGTATCCTTGACCCTACTAGGATTGCAAAGGCGCTATTCGACGTCCAGACGGATCGAAACTCAGCAATGTTCAAGCACATGAAAAAAAAAGATTTTGAAAAAGCAATCGCAAAACTTAAGAAGGATAATAGGACAGAAGTTGCAGCTTACATAGGACATGTGATGTTTAACTTTGTCTGAGACGGCAATGACCTCGTAAAGGCTCCGTACCACTTCGAGTAAGTTCGACACATGAAATTGAAATAGCAATTATTGGTAATTGTTAACACGTGTGTTTGTATGTTTGCAGTGATCACTACATAATGATCTTCATCAAGCCAACGCAGGGAATGGCAACAGTCTTGGACTCGGCCGATTTCCCACCAGATCGTTACAAAGATTTCCTTTCCATTTCAAAACAGTACGTTTATTCAATAATTTTTATTTACACACATTTAGAATGTGTTGACAAGTTTTATATGACATTTCTTGTATTACAGCGCTTGGCGATTTTACGCGGAATAGCTTGGCGGTGAGAGACCTTCTAATACGAATGCATTGGACATTAAAACGTATTATGCTTATCCGAAGCAGCCTGCTGGGAGTGTCTTATGTGGGTATTATGTATGCGAGCATCTTCGGACTGTCGGCGTATATAGAGTGAATCATGAGGATGTAAGTTATCCTTAATGTCGATACCTTATTTTCTTACTTTTGTGTTTCATTTTCATTGTAACTAGCATAATTTAATATTTATATTCTCTGCTGTTCAATATTACCAGAAACATTATTTTCATATTTTGATTCCAACTTCAAAATTCAATTGCTCATAGTACAACTGCTCCAAAAATTCCAAATAAATTCCCGTATACTCTCACTTTGATCTATACTTTGAGATTGTTCAAACCAACATATTCTAAACCTTGTTATGTGTTATATTGCAGCACACGAAGAATCTGAACGAAGAATGGTCGCTTTGTAGAAGTATTCCTAGTGGAGGAGCCGACATGATTGCTGGTGAACTCTGTCAATTTATTCGTCGCAAAATTTTGCACAAAAGAGGGGACTTCTTTGATGAAGATGGTGCAGTAGCTGATTTGCCAGAACTTTGTAACTATGCCAATAAAAACAGTTTTTAGTGAAAACTTGTAAGCTATGAGAAGAATTGTATGTGTAACTTGTACATATGTATATTGTTTTAGTGAAATTGACTTCTATGATGATAATATTGTTGACTTTTGTTCTGTGATGGTGTTGTTGATTTTTGTTCTATGATTATATTGAATTGACCTGAAAATTAGAAATAACAGCAGTAGTATTGCATAGGTTATACCTTATCATAGGCGGTTATTAACCAACGGCTAGGCATGCCTGTGAAAAACAATTATGATAGGCGGCTAGATATAGGTAAAGAACCATCTGTGATAACCTAATTATCACAGGCGGTTACTATTATGGTAGAAATCGGCTGCGGTAAAAGGTCTTCACAGGCGGCTTGATGTAGGTCAACATATGCCTGTGATAACACCATTATCACAAGCGGTTAGATATGCTGCAAGACCCGCCTGTGATAAGACAATTATCACAGGCGGATATATATGCTGCACGACCCGCCTGTGATAACTTATCTTCACAGGCGGCTAGCATAAGTAAAAACCGCCTGTGATAATGTTTCTTCACAGGTTGTATCACTTCTCCGCCTGTGAAATTGCGGATTATCACAGGCTCTTCGTTTCAGGCGGTTTTAAAAATCGTGTGTGATAATAGGTTTGGAGCCACCTGCGATAAGGCTTATTGTAGTAGTGGATGCCATCGATAAACAGGGGCAGGCATAAAGAGATGAGTTCTCTAAACTATAGTTATTGTTTGACAAATTTGTTGTGCACTAGCCACAAGCTATAATCGGCCTGCAGATTAAAATATAGAAACTAAGACTCTATCTCTAATGTTACAAATTCTATCTCTAAACATATAGAAACTAATCTATTATGACTCTGTTATTCTTTTATCTTTAAACTTAATCTATAAAAAACTAATAAAACTCTATCTCTAACTTAACTAATTTGGTCGGCCCAATCTTCATGACCCATACAATCTCTATGCATGTGACACACTGGTTACAGTTTTCCATTAGCATATGTTTTATGTAATTTACTGGCAAGTTCTCATGCGCTAGCACACCAAACACTACTAGAAAAAGCACTTTCACATGTGGCTCTAAACATATTATCACACACAATTTTAAAACCACATATAACAAATTGCTTATGATAATCTGCAATTTTCACAGACTGAGTCCAAAATCCGCATGTGAAATACACTAGCACAGGCGGTCTTGACATCCAAGAACCCCACCTATGAAGATTCATTGTCACAGACGGTTCCTTTCGTAAGACGACTTCCCATGATAAAATAATTTTCGCAGACGGTCCTTTACCTACGAGGATCCGCCTATAAAAATGTCTTAGCATAGGCGGTTCTTTACCAACGAGGATCCGCCTGTGAAAAAAATACCCTATCCAGTAGTATGTGCTGTTATTTCTAATTTCCAGTTCAAATTCAAATGCACATTCACACATAGTACAAACAATATATTTTGACAAGCAATATTGACACACATATCACAAAATGTAAGTTATATCGTATACATACAATGCAAGTATTGTACAATACAATACATCTCAATTCATAGTTTACATGTTTCACTAAATACCGCCTCGATGTTCATATTGGCTAAGCTCTGGCACATCAGTATGTAGACATGTCTTGTCGAAGAACAACAATTTTCAGTGAAAAACTTCGGGACGCATGAAAGTACACATTTCACTCGCAATCTTATCGACTCTTCGACCACGCATATCTCTAGAAACCGGCCATTCTGCGGTCACATTCTTTCCATGCAATAAAACACATAATAAGGTTTAGAATGTGATGGTGACAATGAAAATATAATATAAGTAATAAAATATACAATTAACAATAAAATGTAACTCGAAAGTAAAAAATACAATATCGACATTAAGGATAACTTACACCCTCACGATTCACTCTATATTCGCAGGTGGTCCAAAGATGCTCGCATACATAATATCCGCATAAGACACTACTGGGAGGCTGCTTGGGACAAGGATAGTATGTTGATATATGCATTGTGGTTTTATTAGCAGGTCACTCACCGCTAGGTTGTTTCCATTAAAATGCCAAGCGCTGTCATACAAAGGAACATCATATAAGAATTGCCAACCTATATACGCACGTATATAAAGTATCGAATATCCATACCTTTTCAAAATGGTAAGGAAATCTTTGTAAGTCTTTGATGAGAAATCGCCTGAGTCCAAAACCATTACATAACCCTGCGTTGGTCTGATGAAGATCGTTACGTAGTGTTTACTTCACACATATGAACACACGTGTTAACAATTAGCAATAATTGCTATTTCAATGTCATGTGTCAAACTTACTCGAAGTGGTACGAAGGCTTCATGAGGTCCTTACCAGCTTTGACAAAGTTATACATGGCGTGTCCTATGTAGGCTGCCAACTTCGTCTTACCAGCTTTGACAAAGTTATACATGGCGTGTCCTATGTAGGCTGCCAACTTTGTCTTTTTATCCATCTTTTGGTCTGCGATTGACTTTTAAATTCTTTTTTTGACATGTGTCCGTATTGTTCTGATTCCCGTTTCACCGTAAAGTCAAAATTCAACTTAGCAATCCTTGTCGGGTCAAGGATATTGTCGGTATTGGACATACTGGGTACCCTCGCGCACAGGCTAGAGCCACCTAGCTACCACACCTCCCAGCAGAGGCGGGGTCCTAGGGCACCACGCGTTCAAGAAATCTGGACCCATCAGTCCCAGATGGGAGGCCCAGGATATCTGTAAGAAACTCGAAGGAGAAGCTCAACACCCCCTTTAGAGATGAGTCCCCAAGTAACCACGTGTCCAGCAGGTAAGGACCCCTTCTCCCCATGAGACAGGGCTCCAGAGCTGCCATGTGAACCAAGACGGGCCACCTCCCATATGGGTGGGCTCCGACGCTGTCACGTGTCCCGCAAGGCGGGACCTAACCTCCACCGCGGAGGTGAGCTCTCGACACCGACACGTGCCCTGCAGGACGGGGCCTAGCCATCCCTGCAGAAATGAGCTCCCGAGCTGCCACGTGGCCCGCAAGGCGGAACCTGACCTCCTCCGCAGAGGTGAGCTCCCGAGCTGCCACGTGGTCTGCAAGGCGAGACCTGACCTCCTTCGTAGAGGTGAGCTCCCGAGCTGTCACATAATTTAGCCACTTGCCATGGACGGAGGGACGCGGGAGTTAAGTGGACGGTGCGCCTTGTCCCTATCAAGGATTGAAGATACGCAGCTTCCCCAGACGCATGGTGCAGTGCACGCCTAATGTCACGTATCGCTGCGACCAATTGCATCACAATGAAGACGCCGTAGGCCCATCCCACTCCACCAAGTGGGTAGCTTATGGCGACAGAGACAGTTGGACGGGACATCCCCTGCCAATGTGTAACACCCTAAATTTTCCCATCCTGCATTGCATACATGATCATGCATTAAACATTAGTAGGATAAAAGAAAAATAATAAAACATAAGAGATGGAGCATATATATATAAATGTATGCAGCAAAAGAAGAAAAAAAATAATAATTATAGCCTAAAACTTGTAATAGGGAATAAGTATAAAAATAATAATAAAAAAATATATAAAAGTATATATATAAATAATATATAACAATATATAGAAATAGAAAAAAATATAATAATAATATATGTTATAAAAATAATAAATAATAAATAATAAATATATAGTATTAATAATATATATAAAAAAAATATATATAACAAATTATATAATAAAGGAAAAAAAAGAAAAAAAAGGGGGGGGCAACCCGCCGGCCAGGCCAAGCGGCCCAGCCGGCCGAGCCACCCCGCGGCCTCCCGCGCGCCCGGGCCCCGGCCGCCGTACGGCCCCACGCCCGAGGCCCCGCCCGACCGAAACCTGCAGCCGCCTGGCTCCCCGCCGCCTCGCGCCGCAGCCGGGCCCCACCCCCGACGCGACGCGCACGCGCGCTCCCGCCCGCGCCTCGGCTCGGCCGCCCGGGCGCCAAATGCGCCTGCGCCTGGGGCCCGCCTCCGCGGTCTCCCGCCCCGCCCCGACCGAATCCCGCACGGTTCCCGCGCTCGCGCGCCCGAGGCCGGTCTCCCGCGCCGTAACGCCCCAATTTTCCCGGATACGAGTCCCATCCCGCCCCGCTTCCCAACCGACTCGTTCCGATCTTTTTGCTCCCGCCGCCCCTATAAATAGTACCGAGGCCCTAGGCTTTTTCCCCACGACCTAGCAGCCGCCAGCAGAGAAGAAAAAGCCGCCGGAACCAAGGTCCAGAAGGCTGCGCCCAGGGAAGAAAAAAAGAGAAAAAGAAGGAGAAGAAGAGGGAGAAAAAGAGGAGGGCACCACCGTTCGCCGGAGATCGTCGCCGATATCGCGCCGCCGTCGTCGTGCCGCCGAAGGACTGCTGCACCATCTATTTCGTCTACGCGTCGCATTGTTCTGCGACCGTCAAGCCGTCAGATCTACGGTAGGACATGTTCCCGATGCGAATTTTTGCGATCATATTGAATCTAATAAGCGTAAATTAATTTTAGTTGCACCATAAATTTTATTTCAGCAGCATTAATCCACCCTAAAACCCCTATAAACTCATATGAACACGTATGAACTAGTTGCATCTAATTAATAAACAACCGTAGTTAATTAATTAATTGGTCCTTGCATGCATGCATATCATCGCATGTTGTTTAATGTGTGTGCATCATGTTGAATTGTATGTATTTTCTTGTATGTGTGATCACGAATAGAGGGAAGTGCTCAAGAGATCGTGTACGAGGATTTTCAGAATCAAGATTTCGAAGCGCTTGAGCAACCCTATCCGCCGGAGCAAGGCAAGTGTCCTTGAAGCATATTGATCCTGTTTTAATAAATGTTTTGTTTGCGAACTTGCATGCTTGTGTCAAATTGACGGGAATCCTATGGTAGGAAGTTTACTAGTTTTGTTTGACCACCCTTGTCACCTGGAATTTATGGTAGAGAGTCGGGAAGGGTTTTTACCTTTTTGCTTCGCTTAATTAATTGGGATGGCAAACAACACTACACATTTAATTATGCACCAATGATATTCTGGTTAATGTGAGCTGGTCAATATGATGGGTGATCTAAGCAAGCATGGTTATGTGGATGGGTTGGACGTCATGGTGGTTTGCTTGCCTTAGATCTAAGGACCGGTTCATGCGAGAATATGCCAGGTCAACAGTGCCACCACAAGGCCAAGTATGGGTGCGGCGTAGCTGAATAATTAGGAGCGCTGCTAGTATTGTATGGACCATTGGATGGCGCGGGGAATGGGGGTCGAGGAGGACTGCCCTGGGATCTGCATGGCACACGAGGGGGCCCGTGGGTGGGAGAATAGAGATTCAAGCCTGCCGGTGAAACCTTAGTGGGCCCGTACATACTAGTAGTCCCTTTTGAAAGGCTATTTTCTGATCTCTTGGCCACACACCTACGGAAGTGTGAGATGGCACAATGGAGGTTTCTTAGTCATCGAAAGGTGATAAAATCACAAACATGTGGGTAAAGTGGTACAACCTCTGCAGAGTGTTTAAAAACTATCATGATAGCTGTGCTCCCGGTTATGAGCGCCTGGATGGCCTACATGATTAGAGTTGGAAATTGGGATTTGGGATGGTTATGGTCTGGTAATGGTTATGGTTGGTTTATGGTTATGGTTTGGTAACGGTCATGGTTTATGGATTATGGTCATGGATATGAATTTGAGTTATGGTAATTGGACATGGATAATGGTAAAGTTGGCAATAATTGGATATTGTTTATATTATGTTAATATGATGGTTATGATGGGATTTGTTTCACATAGACATAGTATAATGCTTTTCAAATGTTTTACTGTACTTTTCAGCACTTAGCCATTATTACATTCGTCGTTTGAATAAGCCACATGTCATACTTTCCACACTTGCTGAGTACGACATGTACTCACTCTTGCAATCCCCCACCCCAACAGTTGCAGGTCAGGATTGTGAGAGTAATGGCGATAATGCGGAGTTCTAGGCCGTGTCTACCGTCAACTTTGCCTGTGGTGTTGCATGGAGCTGCGCTATCCCTTATGCTTAGTTTGCTTAGTTGCCTAATTAGTTTATTTCCGCTGCATTAGTTGAACTTGTCATTAATATTCATTAGAGCTTGTATTTGAGGATTTAATGAAATATGTAATAAGAGTACTTATTTAATAATTTGAGCTGTGGTAATTATCTGTTTATCATTTGTGAATCACTCGTGTATGTGTGTTGAACATCCTGGGCACACATATGCGTTAGCTTGGTTCAATTTTCGGAACCGGGCGTCACAATTGGTATCAGAGCCACAGGTTGACCGTAGGATGCAGCCTAGATAGAATGGACACTTTAGAGCACATAGGAGCACTCAGGAATCAATGTGTTTTTACTTGGAGTGCTGTCTGCTATATATATATTGTTTGCTTGTGTGCTTAATAGAGGATTTTGGGATGCTTTAGCATTACCATGTCCACTTAGGCTAGTATAGCTAGTTGGTTAGCTTCATATCCCTTGATGCATATAGTTGGGGACGTTTCTAAATTCTTACCTATTGCTTTTCTCTAGATGGTGAGGACTCGCAACCAGAGGGATGCCAATGATGAGGAGGAGAACAATGGAGTACCTCAGAACAACAACGGACAAGGACCTGCTCATGGAGCTATTAACATTGAGCAACTATTGGCTATGCAAAACCAGCTCATGCAGACCATGATACAGACCATGGGACAGCTGCAGGCTGGCAATATCAACAATCAGTCCCACATGCCTCCACCGCCACCCCCACCTCCTCATGACCGATTGGGAGAGTTCATGAGGACTAGACCGCCAACCTTTGCTCAAGCTGCTGACCCTATGGATGCGGATGATTGGCTCAAGTCCGTGGAAAAGAAACTTGCTATTGTCCAATGCAGTGACCAGGAGAAGGTCCTATTTGCTTCTCATCAACTCGTTGGAGCAGCCGCCGATTGGTGGGATTCACTATGCAATGCTCATGAGAATCAAGAGAGGATCACCTGGGCGGAATTCAAAGAGAACTTCCGTTCTCATTATGTGTCGGAAGGTGTTATGATCTTGAAGAGGCAAGAATTCGAGAACTTAAGCCAAGGAAGATCAAGCGTGAGTGAATATCTCAATAAATTCACTCAACTCTCAAGGTATGCGCCTGAGGACGTTAGTCGGGATAGCCGAAAACAGTATTTGTTCATGAGAGGATTGAACAATGGGATCCAAGTGCAACTACTCAATTGTGATTATGCCAATTTCCAGAAGCTTGTGGACAAAGCAATTGTGGTTGAGAACAAGATTCGCGAGATGGAGCAAGAAATCAAGAGGAAGGCGCCGTATCAAGGACAGCAACAAGGAAGTAATGTGCGCCCTCGACTTGCACCACCCAATGCGCCTCATTACAGCTCCTCTATTCCTGCTCAGCGCTTTGGTTATGCACCGCACCCAACCCAGTTTGTGCAGCAGCGCCCTGTTATGCAAGCAATGCCTTATGCGCCTCGTGCTGATTTTCCTGGAACCAATGCTCAAAACCAAGCTTGTCCTAATAATTCTGGTGGAGTCAAGAGGTGCTATACTTGTGGAGAAGCTGGACACTTTGCGAATCAATGTCCTAAGTCAGGTCTTGGTCAAAGAAGCAATGCGCCGAGGCAAAACTCAAGACCCAATGGAGGACAACCACAAGGAAGCCGTGGACAGCAGAATTTTGCTCGCAGCAACGTGAACCATGTCTCTACGGAGGATGTTCAACAAGCGGATGACGTGGTCATTGGTATGTTTATTGCTAACTCCAACTCCGCGATTATGTTATCTGATTCTGAAGCATCACATTGATTCATTGCATCAAAGTATGTTGCCAATTATAGTTTGCCTATCTCTCATATGAAGTCTACTCTATTGGTTAAGTCTCCTGGAGGAGAGATGAGGACAAATATAATATGTCCAAAAGTAAGCCTTAAAATAAGGGGGGAGGGGGGGTAGACTTCTCCGCCAACCTCATTGTTTTGGATTCACCAGAAATAAGAGGATCCGTTGGTGCAAGTGCAATGGAAACACCATACGGAAACCGAAGCCACATGGGAACGTGAAGAAGACCCGAAGGCAGAATTCCCTCACCTTTTCTCCACGCTATCGAATCTCGAGGGCGAGATTCACTTTAAGGGGGGTAGAATTGTAACACCCTAAATTTTCCCATCCTGCATTGCATACATGATCATGCATTAAACATTAATAGGATAAAAGAAAAATAATAAAACATAAGAGATGGAGCATATATATATAAATGTATGCAGCAAAAGAAGAAAAAAAATAATAATTATAGCCTAAAACTTGTAATAGGGAATAAGTATAAAAATAATAAAAAATATATATATAAAAGTATATATATAAATAATATATAACAATATATAGAAATAGAAAAAAATATAATAATAATATATGTTATAAAAATAATAAATAATAAATAATAAATATATAGTATTAATAATATATATAAAATATATATATATAATAAATTATATAATAAAGGAAAAAAAAAGAAAAAAAAAAGGGGGCCAACCCGCCGGCCAGGCCAAGCGGCCCAGCCGGCCGAGCCACCCCGCGGCCTCCCGCGCGCCCAGGCCCCTGCCGCCGTACGGCCCCACGCCCGAGGCCCCGCCCGACCGAAACCCGCAGCCGCCTGGCTCCCCGCCGCCTCGCGCCGCAGCCGGGCCCCACCCCCGACGCGACGCGCACGCGCGCTCCCGCCCGCGCCTCGGCTCGGCCGCCCGGGCGCCGACCGCGCCTGCGCCTGGGGCCCGCCTCCGCGGTCTCCCGCCCCGCCCCGACCGAATCCCGCACGGTTCCAGCGCTCGCGCGCCCGAGGCCGGTCTCCCGCGCCGTAACGCCCCGATTTTCCCGGATACGAGTCCCATCCCGCCCCGCTTCCCAACCGACTCGTTCTGATCTTTTTGCTCCCGCCGCCCCTATAAATAGTACCGAGGCCCTAGGCTTTTTCCCCACGAACCAGCAGCCGCCAGCAGAGAAGAAAAAGCCGCCAGAACCAAGGTCCAGAAGGCTGCGCCCAGGGAAGAAAAAAAGAGAAAAAGAAGGAGAAGAAGAGGGAGAAAAAGAGGAGGGCACCACCGTTCGCCGGAGATCGTCGCCGACATCGCGCCGCCGTCGTCGTGCCGCCGAAGGACTGCTGCACCATCTATTTCGTCTACGCGTCGCATTGTTCCACGACCGTCAAGCCGTCAGATCTACGGTAGGACATGTTCCCGATGCGAATTTTTGCGATCATATTGAATCTAATAAGCGTAAATTAATTTTAGTTGCACCATAAATTTTATTTCAGCAGCATTAATCCACCCTAAAACCCCCGTAAACTCATATGAACACGTATGAACTAGTTGCATCTAATTAATAAACAACCGTAGTTAATTAATTAATTGGTCCTTGCATGCATGCATATCATCGCATGTTGTTTAATGTGTGTGCATCATGTTGAATTGTATGTATTTTCTTGTATGTGTGATCACGAATAGAGGGAAGTGCTCAAGAGATCGTGTACGAGGATTTTCAGAATCAAGATTTCGAAGCGCTTGAGCAACCCTATCCGCCGGAGCAAGGCAAGTGTCCTTGAAGCATATTGATCCTGTTTTAATAAATGTTTTGTTTGCGAACTTGCATGCTTGTGTCAAATTGACGGGAATCCTATGGTAGGAAGTTTACTAGTTTTGTTTGACCACCCTTGTCACCTGGAATTTATGGTAGAGAGTCGGGAAGGGTTTTTACCTTTTTGCTTCGCTTAATTAATTGGGATGGCAAACAACACTACACATTTAATTATGCACCAATGATATTCTGGTTAATGTGAGCTGGTCAATATGATGGGTGATCTAAGCAAGCATGATTATGTGGATGGGTTGGACGTCATGGTGGTTTGCTTGCCTTAGATCTAAGGACCGGTTCATGCGAGAATATGCCAGGTCAACAGTGCCACCACAAGGCCAAGTATGGGTGCGGCGTAGCTGAATAATTAGGAGCGCTGCTAGTATTGTATGGACCATTGGATGGCGCGGGGAATGGGGGTCGAGGAGGACTGCCCTGGGATCCGCATGGCACACGAGGGGGCCCGTGGGTGGGAGAATAGAGATTCAAGCCTGCCGGTGAAACCTTAGTGGGCCCGTACATACTAGTAGTCCCTTTTGAAAGGCTATTTTGTGATCTCTTGGCCACACACCTACGGAAGTGTGAGATGGCACAATGGAGGTTTCTTAGTTATCGAAAGGTGATAAAATCACAAACATGTGGGTAAAGTGGTACAACCTCTGCAGAGTGTTTAAAAACTATCATGATAGCCGTGCTCCCGGTTATGAGGGCCTGGATGACCTACATGATTAGAGTTGGAAATTGGGATTTGGGATGGTTATGGTCTGGTAATGGTTATGGTTGGTTTATGGTTATGGTTTGGTAACGGTCATGGTTTATGGATTATGGTCATGGATATGAATTTGAGTTATGGTAATTGGACATGGATAATGGTAAAGTTGGCAATAATTGGATATTGTTTATATTATGTTAATATGATGGTTATGATGGGATTTGTTTCACATAGACATAGTATAATGCTTTTCAAATGTTTTACTGTACTTTTCAGCACTTAGCCATTATTACATTCGTCGTTTGAATAAGCCACATGTCATACTTTCCACACTTGCTGAGTACGACATGTACTCACTCTTGCAATCCCCCACCCCAACAGTTGCAGGTCAGGATTGTGAGAGTAATGGCGATAATGCGGAGTTCTAGGCCGTGTCTACCGTCAACTTTGCCTGTGGTGTTGCATGGAGCTGCGCTATCCCTTATGCTTAGTTTGCTTAGTTGCCTAATTAGTTTATTTCCGCCGCATTAGTTGAACTTGTCATTAATATTCATTAGAGCTTGTATTTGAGGATTTAATGAAATATGTAATAAGAGTACTTATTTAATAATTTGAGCTGTGGTAATTATCTGTTTATCATTTGTGAATCACTCGTGTATGTGTGTTGAACATCCTGGGCACACATATGCGTTAGCTTGGTTCAATTTTCGGAACCGGGCGTCACACAATGTCAGCAACGGCGCATGGGCTACTAACGACGCATGCGGCAGGACAACGAGTCTTCAAGTCCATGGTCAGAGCAAGCTTATGGAAGAAGCCTTAGATCTTTAGGATAAGATCGCCCCGAGACCACCTGCCAGGCCCCTGGACCCCACTTGTAAGGCGTCCGACCTTGTCTATGAAAGGCCCAGACCGCCACCATTACAAAGGACCAGACCGAAACATCACACACACATACACACATACTAGCAATACCATCCACCGTGGAGTAGGCTGTTACGCTACTTGTGGCCCGAACCACGTAAAAACCACTATCTCATACTTCCGTCTGCTAGAACACTTGATTGAGGCCTAAGCCCCGCTGAACAAATAACCACTGCGGGCTGCTCCTTAGCAGATCATGGGGATGTGTCGCTCTAACACTTTGACATTTGGCGCGCCAGGTAGGGGCTTTTTCGCTCAAAAAAGTGGTAGCGCTTTCACCACCATGGTGTTTGTTGGAGTCTGATTCTGGCAATTCTCCCGGCACTACGGTTAGTAGACCACGGAGTTTCTTAGTTCGGTTAGGGTGCGCGGAGATTCAGAACAAGATGGCGATTTGACACGAGGATTTACATGGTTCAGGCCGCTTGA
This sequence comes from Tuctoria greenei, assembly GCA_036927565.1. NCBI lineage: Eukaryota > Viridiplantae > Streptophyta > Magnoliopsida > Poales > Poaceae > Tuctoria > Tuctoria greenei. The sequence continues at coordinate 122,121,457 of JAYESD010000005.1, forward strand.
GCGTAATACCCTACTCCACGGGTGTGTGTTGTTGTTGTATTGAGCGTCTGAGCGCTTTTGTGTGAGAGACCAGAGTGTCTGGAAGCCTCCCTGTGTATCGCTCGGCCATTCCTTTTATAGTATAAGGACACTCCGTTACATCATCAACCTGGCCCGACATGTGGCCCTGGCGGTTACTGATGCTTAATACACAGTTAATGTACTTAATTCCCCTTAACAGTGTGGCAATGCGCCTTAATGGTGGCGTTACTGGTATTATGGGTCCTCTGATCATGTGTGATTAAGATAGCATTAATGACACATAATCAGGTCTTGAAGTCTTTAATGTTCCTTGAAGGTCCGAGCCGTTGGAGGTCCACCAATCTGCCTGTTGAAGTTGAAGGTCCGACGGTTAGATGCGTGGCAGCTCCGGAGCTTACCGTTTTGGACGAGTAGGTCCGGTGCTGTTGTACACGTGTCGGTACCGGAGCTTCCCTCTATTCGGGGTTAGGTCCGGGGGTGCCACACAGGTATCTAGTCCGGAGCTTCCCCTTGTATGGAATGTAGCTCCAGTTTTATGATACACGTGGCAGCACTGGGACTAACCATAGAAGGGAGGCAGGTCCGGTTCCGTGTGACACGTGGGGACTTCGGAGGTCTTCAATTCAGATAGGTGGAGTTCCTTTGCACTCTTTGCAGTCCCAAGGGGTATCCGGTATGCAGGGTACCGACAGTGGCCCCCTAGGCCCACCTCTGGGAGAGACCTTTTGGATTAAGTCATTCTGTCGGAGGTGGGTCATCTTTCGATTTCTGCGCTGTGTCTTCAAGGGTTTTTGAATGTGCCATTGAGGTGGTAGTTTGCAGTTAAACCATCACTGCGTGGCATCTTCAGGATGCATCAGGTGAGATCTGCGCGTGCGGATCTCACACAATTGAAGGTCGTCGGTTCCCAATACGAAAAAAGTATCGGTTCCGCGCGCCCTGTCAGGCCGCCGCCCTCGGGTTTCCCACCTCTCATCATGACAACTGTTCGCCTGGGGTAAGGACCTCGACTTGATCATCTGGGTGGCCCCGGCCCCCCTTGTCATTGGCAGGGTGAAATTTTTGAACTGTATCCTTGGCCTTTTTGCGGTTTCCATCTAAGTGTTGCGGGGGGATTACTTAAGAAGGAAAGCGCGCACGGTTTGGGGATTCCTTGCGCCTTCATTTGAACTTGCGCTCGAATCCTCCAAACTTTCGCTTGCTTTTCCTCTCTCGCCCCGCCGTGCTGTGATGTAGTTGGGTCTTCGCAAGAGCCGTCTCACGAGCGACGGCGATTTGAAGAAGGCCAGACCTACATTGGGTGGTCTAGCGACTCCTTCAACCACCTAGTCCGCGCCGGCAAGCTCCCGTTCAAGAAGAAGCACGCCGGCGACATGGTGTACTTTTCTGCGTACGCCATGGTGGGACTGATCCCACCTTTCTCAACTTTTCTCTTGATGTTGTTAGACTTCTATGGTCTGCAGTTGTACCACCTTGGCCCCCACTCCATTCTTCTTGTGTCAATATTCATCCACTTCTGCGAGATGTGGGTGGGTATTCCTCCCTGCATCGAGCTTTTCCATTCCTTCTTCACCATCCACACTACCGATAAGAGTGACGAGTATCTTGGCTTCTACTATTTTGTGAAGCGCAAGAAATGCCCCTATAAGTACTTGAGGTCGTTCCCTTACGGCAAGTGGGACGACAGGAAGAAGGATTGGATTGTTGTCATGGCAGAGGAGCACGAGAAGCTAGAGCTGCCTGAAGGTCTTACCAATGTTGACACTAACGCCTGGAGCGAGGCTCCGGTGCTATCGGAGGCCTTCAACCCTGCCTTGACCAGGATCCGCCAATGTGTGGAAGGAGGGGTGACTCCCCGGATGGTCTTCTGCAAATTCCTGGTCTACAGGTGGGATCCGCTAAAGAAGAGGGAGAAGCTCGCCTGGGCCCTCAACAGCGTGATGGACGATGACAGGATTGAAACCGGTTTGAAGTCCAATTTGGAAGGCGCAGCTTTGGAGCTTCATCTCAAGAAGTTCCAGCATGGCATCGACGTCGAGGGTGACAACTTAAATCCATCAGCGGTTTCCTCCCTCTGAACATGGAGGCGGAGCTCAGCAGGGAGCTCCGGAGGAGGATGCCGGTGCTTGATGACCTCGGTGAAGAGAGAGGCGTTCGACCACCAGATTGGTGATCTCCGGAGCTTCCGAGGGTGGCCCTGATTCTGCCCCGAGATAGAGAGCTGAAGTTGTAGGCAAGGGCAAAGAGTTGGCTGAGCCCTCCAGCCGAAAGAGGAAGTTGAAGCACTCTGACGGGAGGCCCGTCAGACCTGCTCCTTCCACAACAGCTCCTTCTCCCCAGCGGGGGAGGTCTTCGACGGCGAAGACAACTCCAACATCGGTGTCTCCTTGGGACGCCAGCTCCGCCCAAGTGACTCCGGCGCCGAGGCCAGCTGGAGGCTCTAGGTCCGAGGGTCCTTCCCAGTTGAGGAAGGCCCCACCCAAGACCTCGCTAACGGCAGTAGTAAGCTCCGAAGAACCTTTCGGAGCTACTACCCCAGTTGCGACTGGGTTGGGCTCTGAGCGTCCAGCGAAGAGGTTCCGCGCTAGCTGGAGCAGAAGTCTTCCAAGGTAAATTTGCTTTTTTACCTCAGTTGGTTATTTCTGCTGTAATCATATTTTGAGTTTCTTTGTCCTTCATCCAAAGGGTCTCCAAAAAGGGGTTGATGCTCCGGTTCCTATGACAGCAACTGATGCTGTGCAAGCAGAGGCTTTGACTCTAGTTCCAGCGCCGCCCCAGGTGGTGGCTGAGGTCTTGGCAGCTCCGGCGCCAGCTGTCGTGGTTCTAGACCTAGACTCATCTCCCGAAGCTCCCATGGTAGTGCGAGACCATGGGAATGAAGACGTACTAGTGGCACCGGCTCCGGAGGCTGAAGCTCCGATTTTGGATGTTGTTCTGATGGACGCTCTGGCCTCAGAGCCAGAGGTAGCTGCAGTTCCGGCCTTAGAGTCGGATGTTATTGAAGCCCCAGCGGTGGAGCCGGTGGTTCTTGAAGTTCCGGCGCCCAAGATGGTTGTCGTGGAGGTGCCGGCACTCGAACTGGTGGAGGTTGAAGCACCAGCACCTGAACTGGCAGTGGAGGAGGCACCAGCGTCAGAGCCGGAAGTGGCCTCAGCTCCGGCCGAGTCTTCAATGCCTGCCCTGGAGGTGGTAGTTCTGGAGGTACCCGCGCCCGAGCCAGGGTGCCAAGACGAAGCGACTGATCCTCTTCTTGAGGGACCAGTTGCTGATGACCTGGCAGCGGGACCTTCGGAGCCGACTTCGGAGGTAGAAGTTCCCATCGCCGGACCTTCCTCGACGGCGACCGAGGCTATCCTGGAGGGCGGCCATAGTGCCGCGGAAGCTCAGGGGACCACTCTTGTAGAGTGGGACCCAATTTTTGTTATGGAGAACCCGCTGGAGTTAGCGGAGAGGACCCCGACAGGTCCAGAGCCGATCTCTCTGTCGTTGTCCATCAACAACGCCTGCTCTAACCTTCGTCAGGTCCAGCTTGCTTTTTATCACGACAGCAAGGCCCTCGAGGAGGAGCGACAAACCCTTAGGAGGTGGCGCAACTGGCTCCAATTCGAGACCAAGCTGGCGCAAACAAGACTGGTCGATGACAAGGAGTGGGTCAAGAGGGAGAAGGCCCGAATGGAATATTGGGGCCAGCTGCTGGACGAGAGGGAAAGCATGGTGCGATCTCTCGACAACCAGTCACGGGCTATACACGAACAAGCCGTGGCTGCTACGAATCAGCGTATGATCGCCAGGAGAGGCTCAGTACCATCCACGAGATCCTCGTCAAGCGTCGAGAGGCTCTTGAGGAGCGGGAGAAAAAGCTCGAAGATGAAGAGCAAAAACTCCTGGAGCTGAGGGATGACCTCGTGAAGAGGGAGGAGGAGCTCGCCCAAAGGCTGGATCTGGGTGACAAGAGTCTTGTAGAGCATACCAAGAAGCTGGAGGAGCTCTGCGAGAGTGAGGAGAAGAAGGCCTAGCAGCAGGGACAGGACCTCACCAAAAGGGAGAACGAAGTCGCTGCCAGGGAGAAGAAGGTGCGAGGCCAGGAGAAAGACCTGGTTGACCGCCAGAAGATGATCCACGTCCGAGAAGAGAAGCTTGCCAACCTCGAAAGGCAAGTTGCTAAAAGGATTCAGCAGCATGCCAAAGTGGTCGAGCACCTTGCCCGGAAGGGTTCGGAGCTTGCGGCGACCAAGAGGTCCTTGGAAGAGATGCAAGGCTCAAGTACTGCAGAGTCCCAACAAGTATGGGACTTCTTGGGCAAAGCCAATGATGCACTGACGCCGCTGGGCTTTAGTCCCGTGCATCCGGACGATCCGGAGCCGGAGCTGGACCATGCGTTGAAGGCGTTGAGCTCGGCTGGCAACAAACTCAACAAGATGGGCAATGTCATCGCGGATCAGTTGGAAACTGAAAAAAAATCCCTTGCGCAGAATGTCGTAGAATACATGCTGACGTGCTACACAAGTCGGGATCCTCATTTCCCACTAGATCCGGTGCTTGAAGGTCCCATCGACGGAGAGGGAGATGCCGCCAAGACCAGCGTGTCGGAGGTTGCCTAGAAGGTTGCCTTGTTCTTCCGTAGGATTTAGGACTTTCTCCTTGTAGCTCCCACTTGTATCTTCTCTTCTTCTCTCCAATTTTGTAATCTCTTGTCCTTAGATGAATGAAATCCAACAAATTTATGAATTTCATTTTTTGTCTTCAACCTTTGTCTCACACTTGGCCCCCTGGTAGATGTACACAATTTGATTGCAAACATGTACCAAAAGGATGTAGCATTTTGTTGAAGACTTGCGTGCTTCGACCTTGTAGAGTATAGGTCCGAAGTCGTTGACAGCAGAGGCCCCCTGAGGTTGTCGGAGCTTAGTAGCTCCGGCAGTGACCATTGTCAACACGTAAAGCGTTGATAGTTGGCCCTCTGGGGTTTTCGGAGCTTAGTAGCTCTGGCAGCATCTACTGTCAACACATAGAGCGTCGACAGTAGACCCCATTAGGGTCTCCTACCATATTTGCTTCACGTTGACGCCTGGCCCTTTAGATTTGTCGGAACTTGCTAGCTCCGGCGTCGCCTACTATCAATGTTTAAAACAACGACAGTGGGCCACCTTAGGGGATGTCGAAGCTTTGATAGCTCCGGCATCATCCACCATCATCATGGGATTTTTATTTTTCATGCACACTGAAGTCAAGAAAAACAATAAAATTCATTTCTTATCTATAACTCGTTTGCGGCTTACTATTCCCGAAGGAAATTTTTAGGTCGATCGCAATTTTATATACAATCAAGTGCATTTGCTTATCTTCTCCAGGTCCGATCGTTTTCTGGACTCACCTTACTCAGGCCTGCCGGGGTGTAGGTAGAGTGGCCTACTTAGGGTGTAGGACTAGGCTAAGTCGATAGCACACTCTGGACCTAGATTGGCTTGGCGTTCAGGCGAGTAGGCCATTCAACAATGTTAAGACCCAAAAGAATTAACAATGCAACTTGAATTATATATGAATTGTGCGAGCTAAAGTTTCTTGAGAATTGCACAACTTTGTTATAGACTAGAAAGAGAAAAATAAAAAATAATGAGCCTGTACAAAATAAATGCACGTGGAGTCTGTTTTCACATAATGATGTCTTTCATTATAGGTTCGGGGTACAGGAGAAACAAGTACACTCTTAGGGTAAGGAACCAGGCTAAGTGTGTTGCATTTCTTGTTTTACCCAAGGTAAATAGCTACACTTTTAGTTCTGATACTGTGTCAAGTGTTGCTTGAACTTTGCGGACCTTCCGGGAAAGGTCCGGCTGTTCTCCCAGAGGAGCTACCCGACTCTGTACAATGACGCTATAACATACATCATATGTAATTACAGACTCACCTCCGTGATATTAAGCGTAGAACTTACGGAGGTGCTCAATGTTCCAAGGATTAGGGAGCGGTGTCCCATCCTCGGTTGCCAAGCGAAGGCATCCAGGACAAGATACTTTGATCACTCGAATGGGTCCTTCCCAGCTGGGGGAAAGTTTGTTTAACCCTTCTCGAGTTTTTATTCTCCGTAGCACCAGATCGCCTTCCTGGAGCTGTCGGTTATGCACATGCCTTTGGTGATAGCGCCGGAGCGCTTGACGGTATCACGCATTTCGAACAGCAGCTCGACACCTTCCCTCTTCAACGAGGTCAAGGTCTTCACGCCAGAGCTGGTCCTGCGTGGCTTCGTCGAAGGTCCAGACCCAGAGTGACCCCAAGGTGACCTCTGGAGGAAGGACTGCTTCACCTCCGTACACCAGGAAGAAGGGTGTCTCTCCAGTTGATCGGTTTGGAGTCGTCCTTTTTGCCCACAAGGTGGGCGGAAGCTCTTCAATCCAGTTGGCTCCATGTTTTTTCAAGCGCTCATATGTGCGTGTCTTGAGTCCTTTAGATTTCTGCATTTGCTCTCTCAGCTTGGCCATTGCTTTCCAGGTGAGCTACGGAAGCGTAGCTGACTTGAATGCCGAGGTCTTTTGCAATATCCTTGGAATGCAAAACTTGTGAATTGGGTCCCATTGTCAGTTATGATCTTGTTTGGGACTCCAAATCTGCATACTATGGACTGCAAGAAATTGATAGCTGATTGCTTGTTTATTGTCACAACTGGAGTTGCTTCCGACCACTTGGTGAACTTGTCGATGGCGACATACAGAAACTTGTAACCTCCGAAGGCTCTTGGGAAAGGTCCCAAAATATTCATACCCCACACGGCAAATGGCCATGTCGGAGGTATCATTTGTAGAGGTTGAGCTGGTGTGTGAATTTGTTTCAAATGAAACTGGCATGCTTCACATTTCTTCACTAGCTCAGTTGCATCCTGGAGTGCTGTAGGCTAGTAAAAACCATGCCGGAAGGCTTTACCGACCAACGTGCGGGAAGACGCGTGGTTCCCACACTCGCCTCCATGGATTTCCGCGAGGAGCTCGCGGCCTTCTTCCCTTGTAATGCACCGCATTAGGACACCGTTGGCACCACGCCGGTAGATATCCCCTTCTACTAGTGTGTATCTTTTAGCCAATCTGACTATCCGGTCAGCAGATACATTGTCTTCAGGAAGGATGTTGTCCTTCAAGTAGCTCTGGATCTTCGAGATCCATGCATTGGAGCTAGCTTGAGCTTCTGATTCTTGTGTGCTGGGTTGCTCGGAGCTTCCTGCAACACCTACGACCCTTGATCGATGCCGTGGTAACAGGGCCATCGGGACCGCTAGCTTCGAGGTGCTGGTCTCGCCCCCTTCGCTCAGTTCGGCAGGTTGAGCTGTTGGTCTTGACAATCTTCGGACAAAGGTTCCGTCGGGAACTGGAGCTCTTGTTGAAGCTTTCGTCGAGAGTTCGTCAGCTTCAGCATTGTTGAGACGCTGGACATGGCAAAGATCTAGGACTTCGAAGTCCTTCTGAAGCTTCTAGACTTCAAGTAGATATGCAGCTAATTGAGGGTTGTTGCAGCAACATTCACCTTTAACTTGTTTTATAATGAGCTGTGAATCACCCTTTACCAACAGCTGATTGACACCATATGATAGTGCCACCTTGAGCCCATAGATTAGTGCTTCGTACTCCGCCATGTTGTTGGTCGCCTTGAAGTCAAGGTGAACCATGTATTTGACCTTCTCCCTGGTCGGAGCGAGGAGAAGGATTCCAGCTCCGACCCCCTGATTCTGCACGGAGCCATCAAAGTAGAGAGTCCAGTGAGGCTCAGTGAAGACCGGAACCTTGGGTTCTGGTTTCTGCTCACTGGGGCCCCTAGGATTTGATGGAGAGGGGGTCCATTCTGCCACAAAGTCTGCCAGTGCTTGACTCCTGATTGCTTGTCTTGGGACGAATTCAAGATCGAACTTGGTCAATTCCGCCGCCCACTTTGCAATGTTCCCAGTAGAGTTGGGGTTATGCAAGATTGCACGCAGTGGATAAGAGGTTACCACTAAAAATTTGTGAGCTTGGAAGTAGTGACGAAGATTCTTAGAGGCAATAAGAACTGCATAGAGCAGCTTATGCACCTCTAGGTACCGAGTCTTGGCATCATGGAGTACTTCACTAATGAAGTACACTGGGCGCTGGACTGTCCGGACCCTCCCGGAGGGGCTCAGAGCTTTCTCCTCATCAACCCAGAACCTCCCGGAGGGGCCCGGACCTTCTTCGGGGACATCCGGGTTCTCACTAGAGGAACTCAGAGCTTCTTCTGAAATGACCCGGACCTTCCCTGAAGGGTCTAGATCTTCTTAGTAACTCCTTCATTTGAAGGAGGTTGATCCTCTGGCGTTTCACCTCGAGGATCTGGGTCTGGGGGCTGGGACCTAGACTCGCCTTCAGGTAGTTCTAGACCTTCTTGGAGGGGTCTGTATTCCTGAACTGGGGATGGTTCTGGTCTTTCTGCAACTAGGACCATGCTAACAACTTCATTAGTTGCTGAAATGTAAAGCAGAAATGGCTCACCAGGGTTCGGAGCTACCAAAGCTGGTAGAGTGGTGAGGAGCTGCTTCAGCTCTTGGAATGCTTTTTCTGCTTCTTCAGACCATTGGAATGGTCCGGACTTGCTCAATAATTTGAAGAAGGGTAGCGCCTGTTCCGCCATATAAACCGGCTGAGGGCAGCTAGACATCCAGTCAGCCTCTGGACATCCTTGATGCGAGCTAGTGGCTGCATGTCTTCAATAGCTTTAATCTTCGTCGGATTCGCCTCTATTCCTCGGTGGTTCACCAAGAATCCAAGAAGCTTTCCGGAGCTAACCCCGAAGACACATTTGTCTGCGTTCAGCTTTGTGCATGTGATTCACAACTTGTCGAAGACAGCTTGCAAGGTGTCAAGAAATGACTCCTTGTTCTTGATCTTGACGACGACGTCATCGACGTAAACTTCCACTACATCTCTGATGAGCTCTCCAAACATTTTGTACATAGCTCACACAAACGTTGAAGCAGCGTTTTAGACCGAATGTCATGGCAGTGTAACAATATAAACCATCTACAGTGATGAAGGCGGTATGCTCTTCATCTTCCTTAGACATTCTAATTTGATGATACCCAGAATATGCGTCTAGGAAACACAGTAATTCACACCCGAAGGTGGAATCCACTATCTGATCAATTCTAGGTAGTGGGAAATGGATCCTTTGGGCATGCCTTATTCAGTGTTGTGTAGTCGATACACATCCGAAGTTTCCTGCCGGCCTTGGGTACAACGATTGGGCTTGCCAGCCATTTTGGGTGGAAGACTTCCTGGATGAATCCAGCTTCGAGCAACTTCTTCACTTCTTGACATATGAAGTTTTGTCGCTCTACCGATTGCTTCCGAGGCTTCTGATGTACAGGTCGAGCGTCAGGATAAATCTTCAGATTGTGCTCAACCACTTCCCTAGGGATCCCAGGCATTTGTGACGGTTGCCAGGTGTAAAAGCCTGCTTTTCGGAGGAACAAAAATGCAAAAATGCGAACTTAAAAATTTTGAAAATGGACTTGGAAATCCAAACTCACATGAACCATATGAGTTAACCAATGTTCACTAAAAATAGGAACTGTTAAAAATTTTACATATAGAACATGGTTGCTAATGTATTTGGAACATAAGGGGTAAAATCCTTAATTTCCAGGTATTCACATTTTCAATGAAAAATTAAAGGAGAAAAGAAAACAAAATGGAGAGAAAGAAAAAGAATTATTCCAACCCTAAAAAGGGACATAAAAAAAATTCAAATCTAATGCTGTAAATTTTTTCATGACCTTCTAATATTCCAAATAGACTCTCGGTAAAGTTTCAAAATTTTTGAAGCATGTTTTCCATTTATTGGACACGTCCTGAGAGTTTAATCAGAATCGACTTCAAATTTAAACTTTGTACATAACTTTGTCCAAATCCATTCCAAATTTTTTCTGAGGTCCCTTACGGTTCAAAAAGGTTAACTCTAAAGTTTCAGGATTTTGAACCTAATCTACCATTTATTTCATTGAATCAAGTATCACCGCTTGAATTCAAATTCAAACTTAAGTTCGAAATTCAACTTGCTCAGTTTTGAAATCTAATTGCACCATAAAATTCCTCACATTTTATTTGGTCATTGGGCCAAAGTTGACTATTTTTGAAGCATGTTTGCTAGCCCTATTTGAATTTTGGAAAGAAGGAGGGAAGTGGGTCCCACGGGTGGTCCCCACATGTCTTGTCGGCACCTCTCTTCTCTTTCCTCCCCTGCCTCCACACAGACGGCTGCATGCGCCACCGCGACGTTCCCTCGACCCTTATCTACCGCGCCGGTCTTCTCCCGGTCTTATCCACGGCCGCCGCTCGCCTACCGGCCCGCGCGTGTCGCGCCCGCTCTCTCCCAGATTGCGCGCCTCCCTGCCGTCCGTGATCCTCGCCGGCGCTCCACCTCCTGGCCTGCGCGCGCCCCTCCCTGTCGTGCCGCATGCTTCCTCACCGGCTAAGCTTCCAGCCACGTCGTCGCCCCGCGCCAGAGCCGCACCACCCCGCCAGTCGCAGCGCGCTGCTTCACCACCGGCCCGCGCGCCTTTCCTGGCGGCGCCCTACCTTCCTCTGATGGCTACTCGCGCCCATACCAGGTCAGCTCCTCTGCTCCCGTCCCTCCGCTCGGCCTAGCTGCGCCGCTCCCGACCGCCGCGGCGTCGCCCCCTCCCGACCCCGTTCGGTCACAGCACCGCGCCGCCAACGCCGCGCACGCCTCCTCCCTGCATCGCCTGGCCGCTGGCCTGCGCCGCCCCCCACGCACCGCCAACGCCGCGGGCGCCTCCTCTCTGCTCGCGCCGCGCTGCCCGCCTCCTCCCGGCCGCCGGCCGTCTCTGCTCCTGCGCCTCCCATGCCGGCCGCCGCTCGCCCTGGCTGTGGCAGCACCATGTCTGAGCCGATGGCCGTCTCTTTCCCCAGATCAAAGTTGCTCATAGGCCATGGCCGCCTTGTGCTTCGTCCCGCTTTATTCCCTAGCGCCCAGCACGCTGTTGGCCACTCCGCGCATGCGTCTCACCGCGTGTCGCTGCCAACTTCGTCTGCCACCGGTACTAACCAAGTCACGCCCACCGCTGCACATGCCTAGTCCCGCTGCTCATCGTCCGTTGTTTCCGCTCGTGCGCTGTCGCCGCTCTTCCGCTTGGCATCAAGCGCCATGGGTACCTTGCTCGCATGCTTCGCCTGCTACATCGCCGAGGGCAACCACCACTGTCCACGACAATGCTGCACTCCGCCCTGGCTCCCTGCTCGCAACAGCTACACCGTGCCGTGCCTGCAGCACCTTATCCATGCCGGCAATGCTGTGCGTGTGTCACATCAACGTCATCACCTTTTAAACCACGTCACGCAGCGTTCTAATGATTTGTTGTGTCCTGGCAGTGAATCGAGTGAAGCATGTGATTTAGGTGATGCAGGAACACGACAATGATACAACAGACAGCAGAAATTTGGCAAAGGGTGTATGGTGATGTTGCAACCGACAAGCCTAAGTGCCAAGATGCTCTTTGAATGGTGATGAAGTGACGGAATCAAGGGCACACCCAAGATATTTGGCAAAATGCCTACAAGGTGAGCCTTGCCCTAAAATGCCTTATTTGACATCACCGAAGTCCGTTAGTCGTGACCCCTAATGGTACTCATGTGTCGTCAAGTCGTACGTCCATGCTCCGCCTTGATATCATTCCTATAGAAATCCCTAGTTGACCTTCTTTGGCTTTTGGATCGTGTTGGCTTGTCTGTGCGTGCTCGTGATGCTCCACCATGAGCCGCGTCGACATCGTTGACCACATGACGTCGTCATGACATTCCGAACCGTCCTCGTGCCCTGGCATCAAAATGAAGGATTCCTGTGATGAGTGTGGTGCTGGAACACAAGCACGACTCGTCAGACAATAGTTATCAAGTCAAATTAGGTTTAGTCGTTGCGAGAGCAATCGAGTCCTCAGTGTAGCCAAGGTGCTCGATAAAAGGCCATCTAGGTCAACCACGGGTATTGGTGATCACCGATCACCTAGGGTAGAGGTATGCAAGAATGTTGTGACCATCAAGGAGAACTAGACCAAGGGGGAACCTTGGATAAGAGTTCCTTGGTTGTGTCGAGGATGTTCCCTAACCGATCACAGGATTGGTTAACTTGGTGTACCACTTCATCGGCGATAGGTTCGTCGAGTCGCTTATCAACAATCGAGTCGACATCACTAGCCTTAAGACTCACAAGGTGGTGTTCGGGATTCCACTCACCCCATTGACGAGTCCGGGTCGATGTGGACCTGGCTAATACGATCTTCTCGTGATGGCAAAGCATGATCGTCACGACAAGGTCTCGCATCATGTTCGAGTTCCAGGAGTTCACCGAGCTCATCTGGACAATCTTGCAAAGGACACTGCAATAGTGTCATGTAGGCACTTGAACGATGCTCGAGAAGCTTGCCGTAGAAACTACTTTACCTAAAAGTAATTTGAACGTTGTCTTGGTACTCATGCTAGGTTAATAGTGCTTGTAATGACTTCTTAAGTCCAAGCCATGTTGGTCTCAATTCAGTCCCAAGTGTCGTTAGGTTCCATCATGGTGCATCCTAAGTCAGGACCCTACGACAGCACTGCTCACTTAACTAGGTTTACTTCTTTATGAGTTAAGTCAAGTTCAGTGGTCGACTGCTAAATCGTGATCTTCGTCTTGTACACTCCACTCATACTCAAGCTTTCGATGTCCCCCTTGATTCTTTAGTCATCCTTACACTACCAACCCAACACTTCCACACCATTGAGCTTTATCATCCTTGAGTGGCATAGCATCGAGTGTTGAGTGCCAAGTTGCAATGTGTGCTTATGTTGCACCTTTCAATTCACATCTCAATCCTACTATGACCACTTGACTCCATCCTTTGTTTATCCACACAACAGAGGCATATCTGTCCTTCCTAGTCAAACTCCTCATTCTTAAAGTTTACATAACCCCGTGGAGTCCATTATTAAACTACTTAATTACTTAATTACTTATATGCATATCATGTCGATAGGAATGTGCTGATAGGTGATCGACAAGAAACTTCGCTTGGAGGAGAAGGCCAAGGTGTTTCGACTGAAGTTCCATGGCAGGTTCTTCGGAGGAAGACTAAGCCCTAACAATTGACATTTATTCGAGTCGTAAACTAAGGCAAGCCCCGGTTTGCATTTAAGTCGTTTATAAAATTTTACTTTATCATTATGATGAGTAGTATATGAATTGTGCATTAAGTTTAGGATGATTGATACCCCACATGCATGACCAAAAATCCCCGGGATTGGTTGGAACAAGTTACAGTTTGACCTGTAGTAACTGCTTTGCTAATGCATAGGAAATCCGGTAGAAGTCGAGTAGTTGGAATCTACTCGCGAGAGATGTAGGACATATCTCACAGAATTGGTTAGATAGAAAATGGCATAATATAATGAAACTGAGACCGGGCAGGGAATGGATAGGAAGCGGCAAGAATAGAGTCTCGGTCGCATATCCCTGCCTGTGTCGATTAAGGCCCGTCTGTATGCAGCCCCTTCGGACAAGCTTGAATTGTACCGGCAACATAATGGACATATGGAATCCAGTAAACTGATGTAACTCGATAACTGGGGTGTCAAGGCCCACTAACTCACCATCAATAGGGGTGGGCTGAGGACAGTAAGGTGTAAATCGGTCGGCGGACACATGAGGTGTTCCGTGCGGAGACCTTTTGTTTGCGGAGGTGAGATGGGTTCGGCGTTCGGGTTTCTTGTGAAAGGTGGCCATATACGCCTAGTACTGAAGTGTTATGTAGGTACAGGTGTGCTCGCTGACACTTCTGAACGACGTATGTGTCGTGTTGTCCGGGTGTGTCCTGATTGCAATCACCGTCCCTCGCGGTAATAGAGTACCACTTGTTCACTGAGCGGCAACGTAGTAAATACTGAAGAAGTAAGAGAAATAAATTGTATTGAATTATAATTGTTTTGCAACCTTGTATGATTTAGAGATAGTGCAATTAAAAGTTTACAGTTTCCCCATACTTTAGCTGTAATAGCATTATGTGCTCTGGGCATGTCATATCATCGGTAAAGTGTTTCTTGTTTGATTGTGGAGCCCATGATGTGCCGTGCCTGGAGAATGTCATTTGCTACATAAAACCTGATTATAAGGATCCACTTGTAGGCAAGTCTATTTATGCTATTCCTTACCTATGTTAGTATTCACCCTGCATATGTCTAGTGAGACGGTTAAGTCTTGCTGAGCCTTATGCTCACGTTTGCGCTTTAACGATTTTTGCAGGTATTAGTTTTATTTCTGCTGTTCAGGTTGTACATGAGACTTGAGGTATCGAGATAAATCTCATGTGAACCACGCCGATGCTGCATGTTCTTGTTGCTAGTGAGAATCGTCCTAGGGCATGGACGTCTTCTCTCCTGCTTAGTTAGGTGAGATTATGAGTATGTATTTTCTGCTGCGTGTGTACTTCTGTGGTACACTCTTTTGTAAACTCTTCTTATTATCAAATTAAAACTTTATATGTTTTGGTATACTTTTTGTGTGTGCTGTTAGGTGCCGCATCGCACGGCACCATCCAATGAGATCCTCGGATGTGTGGACTCCGGTCCCCACACCAGGCAAACACGTCTACATTAGCCCGGAGGAAAGTGATGAGCGCGAGTTCCTATTTGTCGTTCAGACCTCCCGATATTCGAGTGGTCTGAGCAGCGTCGGAACCAATTTGGACGACTTTGATGGGAATGTTGGTGTCGCCGCTTGGTTGCACACGAGGTGCATAGGTTGAGCCTCGATGACGAATGCTCGGGGGCTTAGGAGCTTTCTCTTCCGGATTCTTCCTCCTACGCTGTAGCAAGCGTGTGGAGTTCTTCCAGAGAACTAACTCCAGCTGTGCGATCTCCGCAGATCCGGAGAACGCCTGAGGGTGTTGGCATCTTCAACACCAAGTAGCCATAATGAGCAGCAGCCATGAATTTATACAAAGCTAGACTGCCCAAGATGGCGTTGAATGGCAAGTTGATCTGCGCCACGTCGAAGACCAACTTCTCGGTCCTGTAATTCTCCCGAGTCCCGAAGGTCATCGGGAGAGTAATGACATCGAGTGGAGTTATGGCCCCCTGACCTACTCCGGAGAAAGGTAGGGAGGGGCGAAGATCCAAAGGTCGGATCTGAAGCTTGACGAAGGCTTTGAAGCTTATGAGGTTCAGCCCCGAACCTCTGTCCACCATTACGTGGTGGAGCTGGATGTTATTGATGGTCAGAGATACCATTACCGGAAGTTGGCCAGCTCCGATCATGTTCCGAGGATTGTCCGAAGCATCAAAGGTGATGGCAGTATCCATCCACTTCCGATGAGGTTCTGCCTTGGCGTAGGAGCTACTGAGGCCATGTACCGCCGCATTGTCTTGAGGACACGGTGGGAAGTGATGTCCCACGAACCACCAAAGATGGTGTTCATGGTATTCTGACACTCATTGTCGAAGACGTCAGAGTCGTCATCAACGAAGGTGTAAACAACCTTCAATACCTTTTTGGGGTCCTAAAAGCCTAACTCCTCTTCAGCCAGAGCTTCGTCGACTTTTTGTTTTTCTTCCCTTTGACGGAAAGGAGCTTCCCCTCGGCGCTTGTTGTAGCGCTCGGCGAGGTTCTGGACCTCCCGACAGTTTTCCATGTTGTGCCTGTCCATCATGTGTATGGGACACCACATCTTGGAGCTGCCACCGTCTTCAGACGACGGCTGAGGTCATTTCTCGGCGCGTGGCCCCTGGCCACCCGGAGCTGCAGCAGCTGCAGCAGTAGGGGTGCCGGCCGACGGCTTCTTCTTGTCGTTGGACTTTTTCTTCTTTTTGCCACTCCCAGAGGTAGTGGCTTCATCCTTGGAGGATTTTTTGTTGGCCTCCAGAGGTGGTTGGGAGTGCATTTCACAGCCCTCCGCAACCTAGGCACACTTGTCTGCCAAGCTGAAGAGTTCCGTGACGCTGGTGACTTCCTTGGTCGCCAGCTTTTCTAGCATCTTCTTATCTTGAACGCCCTGTATGAATGTTACAATAATAGAAGCGCTTGAGATATAAGGAATGGTATTTCTTACTTGGGAGAACCTCTAGATGAAAGATTGCAAGGACTCTCCCCCTTTTTGCTTGACAACAAAAAGATCCAGTTCTATGCCTGGTCGGGTGTATGAGCTCCCGAAATTGGCGGTGAACTGTTGGCACAACTCCGCCCAACTGTTGATGGAGTCATGCGGAAGGCTCATGAACCAAGACCTGGTGGTCCCAGTCAAAGTCTCAGGGAAATAATTGGCCATCACAACCTCATTTCCCCCAGCCGCAAGGATAGCGGTGGAGTAGATTTGGAGAAATTCAGTGGGATTAACAATCTAGTCAAATTTCTCCAGCAGGTGAGGCCAGAACTTCTGCGGCCATATGACCATGCATAGGTGCATGGCCAATGCAGAACAACCTCCTCCTACTCCCTCAGGAGCAGGACTGTCCCGAGCCTCTCGCCTCTCGCGAGCATGCTCGATGTGGACGCAGCCGTCCTATTGTCGGTAACGACGATCGAGCTCCGCGCGGAGGTCATGAGTCGAAAGCCTCGTTATCGTGTGAGTACGTCGCGCCCTGAAAGATAGCGACGTCGCCTGTTGAGATGCAGCACGCCTCCCGTGCTGTGAAGCTTGCAGACCGAGTCTACCCGACAAGGTCCGATGCTACGATGGGGCCCGCACCAAGGGGGGAGGACCTTGATTGCTGATGCGATCGGCTGCTGCTGCAACCAAATGATCCACATCAGCTCTCCACTGCTCCATCGCACCCTGGGGTGCCCCTAGAGGCGGTGGACGGGTGAGAAGAGCATGCGCAACATTAAGCGCGTGTTCGGGGTTATTGTTTGCCGATGCTGTGATCGATGCTTACGCCCCATCTCGTTGTCCGGGTAGATTCACTGGAGCAGACGGTTGCGGTGGTGGCATGACCCCTGCTGGAGCCACAACACCTGCTGGCTGCTACATGTTGGAGGAATTGCTTCTAGCAGGTTGCACAACATGGTTACCATTGGATGATCCAGCAGCAGAATTCACCATCTTCAAATCTCAGGCTCCCCTACCTGGCGCGCCAACTGTCGGAGTCTGATTCCGACAATTCTCCCGACACTACGGTTAGTAGACCGCAAAGTTTCTTAGTTTGGTTAGGGCGCGCAGAGATTTAGAACAAGATGGCGATTTGACACGAGGATTTACGTGGTTCGGGCCGCTTGAGCATAATACCATACTCCACGTGTGTGTGTTGTTGTTGTATTGAGCGTCTGAGCGCTTGTGTGTGAGAGACGAGAGTGTCTAGAAGCCTCCCTGTGTATCGCTCGACCAGTCTTTTTATAGTACAAGAACTGGCCATTACATCATCAGCCTGGCCTAATATGTGGCCCTGGCGGTTACTGATGCTTAATACACAGTTAATGTACTTAATTCCCCTTAACAACATGGTAACGCGCCTTAATGGTGGCGTTACTGGTATTAAGGGTCCTCCGATCGTGTGTCATTAAGATAGCATTAATGACACATAATTAGGTCTTGAAGTCTTTAATGTTCCTCGAAGGTCCGAGCCGTTGGAGGTCCACCAATCTGCCTGTTGAAGTTGAAGGTTCGGCGGCTGGAAGCGTGGCAGCTCTGGAGCTTACCGTTTTGGACGAGTAGGTCCGGTGCTGTTGTACACGTGTCGGTACCGAAGCTTCCCTCTGTCGGGGGGTTAGGTCCGGGGGTGCCACACAGGTATCTACTCCGGAGCTTTCCCATATATGGAATGTAGCTCCGGTTTTATGATACACGTGGCGACACTAGGACTAACCATAGAAGGGAGGCAGGTCCGGTTCCGTGTGACACGTGGGGCCTTCGGAGGTCATCAATTCAGATAGGTGGAGTTCCTTTGCACTCTTTGCGGTCCCAAGGGGTATCCGGTACGCAGGTTACTGTCAGTGTTCATCAGGCCCATGGAAGGCTGTTTCCGCGGCCGTCGTCCATTGACCAGATCTGTCGCTCGAGCGGTGCTCTCTGGTCCATCATGCCCCCTTGCAGGTACTACTGGCTAGGATGGCATGTCGGGACACATCCCGGCTTAGTCGACTCCGCAGGCACCACTGACTGCAAGCTCGGAGAGCGCTCTGGCAGTGGCCAGAGCCCTCCTCCACCACCCACCGTCACTGAACACTTCTCAGGGAGCAGATCAGCAGTGGGTCCAGGACATCAACCATTTCATCATAGCAGCCATCAACTCCCCCAATAGGGGAAGACACCTCGTGTCGCCGTCACGAAGGCTGTCCATCGACCGTCATGCCGCCAACTCACGCTCCTCCACGCCGCCAACTCCCGCTCCTCCAAGCCTCAGCGTTGGCCGACTCCCCACTGAGGACCTCAGGGCTGAGCTTGACCGCCATTAAGCTCACCTGGACGGCCGAGTCATCATCGAGCGTCAGTGAGAGAGGCGGTGCAACCTCAATGCCAAATATGGCCCTCAATGCCTGTTCACGAGGCATCCTCCGTCCAAGGTGCACGGCAGGTAAACCCTCTGCCACCTAATCAGGAGTATATTGGCTCGTCAGCCCCCTGCAGTACTCGGTGCAGCAGGACATGCAGCAACAGTACTTGGCGCAACCGGTACCATTGCAGCAATGCATGTCATAACCAGTGCCACAACCGCAGATTCCACGGGCGCCACACGTGATGAAGAGTTGAAGGTGAATTGGCAACGAAGAATGCAAAGTCGATGAAGATCTTGATTACATGATCCTCTTTTGTTTCCTCCTCTTCTTCTTCTTACTCGGGATCTCCTCCTCCCTCCTTGATGGCGGCTCTCCATGAACTAGGGCTTGTGGTCTTTCAATTGAGGCAAAAGGATGTAAAGTCAAGGTATGGGGTTGTTTATATAGGGGTGGAGGCTAGGGTTTGATGGATGCCGGTGTGGGGTCCCACATGGGCTCCAAAGAGGTTGGACATGATGTCCTTGTGCCCAAATAAGGCGGTTACCCAAAAACAAATCGTGAGGAAATAATAGAAACCGAGTGGAACTCAGTAGGCCGGACTAGTCCGCACAATGGACCGGACTAGTCCGTTTTGGAACAGAAACAATATCAGACAAATCCGTTGGAAGGTATAGATAAGTCTGGTCTTGTCCAGAGAGCAAAATGGACAAGTCCGACATAGATCGGACAATTTCGGGGATTTGGAAACTTATTGGAAAACCGGACCAAAGATCGGACTAGTCCGCACTCAATCGCGGACAAGTCCGGAATGGAACAGAGACTTAATCGGACTAGTCCACAGCGAAAACGGACAAGTCCGGAGGGCGACAGTGAGGGAAACCAAACTAGTCCGGGGTACAAACGGACAAGTCCGTACTTGTACAGACTTTTAAATGTTGTTTTGCCTTTAATTCATTTTTAACTCGTTCCTTTCTATGTTGCTTAATTCTAAACATGTATAAGAATGTATGCAATGCATGATGCATGAAAATGAGGGTGTTACAAACATAACCCCCTTAAAATGAATCTCGCCCTCGAGATTTGATGCGGAAGGGAAGAGATAGGGAAATTCCTTTTTGAGATCATCCTCCTGCTCCCAAGTTGCTTCCAATTCTGTGTGATGCTTCCATTGAACTTTGCACCATCGAATAACCTTGTTCCTTGTGACCCTCTCCTTGGCTTCCAAGATTTTGACCAATTGTTCGGCATAAGTCAAATCTACCTCTAATTCCAATTCTTCCATTGGCACTTGTTCTTCCGGTACCCTCAAGCACTTCTTGAGCTGTGAAACATAAAACACATCATGTACATCTGATAAGTGAGCTGGCATCTCCAACTTATATGCTACTTCTCCTCTTTTGTCCAAAATCTTGAATGGCCCAATGTATCAATGTATCGAGGTGCTAGCTTGTCTCTTATGTTAAACCTCTTATGGCCTCTCATTGGTGACATTTTGAGGTAGACAAAGTCTCCCACTTCAAAGGCTAATTTACTTCTCCTATTGTCCGCATAGCCTTTTTGCCTCGATTGAGCAGCCCTCAAGTTTTCGCGAATAATCTGAAGTTGCTTTTCTGCTTCTAGTAACACATCCGGACCAAATACTTTAGTCTCTCATGTCTCATTCCAGAACAAGGGTGTCCTACACTTCCTCCCATAAAGTGCTTCATACAGTGACATTTTCAAGCTTGCTTGGTAACTATTGTTGTACGAAAATTCTGCATATGGCAAGCTCTTGTCCCAACTCTTCCTATGCTTCAAAGAACAAGCTCTTAACATGTCCTCCAAAATCTGATTGGTCCTCTCAGTTTGTCCATTCATTTGAGGGTGATATGATGAGCAGAAATTCATCCTTGTACCCAATGCTCCATGCATCTTTTGCCAAAATCCGGAGGTAAATTGGGAACCTCTATCTGAATCTATCCTCTTTGGAACTCCATGTCAGCACACAATATGCTTCATATATAGGTCTGCTAGTTGTATTGCAGTATACTTGGTCTTGACAGGGATGAAGTAAGCTGACTTGGTTAACCAATCCACAATAACCCAAATTGAGTCATATCCGGACTGGGTACGCAGTAAACTACCTACGAAGTCCATTCCAATTTCTTCCCACTTCCATCCTGGAATCTTTAATGGATGCAATAATCTATCGGGTCTTTGATGTTCTGCCTTGACTCATTGGCACACATCACACTAAGCTACATATTCGGATATGTCCTTTTTCATGCTAGCCCACCAATAACAAGTCTTCATGTCCTTGTATATCTTTGTACAACCGGGATGAATTGAGTATGGCGAGTCATGTTCCTCCTTTAGTATTGTCTCTCGAATATGCTTCACGTTGGGCACGACAATACTTTTTCCAAGCCATAGAGTACCCTGTTCATCCTCATCAAACCTAAATTCTCTTTCCTCTTGGGTCCTTTCCTTGATTTCTTGGCTTTCCACATCCTTGGCCCGACCTTCCCAAATTTCTTGCTCCAAGGTCAGATTTAACTCCATTATCCCCATCTCATTCACAAATCCAAGATTCAACCGTTCAAACTCCTTACATAACTCGGGTGGCAGCTCTCGAACTTTAAGTTGATGACATACTCCTTTTCTACTCAAGGCACCGACCACTACATTGGCTTTTCCCGGATGATAATTAATTCCCAAATCATAATCCTTGATGAACTCCGACCATATTTGTTTCCTCAAATTCAGGTCCATTTGTGTGAATATATACTTGAGGCTCTTATGATACGTATAAATTTCACACCTAGATCCAAGGATATAATGTCTCCAAATCTTGAATGTGTGTACCACGGCTGCAAGTTCCAAATCATGTGTTGGGTAATTCTGCTCATGTTTC
Organism: Tuctoria greenei; assembly: GCA_036927565.1. NCBI lineage: Eukaryota > Viridiplantae > Streptophyta > Magnoliopsida > Poales > Poaceae > Tuctoria > Tuctoria greenei. Next base: position 122,142,845 of record JAYESD010000005.1, read on the forward strand.
TTCAATTGCCTCGATGCGTAGGCGACCACTTGAACTTCTTGCATGAGCACACATGAAATTCCTTATCTCGATGCATCACAATAGATATCAAAACTCTTGCTCACGTCCGACAAAACCAAAACTGGGGCTGTGGTTAACCTTTTCTTCAACTCCTCAAAACTTTCTTGACAAGCTTGAGTCCATTGGAAAGATTTCCCCTTCATTAGCAATTACATCATGGGCTTGGCTATCTTGGAAAAGTCCTTAATGAACCTACGGTAATATCCATCCATCCCAAGAAAGCTCCTTATTTCCTTGACATTCTGCGGCGGTTCCCATTTCAACATATCTCTCACTTTTCTGGGGTTGACCGATACTCCTCCTCTAGAGATGATATGACCCAAAAATGACACTTCCCTTAACCAAAGCTGACACTTGTTGAACTTGACATACAATTGATGCTCCCTCAATTTCTGCAACGTAAGCCTCAAGTGTTCCTCATGCTCCTTCTCATCCTTTGAGTAGATCGTAATGTCATCAATAAACACCACAACAAACTTATCCAAGTACTCCATGAAGACCTTGTTCATGAGGTACATAAAGTTTGCAGGTGCATTGGTCAATCCAAAGGACATAAGTGTATACTCATAGGATCCATATCATGTCCTGAAAGCTGTCTTGGGTACGTCCGATGGTCTAATCTTCATTTGGATGTATCCCGACCTCAAATCAATCTTGGAGAAAACACGTGCACCCTTCATCTGATCGAACAAATCTTCTATGTGTGGCAAGGTGTACTTGTTCTTGATGGTCACCTCATTGAGAGCTCGGTAATCTGCACACATCCTTTGTGATCCATCCTTCTGGTCCACAAATAGCACGGGCGCTCCCCAAGGTGATGAGCATGGGCAAAAAACCCTTCTCTAGTTGCTCGTGAATCTACTTTTTGAGCTCCGCTAACTCCTTAGGAGGCATCCTATATGGTCTCTTAGCTATAGGTGTAGTTCTAGGTATTAATTCAATAACAAATTCAATGTCATGGTTAGGTGGTATACTTGACAATTCATCCGGAAACACATCCAAAAATTCACACACCACCGAAATCTCCTCAATTGCGACACCGTCCATGTGGTTCAGCTCCAATTGCTTTGGTGCGTGTTGAGATTCTTCAAATTCTATGGTGATCCCTTCCTCATTGGTCAACTTCACCGTCTTTCTGGCACATTCAATGACTCCATTGTGCTTCCTAAACCAGTCCATACCAAGTATAATGTCCAATCCTTGAGAATCCAAATCAATGAGGTTGGCAAAGAAGTATACTCCCCTTATTCTAAGGCTTACTTTTGGACATACTATATTTGTCCTCATCTCTACTCCAGGAGACTTAACTAATAGAGTAAACTTCATATGAGAGATAGGCAAACTATACTTGACAACATATTTCGATGCAATGAATAAATAACATAGTCGCCGGATTGGAGTTTGCGAGAAACATACCAATGACCACGTCATCCGCTTGTTGCGTTTCCTCCGTAGAGACATGGTTCACGTTGCCACGAGCAAAATTATGCTGTCCACGGTTTCCTTGTGACTGTCCTCCCTTGGGCCTTGGGTTCTGTCTTAGCGCATTGCTTCCTTGACCAAGGCCTGACTTAGGACATTGATGTGCAAAGTGTCCTGATTCTCCACATGTATAGCACTTCCTTGTTGCACCAGAATTTGGATGGACTTGATTCCGCGATTGGCACCAGGAAAGTTGGCACGAGGTGCAAAAGGCATTGGAGGCCTAGGTGCTTGCATGACAGGGCGTTGCTGCACAAACTGAGCTGGGCGCGGAGCATATCCAGGGTGATGGGCAGGCACAGGAGAGCTGAAATATGGCGCATTGGGTGGTGCAAAGCAAGGGCGCACATTACTTCTATAAAAGCCCAGTTTTCCTTATTATCAAGTTCAGTACAAGTTGGTTGTCCACCATAGTGAAGATCAATTATGGTTGTACACATAAACTTGATATCATTAATAATCTTTCTTTCACTCGTACTGAAATTTTAATAACAGAAGGAATGAACTTCACAAATGACCTTAGAATAATTTAAGTGACCTTTCTACAAATTTAGGAAGCTATTGAATAAAAAAATTTCTAGGACAAATTACTATGCAGTACTAATATATTCAAATTATTTTGAATATAGCACTGTACATTTAGGCCCTGCCAAAATATTCAAATCTGAGGCTATAAATTTTTCCATGACCTCACAATATTCCAAATAACTTCCTACCAAGTTTCAAGATTTTTGAATTCCATTTGCTATTTTATTTGAGACGCTTAGCAAATTCAAGCCATGTTTAGAGTTCAAATTTTGAATTCTGTTCAACTCATTTGAACATCAAGATTTGAACACACCATCATGGCCAGCATAACTTGCTTGACTTATTCCCAAAGTTTTAAAATTTTTGAAACTCATTTGCTATTTAATTGAGTGACCCCATTGACTTTCATTCAATTTGAAATTCAAATGGAACTTGACCAAATTCGAAATCCAATTTCAGAGTCAAGTTCCAGATATTTATTTGAGCCTCCCCAAAAAAATCTAGAATTTTTGGATCAAGTTTGGTATGAGAATTAAAGTTGCAGAGAGGGGAAGAGGATAAGGGGCAGTGGGACCCACTGTCAGCCTCACACACTCAGTTGAACCAACGGACGTGCTCTGTATACGGCTATCCCCGCCAATCGACGCCGGGAGCGCTCGCCACCGCAACATAGCATGCAAGCAGGCAGCTGCATGGCCTAAACACCCCCCTGTCCTATAAATACCCGTCCCCTGGCCATCGGCGTCGAGCTCCATCTCAGCTTCGCACCGCCGTCGCCCAACACCGCCGTTTCCATTTCCTCCCGGTAAGCACCTCGGTCTTACCTCTATTTCCTTCGATGCAAACAGCAAAGTTGGCGCCAAGTTTGTGCTCTATCTTCTACGCCAACTCGCTTATCGTTTTGCTCATTGTGTTGGCCGTAGTGTGGAGTTCCGCGGACACCACCGAAGTTGAGGACGAACACCGCCTCTGCTCCACCGTCGCCAATCCTCAACAAGCGGCGCCACAACTCAACCTCAACAGCAAAAAGGATCGCCATCCCGAGCTCTTTCTCACGTCAAAAGCCGTGCCTCTTTTCATTCAGTATCGAGCAGTATCTTCCAGTTTTTCCTTTCGGCCTTTGCCATTGAACTAGCTCACTCCTCAGTTTAATTACATTTCTACATGTAATAATTCTTCAATCTAGTTAAGGATTATATTCAGTACCTCCTAGTGCACCCCCTGCCAAAAATCAGTAGACGCCATCGAATGAAGCTTGTGATATTCAAGTTTTCCCCACCGCCAATAGAACCCCGTCGGTCCATCGACGATGTCAACCTTGCTGGCGATGTCACCCCCTCCTTAAATCAAAATCATCATCCTCATGCTCCCAGGAATGTTTCTAGCTTTTCCTGAGCCTTTTGCCCCATCCCCATGCGATTCCGATGATAGCCGAAACCCTAGCTCCGCCGTCATCGTCGCACCGCCATCTCCGGCCGTCGCCACCGCGATTGGACCTCACCATCGTGTTGTGCGGTCGATTTTATGGTTTGGCAGTCAGTTCCGAGGAGAGTGGAGGTCGACGCAGCCGTCGCGGTGAGCTCGCTGGCGCAGCGCCACCGCGGCCGAGCGGCGCGTCGCGAGGAAGACGAAGACCATGGGCCCCACGTGTCGGTGACGTGTGTGAGCGCGCGGATCAGCTGTGGACACGGATCCAGTGCGGCTACGCGGGTTGATTCTCTAGTCCCCGTGCGGCTTCAACCCGATTGGCCCATTTCAAATCCGTGGGCCCAACCCTTTATTCAAATAATTTCCAATTGAAATTTTATTCCAGATTTTGCCCCAACTTGGAAAATCCATAACTCCTAGTAGAATTGTCCAAAAATTCCCAAATAAATTTTGTTAGAACCAGCATGAAGAATAATTTCCAGTGGTGCACATGGATTTGTATGAAAGTCCATAGAAATTCCTCCATAATTCAGACAAGCAAAATTCTTATAGAATTCATTCCTATAGTTCTGCTTTATAGAAAATTCCCAAATTTGGGCAGGACACTCTCCAAAATTCACTTGATCACCAGTAAAGTATTCAAGTTCATTGGACAATTTACTCGGTTGATCAGTGTTCCAAATCTCTATGTAATTATAAATTGAGAAAAATACAAAATCAATTTCAGAAATTTCCCCAAACATGTAAAATCAGTTTCTCCCTGTAGGAAGCTTAGAAAATTGTGAACAAATTTTCCTAGAACCAGTGAGACCCCCTCTACATTGTACAACCACTGGTAGCCATGATAGATCTCCAAGATTTCAACCAAAAATTAGAGAAGGTTATTGCTTAACATAATTTTTAGGAACAACAAACTTCCTTGATCATCTCCTGTTCTTTGCAAGAGTCTTCACTATGGTCGTATCTACCATAAAAGTCCCAAAGCCAATTAAGGTCATTATCTTATTTTGATCATAAGATATTAGCTTATGACCTTAAGCATATTGATTATTTTCAAAGTCATTCATATATAGTATATGCATAACGTGTAGTGACTGAAGTTGAGGAGCAGCCGGAAGCTTTGGAAGTCCAGCTGCCAAAAACTAACATAGACTCAGACTCACATTCAGGAAAGCCCCGGTTTGCATTTAAGTTCCTTACAGTGTCTTTGCAGTTTTGATTCACCTTATGTCTTCAGATGTTTGTGCATTACGTTTAAGGTGTTTGACATCCACTTGCATGACCAAAGAACCCAGGAAGTGGTTAGAATAGCTCACAGACTCGTGTAGTAACTGCCATGCTTATATTCATAGGGATCCGATAGAAGTCGAGTAGTTGGAATCTACTCGCGAGATAGGATTTTATCACACGATATGAATTGGATCAAGGAATGGTTTATAAATATGAAATTGAGACAAAGGAGCGGGTAGGATGCAGCGAGACGTGGTCTCACGTGCGTAGCCCTGCTTGTGTCGATTGAGGGCTTGTGTGCGGCCCCGCTGGACAAGCTTGAATTGTACCGGTGACATACTGGAGAAATGGGCTCCAGCAAACTAACGTAGCTTGATACTGGGTTGTCGAGGCATACCGTTCCATTTTATAGGCGTAGGTTGAGGGTAGCGAGGTGTAAATCAGCTGGTGGGCACGTCAGTGTACGCCCCACGTAGTGACCTCCTACTCGTGACGAATCGACCGGTTCAACATTCGAGTATTTGGTGAAAGGTGGCCATTTACGACTAGTACTGAAGTGCTATGTAGGTACTGCTGTAAGTACTCGCTGGCATTTTCGAAAGTGCGTATGTGTCGTGTTGACCGGGTATGTCTTGATTGCAATCACCGTCCCTCGCGGTAATAGAGTACTACTTGTTCACTGTGTTGTGACGTAGTAAATACTGAAGAAGTCAAGAGAATACGATGTATTGAATTAGAATTGTTTTGCAAACTTGTAAGGCTTAGAGATAGCACAATTAAAAGATTATAGTTTCCCCATACTTTACCTGTAATAGCATTATGTGCTTTGGGCATGTCATATCATCAGCAAAGCGTTTCTTGTTTGATTGTGGAGTCTATGATTTGTCGTGCCTAAAGAATGTCATGTGCTACTTAAAACATGACCATAAGGATCCACTTGTAGGCGTGTCCTCTATGCTACTCCTTACCTATGTTTAGTATTCACCCCTGTATATGTCCAGTGAGACGGGTTAGTCTTGCTGAGCCTTAAGCTCATGTTTGCAGCTAACAACTTTTTGCAAATTATGCGACTGATGACGGGTTCGATGACGAGGTTGCACCCCCTCTAGGGTTTACAGCCGAGCGGGAACCCTGCAAGCCACCGTAAGTTGGGTGTTGCTAGTGCGAAGTATCCAAGGCATAGATGACTTTGGTTTTGCATAGCTAGTGCTGAGAGCGTAGCTATGATGTATAGTTCTCTTTCCTCTCATTTAGTATTGTAAAACTTCTGCTGTATTTATAAATAAATACTTGGTATTGTAAATTGTTCTCGTTCTTTTCTTGTATACTGTTGGGTGTCGCATCGCAGGACACCACCCAATGAGATCCTTGGACGTCGGGATTCCGGTCCCCACAACTTCGTTGTTGCTATCCTTGATATGGCGCCTTCCTCTTGGTGTCTTGCTCCATTTCACAAACCTTGTTCTCCACAACAATTTCTTTGTCCACTAGCTTCTAAAAGTTGGCATAATCACAATTGAGCAGTTGCACTTGGATATCATTGTTCAAGCCTCTCATGAACAAGTATTGCTTCCAGCTGTCCCGACTCACATCCTCGGGCGCATACCTTGAGAGTTGAATGAATTTATTGAGGTATTCACTCACGCTTGACCTTCCTTGCCTCAAGTTTTCAAACTCTTGTCTTTTCAGTATCATAACACCTTCCGGCACATAATGAGAACATAAGCTCTCCTTAAACTAAGCCCAAGTAATTCCCTCTTGGTTCTCATGAGCATTGCATAATGAATCCCACCAATCCGCAGTTGATGGGAAGCAAATAGAACCTTCTCCCGGTCACTGCATTGGACAATAGCTAGCTTATTCTCCACAGACTTGAGGCAATCATCGGCGTCCATAGGTTCATCAGCTTGAGCCAAGGTCGGTGACCTGGTCCTCATCAACTCTCCCAATCAGTTATGAGTCAGTGGGGCTGGTGGTGGAGGCATGTGGGGTTGATTGTTGTTGTTACCAGCCTGCAGCTATCCCATAGTCTGTATCATGGTCTGCATGAGCTAGTTCTACATAGCCAATAACTGTCAATATTGATAGCTCCCTGGGCAGGTCCTTGTCATTGTCGTTCTGAGGTGCTCCATTGTTCTCCTCCTCATCATTGCCATCCCTCTGGTTGTGAGTCCTCACCATCTGAAGAAAAGCAAGAGATAAGAATTTAGCAAACATCCCCAACTATATGCATCAAGGGATATGAAACTAAGCAACTACCTATACTAGCCTATATGGACATGGCAGTGCTAAAGCATCCCAAAATCCTCTACTAAGCACACAAGCAGCAATAGGTAGCAAACAACACACCAAGTAAAAACACATCGATTCCTGAGTGCTCCTATGTGCTCTAAAGTGTCCATTCCATCTAGGCTGCGTCCTACAGTCAACATGTGGCTCTGATATCAATTTATGACACCTAGTTCCGGAAATGAACCAATTGAACGCATATGTGTGCCAAGGATGTTCAACACACATACACGAGTGCATTCACAAAAGGATATACAAAAAATTTCCATAGAACATGATTAATTAAGCACATTTATTATATAATTTAGAATATCCTCGAATACAAGATCTAATGAATATTAATGACAAGTTTCAACTAATGTAGCGGAAGTAAACTAAATAAGCAAACTTAGCAGCTAAGCAGCATAAGCAAATAGGGTATAGCGCAGCTCCTGACAACACCACAGGCAAAGATGATGGCAGACACGGTCTAGAACTCTGCATTATTATCGTTATACTCCCAATCCTGACCTGCAACTGTTGGTGGGGGAATTGCAAGGGTGAGTACATGTCGTACTCAGCAAGTGTGGAAAGTATGACATGTAGCTTAACAAATGATGACAATAATAACGCTAAGTGTTGAAAAGTACATTAAAACATTTGAAGAGCGATATATTATAAGTACATGAAGTAGACCCATCATAAACCATGAAGTTACCATAACACCAGTCCATATTTCATTACCATCATCTATATTCTAGATTTCTCATTACCATTAACCATATCCATTGCCATAAAAAATACTACCATAACAAGTACCAAACCATAACCATAACCAACCATAACCAAACCATCCCAAATTCTAATTTCCCTCTAATCATGGAAGTCGTCTAGGTGCTCATAACCGGGAGCACAACTATCATGATAGTTTTAACACTCTGCAGAGTTTGTACCACTTTATCCACGTGTTTGTGATTTCGTCACCCGTCGGCGACTAAAGAAAAACCTCCATTATGCCAAAACAATACCATAGGTGCATGGCTAAGACACCACAAAGTAGCCTTTAAAAGGGACTACTAGCATGTACGAACCTACTGAGGTTTCACTGGTGGCGATGCCTCCAACTGAGCGCATCTTCAACCAAGGGCCCCCTATTGTGCCATTCGGATCCCAGGGAGTCCTGCCAACAATATCCAAACCCAATCCGTCTCCCCTTCCCTGGTGCGCCAAATGATCCATGCAATACTAGCAATACCCTAATTAGTCAGCTACGCCGCACCCATACTTGGCCTTGTGGTGGCACTGTAGTCCTGGCTTATTCTCGCATGAACCGGTCCTTAGATCTAAAGCAAGCAAAACCACCATAACATCCAACCCATCCACATACCATGCTTGCTTAGATCACCCATTACCATACCATATTGACCAGTTCATATTAACCATAATCTCATTAATGCAAAATTATATGTGTTGTGTTGTTTTCCCATCCCAATTAATTAAGCAAAGCAAAAAGGTAAAAAGCCCTTCCAGACTCTCTACCATGAATTCCAGGTGACAAGGGTGGTTTAACAAAGCTAGTAAACTTCCTACCATAGGATTCCCATCAAATTGACACAAGCATGCAGTTTTGCAAACAAAACATTTATTTTAGAAATAGGATCAATATGTTCAAGGACACTTGCCCTGCTCTTCGGCTTGGTTTGGATCAAAGTCTTCAAATTTCTGGTACTGAAGGTCCTCCACAACACTTTCTAGCGCAACACCTTCTATTCCGAGCGACAAACATACAAAACACACAATTCAATCAAATAATCCTCATATAGTACTCAATATGCCATGACATGCATGATTAATGCAATTATGTGGTAAAACTCGTTAATAAGTTATTATTAATGTTTACTAACTAGTTACAAAGGTTTCTAAGAAGTTTGAACAGGTTTGGAATTGATCCGAGTCAATTTGGAATTAATTCAACACATTTCAGGTTCAGAGGTCGGGCAAGTCCGGTTTTAGGGGCCGAACTAGTCCGCCCTGGACAGACTACAAATTAGGGTTTTTCTGATTTGAGAGAATTAGGGTTGAATTGACGTGGAAAAAGAGAAAGTAGAAGGTATACCACGTGTTTAGAACTCCAAAGATCAAGAATAAAAGATGGAACTTGGAACCTGACAATCTAGGGTTGGGGATGGAGAGTTGAAGGTGAATTGGCGATGAAGAATGCAAAGTTGATGAAGATCTTGATTACTTGATCCTCTTTCGTTTCCTCCTCTTCTTCTTGCTAGGAATCTCCTCCTCCCTCCTTGATGTCGGCTCTCCACAAACCAGGGCTTGTGGTCTTTCAATTGAAGCAAAAAGATGTAAAGTCAAGGTATGGGGTTCTTTATAAAGAGGTGGAGGCTAGGGTTCGATGGATTCAAGTTCGGGGAGGGTGAAGGCCGGTGTGGGGTCCCACATGGGCTCCAAAGAGGTTCGACACGACGTCCTTAGGCCCAAATAAGGCGGTTACCCAAAAACAAATCGTGAGGAAATAACAGAAACCGAGTGGAACTCAGCAGGCCGGACTAGTTCGCACAATGGACTGGACTAGTCCGTTTTGGAATAGAAACAATATCGGACAAATCCACTAGAAGGTCCGGTCAAGTCTGGTCTTATCGAGAGAGCAAAACGGACAAGTTCGGCATAGATTGGACAAGTCCGGGGATTTGGCAACTTATTGGAAAACCGGACCAAAGATTGGACTAGTCCGCACTCAATCACAGACAAGTCCTGAATGTAATAGAGACTTAATCGGACTAGTCCACAGCGAAAACGGACAAGTATGGAGGGCAACAGAGAGGGAAACCGAACTAGTTCAGGGTACAAACGGACAAGTCCGTCCTGGTACAGACTTTTAAATGTTGTTTTGCCTCTAGTTCATTTTGAACTCGTTCCTTTTTATGTTGCTTAATTCTAAACATGTATAAGAATGTATGCAATGCATGATGCATGAAAATGAGTGTGTTACAGAACTTGAGCAGCGAAGAGTCAAATGGTGAGAGGAAAAATGATGCCCTCACCAAGGCCCTGCAAAGACCAGAGCAACGAGGTTGTGTTCGTGGTGTTTCCAGTAAGTTGACCTGGAGGGAGGGTTTTCCATAACTATCGAAAGCGGAAAATGGCTTCGACATCATAGGTTGACGTCCAGGAGATGAAAACACAGCTGAGAAGGGAGCTCCTAGGAGATGTGAAGCAAATGCTGGAGGGAGCAGGTATAGCAATCCCTAACGCATTTTTCAACAACGAGGAGCGTAGGAGTAGCTTTGCTTCTACAGTAGCTGGGGGTGGACAACCACAGGAGGATCTTCAGGCACCAACGTCTGGACGTTCAGTTGAGTCGGACATGACAGATAACTTGGCTCAGCCAACAACATGCAACCTTCTGCTAATGGTCGGAGGAATTGCTCGAATGGAGGTCGGGAGAGGGCTAGTGTATCCCGATTAGCCCATGCTTGACAACATCCAGGTGGACACAACATCCTATGTTGTGGTCAAGGTGGACATGGTGCATGAATATACGAAAAACCTGGAGGTCGAAGTTCCATCGGACGATACAACACTGACTATGCGGGATGCAGTTACTAGAAGGGTTTAGTGGAGACAGAGCCTTATTATTGTTGACCCAGCAACAGCAGCAACTTCCGTGTCGACCACTTCAATGTCTCCTGAGGCACGTCTACTTCTGCATCCAAATCCAGAATAGATGAATCTGTCTCCAATTCCAGAGCTATCGTTGCCTCCAGTTATTGAGAAGCAGCAGAAGTCTCCAATTGGAGAGCAGTTGCCTCTAGTTACAGAGAAGCCACATCTGTCTCCAACTGTAGAGCTGCGACATAATTCTCCACTTGAAGAGCAGCCGCATCAGTTTCCACCTCGCACTCGAAGTGCCCTGCACCCTACACCTGATCACCCGCCGGCAAAGCCGACGAAGAATGTACGTGCCACGAACAAGGGTCTGCCAAGACAGCGATTATCATTGAAGGAAGGTTGGAAGAAACCAATGAAAGATTCAGAACCTAACCCGAGGGCGCCGAAAGCTATGACGCATGCAAACCCGAAGTATGAAAAGGGAAAGCCGATGTTAACTGCGGCCGCACTCAAACAAGTTGGTAAACCTTGTGTTCACCTTCATCAATACTACAAGGAAAATTACAAAAAAAAGTGATACCATACTAGTGGAATTGAAGGATAAACACTTTCTCTCAGGTGATGGCACTTTTGTCATCTCATGGTCTGATCTCTATGACATTTTCAACCTCGACGCGTTGGATGTCTCCCTAATACGCTGCTTCGCATTGTAAGTCTCCTAAAAAACTAGGTTCTTTGATACATACTCAATACAAGTGTCATATGTGAAAAATTTGGCATTTTGCATGTAGGCACCAGCAACAACATGCTCGTCATAACACGTGAAACATGTCTACTGCATATCTTGACCCGCAAGTACCAGCGAGGACTTATATTCAAGTGTCGAGCGGCAGAAAAGATGTTGTTCAATATTTTGTTAGCGCAATGAAACAGTACAGTGATAAGGACCTCCTAGTTGTTCCGTTCAACCCGGGCAACCATTGGGTAACCATAGAAATATACAGGGTACGACCAGGTCTGGTACTGTGACTCCTCAAGGTCGACAGATGAAAAAACTGGCGAGCGAAAGACCCGGTCATGGAACAATATCTCTTCCGTTATGGACAAGTAAGTTCCTTCTTCACTCTAGTTTCCTTGCACGATAATTTTATATTAATTGTGAATGTTTTTGTTTAGGGCTTTTGGACAAGTAAAAGCAAAACGACAACAACTTACACATCATACTGCATTTGACGTCCCACAACAAGCTCTGGGCAACACGTGCGGCTTCCACGTCTGCCTACACATGGCTTTATTTGGAGAGCAACCTAATTGCAGTGTATGTGTAAGTGCATTTATTTTACTTTATTACTAATCTTTTGCTAAATCTCATTTTATCGTGTGGCAGGACTAGAAACCCGCCTTCAAGAATGCTGAAGGTCGTAGCCTTGAGCAAGTTAGAGACATCCTATGCAGGTTTATCATTTCTGAAATCATTAATTCAAATGGAAAATTTCATTAACCAGTAGAGGATTAGGTGACAGTTATTCTTTGTGTAAATTAGTTACATGTTAAGCTGAATGAACATGGGAATTCTGTGTAAATAGTTACTTGGTAACCATGATTTACACTTTGTTAATATTTGATTGGTCAATGTGTGTACACCTTCTTAATATTTGATAAGTTACATGTTAAGCTGGATGAACAAGAGACATTTGTCTATACATATGTTTCTATATGTGTATGTTGCTGACATAGGCAACACGGCTGCAAAATCCTGGCTCGCTTGAGGATGCAACTGGGAACCAGGATAATCAGGGGTGGGGGCACCTAATAGGAGACACGCGACTAGAAGGGAGTGTCTCCTGTTAGCGCCGCAATGAACCTGCCTGTAAAAATTCCGTGACGTGTTGTAACAAAGGATGTCTTGGATTACCTAAATAAACGAGACACGCTTTCTTATAACTCATCTCAGATCAGTCAACAAATGTGCGACGGGCTATCATAAATCCTGTCTCGGAATAGTCAACATATTTACGATGCATTTTGTTAGAGCTTGTCTCTCAAGTACAATGATGGGTGATGTGTGCCTTGCACGTCTCCAATGACCTTGTAAAGCCCGTCTGTTATGACTCAAAGAAAGGAGACACACTTTCTTTGAGCTTGTCTTGCACTTAGTATAATCGGCGACGTGCCTTCCGCTCGTCTCTGATGACAAGGTAATGCGAGATGCAACGACCGAGACACACCATTTGTATGTCTCCCTTCTTCGTTCGGGCACGTCTCGAATGAGCCTTTCTTACTTTGTGTCATCATTAGAGGAATGTAAGGAGGGGGATGTAAGTTGAACCTTCTTCTTGCCTTTCTTAGCCATGAGACAAGTGTGGTTGTGGTTCTCCCTTCCTCCCATGTTTGGGAAGAGTGTAGAATTCTTGGTTGGCTTCTTGATGGCAATTGTTGCTCTCTCATCTTCATCATCTGAGGAGGACCCATCATTTGAGTCCCATTCCTTGCTGATGTGCACTTGATGTACCTGCTTCATTTACTTGAAAGTTTTCTTCTCTTGCAACTTCACTTTATTTTTCTTCTTATTTTCTTCATATGTATAGTCAACCATATAGTGTCCATATTCGCTATAGTTGTAGCAAGTACGTCGGGCCTTGGATTTTTCTTTTTACTTGTTCTTTTCTTCGCTAGAGTTGCTGCCTCTTCTTCTTCTCATCATGCGCTTGAATCATTTCATGAAGAGTACAATCTCTTCATCATCCATATCTGTGCTTACATCATCAGTGTCTTCTTCTTCATGAGTCTCAGGAGTCTCCTTCCGTTTGGGCATGCAGGTTGCCTTGAGGGTGACCTCCTTCTTCTAGGATGAGGTAAGTTCAGCTAAGTCTTTGACATATTTGGCTTCTTTTTCCATCATCTCGTGATTGATAATTTTGACAAGAACTTCATCGAGGGTAATTTTATGGAACCCTGGGCTTTCCCTTATCATTGAGCATAAAGTGACATTCCGAGGCATGAAAGCTCCTATCGTCCTTTTTACAACCTCATGATCAGTCCACTTCTTGCTTCCATAAGCATGGATCTTGTTGATCAGTGTGTTTCAAGTGGTTGTACATCTCTTGAGGAGATTCACCATCTTCTATGGCAAATCTCCCCAAATCTTCTTCAAGCGTCTCAATCTTTGCTTCACGAATGGAGCGGTTCCCTTCATGAGCAGTTTTGAGTGTATCCCAAATGTCTTGAACTTCAAATCCATCCACCTTGGCGAACTCTTATCGGATCAAGGATGAAGTGATCATCGCAACAGCTTGTGCATTGCGGTGAATTGCTTGTTGTTGCTACGGGGTGAGTTCATCATCGGTGTCTGGGATATCTATACCTGTACACACTATATGCCAGAGACTAGGATTAAGTGAAATTAGATGCATCTTCATATTATATTTCCACATTGGGTAATCATTGCCATCAAACTGTGGAGGTCATCCCATGGGAATAGAAAGATAATGATTGTAATTGTTAAGCTTCTCATAATTAAGAAGGATACCGAGAGTAGTCTTGATCACTGTCCCTTTTGGCTTTTCATCCTCCTTCTTGCCCTTCTGGCTTAGGAGCTTCTTCCTGAGAAGCACCTTGAGTTCACACACTTCTTCATCATTGTGTTCGTGGTCATTGAGCACACCGAACGCCTTGGAGTCTTGTTCGTCTCCAATGATGGGTATCTCCAGGATCTCGTTGTTCTTGTCCGTGGCCATTTGTCTCTTCGAGCGGTGAGTCTTGTAAAAGGAGAGCCTTTCTCTGATACCAATTGAATGTGGTATAGGGGGTGAATAGGCTTTGAAAACTTTTCCTCGAGAGCTCAATGATGCGTAGAAAATGATCTCCTTATCCCAAATCTGGATACCCAAAAGATTTAACGCTTTAGGACTTCATATGTGTTGCGAGATGTGTTTTTGTGCTCTTGGGACGAGTGGCGGCACTAGGGTTTGTATTCTTGATAGTAGAGTGCGATTATTGTGTTTGTGGGGTCTTGGATCACCTATTTATAGTGTTCCCAAAAATACTACCGTTAAGGATCCCGACGATCGGACTAGTCTGCTCTGGTGACCGAACTTGTCCGGTGCGCTATGTAAAATTTGTGTGAAATGTGCAGAAGTAAAAATCCTAATTTGTGTGAGGTATACCAAACTTGTCCGTATTGGAACAGAGAGTTCATTGGACTAGTCTGTTGTGATTATAGAAAGTGAATCGGACTAGTTCGCAACATGACGGACTTGTCCGAACCAATGTGAATTTTCCTTTTACAACTTATCCGAGTGAAACATCAGAAATTTGAACATACTTGTCCGGTTAGTGTCTAGACTTGTCCGGTGCACGGTGAATTGAAACATCAGAAAGTTGAACAGACTTGTCTGGTGCACAGTGAATTACTTAATTAATTAATTTTAGCCCTTACCCTCTACGCAAAGATCTAAGCTATTGGGATGTCTCTCTCACACAAATCCTATACAATTATATATACTTTGCGCTTCGTTGATCAATTGGGCTTTTCCTTTTCTCCACTCCTCATTTTTTTCACCTTTTTGAGTGCACCAATATCTAATCTTTGTTGACCTGCATTCGTCTCAATGAATTTATTAGGATCTCATTTGTTTGTCATCAATCATCCAAAACTCACAAGGGAATGCCTAGATGCACTTTCAAGTACAGAATATTAGAGGCACTTACAAGCACCAGATGAGTAACAGGTTGATTTCGAGCATGTCTCGATAGAACAGATTCCATTGATCTTCAAAGTGAATGGCTCGTTTATCATTTTCTCCTTCGCTCAAAAATGCTTTTTTGGCACATGAAATGTGACATAACCAAGTTCATATTTAGTGCTAGCAGCGATGTACCACTCGTGCATTCTCCTGAGCAGGAAAGGTTCTCTGCTAAGCTATGCCGATGTCATGAACAGCTTCCCATTCACAAATTCACAAGGAATGTCCAGAATCTGGTATACCGGAACTCTTTTTTTGACTAAAGATGTCTCTCGAGTATATTTTATGCCGTCTTCTTCACACTCCTCGATATTGTCTAGTGCTAGCTCATATGAAGCATGAGATGCATCAGATTCTGTAATTATTTTCTTCATTGTTTCAAGATAATTTGACATGTCCTCAATAGATTCCTTATGAGCAGTGACACCCGGTTCCGAAAATGAACCAAGTGAACGCATATGTGTGCCCAAGAAGTTGATCACACATACACGAGTGCATCACAAACGATATACAGAAAATTACCACAACACAAATTATTAAACAAGTATTTCTATTACAATATTCAAATAATCCTCAAATTACAACTCTAATGATCATTATTAAGTAATCTGAAACTATTGCAGCGGAAATATTCTAAATTGAGCAAACTATGCATATAGGGATAGTGTGGATCCAAGCAACACCAAAGGCAAGCTGACGGTAACACACAACCTAGTACTCTGCATTATCCTCAGGATACTACCAAACATCACCTGAAACTGTTGGCGGGGGAAACTGCAAGGGTGATCACATGTCGTACTCAGGAAGTGTGGGAAATAATGACATGTAGCAACAACAGCTATTTGCTGAAAAGTACACTTAAAACATGTAAAAAGCATCTTACAATGTCTATGCGAAATAATCCCATCATATCCCAAATAATTACCAATTATGAGTCCAATACCATCAAATTAACATTAGGTTACATCCATCAATAATTATCCAACCAAATACAAAATTCTTACCATCATCATTAAACATATCTAATTATCACCATCCAATGAATAACCATAATCAAACCATCCCAATTCCCAATTTAAACTCTAATCATAGAATTTTTCAGGTGCTCATAACCGGGAGCATGACTATCATGATAGTTTTTAACACTCTACAGAGGTTGTACCACTTTACCCACAAGTTTGTGATTTTGTGACCCGTCGGCGACTAAAGAAACCTCCCTTATGACAATTACACTTCCTTAGGTGTATGGCCATAAGATCAGAAAATCGCCTTACAAAGGGATTACCAGCATATTCAGGCCCACTGAGGTTTCATTTGTGGTGATGCCTCCAACATAGCACATCCAACCAAGGGCCCCTCTTGTGCGGTTCGGATCCCAGGGCAGTCCCACCACTATTGCAAAACCAACCGACTGCCATTCCACGCTGCCCCAAATGATCCGAACAATGCTGGCAATACACCAGATTAATCAGCTAAGCCGCATCCATACTTGGCCTTGTGGTGCACTTTTATCCTGGCTTATTCTCGCATGAACCGGTCCTTAGATCTAAAGCAAGAGAAGCCACCATATCTGCCAACCCAATCCACAAACCATGCTTGCTTAGATCTTCCAAGTCCCGTGTTACCAACTAACCATGTTCATCAATTCACATCATCCATAAGTTCATTAATTCATAGTTAAGCCATTTGGTTGTTTTCCCATCCCAATTAATTAGAGCGGAGCAAAAAGGTAAAATACCCTTCCCTACTCTCTTCAATATGATCCAAACCACAAGGATGGTCAAACGAGATTAGTAAACACCTATCATGGGTTTCCCGTTAATTTAACACAAGCATGCAATTTTAAAAACAAAACATTAAAAAACAGGATAAAAAATGATCAAGGACACTTGCCTTGCTCTTGAGATTGGTTAGGGTCGAGAGCTTCGAAGTTCTGGTGCTAGAGGTCCTCGAAAGCACTCTCTAAAACAACACCTTCTATTCCGCGCAACAAACATACAAAACAAACATTACAATCAATAAATGCTCATATATTACTCAATATGCCATGACATGCATGATTAATGCAATTATGTGGTAATGTATGTTATTAGGTTGATATGATAGCCTACTAACTAGTCAAAATTAAGTATTACATGTTAGAACAAGTTACAAGTCATTTTTAAGGATATTAAAGATGTTCCGGGAATTCCATAACAGGAAGACCAGACTAGTCCGCACAGGGACTGGACAAGTCCGTTCTGGTACCGAAAGAAAATCGGACTAGTCTGCACCGGGACCGAACAAGTCCATTGGCTAGGGTTTTTTTGGAAAGTTTCCAATTAGAGCATAGTTAAATTAATATAGAACCATAATTTACTTAGAAAAGATGCATCTAAGATAATTATCATGAATCTTAGGGTTCAAGGGTCGAGGGTTCGAGAATTGGACGTCGAGATCGGAAGAGAGGAAGAATTACGATGATGTTGATGAGTTGACGAAGATCGCTCTTGCTTGATCCTCCTCCTTCCTCTCTTGTCTTTCTTCTCCCTATGGTGGAGGCTCCTTGACGGCGGCTCTCATGAACTCGGGTTGCTTCAATTGTGACAAAGCGGTGAAAGGTTGGGGTGGTGGGGTGTTTATATAGGGGTGGAGGTGGTAGAGCTTGATGGATCTAGAGTTTAAGGCGGTGGAGGCCATGTAGGGGTCCCACATGGGCTCCAAAAGGGTTGGACACGATGTTCTTGGACCCAATTAAGGGAAAAACCCAATAACATGTCGTAGAGGAAAAGATTGAACCCGAGTCGGGCACACCGGACAAGTCCGCTGGGGGCTGGATGTTGACAACTGTTATATACCGATTTCACCCGTCAATATAACTCAATATGTGAAGGAAATATCATTTCTTGCACACATCACCTTTCTATTTAACCTATTTCCACTTGTATTTGGAGAAATTAGTGCATGCAGGTATTTTATTGTAAAACCTATGTGTACTGAATACATTGGCTTGTAGTGAATACACTTCCTTTGACGATAAAAGTTTTGAATATCACCAAAACACCTTTTTACTAGTTCCGACTAGTTCTGGTTAGCTCAGGTGCTAGGTTCTACTAGCTTTTGTTAGCTCCGGCTCAAGGTCCGAGTTGCTCTGGCAAGATCCAGAATTTGACCGCAATGCTTCTGTTTTCATTTGCAATGTTTTGTACTTGCTCTACATCTCTGGAAAGATTGCTTAGTATTCATTTGCTAAGTCTTTGGTGCGTTTTTGGTTGATATGGATGATATCGTGTTACTGTGGTTTTGCAACATGCTTATGTGAGGTTCTCACATAAGGTATTGTGTTCGGAACTAACTTGAGTCAAGTCGAGGACTTGGGCTTGTATGGATTGGTTGTTTATTCACGTGCAGGTGTTGCTTGAGTTCAAGACATGGCTGGTGATGGGATCCATTGGACTAGTCTCAGGGAGGAGATGAGGTTCCAACAACCAAATTCAGGAGGAATTGTGGTTGAGCTGATCAGGAAGTTGCGCAACATGATTGAATCAAGAACAATGCATGTGAAGGTATTGTGGACGTCATTGGAAGATGTTTGCACGTGTGCAAGGAGTGCATGGACGTGGCTACATGGTTATGAGACGTGATGAAGAGATGTGGACGTAAAGAGTTGGTCGGAAAGGTCCAACCGACTAGGTTATGGACTCAGGTTGCGGCTGAGTCGGGTTTGAGTCAAATATGGAAAGATTTGAGTTGGTTATGATAGGATTTCGTGTGGTTCACGAATTTGAGTTGTTTAGGAATGTGGGATACGTTACTAAGGTGTTTAGAAGTTTTAAGATTGCTTCTATCTGCGTATAGAAGAATCCTAAGCAGTTATGGAAAGTTACGTTTCGTGAACAGAGTAGGATTAGGTTCCTGATCTGAGTTGAGTTGGCTTTCGAGCTGGTTATATAAGAAAGGGAGCCCAGAGATCGTGGTGCACGACTTTGGGGCTGTTCCTCTTGTGTTCTATTGAATAAAATTCGTAGTTTGAAGGAACTTTTGTGCTTTGTTCGTCCGACTTGTTCCAGACAAGTTTTACTCGTCGAGTTTCTGGACAGCGCTACCTTTCGTCGGTGGTTTTATCATAACTCGAGTTTTACAGATCCAATTAACGTGATTCTTTTTGGGTTGTCTTCAAAACTTGATTATCTATCATCTTTCAAAATTTCATGGTCATTGGATTTGTGGTCTATGATCTACACGAGTTTCTTTGCAGCATTCCAGAACTGTTTTTTTCTCAAGTAGGGCAGATTGAGCTTTGTTTGATCTTTCGATCATAACTTGAGTTTTGCTCGACGGATTTGAGTGATTCTTGTTGTGTTGTCTTCGTGACTTGATTCTCTCTGATATATATCACTTTTGTCACGGTGAAACATGTTTAGGTTAGTCTCACACACGATTTCTTTAACATATCGTTTTTCTGCCGAAGGGGTTGGGGTTTAATTGTTTCCGCTGCGTAAGATTTTTAAATCTACCATTCATCCCCCCTTTGGTATCTTTTTTCACATGCTCTTCAATCCTAAAATTTGTATCAGAGCCACGGTGCTCTAATCTTTGTGATTTGCGCGTGTTTTTGGCTAATCATCAAGGAGAAGTACTCTGCCAAACCGTGTGTGTTCGCTGGTATTGATTTTCAGGTTTGGAAGGCACGCATGGAGGCTTTCATCCAGGCACAAGGCTTTGCAATATGGGAGAAGGTATACAAGCCTTACGAAGTGCCATCAAATGATCAAGTTACAGCTACAAATCTGAGAGATGTCGACAACAACAACAAGGCTCGGAACTTGATCATACAAGGATTAACACAAAGCGACTTCGACCGTGCTGCACACCTCCGATCTGCATACAATGTGTGGAAAGCACTTTGTGACTACCACGAAGGATCCAACACGATCAAAGAGGTAAGGCAAGACACGTTCAAGAAAGAATACATGCACTTCGAGATGCAACCCGGTGAGTCTATTGATGACCTTTTTGCTCGCTTTAATAAGATTCTCAGCAACTTGCGTAGTGTCAATGTTAATTTTTCAGATGCTGAAAATGCTAGGCAATTGCTAAGTGCATTAGATATGTCAATTTGGGAGATGAAAGTCACATCTATTCGTGAATCTACTGTCATGAGTTCACTTACTTTAGATGTGCTATATTCCAAGTTAAAAACTCATGAAATTGACATAATCTCACGTAAGAACCCCAACAAGTCTATTGCTTTTGTTTCTCAACATGACATGGCTAGTTCCGGTAAAACACCATCTTGTGGTACACTTGCTTTGCTGTCCTCTCTAACCCTTGAACAGATTGAGGAGTTTCCAGAGGAGGAGCTAGCTCTCATCTCTACCCGGTTCTCAAAAGCATTGCAAAATGCGAGAACTAGAAGGAGAGAAAGCTTCGGACCTCAACGATGCTTTGAATGTGGTAAGACAGGACATTTTCATTCAGATTGCACTAACCTTTTAGGTCCTACTCCCCGGGATGAAAAGAAAACAAGAACGAAGCGCTCCTCTGCAAAAGATACGAAGAAAAAGAAGGGTTTTACAGGACATCAATTGGTGAGCAGTTTTATCTCAGTACTCCAGGAACTTGGCTCAAGCGACGTGGACATTGGAAGTGATGAAGATGAAGATGATTTGGCAAACTTGTGCTTCATGGCGGGCAAGTCAAGATCAAGTATGGAGGAGGCAGAACACAACAGCGACAATTAAGAGGTATGTCCTACTTGCAAAGAAATGTGTGATGCTATTTCTCGTGCCACTGTTATTGCTAAGAAAAAGGACAAAAAGCTTAGGGACAATGCTATTAAAATTGAGTCACTAGAATCTGAAATTAATCGTTTGAAATCCTTGATTCCTAGTGATGATTCTTGTTCCTCATGTGACTTAATATATGAACAATTGTCCTCCCTAAGAAATGCACATACCTCCACACTTGATAAACTTGAACTTGAAATTGAAAAGAACAAAAAGCTTGCTGCACTTAATATTAGAAACTTAAAAGATGCTTCTTGTTCTACAATTGATTTGCATTGTTCTAGTTGTGATGATCTTGATAAGAAACTGCAAGATGCTATGAATGAAATCTCTATATTGAACAATGCTTTACGTTGTCATGAAGTTAAATATTGTTCCAATTGCAAATTAAAAGGAAAATCT
Source organism: Tuctoria greenei (assembly GCA_036927565.1). Lineage (NCBI taxonomy): Eukaryota > Viridiplantae > Streptophyta > Magnoliopsida > Poales > Poaceae > Tuctoria > Tuctoria greenei. Next base: position 122,164,380 of record JAYESD010000005.1, read on the forward strand.
TCATGTGAAAATTGCCTTGATCTGTCCAATAAACTTGATAACATGCATAAGACATTTGATCGGTTTTGTAATGGGAATAAGAACCTAAACTTGCTGCTGAATTCATTCAAGTCTTGCAATGATAAAATTGGTTTATGTTTTGATTCTCATGCTCATGCTAAGGCACATCCACCTAAAATTGTAAAGTCATTAGGAAGTGGTTTGACTCAAACAGTTCCTAAACAAAAAGAAGTGGTTTTCAAATCTGCAAGAGTATTGTCTCATTCGGTTTCAAATAAAAATGTTGTTTGCTCATCTAGACATGAACACAAAGTTAAATTTCATTGTACCTACTGTGGTAGAAATGGTCATGTCATAGATTTTTGTTATAGACTAGCTAAACAACAGAAAAGAGAAAGAATGGTTGCTAGATCTAATAATTTTCATGCAAAATTTGCTGCACATATTGAACCGAATGTACAACCTGCTGTTTTGAGTCAAAAACATTCAAAGTTTACCTCCGTACCTTCTATTTTTGCCTCCGGAGCTACTGATTTTTGTGCTACACAAGTAACACCTTATAGGTCAGTAGTTAAGAATAAAAAATCTCAAACTTTGACTCATAAACATGCTGTTTTGTGTCAGCTTTCGCGTGTTTTTCCTGCTGCACGTCGCGTGACTCAGTACTGGATTCCTAAATGCCTTTTGACTAACCCCAGTATTGAGTCATCGACGTATTGTGCTTCTATGTAGGTTACACGTTTGAGGAAGGAGAACATTTGGATTGTGGATTCAGGTTGCTCACGCCACATGACCGGTAACAAAGATTGGTTCTCCTCCCTCTCTTTTGTGTCATGTGTAGAGAATGTTACTTTTGCCGATAATTCTTCAACTCCTATAATTGTTAAGGGTTCGGTTAGAGTAAATGATCACTACACTTTGAAGGATGTGGCACTTGTCAAAAATTTGAAATACAACTTGCTTTCTGTTGCACAATTGCTAGATGAAAACCTACAAATTATTTTCAATAAAAACTGCTGCAAAGTTGTAGGTTCAAATAGTGAGCTTATTTTTAACATGTCTCGGTTTGGAAGAGTTTTTAAAGCTGATTTTGATATGTCTTCCTACAAGCATAGGTGTCTAGTTGCTAATGATTCAAAGGACTTATATTTTTGACATCGTAGACTTGGTCATGTAGGCTTTAATCACCTAACGCGTGTTAGTGCTCTTGATCGCATACGTGGGCTGCCTAAGCTTAAAGGGGACAAAGAAATTGTGTGCTCTTCTTGTAGACATGCTATGATGGTTGCAGGTTCACATACTCCTCTCACAATGATCATGACAACTGAACCATGTCAACTTTTGCATCTTGACACCGTACGTGTTCAATCCTTCGGAGGTAAATAGTATGTTCTTGTGATTGTTGATGATTATTCTATATACTCTTGGGTTTACTTTATGGCGTCTAAGAATGAAGCTTTTAGTCACTTTAGAACTTTATTTCTTAGATTATCAATTGATCACCCAGGATCTTTAAAAGTAATTAGAAGTGATAATAGAACTAAATTTAAAAATCAATCTTTTGACCACTTTTGTGCTGAAAATAGAATAGATCATCAATTTTCTTCACCATATGTACCTCAACAAAATGGTGTTGTAGAAAGAAAGAACAGAACCTTAGTTGAGATGGCTAGGACTATGCTTGATGAATATCAAACTCCTAGGAAATTTGGGCTGATGCGTTAGCAACCGCTTGTTATGTCTCAAATCGTGTTTTCTTGTGTGCTAAGCTAGGTAAAACACCATATAAGCTCCGGTCTGGACATAGGCCTAGTGTTACACACTTTTGGGTCTTTGGTTGCAAATGCTTTGTTAAGAAACATGGTAATCTTGATAAATTTGAATCTAGATCCATTGATGGCATGTTTCTTGGTTATCCATCTCATACTAGAGGCTACCGTGTGCTTTTACTTGACACTAACAAAATTGTGGAGACTTGTGAAGTGTCTATTAACGAAGCTAGCCCAGGTACTAGCTCAAACATTGCAGGTCCAGATCCATATCCGCAGGGGGGGAGCATTTTCGTTGAAGGTGAGGAAGAATTGGAGCTGCTGCCCAAAAATTCAGCAGCTAAAGACTTTGGTTCAGCTCCGGATGTTAATTCTCAACTAGCACTGACAACCATCAATGCTGATTCAAATCATCCTCAAGTCACAAGCTCATCGATTTGTGATGAACATGAAGAAGAAGAAGCTTGTGAGACATCTGTTCCCCTACGGTTTTACAAAGATCATCCCCCACAACATATGATTGGAAGCTTGCACGAATGAGTCACACAGTTCAGGTTTTGCGATCCAAACTCTTATGCTCATTCTGCTTTTGTTGCATCTTTTGAACCCAAAGATATATCACACGTACTCACTAATGAATCTTGGATTATTGCCATGCAAGAAGAGTTAGAAAATTTTGAAAGAAATAATGTTTGGAAACTTGTACCTCCACCTCAAGGTCACACTTTAATTGGAACTAAATGGGTATTTAAAAATAAAAAAAGTGAGGATGGGGTTGTGGTTAGGAATAAGGCTAGGTTGGTTGCTCAAGGTTTCACTCAAGTTGAAGGTCTAGATTTTGATGAAACTTTTGCTCCTGTTGCTAGATTAGAAGCCATAAGAATTTTATTAGCTTTTGCTGCATCTATTTGTTTTAAGCTATATCAAATGGATGTTAAAAGTGATTTTCTTAATGGCTACAGAGATGAGGAGGTTTATGTGAAACAACCACCGGGTTTTGAAAATCCAGATTTTCCTAATCATGTTTACAAACTGTCCAAAGCCTTGTACGGTCTCAAACAAGCCCCTAGAGCATGGTATGATAGGTTATAAACATTCTTACTTAAAAAAGGGTTTACCATGGGAAAGGTTGATAAATCTCTTTTTGTGCTTAAGCATGGCAATGACTCATTATTCGTTCAAGTGTATGTGGATGATATTATCTTTGGTTGTGCTTCTCATGATCTTGTGTCCATGTTTTTAGCAATGATGAGTTCTAAATTTGAAATGAGTATGATTGGTGAACTCACTTACTTTTTGGGGCTGCAAATCAAGCAAACAAAGGAGGGTATCTTTGTGTATCAAATGAAGTATACAAAAGATCTCCTAAGGCGCTTCAACATGGACAAAAGCAAGCCTCTTCGGACACCAATGAGAACAGAAACAACACTTGGACTTGATGAAGATGGTGAACCCGTGGATCAAAAAGAATATAGAAGCATGATCGGATCACTTTTGTACCTCACGGCATCAAGACCAGACGTACAATTCAGCGTATGTCTTTGTGCATGGTTTCAAGCCTCCCCACGTGCTTCACATCGCCAAGCCGTCAAAAGGATTCTCAGGTACTTACATGGAACTCAAGAATTTGGAATTTTTCTTCCTTCTTCCTCAACCATTACTTTGAAAGCTTTTTCGGATGCTGATTTTGGGGGTTGTAGGATTGATAGGAAAAGTACTTCTGGTGCTTGTAATTTTCTTGGTAATTCTCTTGTTGCTTGGTCCTCTAGAAAACAAAATTCAGTTGCACAATCTACAACCGAATCTGAATATGTAGCTGCTGCTAGTGCTTGCTCACAAATTCTTTGGATTGTTCAAACACTTAAGGACTATGGGGTTGATCTAGATAGTGTTCCACTGTTCTGTGATAACACTAGTGCCATTTGCATTGCTAAAAACCCCGTGCAGCATTCTTTTGTTCACTTTCTCTGAGATAATGTTGAAAATGGAAACATTGTGCTTCACCATGTAGATACCGAACAACAATTGGCTGACATTTTTACAAAACCTTTGGATTTCACTCGTTTTTGTTACATTCGTAGTGAAATAGGGGTTATGCATCCTCATGGCTTAAATTGAGGGGGATTTTTGAAACTTGGGAAGTCTATGTGTGAATCTGAAATTAAAATAATATGAGCATAGTATTTCATACATATATGACTTTGTAATTCCTTTTACATGCTGAAAGTTCTTACTATATTACTCGTGTTATACATTTTGTAGTTTTTGCCATGTCTAGTAATTGGAATAATTACTTACACAAAAACTGGTCATGGTTGAACTTTCTTGTTGTTTTGAACTTGTTACATGTTCACAAGTGCTTTTAATCATTAAGAATTAATCAAGTAATCAACTCACATGTTGAGTTTTTATGAACAAAAATAAATTGAGAAAAGATCAAGAAAATATGCATGCATCACACTTCTTCTTTTGAGATGGCTTATCATTGCACTTAGATATGAACTTGGAAGAAGTTGTGTATGACTAAAACCATGTCCTTAAGCTTCTGATTGTCAAATGACATAGGCTTGGCTTGGTTGGTTAGAATAAGGCAGATGCGCATATAATCTCTTGCAAATATCATATGATCTAACTTTATGCTTTGAAAAATAATAAAGTGCATCAACTAGTGTCATGCTTTTAGGTTTTGAAATAGTTAAGTTTGTGAGATCATGACTTGCTTAAATTGAAAATTACATTTGATCTCTAGCATGGCTTACACTATTTTATGTATTTCATTGATGTGATAATGTAAGGTACTTGATAGTATGACTTGGATGAGCTTTGTTCATATGTATATGCTATAATATGCTCATAACAACTAAAGGGGGAGAGATAATTTGTTTAGATGCTCATGACTTGCTGAATACATTGTCAAAGGGGGAGAGATAAGCATGAAGAGAAAGAGAATATGTGCATAAGGAGAGATAATAAAGGGGGAGAGATAATATAGGATAATTTTTGGATTTTCTTCTCATTTTACTTTTGATTTACAAAGGGGGAGAAATTGCCTTCAAAACTTTTATGTGAATAAGCCAATGTTCGGATTTTAAATGGTGTTGCCAATGCATTCATCAAGGGGGAGATTATAAGACCTATGTGTGTTGAATACATTGGCTTGTAGTGAATACACTTGCTTTGGCGATAAAAGTTTTGAATATCACCAAAACGCCTTTTTACTAGTTCCGACTAGTTCTGGTTAGCTCAGGCGCTAGGTTCTACTATCTTTTGTTAGCTCCGGCTCAAGGTCCGAGTTGCTCTGGCAAGATCAGGAACTTGATCGCAATGCTTCTGTTTTTCATTTGCAATGTTTCGTACTTCCTCTACATCTCTGGAAAGATTGCTCAGTATTCATTTGCTAAGTCTTTGGTGCGTTTTTGGTTGATATGGATGATATCGTGTTACTGTGGTTTTGCAACATGCTTATGTGAGGTTCTCACGTAAGGTGTTGTGTTCGGAACTAACTTGAGTCAAGTCGAGGACTTGGGCTTGTATGGATTGGTTGTTTATTAATGTGCAGGTGTTGCTTGAGTTCAAGACATGGCTGGTGATGGGATCCATTGGACTAGTCTCAGGGAGGAGATGAGGTTACAACAACCAAATTCAGGAGGAATTGTGGTTTAGCTAATCAGGAAGTTGCGCAGCATGATTGAATCAAGAACAATGCATGTGAAGGTATCGTGGACGTCATTGGAAGATGTTTGCATGTGTGCAAGGAGTGCATGGACGTGTCTACATGGTTCCGAGACGTGATGAAGAGATGTGGACATAAAGAGTTGGTCGGAAAGGTCCAACCGACTAGGTTATGGACTCAGGTCGAGGCTGAGTCGGGTTTGACTCAAATATAGAAAGATTTGAGTAGGTTATGATAGGATTTCGTGTGGGTCACGAATTTGAGTTGTTTAGGAATGTGGGATACGTTCCTAAGGTATTTAGAAGTCTTAATATTATTTCTATCTGCGTATAGAAGAATCCTAAGCAGTTATGGAAAGTTACGATTCGTGAACAGAGTAGGATTATGTTCCTGATCTGAGTTGAGTTGGCTTTCGAGATGGTTATATAAGCTAGGGAGCCCAGAGCTCGTGGTGCACGACTTTGGGGCTGTTCCTCTTGTGTTCTATTGAATAAAATTCGTAGTTTGAAGGAACTTTTGTGCCTTGTTCGTCCGACTTGTTCCAGACAAGTTTTACTCGTCGAGTTTCTGGACAGCACTAACTTTCGTTGGTGGTTTTATCATAACTCGAGTTTTAAAGATCCAATTGACGTCATTATTTTTGGGTTGTCTTCACAACTTTATTATCTATCATCTGTCAAAATTTTATGGTCATTGGATTTGTGTTCTATTAAATACACGAGTTTCTTTGCAGCGTTCTAGAACTGTTTTTTTCTCGAGTAGGGCAGATTGACCTTTGTTTGATCTTTCGATCATAACTTGAGTTTTTCTCGACAGATTTGAGTTATTCTTGTTGTGTTGTCTTCGTGACTTGATTCTCTCTGATATATATCACTTTTTTCACGGTGAAACACGTTTATATTAGTCTCACACATGATTTCTTTAACATATTGTTTTTCTGCCGAAGGGGTTGGGCTTTAATTGTTTCCGCTGCGTAAGATTTTTAAATCTACCATTCACCCCCCCCCCCCCCCCGGTAGCTTTTCACGTGCTATTCGATACCACATTTATACAGAATTTAAGTGAAACCAAGGGATGGATCCTATAAAATATCATCCCAAGCAATCAAGCACTGACATGTGGCACCACATGTATCAAATGGCCCACAAAATAGAAGTATCCAAGGCCATCTGGAAGTAGCACCCATATAAAGGGATGGGACCCACCTAGAAGTCACCCAGAGAAAGCACATACCGTTTGGAGGACTTACCAGGTCGGCCAACCCCCCTAGTCGGCCGACCTGGTCTTTCCTCCAAACTCGGTCAGCTTCCATGTGTTGACTCCTCCCGGCTTGAAGAAGTTAGTGGTGACTGATTCACACGCTTTTGGTGGCGGTAACCGACCTTTCTCCAAGATATAAATAGGAACCCTCACTTCACCACACACCACTTGAGAATTCACTCTCTTGTATACATTAGTTCTCCAAGTCATTAGTGGATGTTACACTGTAGAGAGAAGCCTTTAGTCCCATGTCCAAATTGGGAAAGGTATGGCTCATGTATCTTTTCTTGTATTTATGACTTTATGCATTATAATAATAGTATTATTAGTCTCTATTTATTCATATACTCGGGCAAAGTATTTCTTGTTTGATTGTGGAGTCCATGTATGTGCTAGGTGTAGATGTTGTTATGATCTCGACATAATGCCATTATCATGTTATTAGAAACATCATACACCTTAACTATAGTCTAATTAGGTAATAATATGATTATGTTGATATGAATATGTTAGTGCTTGGATCCAACATTGGATCAATAATGTTTAGGTTAGTCATTGCCTTAGGATGAACATTACGTTGCAACTCTTATGGTATTTACTTAGCATGCAAGCCTGGTGCTTGGATAGTTAAGTAGCGTTGGATGCATCATAGACCATGGTTTGTAGAGGTAGGCGGTAGGTGGTGACAACCCTATCCGTCCATTGTAATCCTCCACGTTTGGCTACGACAAAGGCTCTTGGCGGGAGCCACCAGGCAGACCAGGTTTAGCCCGTGCCCAACATGTTGGACCACTAAGCCCTAGTATTCACCGTTAGTGTACTCATGTGTACTTTATTAGGCTATGTATATGAGTAATTAGAGCACAGTAGGAGTAGCTCCATCTCGAGTCTAGCCCTCGCTAGGACAACCTTACCCTTAGAGTAGACTTATTAGGTATGTGTCACACTACCCTTATTATCTTCTTACCCCTATTCTAATAAACACTTAGTACCTTATACCTTGATCATGAGGATAGTGTTTACTTTACTTTACCGTCTACCTTTGGGATAAATACAATACCCATGGGAATACTCTTGGGTGAAATGCTACACGACAGTTTTTGTGCGCTTGCGGACGTCATCTCTTACTGGAGATGGGTTGTGACGTAAGAAACGTGAACAAGCATTTTTGGCGCCATTGCGGGGGAAGGCAAAGGAAGTGAAGGATGGCTATCACTTGTGATTAAGCTATAGGTTCTAATAGCTATTAGAGAGGATTACCCTTCTTTGTTTTCTCCTTTTGTGGTGAAAACAGGGTAGTGTTGGCTAACCCATTTCATGGTATGGCCAACGAGGATGCTAGTGCTCAACTGCAAGATGTTCAAAGCGTACCTCAACAAATGTCCGCAAGGGCAACACCGATGCCTTTCGCGAAAGAATTTCAGCTTCTAGTAGGAGCCAAAAATCATCCATCCCCAAGATTGGGGGAGGATCCAAGAAGTTTTTCTTGATTTGCCTCCACCATGTGATGGATAGTTGTCTCTCATCCAACATTCATGTCATGGGTTGGTCCACCAATCTATGACCACCTTTGTGCTGGAGCTGACAGAGTCATATTCTCATTCATCATGGATGAGAATATGGTCTCTACTCAAGGGGTGGATTGAATAGTGCTCTAGTTCCTTTAGCTTGGCATGCACACCACTTAGCATGGTGGACATGCTAGCTATGGAACTACACCTCCCATTGAAGTATCATGATAGGACAAGTCAATGGAGAAGTGTTTGGAATTATCCAAGCCATGGATTTTCACATTATTTGTGAAAATCCATGTCAAACATGGGCCACTTTGGTAATCATTTCCCTAAGACCCATGGGGATTCTTCCTTTCAAACACAACTCCGATGGCTATCACCACTATGGAGGTCAAGGGTGGAATTAACATCACCCTTGCATCAAGCAGGCTATGCGGACTTCAAAGGATTTAAGTTCAACTAGCCTACCTTGAAATATCTTGTCCATGGCCAAGAAAGAAATAAAGACAACATCCACGTGAAGCTCTTGGCCAAGGACAAGAAATTTAAAGAGCATTCAAGATCCAAGATATCCCGCAATCACTTGTTGGGATTCCTACCCTTCGACCAAGCCCATGCAACCTAGGGCAAGTGACATTGTGGATGAAGCATTTCTTGTTTGATTGTGGAGTATACATGTCACCATGCCCAAGGAATCTTTTGATCCATGATCAAAGTACGAGTTGACCTTAAGGATTATCAAGAAGGTCGAATTGACACACCTAAAGAAGGACAAGCCTCACCATACTCATGAGAGAATATCTTCAAGAGGGAAAAACCGTCACTACATCAATAATTCTTCATCAAGATGACGGAGAGGCTCGGGCCACCATGTGGCCCACATGTCCGAATGACATGCCAAAGGAGATTTGGCATGACATGCAAGAGAAGTTGTCCACATCTTCAACTACAGGAATGGACAACAAACCATCGCACTAAACAGGACGGAGGTAAGTCCCACTCATCGGACTTTCAAAATTTGGTGAGTCATTGCCAATAGGTTAATTGGTATTTATCTCATATTTAATATACCAATTGCATATTTGAATTTCCCATCAAATCTTTGCATTTGCATGTTTGAATTTTCACACTTTCATGTTGGAAAGTAAAGTTTCCAACCATCCTAAAGCCAAAATTTTGAATTAGGGAATAAATTTATTTGGATATGAACCTTGGGCATAACCACTTGAATTCATATACCTAATTCAAACCAAAAATATTTCCCTTGATATTAATTGCATTTTCAAGTTGCTTCAAGTTGGCAAAACAATTTGACAACGGGTACAACATGCTTTTAGCTAACGTAACCCGTTTTTGAGTTGTTTTGTTTGTTCTTGATTTTAGTGCAGTCAGGAGAAAATTTGTAAAGAGGTTGCAAGGCCCCATCTAACGGATATCCCTCCATTGATCTCCTTTTGAGTTCATGGTGGAGAAATGCTCAAGATGGTGGTCCAACGGTGGAACAAGATGAAGCCCATTCAACTCCAACCTCAACTTTGCAGGATACATTGAACATGAAGACTACACCAAAACCCATGGTCGTGAGTTTCTCACATAACGACCTTAAACCAAGACTACTCTTCATTTGAGGTACAAGTTAAAATTTTCCGTCGTTTGAAATGCATTAGGATTGAATGATTTTTTCTTACATTGGTAAGGAAGGTTTACACCTTCTCATCATTCCATTCTTATGCATCCTCATGAGAGTAAGTGTTGACATTACTCTTTTTGATTGTTCAAAAAGGAATGTCACCTTACTTGGGAATAAATTTAAACAAGTACCTAGAATTTCACAAGCATTGCTAAAAATTGACTTAGACATTTAGTGCCTAAGCAATGCTTATGAAATGACTTAATGGTTGAATTGGTATGTAGCAACCTAGGAATAGTGATGTCCATAATTTGGATTTGAAACTCATTGATGCATGGATCACTAAATTTCAAATTCATAGGAAAAAAATTAAAAATGTTCAGGAGGATAAAATTGAGAATCTTGTTTTCCATGACCCAAATGATAAATAATTGCTCTTATAAAAAAGCTATGATGGTTAGAAATTTTATAAGATGAAGGGATCCATATAGTGTATTTATATCACTTGCATTGCTATGACCAGGAGCTTAGAACATGTGCAAATTGATTTATCCATAAAGCCCCACTCCTATCAATGATTCATATATTATTCATGAATACACTTGAAATTGGACCCACTACATCTTTGATTTTGTTCTTCCCCGTATGCACAAATGAAGATTCGGTTACCAAACCCGAAAATTCATTTGTACAAGTATCGGGAGCTAACCATCCCTCTCTCTCATAGACAGGAAGTTTGAAGGAGTAAAATAACTATGCATGCATTCAAATGTCCGATTGTTGGAAACCCGAAGAGAACTCCATTTCAATATCTCTTGGCCAAGGAGTAAATTAGAATGGTTGCCACCTATCGGAAATAAGCCCGAAGGTCAACCATAACTATACGAGGTCGGAGATTTGACATGGAAATTGTTGGTACCCTCCGTACCGGATATCCCTTGGGATTGCAAAGATCACAAGGAAACTGCATATACCAGATTTGAGGAACTCCGAAGGCCCCACATGTCAGGTGTAGCCGGACCTGCTCCCCCGACATGGTTAGTCCTGGGGCCGCCACGTGTATCACAACACCGGAGCTATCACCCACACCTGGGAAGCTCTGGTCAGAATACCAATATGGCACCCCCGGACCTAACCCCAGACAGAGGGAAGCTTCGGTACTGACACGTGTCCAATAGCACCGGACCTACCCATCCACGACGGTGAGCTTCGGGGCTGCCACGTGGCAACCGCCGGACCTTCAACTTCAACTATCAGGCAAGAGGACCTCCAACGGCTCCGGACCTTCAAGGATCAACCAAAGACTTCAAGACTCGATTAAGTGTCATTAATGCCATATTAATGACACACGATCGGATGGCCCTTAATACTGGTAACGACACTATTAAGGCCCGTTACCAGGCTATTAAGGGTAATTAACCCCATTTATTGTGTATCAAGCGTGTGTAACCACCGGGGCCACCTGTCAGGCCAGGCTGACATTGTAACGACTAGTCCTTGTACTATAAAAGGACTGGTCGGCGATACACAAAGGACGGTTGGAGACCACTTCTAAACACTCTGAGCTAGACGAGCTTCTTCTTATGGAGCTTCTTCTAGACTCTCGAGCTCAATACATCACCAACACACCCCGTGGAGTAGGGTATTACGCTCAGGCGGCCCGAACCACGTAAATCCCTGTGTACACATGTCTTTCACCTTCTTGAATCTCTGCACGCCCATTACCGAACTACAACTCCTCGATCTACCAAAAGTAGTGTCGGGAGATCTGCCGGTTCCAAACATCGACAGTTGGCGCGCCAGGAAGGGGGGCCCGAGATTCGAGTATGGTGAACTCAGCCGCTGGATCATCCAACGGCAACCCTGCCGTTCAACCCGTTGGAGGCAATCCCTCCAACATGCAGCAACCAGCAGGTGCTATGGCTCCAACAGGAGTCATGCCTCCACCGCCACCACCTGCACCAGCACGTCAAGCTGAGCAGCGTGACGGTGCATCGGCGTCGGTCACTGCATCGACAAACAACAACAACCCTAAACACGCGCTTCATGCAGCACGTGCTCTCCTCCAACGTCCGCCACCTCCACGTGCATCCCAGGGTGCAATGGAGTAGTGGAGAGCTGAAGTTTAACATCTGGTTGCAGCTGCAGCCGACCGCATCAGCAATCAAGGTCCTCCTCCTTTGGGGCGGGCCCCATCGCAGTGCTGGACTGTGTTTGGCAGACTTGGTCCGCATGCTTCCCAGAATAGGAGGCGTGCTGCGTCACATCAAGTTACGTCGCTACCCTCTGGGGCGCGACGTACTCATACGGTAACCAGGATGTCATGTCATGACCTCCGGGCGAAGCTTGATCGCCGTTACCGTCAACAGGATGGTCGTGTCCATATCGAGCGCGCTCACGAAAGGCAAGAAGCTCGAGACATCCCTGCTCCCGAGGGAGTAGGAGGAGGCTGTTCTGCACTGGCCGTGCACCTACGCATGGTCAGATGGCCACAAAAGTTTCGGTCACACCTGCCGGAGAAGTTTGATGGGACTGTTAACCCCGCCGAGTTTCTCCAAATTTACACCACCGCAATCCTTGCGGCCGGAGGTAACGAGGTTGTAATGGCCAACTACTTCCCAGTAGCTTTGACTGGGACCGCCAGGTCCTGGTTCATGAGCCTTCCTCAGAACTCTATCAATAGTTGGGAGGAATTGTGCCAACAGTTCACCGCCAATTTCGGGAGTTCATACACCCGACCAGGCACCAAACTGGACCTTTTTGCAGTGGTGCAAAGGGGGGAGAATCCCTGCGCTCATTCATCCAGAGGTTCTCCCAGGTACGAAACACGATTCCTTCTATCTCTAGCGCTTCTGTCATCGTGGCATTTAGACAGGGCGTGCGAGATAAGAAGATGCTGGAGAAGCTGGCAGTCAAGGAGATCACCAGCGTCACAGAGCTCTTCAGCTTGGCAGACAAGTGTGCAAAAGCTGCAGAGGGCCGTGAGATGCACTCCAAACCACCTCCGGAGGATGAAAAAAAATCCTCCAAAGACGAAGCCACTACCCCCGGGAGTAGCAAAAAGAAGAAAAAGTCCAATGGCAAAAAGAAGCCGTCGGCTGGCGCATCAACCGCTGCAGCTGCTGCAGCTCCGCGTGGCCGGGGGCCACGCCCTGAGAAACAACCTCGGCCATCCCCTGAAGATGGTGGCAACTCCAAAATGTGGTGTCCTATCCACAAGTCGGACGGCCACAACATGGAGGACTGCCGGGAGGTCCAAAACCTTGCTGAGGGCTACCACAAGCGCCGGGAAGAAGTTCCTTTCCGTCAGAGGGAAGGAAAGCAGAAAGTCGACGAAGCTTCGGCTGAAGAGGAGTTGGGCTTCCAGGACCCTAAAAAGGTCCTGAAGGCTGTGTACACCTCCGTCGACGACGACTCTGACGTCTCCGACTATGAGCGTTGAAAGACCATGAACACCATCTTTGGTGGTTCATGGGACATCACCTCCCGCCGTATCCTTAAGACCATGCGGCGAGACATGGCCTCAGTAGATCCTACAGCTAGGGCGGAGCCTCATCGGAAGTCGATGGACACTACCATCACTTTTGATGCTTTGAACTGCCCTCGGAACATGATCGGAGCTGGCCAGCTACCTCTGATGGTATCACCTACCGTCAACAACACTCAACTCCACCATGTAATGGTGGACGGAGGTTTGGGGCTGAACCTCATAATCTTTGAAGCTTTCGTCAAGCCTCAGCTCCGACCTTCGGACCTTCGCCCTTCCTGACCTTTCTCTGGAGTAGGTCCGGGGCCCATAACACTGCTCGGTGCCATTACTATCCCTGTGACCTTCGGGACTCGGGAGAATTATCGCACTGAGAAGTTGATCTTTTACGTCGCTCAGATCAAATTGCCCTTCAACTCCATTCTGGGCAGGCCTACCTTGTACAAAATCATGGCTGCTGCTCATTATGGCTACCTGGTGTTGAAGATGCCGACACCAATTGGCGTTCTCCGGATCTACAGAGACCGTACTACTGGAGTGACTGCTCTGGAGGAACTCCATGCGCTTGCTACAGCACAGGAGGAAGAATCCAGGCAGGAGCAAGCTCCAAAACCCCCGAGCATTCGTCAGCGAGGCTCAACCTCCGCACCTCGCGTGCAACCAAGCGGTGACGCTGACATTCCCGTCAAAGTTGTCCAAATCAGTTCCGATGCTGCTCAGACCACTCGTATATCGGGAGGTCTGAATGACAAATAGGAACTCGCACTCATCACTTTCCTCCGGGCTAACGTCGACGTGTTTGCCTGGCAACCGTCACAAATTCCTGGGATCCCTAGGGAAGTGATCGAGCATAATCTGAAGATCTATCCCGACGCTCGGCCCGTACATCAGAAGCCTCGGAAGCAATCCGTAGAGCGATAGAACTTCATACGACAAGAAGTGAAGTTGCTTGAAGTTGGATTCATACGAGAAGTCTTCCATCCAAAATGGCTGGCAAACCCTGTCGTTGTACCCAAGGCCGGCGAGAAGCTTCGGATGTGTATCGACTATACAACACTAAATAAGGAACGCCCAAAAGATCCATTCCCACTACCTTGAATAGATCAGATAGTGGATTCCACCCCCGGGTGTGAATTACTGTGTTTCCTAGACGCATATTCTGGGTACCATCAAATCAGAATGTCTGGGGAAGATGAAGAACATACTTCTTTTATCACAATAGATGGATTGTGCTGTTATACAGCCATGCCATTTGGTCTCAAAAATGCAGCTTCAACATTTGTACGAGCTATGTACAAAACCTTTGGAGAGCTCATCACAGACGTAGTGGAAGTGTATGTTGATGACATCATAGTCAAAATCAAGGACAAGGAGTCACTCCTTGACACCTTGCAAGCTGTCTTCGACAAGCTGCGGGTCACCCGCACGAAGCTGAACCCAGACAAGTGCATCTTCGGGGTTAGCTCCGGAAAGCTTCTCGGTTTCTTGGTAAATCACTGAGGCATAGAGGAAAATCTGGCGAAGATTAAAGCTATAGAGGAGATGCGGCCACCAGCTCGCATCAATGATGTCCAGAAACTGACTGGATGTCTAGCCGCCCTCAGCCGGTTCATCTCAAGACTGGCGGAACGGGCGCTACCCTTCTTCAAGATATTGAGGCAGTCCGGACCATTTCAATGGTCTGAAGAAGCAGAAAAGGCGTTCCAAGAGCTAAAGCAGCTCCTCACCACTCTACCAACCCTAGTAGCTCCGAACCCTGGTGAGCCCTTACTGCTTTACATTTCAGCAACCGACGAGGTTGTCAGCATGGTCCTGGTCGCGGAGAGACCAGAACCATCACAAGCTCAGGAATCCAGACCCCTCCGGGAGCGTCCAGAGGTTCTTGAAGGAGTCTGGGTCCCAGCCCCCAGACTTGGGTCAACAGGGAGTTATCCCAGAAGGCTTGGACCCCTCCGGGAGGGTCCAGGTCGATGTGGAGGAAGCTCCGGGCCCCTTCGGGAGGTTCCGGACAGTCCAACGCCCAGTGTACTTCATCAGCGAAGTACTACATGATGCCAAGACTCGATACCTAGAGGTACACAAGCTGCTCTATGCAATTCTCATCGCCTCCAGGAAGCTTCGCCACTACTTCCAAGCTCACAAGATATCAGTGGTGACCTCTTACCCACTGTGTGTGATCTTGCATAGTCCCAACTCTACTGGGAACATTGCAAAGTGGGCAGCGGAATTGGCCGAATTCGATCTTGAATTCGTCCCAAGACAAGCGATCAAGAGTCAAGCATTGGCAGATTTTGTGGTAGAATGGACCCCCTCTCCATCAAACCCTGGGGGCCCTAGTGAGCAGAAGTCGGAACTTAAGGCTCCGGTCTTCACCGAACCTCATTGGACCATCTATTTCGACGGCTCCATGCAAAAGTAGGGGGCCGGAGCTGGAGTCCTTCTCCTCGCTCCAACCGGGGAGAAGGTAAAATACATGGTCCACCTTGACTTTAAGGCGACCAACAACATGGCGGAGTATGAATCACTCATTTATGGATTAAAGGTGGCACTATCATACGGTGTCAAGCAGCTGTTGGTCAAGGGAGATTTGCAGCTCATCATTAAACAGGTGAAGGGTGAATGCTCCTGTAACAATCCTCAATTAGCTACTTATCTCCTTGAAGTCCAGAGGCTTCAGTAGGACTTTGAAGTCCTGGATCTCCACCATGTCCAGCGTGTCCATAATGCTGAAGCTGACGAACTCTCAACGAAAGCATCAACCGGAGCTCCGGCTCCTGATGGAACCTTCGTCCGGAGGTTGTCAAAACCCACAGCTCAGCCTGCCGAACTGAGCAAAGGGGGCGAGACCAGCATCCCGAAGCTGGCGGTCCCGATGGCCCTATTACCATGGCAGCCATCAAGGGTCGTAGGTGCTGCAGGAAGCTCCGAGCAACCCAGCACGCAAGACTCAAATGCTCAAGTAAGCTCTGATGCATGGATATGGAGATTCGGAGCTACTTGAAAGACAATATCCTTTCTGACGATGATGTATCCGCTGACCGGATAGTCAGATTGGCTAAAAGATACACGTTGGTAGAAGAAGATATCTACCGGCGCGGTGCCAACGACGTCCTAATGCGGTGCATCACAAGGGAAGAAGGCTGCGAGCTCCTCACAGAAATCCATGGAGGCGAGTGTAGGAACCACGCGTCTTCCGCACTGAAAGTTGCCTAGAGGGGGGGTGAATAGGCTAATCGACCTGCAAATGACTTAATAAAACGAGATTAAATCACAGGGGGCGGACTAGTCCGGTCTGGGGGCGGGCTAGTCCGGTCAGCCTGCGTGAAGAACCCTAAAAAGTGTTTCAAGCAAGTTTTAGGGGATTTTCTCGAGGCTACAAGTGAGGATATATTTAAGGCAAGTTTAGAAACTATCAACACAAGAGTGAGTCAAGTTTTAACAAGATTAAGCAATGTGAGGCACAAGACAAGACGAGCAACCCTAGAACAAAGTAAGCGATAAGCAAAATGCGAAGAACACGGAGAAACAAGGAGTTTTATCCCGAGGTTCGATTCTACACAAGAATCTACATCCCCGTTGAGGAGTCCACAAAGGACCGGGTTCACCAACCCTTCCCTCACCAAGTTTATCGCACGGGCCTAACTTGGTTCTCCACTATCTCAAAAGCGATTACAAAGTTCGTTGGGGCTTCTCACAATCTGAGGCTCCCACACCACAAAGATGATCAACAACGCACAACACACTCAACACACAGCCCACAAAGACTCAATGAGTGCAAGAGATCAAACCGGGAGCACAAGCGCGATGTTCTTCCTCTTCTCCACCACACTAAACCCTAATCCACTCAAGAATTAGTTTTAGAGGGAAAGTTGGCAAGAAAGAGGCTCAAGAGTGCTCCAAGTTGGCTGTGGCGGCGCTAGGGTTCAACTCAGTTCAAGTCTCTTTCAAAAGAACCCAGGGGACCTCTATTTATAGAGGTCCCAAGCCCATACTGCTGACTTCAGCAGAAGGGCGGACGAGTCCGGCCTCAGGCCCAGACTAGTCCGGCCTAGGGGACCACTGACCTCTTGTCAGGCCCCGACAGCTAACACGCTATCGTCACACTACCCGCCAAACTTCAAATTCAAACGGTAACTTCCACAACGGACTAGTCCGGTCACCACCGGACTAGTCCGATCTCACACAGAGCCTTTTGCTCCGTGTGAAAACGGACTAGTCTGAGGACCACGGACTAGTCCGGCCCCAAGGGAGGACTAGTCCGGTCTTCCTAGACTTAGTCACAGAATCACCTCCAACACGCCAACCCGGACTAGTCCGGCCCCACGGGCGGACTAGTCCGTTCTCACTCAGGACCTCTTGGTCCGGACACAAACGGACAAGTCCGTGGTTTTGAGACTTAGTCACAAAACCCACTCCCTGCTACCCGGACTAGTCCGGCCACAAACGGACTAGTCCGATCTCAGTCAGACCCTTCTGGTCCGGCCAGAAACGGACTTGGCCGGCCAGGAACGGACTAGTCCGGCCACCTGCACGGACTAGTCCGGCCCTACAGCCAGACTACTTATTCACTCTTTTCTCTCAAGGGGTTTGACCTCTAAACCACTTTGAGCTCCCAAACTTGATCTCAATGCACTTTACACACGCACCCTCCTATTTCTACGGGTAGTCTTAACTCAACACGCTAGAAACCCTAGTTTCTACGCTTCGAGTTGACTCCGTTCCCTTCCTTTTCCTTTTGAGGGTTTGCGTCTCTGATTGAGTCCACACCTGTGCTAAGATCACTTGAGCTCATTAGCGACTTAATTGTCATCATCAATCATCCAAAACCCACGGGGAACCTAGATGCACTTTCAATCTCCCCCTTTTTGGTGATTGATGACAACACATTAAGTCCTTCACAAATAAGAGTATAAAGTTTTGGTTTTCATAACATGTGTGCGTATGAATGACTCCCCCTCAATGTATGCAACATGTAAAAGAGGTGGAGGAGTTCTTTCATACCCACACACGTTATGGTGGGGTGCCTACGTGATGTGCTCAACAATTGTGACAAGACATAAAGAGCATCAATATAATCAAAAGATTGACAATAATAGCATTATATTGATATTAAGCAACATTAACAAGTCTTGCACAAATGTAAACATCCAAGAGCAAGAATATATTACAAAACAAGTCCACAAATCACAAACACGCCCACAAACGATTAACTCCCCCTTAACTCTCCCCCTTTGGCATCAAGGCACCAAAAAGGAAAAGAGGAGAGGAAACTAAGACCTAAGAACTAGTCCTCGTCTTCGCCACTTCCACTCTCCGTGGCCTCGGAATCTTCGACGTCGTCCTCATGATCATCGGGGTCGTCGTCGTCGTCGGAGTTCCTTGCCGAGGGAGCAGCCCGAGAGGAGCTTCCATCCTCTTGGAGCTGGGCGAGCTCATCGGCGGTGAAGGTGGGGAAGGGAGTGATTTCCCCATCACTCACTTCCGGAGAGGACATTGGGACCTCCAGCTTGTCGCACACCGCCTTAAGATATTTTTCTTGACGCTTGTGTGCCCTTTGAGTGCGAATCTCTTGCTTCCGGCAAGAAGTGATGATCGCCTTGAAGCATTTGAAGAAGGCACTCATTGATTGAGGCGGAGGCGGGGACGGAGGTGCCACGGGACGAGATGGAGGATCTGCATTCTTACGACGAGGAGGAACAGGCAGAGGTGGGGGAATCTGAGGACGCAGTCTCTTATGTGAGACATCCTTCTGGAAGGTAATTCTGGAGACTTTCTCAATTAGGCACATCACATAAGGAGCATAGCCACAAGACCTGTTGGGGTATGAGATATATTGAAGATGTCATCAAAGATGTACTCAGCTAGGTTGAAGCTTTCTTCCCCATCTATCAGCACAAGCAAATGCCTCAAGTTGCCCTGGATGACTCCGGCATCTCCATCCTTCGGGGCAATGGTCTTACGAAGGAGGCGGTTGAGCACACTGAAAAATGGCTTGATATTTCTTGCCAGTCCTGCCTCATAAGGAAGATGGTCTGGATACATGAAGTCAAGGGCATCTCGATCTAGGGCCTTGAGGTTAGAGATGATGATCTCATGCTCAAGGTGTTCCTCCAATCCTAGAATCTTGGCAAAGTCTTCAAATGTGACTGTGTACTGCTCTCCATTTGTCATCCATGTCATCCGGCGATTGCCAAAGGAGTGAAAGTAGACGGTTGTGTAGAACTGGACAATCACCTCAATGTTCCAGTCGTACTGGAAACCCATGATATCCTTGATTCCATGTCGTTCCGCTGCATTGATCACAGCATCAAATGCAGCATGCTTCTTCTGAGCCATGTAGTCCCAGTCAACCCACTGGGCATCAGTCACAGGAGTCTTCATCTTCATGTAGACAAGGCGATAGTAATCGTAGTGGAAGTCACACCAGAACCGAGGGTCGGCGGTGGACCTCTCATACCTATAGACATTCTCGTCTCTGAGCCTCCTGGCCTTCTCAGCTCCTTTTCCTTTGAAAGTGTTAGCTGAGAGGTTGGGCTGACGGTTTGGATTACGTGCTGGACTGTGCATCACCAGAGGCTCAACAGCCTGAGCTTTCCCTTGTTCACGAATCAACACTCCTCCGGGTGCCTTCTTGGCTGGCACCTTGATGGAGGGATTCTTCTTCTTCGGCTCGACTGGAGCCGGAGCCTTTCCCTTCTTGGGGTCACGCTCGACCCTGGGCTCAGGTTCCATTTGGGCTGGCTCCTTGCCCTTCGCCTTCTCGCCAACGGTGACGAGCTTCTTCCTCTTTGGGGCATTAGCCTCAGCGGCCTTGGAGTTATGGGCCTCCCTATCCTCTCTTTTCTTCTTTCGCAGCTCATTCAGTGATTCTGCGGTGGCACGGGCAATGGCTTCATCCTCATTGTAGATGCTCGCAGCCACCTTGGATGCTTCAAGTGCCTTGAGCTTTCTTTCCTCCTTGGCCTTCTGCGCCTCCATTAGCGCAGCCTTAGTCCGAGCCTCGGCAATTTGGGCCTTGGTACGCCCCTCGAGGTTGACACGGGGAGGAGAGCGCTCGGAGTTCGACATTCTGTGCAAAGGATGGAGAGAGGAAGATATGAGCCTAGGAAGAAGAAGTATTGCCGAAAAGATCTCGAGAACCAACTAGAAGTAGGGTTTGCCCTGTGCAAACCGGACTTGTCCGCCCCAGGGGCGGACTAGTCCGCCGACCGGACTTGTCCGCCTGGTGGCCGGACTAGTCCGGGTTACACAGGAAGAACCCTAACCCTAATCGATTCATCGAAAAATTTGTGAACCAATGTGCAATACTCCTAGGCTATGATCGCAAGGGTGTATAGAACAACATTAATGAAGGTGTTCCTATCAAAAACTTGAAGAATCAAGAATGGGGCTAGTTTTTGAGGAACGGTGAAATACCTTCAAAAATCCGCTTGAGTCGTCGAAATCGGCGTGGATCTCGAAGGTGGAGCGCGGGGAAGTGATCCCTCACTCCCAAGGACTTCGATGCGCGGATTGGAGTTGAGTTTTGGTGGTTGGAGCGCAAAATCGCCGATTTGGGGGCGGTTGTGCGCGCGTGGAAGCTTGAGAGTCAAGTGTGTGTGAGAGAGAGAGAGAGGGGGGGTCCGGGCCGCCTGGGGGTTTAAGTCCCCAAGGGCCGGACTAGTCCGGTTGAGGGGCCGGACTAGTCCGGTCTGCGGACCAGACCCAGACTAGTCCGGGTCCGGACGTGTCCGGTGGAAGGCCGGACTAGTCTGGTGTGCGGACTAGCCGCGGACTAGTCTGACCCGGACTTGTCCGGCCATAGGGGCGGACTAGTCCGGTCCAGCTGGGCTGAAAAACAATATATTTGGGTTTTGCGCATAAAGATAAGTCCTTTTGGACAGATATAGCAAGGAAAACATGACAAACATGATTATGAGTCAATAAAGAACAACTTATGAACATTTTCATGAAGAAAATAGATTTCTCAAACAAATTTGAGGAGAAATCGACATAGAGAGGAGTTTTTCGAAATGTGGCTCAAAATATATGAGGAATGTGGTTTAAGCCACGTTCCGAGAATCCAACACGTTGAGCTCACTTCTTAGCTCACAGAAACGCTTCTCGTCAAGAGGCTTGGTGAAGATGTCCGCAAGTTGATGTTCCGTCCTCACATGCGAAATCTCAATGTCTCCCTTCATTGAGTGATCTCCCAAGAAATGGTGTCGAATGTCTATATGTTTGGTCCTAGAGTGTTCCACCGGATTATGGGCTATCTTGATTGCACTCTCGTTGTCGCACAAGAGTGGAATTTTACGCAGGTTAATCCCATAATCCCTAAGAGTTTGTCGCATCCAAAGAAGTTGTGCACAACAACTTCCGGCTGCAACATATTCCGCTTCGGCGGTGGATAGAGCAATAGAGTTTTGCTTCTTGGAGGACCAAGACACTAGAGATCGACCCAAGAATTGGCATGTACCCGATGTGCTTTTCCTATCAACTTTACACCCCGCATAGTCCGCATCGGAATATCCAATGAGGTTAAACTTAGATCCTTTGGGGTACCAAAGTCCTAGGGTAGGTGTGTGTACAAGATATCTCAAGATCCTTTTAACGGCGGTCAAATGACAAGCCTTGGGTGCTGCTTGAAAGCGTGCACACATACACACACTTAGCATGATATCGGGCCTAGATGCACAAAGATAGAGAAGTGATCCAATCATAGACCTATATAGCTTTTGATCCACACTTGGACCGTCCTCATTTAGGTCAAGTTGTCCATTTGTCCCCATAGGGGTTTTGATGGGTTTTGCCTTATCCATGTCAAACTTCCTTAGAATGTCTTGTGTATACTTAGTTTGACTTATGAACGTCCCTTCTTTGAGTTGTTTTACTTGAAATCCAAGGAAGAACTTCAACTCACCCATCATGGACATTTCAAACCTCTCCGTCATTATCTTGGAGAACTCATCACAAAACACCTTATTTGTGGAACCAAATATGATGTCATCCACATATATTTGGCACACAAAAAGATCCTCATTGAAGTGTTTTGTGAAAAGGGTATAATCCGCTTTTCCTATCCTAAAACCATTTTCAACTAGAAAGTCTCTTAAGCACTCATACCAAGCTCTAGGAGCTTGCTTGAGACCATAAAGAGCCTTTCGCAATTTGTAAACATGGTTAGGATAGTTTTGATCTTCAAACCCTGGAGGTTGCTCTACATAAACTTCTTCCTTGATTGGGCCATTAAGGAATGCACTCTTAACATCCATTTGGTAGAGTTTAAAGTCATGATGAGTAGCAAAGGCTAGTAATATCCGAATTGACTCAAGCCTAGCTACGGGGGCAAATGTCTCATCAAAGTCCAATCCCTCAACTTGTGAGTATCCTTTTGCCACAAGTCGTGCCTTGTTCCTAGTTACCACGCCATGCTCATCTTGTTTGTTGCGAAACACCCACTTGGTTCCAACAACATTAGCTTGAGGGCGCTTGACAAGCTCCCAAACCTTGTTCCTTTCAAAGTTGTTGAGCTCCTCTTGCATGGCAACTACCCAATCCGGATCCCTTAAGGCATCTTCAACCTTATGTGGTTCCAAGGATGAGACAAAAGAGAAATGCTCACAAAAGTTTGCAACACGTGAGCGTGTTGTTACTCCTTTTGTGATATCTCCTAGAATGTTGTCAACGGGATGGTCCTGTTGAACACTTTGATGAACACGAGGATGCGGGGGTTGACCTCTTGAATTAATTGGTTCATCTTCTTCACTTTGGTCTCCCCCTTGATTCATGCCTCCCCCTTGATCTTCATTCTCATTATCACTTTGGGGAGCATCTAGAGGATCTTCAACTTGTCCAATGGGGTTTTGACCTACTTCATAGAGAGGATGGTCACTTGAACTTTGAGATGGTTCTTGTGGGCGAACATCTCCAAGTGCCATTTTCCTTAGAGCTTCTAGTGGAGGTTCCTCTTGATCAAGGGCATGTTGATCAACCTGCTCCACTTGAGAGCCATTGGTCTCGTCAAACACTACGTCACGTGCTACTTCAACAATTCCGGAGGATTTGTTGAACACACGGTACGCATGAGTGTTTGAGTCATATCCAAGCAAGAAACCCTCATCGGACTTTGAAGCAAACTTCGAAGTCCTAGGCTTCTTGTTGAGGATATAGCACTTGCTACCAAAGACCCGAAAGTAAGAAACATTGGGTTTCTTACCAATGAGAAGCTCATAAGGAGTCTTCTTGAGGAGGCGATGAAGGTACAATCGGTTCACGGCATGGCAAGCGGTGTTAACCGCTTCCGCCCAAAACCGGTCCGATGTTTTGTACTCATCTAGCATCGTCCTTGACATCTCGATAAGCGTCCTATTCTTTCTTTCGGCTATGCCATTTTGTTGTGGAGAATAGGGAGCGGAAAACTCATGCTTGATGCCCTCCTCATCTAGGAACTCTTCTACTTGCATGTTTTTGAATTCGGTGCCATTGTCACTTCTTATAGCCTTTATCCTCAAGGTGAACTCATTTTGAGCTCTCCTTAGAAATTTCTTGAGGACACCGGGAGTTTCACTTTTATCATGCAAGAAGAACACCCAAGTATACCTTGAAAAATCATCCACGATAACTAGACCATACTTGCTGCCACCAATGCTAATATAGGCAATGGGGCCGAAAAGGTCCATATGGAGTAACTCCAAAGGTCTAGTTGTCGTCATGACATTCTTAGAGGGGTGTTGAGCTCCTACTTGCTTTCCCACTTGGCAAGCACTACATGGCCTATCCTTTTCAAATAATACATCCTTTAGGCCACGAACATGCTCACCCTTAAGGAGCTTTTGAAGGTTTCTCATTCCAACATGGGCTAGCCTTCTGTGCCAAAGCCATCCCATGTTGGCTTTTGCCATTAAGCATGTGTCAAGTTGAGCTTTATCCGCGGTGAAGTCCACAAGATAGAGCTTTCCCTTGAGCACTCCCTTAAAGGCTATCGAGTCATTACCTTCTCTAATGACACTCACTCCCTCACTAGTAAACACACATTTATATCCTCTATCACATAGTTGTGATATGGATAGGAGATTATAGTCTAGAGAATCAACATGCAAGACATTTGATAAAGTATGTAATGAGGAGATAGAAATTTTACCGGAGCCAAGGATTTTCCCTTGGCTATTGTCCCCAAAGAAGATTCCTTCACTTGGGTCCTTATTCTCCTCATACTCTATGAACATGCTTCTCTCTCCGGTCATGTGGTTGGTGCATCCGCTATCCAATACCCATTTCGATCCACCGGAGGAGTAAGCCTACAAAACAAGTTTTATGCCTTTCTTTTAGGTACCCAAGCGGAGTTGGGTCCTTTGACGTTAGTGGTTAGGCATTTTGGCACCCACACGCAAGCCTTGGGGCTCTTGCGGAGTGGCCCAACATATCTAGCAAACACCTTGCCGTGTTTGTTCTTCTTCAACACATAAGATGCATCAAAATCATGAAATAAATGATGCGGTTCAGATTTAGGCAAGTTTTTGCTAGAGGGTGAGTTCTTTTCATTTTTAGTTTGGGATGAACTCCCCTTAACAAAGACAATCATGTCTTTGCCATACTTGGAGGTTTTGGCGTTATGCCTTGCACCTCTAGTATAGCCAAGACCATCCTTGACATGGGGTGGTCTTGTGTTGGTGAATGCACTTCGTGCATATGCCACCTTTTCCTTGTCAAAGATGGCACCCTTAGGTGCTTGTTTGCCTTGTGCTAGGTTGAGTTCATCCTTAAGTTTAAGGATCAAGTTGGAGCACTTGCAAGGTGATGTTGCCTTGGATGAGGCCTTTGAGGGGGTTGAGCTCTTGAAGGAAGAGGCTACATTGTTCTTGAGTGACTCAACTTGAGTCTCAAGGATCTTGTTAGCTTTTGACAAGCTTCCAAGTTCATCCTTGAGCTCAATCGACTTCTCCTCAAGACTTGAACACGTTTTCTTGCAAAGAGCAAGTTCGTGTTCCAATGCCTTGCTCTTCTCTCTTTCGAGCTCAAGGAGCTCATCAAGCTCTTGACATCTCTCCTTCTCAAGTATGAGCATGTCCTCTTGTCTATTGATGAGATCCTCCTTCTCAAAGATCTCATCCATAAGCAATTTCATCCTTCGTAGGGTGCTTTTACTTATGTCCTTAAACATACTTTCATTTTCACTAGCGCTATCAAAATCATCATGTGAGGAAGTTGGGGAGGAAGGATGAGATGTTACCTTTCTCTTTCCTTCCCTTGCCATAAGGCAAGTAGGCTTGTGGTCGTTGTTGAGGTTGGGGAAGAGCTTGCCTCCCTTGGAGTTCCTCCCGATGGCTATGGTGGCCATCTTCTCCTCTTCTTCTTCGGAGGAGGACTCATCGTTAGAGTCCCACTCCTTCCCCAAATGGGCTTGTCCGGAGGGCCTCTTCTTCTTGAAGAACCTCCTTTCTTGAGGCTTCCCTTCCTTCTTCTTCTTCGTTTCTTCGTGTGGGCAATCAGCGATGAAGTGCCCATACTCGCCACAGTTGTAGCAAGACCTTTTTGATTTGGGCCTTGCTCTTTCCTTTCCCTTGCCCTCATAGTTGTGCCCCCCTTTCTTCCTCCTCATCATTCTCTTGAATTTGTTGATGAAGAAGGCCTCTTCCTCATCTGTGTCGAGGCTCTCCTCATCACTTTCTTCTTGCTCCTTTGAAGAGGGCGTTGCCTTGAGTGCAACGTTCTTCATCTTGGAGGCGGTGAACTTTTGGAGGTCGTTGTAGAAGAGCGCCTCCTTCTCCATGATTTCATGGTTGATGATCCTCCCAAGGACCTCCTCCGGGGTCATTTGAGTGAACCCCGGGCTTTCCCGAATCATGGAGCACAGAGAGACGTTCCTAGGCATGAATGCCCGGATCATCCTATTCACCACCTCGTGGTCGGTCCACTTGGTGCAGCCATATGATCGGCTCTTGTTGATCAGCACCTTCAGCCGGTTGTACATGTCTTGGGGGGATTCACCATCCAAGATGGCGAATCTCCCAAGCTCTCCTTCGATGAGCTCGATCTTGGCCTCCTTGACCACTCGGTTTCCCTCATGCGCCGTCTTGAGGGTGTTCCATATGTCTTTGGCCACTTCAAGGCCATCGACACGGTTGAACTCATCTCTAGAGAGAGATGAGATGATCACACCCGCAGCTTGAGCGTTGCGGTGGATGAGGATGGCTTGTTCTTGAGTTATGTTGTCCTCATCCTTTGGAATCTCCACCCCGGTCATGACAATTTGCCACAACGCTGGGTTAAGTGACACGAGGTGGATCTTCATGTTGTGTTTCCACATACCGTAGTCCGTTCCATCGAATTGGGGAGGTTTCCCCAATGGGATGGACAGGTAGTGGTTGTTGGCGGCAAGCCGTTCATAGTTGAACCCTTGTCGGTTGTAGTTGACCCCGCCGCCACCACTTGATGAGCTTGACGGCTCAACTACAGCAATCTTCAACTTCTCCCGGAGCTTCGCCTTGAGCTGGCGAGTCTCCTCATCATCCGTTGGCTTGTCTTGATAAGCCATTGTCTCCTCACGTGTCGGTTGAGAGTCGTTGGTCGACACCTCTTCAAACACCACTCCGGCCATCTCTCCGAGTTGTTAGACTCTTTGTGGAGAGTCCTGCTCTGATACCAATTGAAAGTTGCCTAGAGGGGGGTGAATAGGCTAATCGTCCTGCAAATGACTTAATAAAACGAGATTAAATCACAGGGGGCGGACTAGTCCGGTCTGGGGGCGGACTAGTCCGGTCAGCCTGCGTGAAGAACCCTAAAAAGTGTTTCAAGCAAGTTTTAGGGGATTTTCTCGAGGCTACAAGTGAGGATATATTTAAGGCAAGTTTAGAAACTATCAACACAAGAGTGAGTCAAGTTTTAACAAGATTAAGCAATGTGAGGCACAAGACAAGACGAGCAACCCTAGAACAAAGTAAGCGATAAGCAAAATGCGAAGAACACGGAGACACAAGGAGTTTTATCCCGAGGTTCGATTCTACACAAGAATCTACGTCCCCGTTGAGGAGTCCACAAAGGAACGGGTTCACCAACCCTTCCCTCACCAAGTTTACCGCACGGGCCTAACTTGGTTCTCCACTATCTCAAAAGCGATTACAAAGTTCGTTGGGGCTTCTCACAATCTGAGGCTCCCACACCACAAAGATGATCAACAACGCACAACACACTCAACACACAGCCCACAAAGACTCAATGAGTGCAAGAGATCAAACCGGGAGCACAAGCGCGATGTTCTTCCTCTTCTCCACCACACTAAACCCTAATCCACTCAAGAATTAGTTTTAGAGGGAAAGTTGGCAAGAAAGAGGCTCAAGAGTGCTCCAAGTTGGCTGTGGCGGCGCTAGGGTTCAACTCAGTTCAAGTCTCTTTCAAAAGAACCCAGGGGACCTCTATTTATAGAGGTCCCAAGCCCATACTGCTGACTTCAGCAGAAGGGCGGACGAGTCCGGCCTCAGGCCCGGACTAGTCCGGCCTAGGGGACCACTGACCTCTTGTCAGGCCCCGACAGCTGACACGCTATCGTCACACTACCCGCCAAACTTCAAATTCAAACGGTAACTTCCACAACGGACTAGTCCGGTCACCACCGGACTAGTCCGATCTCACACAGAGCCTTTTGCTCCGTGTGAAAACGCACTAGTCTGAGGACCACGGACTAGTCCGGCCCCAAGGGCGGACTAGTCCG
Organism: Tuctoria greenei; assembly: GCA_036927565.1. Classification (NCBI taxonomy): domain Eukaryota; kingdom Viridiplantae; phylum Streptophyta; class Magnoliopsida; order Poales; family Poaceae; genus Tuctoria; species Tuctoria greenei. Next base: position 122,192,402 of record JAYESD010000005.1, read on the forward strand.
GTCTTCCTAGACTTAGTCACAGAATCACCTCCAACACGCCAACCCGGACTAGTCCGGCCCCACGGGCGGACTAGTCCGTTCTCACTCAGGACCTCTTGGTCCGGACACAAACGGACAAGTCCGTGGTTTTGAGACTTAGTCACAAAACCCACTCCCTGCTACCCGAACTAGTCCGGCCACAAACGGACTAGTCCGATCTCAGTCAGACCCTTTTGGTCCGGCCAGAAACGGACTTGGCCGGCCAGGAACGGACTAGTCCGGCCACCTGCACGGACTAGTCCGGCCCTACAGCCAGACTACTTATTCACTCTTTTCTCTCAAGGGGTTTGACCTCTAAACCACTTTGAGCTCCCAAACTTGATCTCAATGCACTTTACACACGCACCCTCCTATTTCTACGGCTAGTCTTAACTCAACATGCTAGAAACCCTAGTTTCTACGCTTCGAGTTGACTCCGTTCCCTTCCTTTTCCTTTTGAGGGTTTGCGTCTCTGATTGAGTCCACACCTGTGCTAAGATCACTTGAGCTCATTAGCGAATTAATTGTCATCATCAATCATCCAAAACCCACGGGGAACCTAGATGCACTTTCACGCACGCTGGTCGGTAAAGCCTTTCGGTATGGCTTCTACTGGCCCACAACGCTCCAGGATGCAATTGAGCTGGTGAAGAAATGCAAAGCATGCCAGTTCCATGCAAAGCAAATTCATACACCAGCTCAGCCTCTACAAATGATACCTCCTACATGGCCCTTCGCCGTGTGGGGGATGGACATCTTGGGACCTTTTCCAAGAGCTGTCGGAGGTTACAAGTTCCTATATGTTGCCATCGACAAGTTTACCAAATGGCCGGAAGCAACTCCAGTTGTGACAATAAACAAGCAACCAACTATCAGTTTCTTGCAGTCCATAGTATGTAGATTTGGAGTCCCGAACAAAATCATAACAGATAATGGTACCCAATTCACAAGCTCTGCTTTCCAAGGATACTGCGAAGACCTCGGAATCCAAGTTAGCTACGCCTCTATAGCTCATCCGGCAAGCAATGGCCAAGCCGAGAGGGCAAATGTAGAAGTCCTGAAAGGAATCAAGACGCGCACATATGAGCGCCTGAAAAAGCATGGAGCCAACTGGATTGAAGAGCTTCCACCCACTTTATGGGCCAACAGGACTACTCCAAACTGGTCAACTGGAGAGACACCCTTCTTCCTGGTGTACGGAGCTGAAGCAGTCCTTCCTCCGAAAATCACCTTGGGGTCGCTCCGGGTCCGGACCTCCGACGAAGCCACGCAGGACCAGCTCTGACATGAATACCTTGACCTCCTTGAAGAGGGAAGGTGCCGAGCAGCTGTTCAGAATGCCCGATACTGCCAAGCTCTTCGGTGCTATAACCAACGGCATGTTCACAGCCGACAGCTCGAGGAAGGCTATCTGGCGCTACGGAGAATACAATCCAGAGAAGGGTTAAACAAACTCTCCCCCAGCTCGGAGGGACACTTCTGAGTGATCAAAGTATCCCGTCCCGGATGCGTTCGCTTGGCAACCGAGGATGGAACACCTCTCCCAAATCCTTGGAACATTGAGCACCTCCATAAGTTCTACGCTTAGTATCACGAAGGTGAGTCTGTAATTACATATGGTGTATGTTATAGAGTCATTGTACAGAGTCAGGTAGCTCCTCCGAGAGGGCAGCCGGACCTACCCTGTTAGGTCCACAACACCCATGCAACACTTGTCACAGTCTCAGAACGAAAAGTGTAGTTAGCTACCTTGGGTCAAACGAGAAACGAAACACACTTAGCCTGGTTCCATACCCTAAGAGTGTACTTGTTTCCCCTGTACCCCAGACCTATAATGAAAGACGTCATTGTTTGAAAACAGACTCCACGTGCATTTACTTTGTACATGATCAATATTTTTTATTTTTCTCTTTCTTGTCTATAACAAAGTTGTGCAATTCTTAAGAAACTTTAGCTCGACCAGTTCATGTACAATTCGAGTTGCATTGTCTGTACTTCCGGGTTCAAGCATTGTTGATGGCCTACTTGTCTGAATGTCACCAAGCCAATCTAGGGCCGGAGTTTGCTATCGACTTAGCCTGGTCCTGCACCCTAAGTACGCCACTCTACCTACACCCCGGCAGGCCAAAGTAAGGCGAGTCCAGAAACAATCAGACCCGGAGGAAGCAGGACGAAGCTCTTGATTGTACTTAGGATTGTGTTCGACCTAAAACTTTCCTGGGAACAGTAAGCCACAACGAAGTTATAGATAAGAAATGAATTTTACTGTCTTTCTTGACTTCAGTGTGCAGGAAAAATAAATAAGCTACGACATCCTCTGGGCGGCTTGTGCTCAATGTTCAAACATTGACATTGAACATATCCGGAGCTACTCAGTTCTGGTAAAGCTAGGAGGCAAGTCGTCAACGTGAAGATGGTGGAAAGACTCTAAAGGGGAGTCTAACGTTGACACAACACGTGTTGACGAAGGTCACTGCCAGAGCTACCAAAGCTCCGACACCTCAGAGGATTAACCATCAATGCTCCGGAGCTACTAAGCTCCGACGATGGTCAATGCCGGAGCCACTAAGCTCCGATAGCCTCAGGGGGCCTACACTATCGAAGACTTCAGACCCACATTCTACAAGTTCGAAGCATGCAAGTCTTCAACAACTGGTACATCCTCTTGGTACATGTTCACAATCATATTGTGTACATCTACCAGGGGGCCAAGCGAGACAAAGGTGTTTAAGACAAAAAAAAATGAAATTTGAATTCACAAAAATTTGGATTTCATTCATCTGGAGATAAGATATTACGAAATTGGGGAGGAAGAAGAGAAAGTACAAGCGGGAGCTACAGGGAGACAATCTTAGACCCTATGGAAGAATTGGGCAACCTTCTGGGCCACCTTCGACACGTTGGCTTGGGCGGCTTCACCCTCTCCTTTGATGGGACCTTCAAGCACCGGGTCCAAAGGGAATTGAGGGTCCTGGCTGGTGTAGCATGTCAGCACATACTCTGCGACGTTCTTCACCAGGGCCTGATCCTCCGTTTCTAATTGGTCCACGATGACATCGCCCACCTTGGAGAGCTTGTTACCTGCTGACCCCAGTGCCTCCAACTGCGGGTCCAGCTCCGGCTCCAGATCATTCGGACGCACGAGACTGAACCCATTAGTGTCAGCGCATCGTTGGCCTTGCCCAGGAAGTGCCAAACTTGTTGGGACTCCACAACCCTTGCACCACGCATCTCCGCCAAGGATATTTTGGCCGCCGCCAGCTCCGAGCCCTCCTGAGTAAGACGCTCCACCTCTTTGGCATTCTGCTGAATCGTTTCAGCAACTTGCCTTTCGAGCTTGCTGAGCTCTTCCTCCCGGAGGTGGATCTCGTTCTGGCGTTTGACCAAATCTCTCTCCCAACCCTGCACTTTCTTCTCCCGGGCGGCAATGGCATTCTCCTGCTTGTAGTGTTCTTGCCCTTGCTCCCAGGCTTTCTTCTCCTCCTCCTTGCAACGCTCATCCAATTTCATGGTGCGTTCTTCAAGGCTCTTGTCAATCAGAGCTGTCTTTTGGACAAGCTCCTCCTCCCTCTTCCCGAGGTCGTCTCGCAACTCCAGGAATTTCTGCTCTTCATCTTCGAGCCGTTTTTCCCGAGCTTCAAGAGCCTCCCAGCGCTTGACGAGACTATCGTGGATAGCAGAGAGTCTTTCATGGCGTTCATTAGCTGCACTATTGGCAGCCTTGGCCTGATCATATATGCGTCATGCTTTCCCTCTCATCCAACAACTTAACCCAGTACTCCAGGCGGACTTTCTCCCTTCGCACCCACTCCTTATCGTCAGCCAGCCTCAACTGTGCCAGCTTGGTCTCAAAATGGAGTCGGTTGCGCCACCTCCTAAGGGTTTGGCGCACCTCCTCGAGGGCCTTGCTGTCGTGGTAGAAGGCCAGTTGAACCTGACGAAGGCTGGAGCAGGCGTTGTCGATAGACAACGATAGGGGGATCGGGTCCGGACCTGCCGGAGTCATCTCCGCTGGCTCCAGCGGATCTTCAGCAACAAAAATTGGGTCCCACTCTACGAGAGCGGTACCCTGAGCTTCCACGGCACTGGGGCCATCCTCCGGGATAGCCTCGGCCGCCACCACGGAGGTGCTTGCAGTAGAAGTACCGACCTCCAGAATTGGTTCCGAAGGCCCAGCCGCCAGGTCATCAACAATTGGTCCCTCCAGCGGAGGGGCCATCAGCTTCATCCCGGCACTCTAGCTCGGCAACGGGCACCTCCGGGATCACTGCTTACGGAACGGGCGTTGAAGGTTCGGCCGGAGCAGATGCTACTTCTGGCTCCGGCACAGGCGCTTCCTCCGCCTCTGGTTCGGGTGCAGGCGCTTCAGCCATCATGGGCTCCGGCGCTGGCGCTTCAACCGCCATAGGCTCAGGCGCCGTCGCTTCGGCAGCAACTGGCTCGGATGCCGGAACCTCTTCAATAGCAACCTCCACAGCCGGAACTTCTGCAGCAACCGGCCCTGCTGCCGGAGCTTCCTCGATGACCGGCTCAAGTGCCGGAGCTTCATCAATACCCGGCTCTACTGCCGGGAACTCCTAAACCACCGGCTTGACTGCCGGGGCTTCAATAACATCCGGCTCTAGGGCCAGAACCACAACTTCCTCTGGCTCTGCGGCCGGAGCGTCCAACATCACAACATCCAAGCCCGGAGCTTCAACCTCTGGGGCTGGCGCTGCTGGTACATCTTCAGTCTCGTGGTCTGGCGCTACCATGGAAGCTTCTGGGGATGAGTCGTCCAATAATACGACAGCCGGCGTCGGGGCTGCTGCAGCCTCTGCCCCTCTTGGGGCGGCGCTAGAATCGGAGCCGGAGCTTTAGCCTGCACAGCCTCAACTGCTGCTGCAGGGGCCGGAGCTTCAACCCTTTTCTCGGGCACGCTGTGAATGAAGGATGAAAAGACTCAAAATACTGTTAACAATAATACAGCTGACTGAGGTAAAAACTCATAAATTACCTTGGAAGGCTTCCGCACCAGTTCCCGCGGAACCTCTTCCCCGGATGCTCCGGACTGGCCCCAGCCGACACTAACGTGGTAGTCCCGGAGGGCCCCCCCCAGAGCTTATTGCTGCTGTCGGCGTTGCTCTGGTCGTGGCCCCCTTGACCAGGAAGGACCTCCGGACCTGGAGCCCTCAGCTGGCCCTATGTCCGAAGTCACTTGGCCAGAGCTAGCACCTCGGGAAGATGCCGCAATTGGAGTAGATGCCGATGTTGAAGACCTTCCCCTCCGGGGAGAAGGGGACGCTACGGAAGAAGAATGCCTGGCCCTCCTATCGGCATGCTTCCTCTTACGGCTCGAGGGCTCGGCTAATTCCTTGCCCTTGCTGTCAACTTTGGTTCTTAGCTTAGGGGCGGGGACGGAGCCACCCTCCGGAGCTTCGGAGATCACCAACCCGGTGGTCGAGCGCCTCTCAACGACACCAAGGTCGTCAAGCACCGGCATCATCCGCCGGAGCTCCCTACTGAATGTTGCCTCCATGTTCAATGGGAGGAAAGCTGGCAGCAGAGCCAAATCGTCGCCCTCGACGTCGATGCCGTGCTGGAATTTCTTCAAGTGGAACTCCAAAGTTGCACCCTCCATGTTGGACTTCAAACTAGTCACGATCCGTTCGTCGTCCAGCATACTGTTGAGGGCCCAAGACAACTTCTCCCTCCTCTTCAACGGAGCCCACCTGTTGGTCAGGAAGTTGCAAAACACCTCCTGGGGAGTCACTACTCCTTCCACACACAGGCGAATCCTGGTCAGAGTAGGATCGAAGGCATCCGACAGCACTGGAGCTTCACTCCAAACTGCAGTGTCGATGTTGGGGAGGCCTTTTGGTAGCTCCAGCTTCTCGTGCTCCTCCACCCTAATTACAATCCAATCCTTCTTCTAGTCGTCCCACTTCCCAGAAGGGAACGACCGCAAGTACTTGTACGGGCACTTCTTGCGCTTCATGAAATAATAGAAGCCAAGGTACTCCTCGCTCCGACCTGTGGTCTGGACAGTGAAGAGGGTGCAGAAGAGCTCAATGCAGGGGGGAATCCCCACCCATATCTCACAGAAGTGGACGAATATGGACACCAGCAGAATGGAGTGGGGGCCAAGGTGGTATAGCTGCAGACCATAGAAGTCTAGCAGCATCAAGAAGAAGGAGGAGAAAGGTGGGATCAGTCCCACCATGGCGTACGCGGAGAAGTACACCATGTCGCCGGCGTGCTCCTTCTCGAACGGAAGCTTGCCAGCACGGACCAGGTGGTTGAAGAAGTTAGGGGACCATCCCATGAGGGCCCGGACCTTCTTCAAATCATCGTCGATCTTCATTCGGCTTTGGTGGAGACCCAACTCCATCGCGGCACAGCGAGGCAAGAGAGGAAAGGCAAGCAAAAGTTTGGAAGGTTTGAGCGCAAGATCGATTGAAAGGCGTAAAGAACCCCAAACGATGCGTGCTTTCCTTCTTAAGTAAGCCCCCGCAATGCCTGGATGGAAACCGCAGAGGAGCCGACGACACCAGTCAAAGATTTCACCCCGCCAATGACAAGGGGGCCCGGGGCCACCCCGACGATCAAGTTGAGGTTCTTACCCCAGGAGAACGGTTGTCATCATGAAAGGTGGGAAACCCGAAGTCGGCAGCCTAACAAGGCGCGCGGAACCGATACGGTTTTTGTATCGGGAACCGGCACCCTTTAATTGCGTGAGATTTGCATGCTAAGATCTCACCTGCCGCCTTCAAGATACGCCACGCGGCGGAAGTTAAACTGTGAACTACCGCCAACGGCATAACCAAAGACACTTGAAGACACGGTTCAAAAACCAAAGAATGGATCCACCTACGGCGAAATGACATCATACAAAAGGTCCCTCCCGGAGGTTAGTCCAGGGGGCCACTGTCGGTACCCTCCATACCGGATATCCCTTGAGATTGCAAAGATCACAAGGAAACTCCATATACCAGATTTGAAGACCTCCGAAGGCCCCACATGTCAGGCGTAGCCGGACCTGCTCCCCCGACATGGTTAGTCCTGGGGCTGCCACGTGTATCACAAGACCGGAGCTATCACCCACACCTGGGAAGCTCCGGTCATAATACCAATATGGCACCCCCGGACCTAACCTCAGACAGAGGGAAGCTCTGGTACTGACACGTGTCCAAGAGTACCGGACCTACCCGTCCACAACGGTGAGCTCCGGAGCTGCCACGTGGCAACCGCCGAACCTTCAACTTCAACTATCAGGCCATAGGACCCCCAACGGCTCCGGACATTCAAGGATCAATCAAAGACTTCAAGACCCGATTAAGTGTCATTAATGTCATATTAATGACACACGATCGGATGGACCTTAATACTGGTAACGGCACTATTAAGGCCCGTTACTAGGCTATTAAGGGTAATTAACCTCATTTATTGTGTATCAAGCGTGTGTAACCGCTGGGGCCACCTGTCGGGCCAGACTGACGTTGTAACGACCAGTCCTTGTACTATAAAAGGAGTGGTCAGCGATACACAAAGGACGGTTTGAGACCACTGCTGAACACCTTGAGCTAGACGAGCTTCTTCTTCTGGAGCTTCTTCTAGACTCTCGAGCTCAATACATCACCAACACACCCCGTGGAGTAGGGTATTACGCTCAGGCGGCCCGAACCACGTAAATCCCTGTGTACACGTGTCTTTCACCTTCTTGAATCTCTGCGCGCCCATTACCAAACTACAACACCTCGATCTACCAAAAGTCGGGAGATCTGCCGGTTCCAAACACCGAAAGTTGGCGCGCCAGGAAGGGGGACCCGAGATTTCGAGTATGGTGAACTCAGCCGCTGGATCATCCAACGGCAATCCTGCTGTTCAACCCGTTGGAGGCAATCCTGCCAACATGCAGCAACCAGCAGGTGCTGTGGCTCCAGCAGGAGTCACGCCTCCACCACCACCACCACCTGCACTAGCACGTCAAGCTGAGAAGCGTGACGGTGCATCGGCGTCGGTCACTGCATCGGCAAACAACAACAACCCTGAACACGTGCTTCATGCAGCACGTGCTCTCCTACAACGTCCGCCACCTTCAAGTGCATCCCAGGGTGCAGTGGAGAAGTGGAGAGCTGACGTGGAACATATGGTTGCAGCAGCAGCCGACTGCATCAGCAATCATGGTCCTCCTCCTTCGGGGCGGGCCCCATCATAGCGCCGGACTGTGTCTTGCAGACTTGGTCCGCATGCTTCCCAGAATAGGAGGCGTGTTGTGTCACATCAAGTTACGTCGCTACCCTCTGGGGCGCGACGTACTCATACGGTAACCAGGATGTCAACTCATGACCTCCGGGCGGAGCTTGATCGCCGTTAGCGTCAACAGGATGGCCGTGTCCATATCGAGCACGCTCGCGAAAGGCAAGAAGCTTGAGACAGCCCTGCTCCCGAGGGAGTAGGAGGAGGCTATTCTGCACTGGCCATGCACCTACGCATGGTCAGATGGCCACAAAAGTTCCGGCCACACCTACCGGAGAAGTTTGACGGGACTGTTAACCCCGCCGAGTTTTTCCAAATTTACAGCACCGCAATCCTTGTGGCCGGAGGTAACGAGGCTGTAATGGCCAACTACTTCCCAGTAGCTTTGACTGCAACCACCATGTCCTAGTTCATGAGCCTTCCTCACAACTCTATCAATAGTTGGGAGGAATTGTGCCAATAGTTCACCGCCAATTTCGGGAGTTCATACACCCGACCAGGCACCGAACTGGACCTTTTTGCAGTGGTGCAAAAGGGGGGAGAATCCCTGCGCTCATTCATCCAGAGGTTCTCCCAGGTAAGAAACACCATTCCTTCTATCTCTAGTGCTTCTGTAATCATGGCATTTAGACAGGGCATGCGAGATAAGAAGATGCTGGAGAAGATGGAGGTCAAGGAGATTACCAGCTTCACGGAGCTCTTTAGCTTGGCAGACAAGTGTGCCAAAGCTGCGGAGGGCCGTGAGATGCACTCCAAACCACCTCCAGAGGATGGCAAAAAATCCTCCAAAGGCGAAGCCACTACCCCCGGGAGTAGCAAAAAGAAGAAAAAGTCCAACAGCAAAAAGAAGTCATCGGCCGGCACATCCACCGTTGTAGCTGCTGCAGCTCCGGGTGGCCGGGAGCCACGCCCTGAGAAACGACCTCGACCATCCCCTGAAGACGGAGGCAACTCCAAAATGTGGTGTCCTATCCACAAGTTGAACAGCCACAACTTGGAGGACTACCGGGAGGTCCAAAAACCTAGCTGAGCGCTACCACAAGCGCCGGGAAGAAGTTCCTTTCCGTTAGAGGGAAGGAAAGCAGAAAGTCGACGAAGCTCCGGCTGAAGAGGAGTTGGGCTTCCAGGATCCTAAAAAGGTCCTGAAGGCTGTGTACACCTTCGTCGATGACGACTCCGACGTCACCAACAATGAGCATCGAAAGACCATGAACACCATCTTTGGTGGTTCATGGGACATCACCTCCCGCCGTATCCTCAAGACCACGCGGCAAGACATGGCCTCGGTAGCTCCTACAGCCAGGGCGGAGCCTCATCGGAAGTGGATGGACACTACCATCACTTTTGATGCTTCAGACTACCCTCGGAACATGATCGGAGCTGGCCAGCTACCTCTGATGGTATCACCTACCATCAACAACATTCAACTCCACCATGTAATGGTGGACGGAGGTTCGGGGCTTAACCTCATAAGCTTCGAAGCTTTCGTCAAGCATCAGCTCTGACCTTCGGACCTTCGCCCTTCTCGACCTTTCTCCAGAGTAGGTCCGAGGGCCATAACACCGCTCGGTGCCATTACTCTCCCAGTGACCTTCGGGACTCGGGAGAATTATCGCACTGAGAAGTTGATCTTTGACGTCGCTCAGATCAACTTGCCCTTCAATGACATTCTGGGCAGGCCTACCTTGTATAAATTCATGGCTGCTGCTCATTATGGCTACCTGGTGTTGAAGATGCCGACACCAGTTGGCGTTCTCTGGATCCAAAGAGACCGTACTGTCGGAGTGACTGCTCTGGAGGAACTCCGTGCGCTTGCTACAGCACAGGAGGAAGAATCCAGGCAGGAGCAAGCTCCAAAACCCCTGACCATTCATCAGCGAGGCTCAACCTCCACACTTCGCGTGCAACCAAGCGGCGACGCCGACATTCCCGTCAAAGTCGTCCAAATTAGTTCCGATGCTGCTCAGACCACTCATATATCGGGAGGTCTGAATGACAAATAGGAACTCGCGCTCATCACTTTCCTCCGGGCTAACGTCGACGTGTTTGCCTGGCAACCGTCACAAATGGCTGGGATCCCTAGGGAAGTGATCGCGCATAATCTGAAGATCTATCCCGACGCTCGGCCCGTACATCAGAAGCCTCGGAAGCAATCCGTAGAGCGACAGAACTTCATACGACAAGAAGTGAAGAAGTTGCTCAAAGCTGGATTCATACGAGAAGTCTTCCATCCAAAATGGCTGGCAAACCCAGTCATTGTACCCAAAGCCGACGGGAAGCTTTGGATGTGTATCGACTACACAACACTAAATAAGGCGTGCCCAAAAGATCCATTCCCACTACCTAGAATAGATCAGATAGTGGATTCCACCTACGGTTGTGAATTACTGTGTTTGCTAGACGCATATTCCGGGTACCAACAAATCAGAATGTCTAGGGAAGATGAAGAACATACTTCTTTTATCACAGTAGATGGATTGTACTGTTATACAACCATGCCATTTGGTCTCAAGAATGCAGCTTCAACATTTGTACAAGCTATGTACAAAACCTTTGGAGAGCTCATCAGAGACGTAGTGGAAGTGTATGTTGATGACATCGTTGTCAAAATCAAGGACAAGAAGTCACTCCTTGACACCTTGCAAGCTGTTTTCGACAAGCTGCGGGTCACCTGCACGAAGCTGAACCAAGACAAGTGCGTCTTCGGGGTTAGCTCCGGAAAGCTTCTTGGTTTCCTGGTAAACCACTGGGGCATAGAGGCAAATCCGGCGAAGATTAAAGCTATAGAGGAGATGCGGCCACCAGCTTGCATAAAAGATCTCCAGAAACTGACTGGATGTCTAGCCGCCCTCAGCCGGTTCATCTCAAGAGTGGCAGAACGGGCACTACCCTTCTTCAAGATATTGAGGAAGTCAAGACCATTTCAATGGTCTGAAGAAGCAGAAAAGGTGTTCCAAGAGCTAAAGCAGCTCCTCAGCACTCTACCAACCCTGGTAGCTCCGAACCCTGGTGAGCCCTTACTGCTTTACATTTCAGCAACCGACGAGGTTGTCAGCATGGTCCTAGTCGCGGAGAGACCAGAACCATCACAAGCTCAGGAATCCAGACCCCTCTGGGAGGGTTCGGAGGTTCCTGCAGGAGGGTCTGGATCCCATCCCCCAGACTTGGGTCAACAGGGAGTTATCCCAAAAGACTAGGACCCCTTCGGGAGGGTCCAGGTCGATGTGGAGGAAGCTTTGGGCCCCTCCGGGATGGTCTGGACAGTCCAACGCCCAGTGTACTTCATCAGCGAAGTACTACATGATGTCAAGACTCGATACCTAGAGGTACACAAGATGCTCTATGCAGTTCTCATTGCCTCCAGGAAGCTCCGCCACTACTTCCAAGCTCACAAGATATCAATGGTGACCTCTTACCCACTGCGTGTGATCTTGCATAAGTCCCAACTCTACTGGGAACATTGCAAAGTGGGCAGCGGAATTGGCCGAATTCGATCTTGATTTCGGGTTTCAGCCCCTATCACGGACCTTGAACAAGAACAAGCTTGGGGGAGGACCCCCACTTGAGGTAACCTGTATCACAACCCATGCATATTTATTTTCCATCATCCACCATGCATATAGAAAAAAAATCATTAAAAATAAATAGAGTAGATTTGCTTTTTAAATAAAATAAAAGATGTGCGGTAAGAATGATTTGGAATTCACATAGATGAAATGATGAATAGTTGTTCTGTTTTAATTTTCCTAAGTTCCTAGTTTACAACTTACTATTCTCCAAAATATTGCTTTCATTGGCTAGAATTACTTTTGCCTTGATTTAAAATGTGTGGGTCGCAAAAGCTTAATCCAATTCTAAGTTATTGTGAGATATGATATAGTGATAGGGCTGCTATTCCTAGTTTGAAAGTGAAACTTAGATTTCCGGAAAAATTCTAAAAAGATTTAAGTTACTCTCAGTTGATTGGAAATACCTACCAAACACATATGATACATTAAACTGATAGACCTCATGCATATGCTATCTTTCTTTACATTGAGCTTTGTCAAACTAGTATAGACCTATGTGATATTTCAATCATTACTTTTTGAATTCAAGACTTCACTTGCACATGCTATACTTCTACACTAGAAGTAAGCAAATTCCCATCATACCACCATTCCAAAATAAAAGAGAAACTCCATACCAATCATGCTTAGTACTCTCTCCAAGTTTATTGTATAAAAAGGGAGTAGAAGACATGACTAAAAAAAAAGAGAAAATGCATGCTTACATCATAAGCATGAGAAAAAGAAGAAGAAAAAGAAAGAAAGAAAAGTAGCCATGTTTCATTCCTGCAAAATAAGGGAGTCCACTAAAAAAGGAGTCATCTCAAATATCCACATCCACCTCCATTCCATCACACATGCACAAGTCTTGAATCAAATTGTTTTGAATTGATTTCTCCTAAGTCTTTCTCTTTTGACTTAGCAATATTATGTGTTGCAAACTACTATATTCCCTACCAAGCTCCACATACAAGCCTTATTTAGTGGCAGGATGAGTGTAGGCAAAATTCCCTGGTGAGCAAATATTTCCACTACACACAAAGGAGAGACCGAGAAAATCAAATTGAGGTACTTATAATCTAAATTGAACTCTTCGGAATTTGAGTGGAACTTGATTTCTAGGGTATCTGTGCTCCATTTTTTGTTCTATCTTTCAACCACCCATGAATAGGAGATGGCATAAGCCCCATAATGACTTAGATGGGTGAAGTACCATGCAAATTTTTGCAATACTAGGTAGAGTATTTTGTTGTGCACATGGTACTTTCGAAAAGTAGAACATAGTAGCAACTTCTGATCATCAATTCAAAGTCTTGACTTTGCTCGGGACGAGCAAAGGATAAGCTTGGGGGAGTTTGTTGACGGCTGTTATATACCAATTTCACCCGTCAATATAACTCAATTTTGTGAAGGAAATATCATTTCTTGCACACATCACCTTTATATTTAACCTATTTCCTCTTGTACTTGGAGAAATTGGTGCATGCAGGTATTTTATACAGAATTGAAGTGAAACAAAGGGATGGATCCTATAAAATAACATCCCAACCAATCAAACACCAACATGTGGCACCACATGAATCAAATGGCCCACAAACAGAAGTATCCGAGACCATCCAACGGTGTAGCACCCATATCAGTGGATGGGACCCACAAGGAAGTCACCCAGTGAAAGCACAGACTGTTTGGAGGACTTACCATGTCGGCCGACCCCCCCTAGTCGGCCGACCAGGTCTTTCCTCCTAACTCGATCAACTTACACGTGTTGGCTCCTCCCGGCTTGAAGAAGTCAGTGGTGACTGTTTCGCGCGCTTTTGGTTGCGGGAACCAACCCTTCTCCAAGCTATAAATAGGACTCCTTACCCCTCATTTCACCACACACCACTTGAGCATTCACTCTCTTGTATACATTAGTTCTCCAAGTCTCAGTGGAGGTTAGGCTGTAGAGAGGAGCCTCTAGTCCCAAGTCCATATTGGGAAAGGTATGGCTCATGTATCTTTTCTTGTATTTGTGACTTTATGCATTATAATAATAGTATTATTTGTCTATCTTTATTCATATACTTGATCAAAGCGTTTCTTGTTTGATTGTGGAGTCCATGCATGTGCTAGGTGTAGATGTTGTTATGATCTAGACATAATGCCATTATCATGTTATCATAAACATCATACACTTCCACTATAGTCTAATTAGGTAATAATATGATTATGTTAATATGAATATGTTAGTGCTTGGATCCAACATTGGTTCAACGATGTTTAGGTTAGTCATTGCCTTAGGATGAATATTATGTTGCAACTCTTAAGGTATTTACTTAGCATGCAAGTGTGGTTCTTGATAGTTAAGTAGTGTTGTATGCATCATAGTCCACTGGTTGTAGAGGTAGGCAGTAGGTGGTGACAGCCCTATCTGTCCATTGTAATCCTCTACGTTTGGCTGCGACGTAGGCTCTTGGCGGGAGTCACTTGGCAGACTAGGGTAAGCTCGTGCCTGACATGTTAGACCACTAAGCCCTAGTATTCACCATTAGCATACTCATGTGTACTTTATTAGTCTATGTATATGAGTAACTAGAGCACAGTAGGAGTAGCTCCATCTCGAGTCTAACCCTTGCTAGGACAACCTTACCCTTAGAGTATACTGCTTAGGTGTGTGTCACACTACCCTTATTATCTTCTTACCCCTGTTCTGATAAACACTTAGTACCCTATACCTTGATCATAAGGATAGTGTTTACTTTACTGCACCACCTTCCTTTGGGCTAAATGCGATACCCTTGGGAATACTCTTGGGTGAAATGCTACACGACAGTTTTCGTGCGCTTGCGGACCTCATCTCTTACTGAAGATGGGCTGTGATGTAAGAAACGTCAACACCGGACAAGTACAATTTTCAATAGAGGAAAAAACAGCCAAATCCGGTTGGGGTCCGGACAAGTCTGAAAAGGATCAGAAAGGAAAATGAACAAGTCTGATCTGGGCCAGACAAGTTTGAAGGTGTGAACAACTCCGAAAAGTTCCAGTAGCTAGGAATGGACTAGTCCGTACTCAACAAAGGACAAGTCTGAACAACTACAAAAACTCAATCGGACTATTCCGCAGCAAAAAACGGATAAGCCCGAGAACAAAAAAGAGCAAAACCGGATTAGTCCGGGGTCGAAACCGGACAAGTCTTCACTGCAGCAGAATTCTAAATGTTGCTTTGGTTCTAATTCATTTTGGACTTGTTCCTTTTTATGTTGCTTAATGTTAAACATGTATAAGAATGTATGCGATTCATGATGGATGAAAATGAGGGTGTTACAAACCTACCCCCCTTAAAATGAATCCTGCCCTCGAGATTCAATGTAGAAGAGAAGAAATAGGGAAATTCTCTCTTGAGGTTTTCTTCCAGCTCCCAAGTTGCTTTTGATTCTGCATGATGCTTCCATTGTACTTTGCACCATCGAATCACCTTGTTTCTTGTGACTCTCTCCTTTGTTTCCAAGATTTTGACCGGTTGCTCGGCATAAGTCCAATTTGTCTCTAATTCCAATTCTTCCATTGGCACTTGTTCTTCCAGTACCCACAAGAACTTCTTGATCTGAGAAACATGAAACACATCATGAACATCAGAAAGATGTGCTGACATCTCCAACTTATATGCCACTTCTCCATGTTTGCCTAAAATATTGAATGGTCCAATATAACGAGGTGCCAACTTGTATCTGATGTTAAATCGCTTATGACCTTGCATAGGTGACACTTTGATATATACAAAGTCTCCCATTTCAAAGCTAAATTTTTTCACCTATTATCCGCATAGCCTTTTTGTCTTGATTGAGCAGCCCTCAAATTCTCACGAATTATTTGAACTTTCTTTTCAGCTTCTAGCAACAGATCAGGCCCGAATACTTGGTTCTCTCGTGTCTCATTCCAAAACAAGGGTGTCCTACACTTCCTTCCATATAGTGCTTCATACGGTGACATCTTCAAACTTGCTTGGTAACTGTTATTGTAGGAAAACTCAGCATACAGCAAGCTCTTGTCCCAGCTGTGTCCATACTTCAAGGCACAAGCTCTCAACATATCTTCCAATATTTGATTTGTCCTCTCGATTTGTCCATCCGTTTGAGGGTGATATGCATAGCTAAAATTTATCCTTGTACCCATAGCTTCATGCAATTTCTGTCGGAACCTAGGGGTGAATTGGGAACCTTGGTCAGACACTATTTTCTTCGGAACTCCATGTCAACATACAATTTTATCCATGTACAACTCATCTAATTGTGCAGTGGTATACTTGGTCTTGAAAGGGATAAAATGAGCTGACTTTGTCAACCGATCCACAATTACCCATATTGAGTCATAACCATACTGGGTTTGCAGTAATACAACTATGATGTCCATACTGATTTCTTACTATTTCCACTCTGGAACCTTCAATGGCTGCAATAGTCCAGCTAGCCTTTAATGTTCAGCTTAGACTCGTTGGCACACATCACAAAAAGCTACATACTCAGCTATGTCATTTTTCACGTTGGCCCACCAATAACATGTCTTCAAGTCAATGTGCATCTTTTTACAGCCGGGATGTATTGAGTAAGGTGAGTGATGTGCCTCCTTTAATATTGTTTCCTGAATATGCTTTACATTAGGCACAACAATTCTTTTCCCAAGCCATAGAGTACCATGCTCGTCCTCATCGAATCTGAATTCTCTCCCTCCTGGGTCCTTTCCTCATCCTTGGTCTGACCTTCTCGAATTTCTTGCTCCAAGGTCACATTTAACTCCATTATTCCCCTCTCATTCACAAATCCAAGATTCAACCGTTCAAACTCCTTACATAGCTCAGATGACAATTCCCAAACCATGAGTTGGTGGCTTACTCCTTTCCTACTTAAGACATCGATCACTACATTAGCCTTCCCCGGGTGATAGTTGATTACCACATAATAATCCTTGATGAGCTCCAACCATCTTCGTTGCCTCAAATTCAAGTCTGTTTGTGTGAATATGTACTTGAGACTCTTGTGATCTGTGTAAATCTCACACATATGACCAATAATGTAGTGTCTCCAAATTTCCAAGGCATGCACTACAAATGCAAGTTCAAGATCATGCGTAGGATAATTCTGCTCATGTTTTTTCAACTGCCTCGATGCATAGGCTACCACTTGACCTTCTTGCATGAGCACACATCTAAGTCCTTGTCTCGATGCGTCGCAATAAATATCAACGCTTTGGCTCACATCTGGCAAAACCAACACATGTGTTGTGGTTAACCTCTTCTTAAGCTCCTAAAAGCTGTCCTAACAAGCTTGAGTTAATTGGAATGCTTTTCTCTTCATCAACAACTCAGTCATGGTCTTCGCTATCTTGGAAAAGTCCTTGATGAACTGACGGTAATATCCAGCCATCTTAAGAAAAATCCGGATTTCCTTCACATTATGGGGCGGTTCCCACTTTAGCACATCTCTCACATTACCTGGGTCAACCAACACTCCTCCTCCAGAGATGATATTCCCCAAAAACGACACTTCACTTGACCAAAACTGGCACTTGCTAAATTTGGCATGCAACTGGTGTTCCCTCAATTTCTGCAACATGAGCCTCAAATGCTCCTCATGTTCGTCCTCACTTCTTGAATAGATCATAATATCATCAATGAACACCACAACAAATTTATCCAAGTACTCCATGAAAACCTTATTCATGAGGTACATAAAGTATGTCGGGCTGGAGTTTGCGAGAAACATACCAATCACCATGCCATCTGCTTGTTGCGCTTCGTCCTTAGAGACATGGTTCACCTTGCCACAAACAAAATTTTGCTGTCCATGGTTGCCTTGTGACGCTCCTCCATTTGGCCTAGGATTCTGCCTCGGAGCATTGTTCCCTTGACCATGGCCTGACTTAGGACATTGAGATGCAAAGTGTCCTATCTCACCACAAGTATAGCATGACCTTGCTGCACTAGAATTGTTAGGGCGAAGTTGGTTTTGGACATTAGCAGGAAAATTGGCGCGGAACGCATGAGGCATTGGAGGGTGAGGCGCTTGCATAGCGGGGCGTTGCTGCATGGGCTGAGTTTGGCGTGGTGGAATAGGAGCGAGATATGCAAGAGCGGAGGGGTTGTAGTATGGTGCATTTGACGGTGCAAAGCGGGGGCAAACATTGCTTCCTTGTAGCTGTCCTTGATATGGCTCTTTCCTCTTATTATCTTGTTCCATCTCACAAATCTTGTTTTCAATCACAATTGCCTTGTCTACAAGCTTCTAGAAATTTACATAGTCACAATTGAGCAATTGGACTTGAATCTCATTGTTTAGGCCCCTCATAAACAAATATTGTTTGCGGTTGTACCGATTAATATCATCTGGAGCATACCTTGAGAGTTGAGTGAATTTATTGAGGAACTCACTCACACTCGACCTTCCTTGACTTAGGTTCTCAAAGTCTTGCCTTTTTAGAATCATGACACCTTCAGGCACAAAATGAGAATAGAAACTCTCCTTGAATTTAGCCCAAGTGATCCTCTCCTAATTTGCATGGGCATTGAATAATGAGTCCTACCAATCCGCAGCTGCTCCAACTAGCTGATGGGAAGCAAAAAAAACTTCTCCCTGTCACTGCATTGCTCCACATATTTCAGCCAATCATCAGGTTCCATAGGATCATTGGCTTGAGCAAAGGTGGGTGGCCTAGTCCTCATAAACTCTCCTAATATGTTATGAGTTGGTGGGGGTGGTGGTGGTGGTGGAGGAGGCATATGGGGCTGATTCTGGTTATTGGCCTACAGTTGTCCTAAAGTTTGCATCACCGTCTGCAGAAGCTGATTTTGCATAGCCAACAGCTGCTCAAGGTTGCTAGCCCTAGGTCCAAGTCCATTGTTGTTCTGAGGTGCTCCATTCTCTTCCTCTTCACCATTGGCATTCCTTTGGTTGCGGGTCCTCGGCATATGAAGAAAGAGCAAGAGGTAGAAGAATTTAGAAAACATCCCCAACTATATGCATCAAGGGATATGAATCTAAGCAACTACCTAGACTAGCCTATATGGACGTGGCAAGCGCTAAAGTATCCCACAATCCTCTACTAGGCACACAAGCAAACATTACATAGCAACCAGTACACAACCAAACAAAAATGATCGTTAAGTGTTCCTATGTGCTCCAAAGTGTCCATTCTCTCTAGTTTGCGTCCTACGGTCAACCTGTGGCTCTCATACCAATTTGTGACACCCGGTTCTGAAAATGAACCAAGTGAATGCCTATGTGTGCCCAGGACGTTGATCACACATACACGAGTGCATCACAAACGATATACATAAAATTATCACAACACAAACTATTAAACAAATACTTCTATTACAATATTCAAATAATCCTCAAATTACAACTCTAATTAACATTATTAATGAATCTGAAACTATTGCAGCGGAAATAATCTAAACTGAGCAAACTATGCGTATAGGGATAGCGCGGCTCCAAGCAACACCACGTGCAAGCCGACGGTAGCACATATCCTAATACTCTGCATTATCCTCAGGATACTCCCAAACATCACCTAAAACTCTTGGTGGAGGAAATTTCAAGGGTGAGCACATGTCATACTCAGCAAGTGTGGAAAATAATGACATTTAGCTTAAACAAGGAACGATAATAAACAATGGCTATTTGCTCAAAAGTACATTTAAAATACGTAAATACGTACATTTAAAATGGCGACTTGCAATGTCTATGTGAAATAATCCCATCATATCCCAAATAATTACCAACTTTGAGTCCAATACCATCAAATTACCATTATATCACATCCACCAATAATTATCCGTCCAAATACCAAATTCTTACCATCATCATTAACCATATACATTTATCACCATCCAATCCATAACCATAATCAAACCATCCCAATTCCCAATTTAACCTCTAATCATGGAAGTTGTCCAAGTGCTCATAACCTGGAGCACGGCTATCATGATAGTTTTTAACACTATGCAGAGGTTGTACCACTTTACCCATAAGTTTGTGATTTCGCCACCCGTCAGCGACTAAAGAAACCTCCCTTATGCCAATTACACTTCCCTAGGTGTATGGCCAAGAAATCATAAAATAGCCTTTACAAAGGGATTACCAGCATATTCAGACCCACTGAGGTTTCACCAGTGGTCATGCCTCCAACTAAGCACATCCAACCAAGGTCCCCCTCTTGTGTTGTTCGGGTCCCAGGGTAGTCCCGCCGCTATTGCAAACCCAACCAACTCCCATTCCCAGCTCCCTCAAATGATCCTTACAATGCTGACAATGCACCTGATTAATCACCTAAGCTGCATCCATACTTGGCCTTGTGGTGGCACTGTTATCCTGGCTTATTCTTGCATGAACCGATCCTTAGATCTAATTGTAGTGAAACCACCATATCTTCCAACCCAATCCACAAACCATGCTTGCTTAGATCTCCCAAGTCCCATGTTACCAACTAACCATGTTCATCAAATCACATCATCCATAAGTTCATTAATTCATAGTTAAGCATTTGGTTGTTTTCCCATCCCAATTAATTAGAGCAGAGCAAAAAATGTAAATATACCTTTCAAGACTATCTACAATATGTTCCAAGCGACAAGGACGGTCAAACAAGACTAGTAAACACCTATCATGGGTTTCCCGTCAATTTGACACAAGCATGCTGTTTTGCAAACAAAACATTTAAAAACGGGATCAAAATGATCAAGGGAATTTCCCTTATTCTTGAGATTGGTTAGAGTTGAAAGCTTCAAAGATCTAATGCTGGAGGTCCTCGAAAGCACTCCCTATAGCGACACCTTCTATTCCACGCAACAAACATACAAAACAAACATTACGATCAATAAATGCTCATATATTACTCAATATCCATGCCATGCATGATTAATGCAATATGTGGTAATGCATGTTAGTAGGTTGGTATGATAGCTTCCTAGATAGTCAAAATTAAGTATTATGTGTGTAAAATCCCAGTTTTCCTTGATATAAAGTCCAATTACCAGTTTGTTCTCAACCATAGTGAAGATCAATTATGGTTGTACACATGAACTTGATATCTTCAAAAATCTTTTTTTCCCTCATACTTAAATTTTATGAACATAAGGGATGGATTTCACCAATGACCCTAGAATAATTCAATTAGCCTTTCTACAAATTTTTGAAATTATTGAATGGAAATTTACTAGGGCAGATCAATATGCAGTACTAAATATATTCAAATTAATTCAAAACATGAACATAACCACTGTACATTTAGGCCCTGACAAAATTATTCAAATCTGAGGCTATACAATTTTCCATGGACTCATAACATTCCAAATAGACCTCCTGCAAAGTTTCGAGATTTTTTAATTCCGTTTGCTATTTTATTTAAGACGCTTAGCAAACTCAAGCCATATGTCAGTTCAAATTTTGAATTCTTTTCGAACTTATTTGAACATAAAAATTTGAACACACCATCATGATTAGCATGACTTGCTTGACTTATCCACGAAGTTTCACAATTTTTGAAGCTCATTTGCTATTTAATTCAGTGGCTCCATTGAATTTAATTAATATTCAAATTACAATTTGAATTTCAATTGAAACTTGATCAATTTGAAGCTTTGATTTCATAATCGAATTCCAGATATTTATTTGAGCCTATCCACAAATTTTCATGATTTTTGGATCAAGTTTGGTTGGGGAATTAAAGTTCCAGAGAGGATAGACTTAAGAGGGGCGGTGTGACCCACTGTCAGCCTCTCCCACTCGATGAACCGATGGGTCTGCTCCGTTTACTGCTGTCCCCGTGCTTTAACATCGGTGGAGCTCACCACCGCTACAAGGCGTGCAAAGCAGGCAGCTGCGTGGCCTAAACACCTCCCCTGGCCTATATCTACCCCTCCCGACTGACGATGTCAAGTTCCATCCCAGTTTCGCTTCACCTCGCCACAGTTTCGCCCAGCCGTCGCACAACATCACTGCCTTCCTTTCGTCCCGGTAAGACCCTCGGTCTTACCTCTATTCCCTTCGACACAAACAGCAAAGTTGGTGCCAAGTTTGTGCTCTATCATCTACGCCAACTAGCTTATTGTTTTGTTCCTTGTGTTGGCCGTAGTTTGAAGTTCCGCGGACGCCAATGAAGTTGGGGACGATCGTTGCCTCTGGGCCACCGTTGTCAGCCCTCAACAAGCGGTGTCGCGCCTCGACTCCAACAGCAAAAGGGATCGCCATCACGAGATCTTTCTCATGGTAAAACTCGTGCTTCAGTTCCTTAAGCATCGAGCAAGTTATTCAAGCTTTTCTTTCGGCTGTGATCCATGAACTAGCTTACTTCTCTATTTAATTCGCTTTCCACATGCAACTATTCTTTAATCAGTTCATAGATATTGATCCGTACCTCCTAGCGCACCCTTCCGCCAAGGATCGATGGAAACAATCAAAGGATTTCTGAGATATTAGAGTTTTCCCCTCCGCCATTGAAACCTCCCCAGTTCATCGACGAACTTGTGCTTACCGGCGGTTCCACGCCGTTTACACCACCTAGGAATCTTCCTCATGATCTCAGGAGCCTCCCCGACCTTTTCTCGAGCTGTTTGCGCCATTCCTGAGCAATTTCGGCCATCACCAAAACCCTAGTTCCGCCGCCGTCGTCGCGCCGCCATCTCCGATCGTCGCCGCTGCGATTGGACCTCACCATCGTGTTGTGCGGTCGACTCTATGGCTAGGCATTCAGGGCCGAGTCGAGTGGAGGTCGACACAGCCATCGCAGCGAGCTCGCCGGCGCGGCGCCGCCGCGGCCGAGCGGCGCGTCGTGAGGTAGACGAAGGCCTCTGGGCCCCACTTGTCAGCGCCCATTCGAACGCCCCAGGATCAGCTGCGGCTCTGGATCTGATGCGGCTGCGCAGGTTAACCCCGTGGCCCTCAGTGCGGCCCAGCTGCGATTGGTTGATTTTAAACCAGCGGGCCCGACTGCTTTATTCAAATATTTTCCATTGGAAAATAATTCCAGGATTTAACCAAACTTCTAAAAATCATTACTCCTAGTAGAATTGCTAAACAATTTTCAAATAAATTCTTGTAGACTCATATCAATCTCTACTTTGCAGTGACGCAATTTGTTGTACATGAAACTCCCAGAATTTTCATAATTAATTCTTTTGAACTAACTGCTTGGGAAATTAATTACTCCTATTTTGTTAATTGGAAAATTCCCAATTTTGGTCAGAACACTCTTATTAATACACTTGATCTCCAGTAAATATTTCAAGTTCATTTGACTTCAATTACTGGGTTGATCAGTGTTCCAAATCTCTATGTAGTTGAAAATTGAGAAAAATACAAAATCAATTTCAGAAATTTCCCCAAACATGTAAAATCAGTTTCTCCCTGTAGGATGCTTAGAAAATTGCGAAATTCCTTTTCGTATAACCAGTGAGGCCCTCTCTACATGGTAAAAACAGTGGTAGCAATGATAGACCTCCAGAATTACAACCAAAATTCAGAGAACGTTTATACTTGTAGGAATTTTAGGGACAACAAACTTCCTTGATCATCTCCTGTTCTTTGCAAGAGTCTCCATTATAGTCCCTAGTATCTGCCATAAAAGTTCCAAAGCCAATTAAGATCATAATCTTATTTGTTTCACAAGATCTTAGCTTGTGACCTTAAACATATTTTTTCCCAAAGTCATTCATATATAATATATGAATAACGTGTAGTAACTGAAGTCGAGGAGCAGCCGGAAGCTTTGGAAGTCCAGCTCCCAGAGACTAACATAGACTCGGACTCGCATTCAGGCAAGCCCCAGTTTGCATTTAAGTTCCTCACAGTGTCTTTGCAGTTTTCATTCACCTTACGTCTTCAGATGTTTGTGCATTATGTATAAGGTGTTTGACATCCACTTGTGTGACCAAATAACCCAGGGAGTGGTCAGAATAGCTCGCAGACTCATGTAGTAACTGCCATGCTTATATTCATAGGGATCTGGTAGAAGTCGAGTAGTTGGAATCTACTCGCGAGATAGGATTTATCACACGGGATGAATTGGATCAAGAGATGTTTTATATATATGAATTTGAGACCGTTCAGAGATGAGTAGGAAGCGACAAGACGTGGTCTTGGTCGTATAGCTCTTACCGTTTCGATTAAGGCCCGTGCCATGTGCGGCCCTGCTGGACAAGATTGAATTGTACCGGCGACATACTGGAGAAATGGGCTCCAATAAACTGAAGTAGATTGATACTGGTTTGTCGAGGCATTCCGTTCCATTTTATAGGCGTGGGTTGAGGGCAACGAGGTGTAAATCAGCTGGTGGGCACATCAGAGTATGCCCCACATAGGGACCTCATGCTCGTGACGGATCGATCAGTTCGGCATTCTAGTGTTGGGTGAAAGCTGGCCATATACGACTAGTACTGAAGTGCTATGTAGGTACTGCTATAAGTACTTGCTGGCATTTCCGAAAGTGTGTATGTGTCGTGTTGTCCGGGTGAGTCCTGATTGCAATCACCGTCCCTCGCGGTAATAGAGTACCACTTGTTCACTGAGTCGTGACGTAGTAAATACTTAAGAAGCCAGAAGAATATGATGTATTAAATTATAATTGTTTTGCAACCTTGTATGGCTTAGAGATAGCACAATTAAAAGTTTACAATTTCCCCATACTTTACCTGTAATAGCATTATGTGCTTTGGGCATGTCATATTATCAGCAAAATGTTTCCTGTTTGATTGTGGAGTCTATGATGTGTTGTGTCTGAAGAATGTCATGTGCTACTTAAAACATGACTATAAGGATCCACTTGTAGGCGAGTCCTTAATGCTATTCCTTACCTATGCTTAGTATGCACCCCTGCATATGTCTAGTGAGACGGGTTAGTCTTGCTGAGCCTTAAGCTCACTTTTGCAGTTAATAAGTTTTTGCAGATTATACGACTCATGACGGGTTCGATGACGAGGTTGCACCCCCTCCAGGGTTTACAGCCGAGTGGGAACCTTGCACGCCGCCGTAAGTTGGGTGTTGCTAGTGCGAATCATCCAGGACATCGATTTTGCATAGCTAGTGCCGAGAGCGTAGCTATAATGTATAAATTTGTTTCCTTTTCACTTAGTATTGTTAAACTTCCGCTGTGTTTATAAATAAAGACTTGGTATTGTATTTTATTCTCTTTCCTTTCTTGTAAATTGTTGGGTGTCGCATCGCATGACACCACCCATTGTGATCCTTGGATGTCGGGATTTCGGTCCGCACAGCATGGTATCAGAGCATCATTGGGAACAGTGTGCTTGAAAAGAGCATATTTTCGGATTATATGAGTGTGGAACTAGCTATATGCCCATATAAGGAGTATTATTAGTATATGATATAAAGGTGGTAAACTAACTTATGTGTTATTAATTTTGTAATGACGCTCCGATGTCAGGTAAGAGGTAAGGTACGCCACCGCAAGCGGATCAATTGCGGTAAGCTCACCACGCAAGAGGTAGCATGAAAATATTTTTGTGGCTTTGCACGAAAGAGTCAATATGAGTCTCTAAAGCTTTTCATGTTTCTGAGAACATATAACACGCGGTACCCCAGCGTGCTTCAAAGTTAGTGGGAGCCCCCGTCGGGTGATGAATAACCCGATAGTATGCGTCTCTAAAACTATTCAAGTTCTATGGGAACATGCAAAACACGTATTCCTGAGCATGTATAAGACGGTTCGTACGGGAGTCTTTGCTGTACAGACGTAGTACAACCATGTACCTCGAGATATGACCTCGCTTGAGGGCGACTCACACCAGAGTCGTATGCATTTACTTTAAAATATGTATTTATGTATTGTGACCGCCTGTCGTGTTTCCCCAAACCGCCCTCATGGTGTGCAGGTGTGATAGGGGATTGTTTGTCTTCTGCAGCACTAACTACGGTAGCAACCGGTGTAGAACACGTTTGCGAGTCAACGATACTAGGGCCACCTATAAACGTATACGGATATACCGGTTAGAATTTTATTTGGTGAGGCACGTAGTACCATCAGTATCAGCTTTGATACTTGACCACCCCAATGACAGAATGGTTGCATTACATTTTGGGAAGTCCGACTATCTGATGCTGGTAAGTTTGGACTCCGCAAAATGGGTGTCGACTCAACAAAGGGTTAGAACCAAGATTCTTGATTTCTGGTAGAAGTTTGCTCAACTTCGCCAGGTTGTAATCTTGGTTAGTTGAAAAATAACATAGAGGTATGCTATATATGGATGGAAAGCTCGTGAAGACCTCTACATATTTTCTGTTGACCATTAAGGCAGAAAAGCTTGATAATCTGTTGAAATTTAGAGTATACTTAAACTGCTCCGGATGACCATACCATTGTACCAGTCTCTGTATATTTGCCATAACTAACTGTAGAAGAATCTTCTGTCTTATTGTGTCACATATCTGGAAAGGGTAGAAGGAGATCTACAGATTTGTTATTCAATGTTTTTCCTGATTCGAAGTTGAGTCAATTCAAATTTCGAGTTCAAAACAGTGAACTGCAGGACTGCCGGTGGAAACCAGTCAGTTCATCTGTTAAGTTTGGATAGCTCTAGCTTTTAATCCCAAATAGTGCCATGGTCACATGTATACATTTCTGGAAATATTAGGAAGTCCTCTATCAACTTATGTTGCACTCCTGACCTGAATCTTGGTGTAACTGTGTTTAATTCCTATTGTCGCAAACTTAGTTCTGGCAGACCAGAACTTGAACCAGTTTGCGCATAATTTTGAATATGCGCGCTATACCTGTATAAGAATTTTTTTCAAGGCTGAAATCTTTTACTTCTGGATTTTAACATGATGTTATACAATGTTTATTTTGTCATTACCTCAATATATTTTTAGATATACCTATATAAATTGTGGAAATAACCACATATACAGGGGAGGTTCTGTCAAAATTTCCAGAAAATTTGGGTCAACTTTAAACCTGTATAGATTCTACTTCCTAGCTCACCAGGAGCTGTATGAGTACAATCTGGAAAGGATCTAAATTTTACTACAACTTTTGTATTCAAACTAACATCTGGTTCTAACATTTCCTGTATGAAAACTTTGAATTTATACAGGAAGGTCAGCTGGAACAGACTGTGATTACTAATCCAGCTTTAAATTTTCCTTGAATTATTAGAAGTTGGAAACCTTTCATTGTTCAAATATCCTTTCCACAGATGGTGGATTTGATGGTACACTTACCGAACGGATGGGTGTTCGCGACGTGTGCTCATTGAAAAGGTTTTCTGGAGTTCTTGATAGCGCTGCTTCAACGGTTCGGGTATCGCGACATACCGAGCTACTGGGGCAGGGAATTCGATGCCAGAGGTGTGAAAAGATGCACCATCTATGTTGATGTGCCTACTGGTCCGTCATATATTGGATGGGATCCTTTCTCCATCCAGGTGAAAGGGGCTCAGTTGGAAGACACGTGGTGTTTTGCCGTGCGTGTTGCTATTGCGAGGTTTTACAAGCTTCATTTTCGTCATTTGGTGGGCACCCCGTTCACTCTCTTTCCAGCCGGTGGTAGAGCTAGTGATGAGTGGGCAAGTCAAATGAGTGCAGATTATGGCATTCACGGAGAGGTACCCAAGATAATCTTAGCATTATATGCAGCATCATCGTGTCAAGTGAGCGTTTCACAACATCTTAGCATTGAAGAGTTGCTGGGTGATCTGAAACAAGCTTTGATTCGAGGGGATCATTTTGAGTGGGCCAATGACTCACTTAGAGCCATGATTGCTCCTGTCAGTCGACGTTTAAACGTTAGGGAGAATCAGTGACACCGAGCTGTTCAAGACCTATCGGAAGCTCGCCAGGAAGCGCAATGCGCAGAAAGCGCATTGGAGGCGAGTCAACTTGAGGTACAGCTGCTGGATGATCAGTTGAGTACGGTGACTCAAGAACGGGATCAATCCAAGAAGAAGACTCAGGATTGGAAAGCCAGTTGCGAGCATGCACGAAAGGAACTGGAAGACTATAAGATGTTTCTTCTACAGGCTAATGTGCAATCATTAGTTGCCACGACATCATCAGTGGCGGGTGAGGCAGCAACTCCTGCTTCAGCACACGCACCCGTGGCACCAATTTTTGAGGACGAGGACGAAGAAGATCCTGAGATACTCGTGTACATCGATTAGGACATATTGGTGTAGGATGGGGCAGCACTACTGCCATCACGGGGCAACATATAGTTTAGTAGATGCTCGTGGTTGTTTTGTAGCCATGTTTGTGTCATATTATAAAAAGTAGTGTGTATGTATAAGATGACAAGGGGTGTATGATGTCTCATGGGGACCAAGTATGGTAGAGATGCACTTCCGTAGTGGGAGTCCGTCATTTTGGAGTTCACTACTGTAAATTTGGTCAAGAGATAATATATCTTGTATAAAGTTTGTACTTTATCAATATATGTGAATGTTAGACACTTATTCCCTTATCAATATTCATACTACTGTAAGATGAAAAGATGAAGGAAAAGCAAACATGTTGCTGATTTTAAATCATATGGATGCAGAATGGTGCGTACGTGTTCGACGCCTGAGATGGGAGGTTCAAGTCGTGGTCGTGAGGACGACTCTCTGACCCAGGAGCTAGCTGCGACACCGCAGCAACAAGTTCCACCACCACCACCTCCTGAACTTCCGAGGAGTCTAGCAGAGGTTCTTGCCGCGGTGCTCGGCTCGCACGACGAGTAAACCATGTTGCTGCGGAATTCGGTTCAACATTCATCCCGTCAAGGGGGGCGACCAGATGCGGGTCCATGACATCCCTCTCCGAGTTCATACTCGGGCTTCATGTCAACGCACCCGCCGGTCTTCATGGAGGCCGATGAACCGTTGGAGGTGGACAACTGGCTCCGCTCCATCGAAGGAATGTTTGGGTTGCTGCGAATGACCGAACAGCAGAAGACCCTATTCGCGGCACAACAGTTGCAGGGATCTGCAAGAGCGTGGTGGGCGAATTACCTCGCCACGCGACTAGCAGACTATGTCGTGAGCTGGGAGGAATTCTGGGAGGCGTTCGGCGCCTATCATATACCTCCCGAGATCATGAGGAAGGAGCTTCAAGAGTTCTTGGAGCAGAAGCAAGGAGGAAGGAGTGATTACGAGTACTCCAAGGTATTCAACCACTTGGCCCAGTATGCACACGACCAAGTGAGTACGGAAGATAGAAAGCGTGAATGCTTCTACCGGGGTCTGAACCCCAAGATGAAGGACAAGCTTGCCTTGTTCAACAGCAGCGGCTTCAACAACATTGTTAACACCGTGATCGTTCAGGAGGACGCTACTAGGGAGCTATTCTCTGACAAGAAGAAAAGGAGTGCTCCATAGAGCAGCGGAGGTGGTGCTCCTCAGAAGTACTGAATGGTGTATCGATCACCATCCGGCTAGAGGTGGCAACCGCCATCACGACCACCGATGTCTCGTGGTCACCAGTTCAACAACGTCGGCTTTTGTCCGCAGCAGCAACAACAGCAGGGGATGTTTCCACGTGTACTTCCACCTCCACCGCGTGCACTGAGATTTTGTCCTCCCTTCCGTGCCGGTCAGACCCTGTACACGTGCTTCATGTGTGGTCGTACGGGGCACTTCACCAAGGATAGCCCACAGAGTAGAGGACAGTCATCGTACACAGGGGCAAACCAGCCCCACAACCAGCCCAAGAAGCCAGCCACCAGAACCGGCAACGTCCACCACCTCGCCATCGAGGATGTTCCGGAAGGCGCACCTGTACTCACGGGTACATTCTCCCTCCTTGGTCATTCTGTAGTCATCATGTTTGACTCCAGTGCTTCCCACAACTTTATTAGCAAGTCTTATATCATTCAATATCAGTTTCCTATCGTTCCCACAAAAACCCCATATATGATTTGTTCTCCGGGTGGGAAAGTAGTAGCAGATGAGATGGTCTATAGGGTACCTCTTAATCTGGGTGGGAACATATACCCTATCTCTCTCATTATACTGGAGTATCAGAAGTTAGATGTCATCTTAGGGATGACATGGTTGCAATACAACTGTGCTATTCTTGACATCATCCCTTGGAGGATATATCTGAATTCTCCACTCCCCCCTCCCCAAGCTCTCACTCTTGAGAGTATTATCCAAGTGACTCCAACTACTTACAACACCGAGGCCTTTAAACTTGAGGACATTCTAGTGGTACGTGAGTATCCGGACATATTTCCTGAAGATCATCCTGGTATGCCACCAGAAAGGGATGTCGAGTTTAAGATTGAACTTGTACCGGGAACAGTGCCGATCTCGAGGAAACCATATAAGATGGCACCTAAGGAACTTGCAGAATTGAAGGAGCAGCTGAAGGAACTTATGAACAAGGGTTTCATTCGTCCAAGTTCATCACCTTGGGGTTGTTCTACATTGTATGTGGAGAAGAAGGATAAGACGTTGAGACTATGTGTGGACTATCGTCCACTCAATGCTGTCACGATCAAGAATAAGTATCCACTACCACACATCGATATTCTGTTCGATCAATTGGTGGGTGCTAAGGTATTCTCAAAGATGGATCTTCATTCTGGATATCATCAGGTCAGGATTCGACCAGAGGATATACCAAAGACGACATTCTTGACGAGGTATGGATTGTATGAGTACCTTGTCATGTCCTTTGGATTGACCGATGCACCGGCTCATTTCATGTATCTCATGAATTCGGTGTTCATGCTGGAATTGGACAAGTTTGTTGTGGTCTTCATCGACAACATCCTTGTGTATTCAAAATCCGAAGAAGAACATGCTCAACATGTGCACGTCGTGCTTCAACGATTGCGAGACCATAAGTTGTATGCTAAGTTCAGCAAATTTTTAGTTTTGGATCAATCAAGTGCCATTTCTAGGGCACATCGTCTCTGCTAAGAAGATTGTAGTTGATCCAAGCAAGATTAAACAAGTACTCAAATGGGAGTCTTCGAAGTCTGTGCATGAGTTCAAAGCTTCCTGGGTTAGCAGGGTATTGTCGGAGGTTCATTCCAAGTTTCTCCAAGATAGCTAAACCTATGACAGAACTTCTGAAGAAACGAAAGAAGTATGTATGGACGAAGGAATGTGAGGAAGGTTTTCAAGCATTAGTGAAACACCACACAACAGCACTAGTATTAGCCCAACCAGACACAACCAAGTCATTTGATGTTTATTGTGATGCATCTGGGATTTGTTTGGGTTGTGTATTAATGCAAGATAGAAGGGTGATCACTTATGGATCACGGCAGCTTCAGACCCATGAGCGGCATTATCCAACTCATGATCTTGAGCTCGCTGCCGTGGTACTTGCATTGAAGATGTGGAGACACTATCTATTGGGTAACCTAGTGCATCTCTACACCGATCACAGGAGCTTGAAGTACATCTTCACCCAAAAGGACTTGAATATGCGACAGCGAAGATGGCTGGAATTGATCAAAGACTATGAGATTGAGATCCACTACCATCCTAGCAAAGCGAATGTAGTTGCAGATGCGCTGAGTTGCAAGTCCCATGTCAACAATGTTTCCATCACCTCGATGGAGGAAGAAGAGCTGAGTCTCTACTTGGTTCCATGTGGAGCGCTCTACAATCTAGCTCTCATTCCTACCATAAGGGAAGATATTGTAGAGGCTCGGAGGAAAGACAAGGGCATGTCGCACATTCACATAAGAATGAAGAAGTGGGATGTGAAGTGTTTTTGATGTGACGATGACAGTACCATCTGGTTCAAAGACTGCATCGTGGTGCCCCATAATGTTGAACTTCGGAAGAAGATTTTGGACGAAGCTCATTTGTCCAAGTATTCTATTCATCTGGGAAGTAACAAAATGTTTCAGGACTTGAAGAAGAAATTCTAGTGGTCCCGGATGAAGCGTGAAAGAGCGAAGTATATATCAGAATGTGATACATTTCGGTGAGTGAAAGCCGATCATTTGAGGACAGCCGGACAGCTACAACCTTTAAGCATACCGGCCTGGAAATGGGAGGACATCAGCATGTACTTCATTGTTGGTTTGCCTCTCACATTCCGTAAGCATGATTCCATTTGGGTAATAATTGATCGATTGACCAAGTCAGCTCATTTTTTACCTGTCAATATCAACTACCATGCACCGAAGTATCCAGAGTTGTATATTTCTAGAATCATGTGCTTACACGGAGTACCCCACACCATCATCTTAGATCGTGGAGCCATTTTTGTTGCTCGATTTTGGGAGCATCTCCATGCATCGTTGGGTACTAAGTTGATTCGAAGCTCAACTTGCGATCCTCAGACTTATGGTCAAACGGAGCGAGTAAACCAAGTGCTAGAAGATATGCTCCGCGCCTGTGCCATCCACCATGGTAAGAATTGGGATGATCATCTACCATTGGCGGAGTTTTCATACAACAATGGTTATCAGGCTAGCATCCAAATGGCACCATATGAAGCTCTTTATGGCCGAAAGTGTCACACACCTTTGAACTAGTGTGAATCCAGTGAACGAGTAATATATGCTATCGACTTGGTAAATGAAGTCGAAGAACGAGTACGAGTTATTCAAGCCAACCTCAAGGCTACTCAATCTCGTTAGAAAAGCTATGCGGACAAACAACGTCGACCTCTTTACTTCGATGTCGGGGATCACATTTATCTTTATGTATCCCCAATGAAAGGGATTCATCACTTCGGAGTAAAAGGGAAGCTAGCTCCACGCTTCATTGGGCCGTTCGAAGTAATTGAACAACGCGGATCTGTGGCCTATCGGCTAGAGCTACCAGCGTTGCTTTTACGGGTCCACAATGTGTTTCACATTTCGCAGTTGCAAAAATGTCTCAAGGCCCCAGCTGACATCCGTATGGAGGATTTAGAAGCTCTCCAACCAGATCTTACTTACTCTGAGCATCCAACCCAGATAATCGATGAGAAGACTCGCACCACAAGAAACTTCACCTTGCATTTCTACAAGGTCTTGTGGGGCAACCACACCACTGAAGAAGCAAGGTGGGAAAGCGAGGAATACCTTAGAACGAACTATCTGGACTTGTTAGCAGCATATGTTCATTAGATCTTTTTCTTTTATCCTTCCTATTGTAATCTCGGGACGAAATTCTTTTAAGGGGGGGAATGTAAAATCCTAGTTTTTCCTTGATATAAAGTTCAGTTACCAGTTTGTTCTCAAACATAGTGAAGATCAATTATGTTTGTACACATGAACTTGATATCATCAAAAATCTTTCTTTCCTTCATACTTAAATTTTATGAACATAAGGGTTGGATTTCACCAATGACCCTAGGATAATTCAGGTGGCCTTTCTACAAATTTTGTAAATTATTGAATGGAAATTTACTAGGGAAGATCAATATGCGGTACTAAATATATTCAAATTAATTCAAAACTTGAATATAACCACTGTAAATTTAGGCCCTATAAAAATTATTCAAATCTAAGGCTATACATTTTTCCATGGCCTCATAACATTCCGAATAGCCCTCCTGCAAAGTTTCAAGATTTTTGAATTCCTTTTGCTATTTTATTTGAGATGCTTAGCAAACTCGAGCCATATTTCTGTTCAAACTTATATGAAAATAAAACTTTGAACACACCATCATGATCAGCATGACTTGCTTGACTTATCCACAAAGTTTCACAATTTTTGAAACTCATTTGCTATTTAATTTAGTGGCTCCATTGAATTTAATTCAAATTCAAATTCCAATTTGAATTTTAACAGAAACTTGATCAATTTGAAGTTTTGATTACAGAATCAAATTCCAGATATTTATTTGAGCCTATCCACAAATGTTCATGATTTTTGGATCATGTTTGGTTGGGGAATTAAAGTTCCAGAGAGGATAGGCTTAAGAGGGGCGATGGGACCCACTGTCAGCCTCTCTCACTCGATGAACCGACGGAGCCGCTCTGTTAATGGCTGTCCCCGCGCTTCAACGTCGGGGGAGCTCGCCACCACGACAAGGCATGCAAAGCAGGCAGCTGCGTGGCCTAAACACCTCCCCTGGCCTAAATCTACCCCTCCCGACCGACGGCATCGAGATCCATCCCAGTTTCGCTTCCCCTCGCCACAGTTTCGCCTCGCCCTCGCACAACACCGCCACTTTCCTTTCCTCCCGGTAAGCCCCTCGGTCTTAACTCTATTCCCTTTGATGCAAACAGTAAAGTTGGTGCCAAGTTTGTGCTCTATCATCTGCGCCAACTAGCTTATCGTTTTGCTCCTTGTGTTGGCCGTAGTTTGAAGTTCCGCAGACGCCATCGAAGTTGGGGACGATCATTGCCTCTGCGCCACCATCGTCAGCCCTCAAAAAGCCGTGTCACGCCTCGACTCGAACTGCAAAATGGATCGCCATCACAAGATCTTTCTCACGGTAAAACCCGTGCTTCACTTCCTTAAGCATCAAGCAAGTTATTCAAGTTTCCTTTCGGCCGTGGTCCATGAACTAGCTTACTTCTCTTTTTAAATCGCTTTCCACGCGCAACTATTCTTTAATCAGTTCATAGATATTGATCCATACCTCTTAGCGCACCCTTCTGCCAAGGATCAATGGAAACAAACGAAGGATTTCCAAGATATTAGAGTTTTCCCCTCCACCATTGAAACCTCCCTGTTCATCGACGAACTTGTGCTTACCGGCGGTTCCACACCGTTTACACTACCTAGGAATCTTCCTCTTGATCTCAAGAGCCTCCCCGACCTTTTCCCGCGCTGTTTGCGCCATTCCTGAGTGATTCCGACCATCGCCAAAACCTTAGCTCTGCCGCCGTCATCGCGCTGCCATCTCCGGCCGTCGCCGCCGCGATTGGACCTCACCATCGTGTTGTGCGGTCGATTCTATGGATAAGCGGTCAGTGCCGAGTTGAGTGGAGGTCGACGCAGCCATTGCAGCGAGCTCGCCGGCTCAGCGCCGCCGCGGCCGAGCGGCGCGTCGCGAGGTAGACGAAGGCCTCTGGGCCCCACTTGTCAGCGCCCATTCGAACGCCCTGGGATCAGCTGCGACTCTGGATCCGGTGCTGCTGCGCGGGTTAACCCCGTGGCCCTTGGTGCGGCCCAGCTGCGATTTGTTGATTTTAAACCAGTGGGCCCGGCTGCTTTATTCAAATATTTCCCATTGGAAAATAATTCTAGGATTTAACTCTAAAAATCATTACTCCTAGTATAATTGCTTAAAAATATCCAAATAAATTCTGGTAGACTAATATCAATCTCTACTTTGCAGTGATGCGATTTGTTCGACATGAAACGCTCAGAATTTTCATAATTAATTCCTTTGAGCTAACTGTTTGGGAAATTAATTACTCCTGTTCTGTTAATTGGAAAATTGCCAATTTTGGTAAGGAAATTCTTATTCATACACTGGATTTCCAGTTAAAATATCAAGTTCATTGGACTTCAATTACTGGGTTGATCAATGTTCCAAATCTCTATGTAGTTGAAAATTGAGAAAAATACAAGATCAATTTCAGAAATTTCCCCAAACATGTAAAATCAGTTTCTACCTTCAGGAAGCTTAGAAAATTGTGAAAACCAATTCTCTTAGAACCAGTGAGACCCCCTCTACTTGGTACAACCACTGGTAGCCATGATAGACCTCCAGAATTACAACCAAAATTCAGAGAAGGTTTATACTTGTACGAATTTTAGGGACAAAAAACTTCCTTGATCATCTCCTGTTCTTTGCAAGAGTCTCCATTATAGTCCCTAGTATCTACCATAAAAGTTCCAAAGCCAATTAAGATCATAATATTATTTGTTTCGCAAGATATTAGCTTGTGACCTTAAACATATTATTTATTTTCAAAGTCATTCATATATAGTATATGCATAATGTGTAGTAACTGAAGTCGAGGAGCAGCCGGAAGCTTTGGAAGTCCAGCTGCCAGAGACTAACATAGACCCGGACTCGCATACAGGCAGGCCCCAGTTTGCATTTAAGTTCCTTACAATGTCTTTGCAGTTTTCATTCACCTTACGTCTTCAGATGTTTGTGCATTACGTATAAGCTGTTTGACATCCACTTGCATGACCAAATAACCCAGGAAGTGGTTAGAATAGCTCACAGACTCGTGTAGTAATTGCCATGCTTATATTCATAGGGATCCGGTAGAAGTTGAGTAGTTGGAATCTACTCGCGAGATAGGATTTTATCACACAGGATGAACTGGATCAAGAAATGTTTTATAAATATGAAATTGAGACCGGTCAGAGATGAGTAGGAAGTGACAAGAGGTGGCATTGGTCGTATAGCTCTGACCGTGTCGATTAAGGCCCATGCCGTGTGCGGCCCTACTGGACAAGCTTGAATTGTACTAGTGACATACTGGAGAAATGGGCTCCAGTAAATTGACGTAGCTTGATACTGGTTTGTTGAGGCATTCCGTTCCATTTTATAGGCGCGAGTTGAGGACATCGAGGTGTAAATCAGCTGATGGGCACGCCAGAGTACGGCCCACGCAGGGACCTCCTGCTCGTGATAGATCGACCGGTTCAACATTCTAGTGTTGGGTGAAAGGTGGCCATATACGACTAGTATTGAAGTGCTATGTAGGTACTGCTGTAAGTACTCACTGGCATTTCCAAAAGTGCGTATGTGTTGTGTTGTCTGGGTGAGTCCTGATTGCAATCACCATCCCGCGCGGTAATAGAGTACCACTTTTTCACTGTGTCGTGACGTAATAAATACTTAAGAAGCCAGAAGAATATGATGTATTGAATTATAATTGTTTTGCAATCTTGTATGGCTTTGAGATAGCACAATTAAAAGTTCACAGTTTCCACATACTTTACTTGTAATAGCATTATGTGCTTTGGGCATGTCATATCATCGATAAAATGTTTCTTGTTTGATTGTGGAGTCTATGATGTGTCGTGCCTGAAGAATGTCATGTGCTACTTAAAACATGACTCTAAGGATCAACTTGTAGGCGTGTCCTTTATGCTTTTCCTTACCTATGCTTTATATCCACCCCTGCATATGTCTAGTGAGAAGTGTTAGTCTTGCTGAGCCTTAAGCTCACGTTTGCAGTTAACAAGTTTTTGCAGATTATATGACTGATGACCGGTTCGATGACGAGGCTGCACCCTCTCCAACATTTACAACCGAGTGGGAACCCTGCACGCCGTCGTAAGTTGGGTCTTGCTAGTGTGACACATCAAGGGCATGGATGACTTTGCTTTTGCATAGCTAGTGCCGAGAGCGTAGCTATGATGTATAGTTTTCTTTCCTTTTCACTTAGTATTGTAAAACTTCCGCTGTGTTTATAAATAAAGACTTGATATTGTATTTTATTCTCGTTCCTTTCTTGTATATTGTTGGGTGCCGCATCGCACGACACCACCCAATGAGATCCTTGGATGTTGGGATTCCGGTCCCCACAACATGTTAGAACAAGTTCCAAGTCATTTCAGAGGATATTAAAGAAGTTCTAGGAATTTCAGAACAGGAAGATCAGACTAGTCAGCAAAGGGACTAGACAAGTCCGTCCTTGTATAAAAAGAAAATCAGACTAGTCCGCACCAGGACCGGACAAGTCCGTTGGCTAGGGCTTTTGGTGAGTTTCCAATTAGAGCATAGTCAAAATTAATATAGAACCATAATTTACTTAGAAAAGATGCATCTAAAATAATTACCGTTAATCCTAGGGTTCAAAGGTCGAGGGTTCGAGAATTGGAAGTCGAGATCGAAAGAGACAAAGAATTGACGATGATGTCGATGAGTTGATGAAGATTGTGCTTGCTTGATCCTCCTCCTTCCTCTCTTCTCCTTCTTCTCCCTGTGGTGGAGGCTCCTTGATGGCGGCTCTCAGGAACTAGGGTTTGCGGTTTCTTCAATTGTGACAAAGCGGTGAAAGGTTGGGGTGGTGGGGTGTTTATATAGGGGTGGAGGTGGTAGGGTTTGATGGATCTTGAGTTTAAAGTGGTGGAGGCCTTGTAGGGGTCCCACATGGGCTCCACAGGTGTTTGACACGACGTTCTTGGGCCCAATTAAGGCAAAAACCCAATAACATGTCATGGAGGAAAACACTAAAACCGAGTCAGGCACACCGGACAAGTCCAATTTTTAACAGAGGCAAAAACGGCAAGTCCAATTGGGGTCTGAACAATTATGAGAAGGATCATAAAGGAAAACAGACAAGTCCGGTCTGGGCCGAACAAGTCCGGAGATGTGACATATTTCCAAAAACCGGACAAAAGAGGGATCTACCGGACAACTTAGAAAAGTTCCAGTAGCTACGAACGAACTAGTCCGTACTAAAAAACGGACAAGTCCGCACAACAACAGAAACTCAATAGCACTATTCCGCAGCAAAAAGCAGATAAGTCCGGAAGACATGAGAGAGCAAAATCAGACTAGTCCAAGGTCCAAACCACTCAAGTCCACACTGCAGCAGAATTCTAAATGTTGCGTTGGTTCTAATTCATTTTTGACTTGTTCCTTTTTTATGTTGCTTAATGTTAAACATGTATAAGAATGTATGCAGCGCATGATGGGCGAAAATGATGGTGTTACATGAGCTAACATTCACAAGCACCCACGGAGGAGTAGTCGTTAGAAGTTG
The DNA here is from genome assembly GCA_036927565.1 of Tuctoria greenei. Lineage (NCBI taxonomy): Eukaryota > Viridiplantae > Streptophyta > Magnoliopsida > Poales > Poaceae > Tuctoria > Tuctoria greenei. The sequence continues at coordinate 122,230,756 of JAYESD010000005.1, forward strand.
GACATTTCCTTGTTGTGGAACCTGTTGTTCAACTGGTTGATCTTAACTATCAGCTTGCTCTCGTAATCTTCAAGCTGTTTTTTAACTCGTTGCTCTTGTTTGTATTTGCTATCATCCTTGTTGGGACATACTGGGAGTGGATCTTCGTTAACTTTCAGTGATGAAGAAGACGTGGTTGCAGTCTTCTATGATACGACGAGGTTAGACATCGGCTCATCGTAGACCACGATGTCACATCGTGTCAAACGATTAACTGGTTGATGGCCTATCCTGGAGTCGTGATCCCCTCAGGAGTGATGTGGTCTATTTCATAATCTTCATAATTGTTGTTGATGATATGAGGAACCTACACCACAACATAATACAACAGAAGTGGATTGCCGTTGAAGACACGATTTGGTTTTGCCATAGCAGTTGTAACCTGTTTTGTTTTGTTCCCTGCTCTTCCAATTGGGAAAAGAAGACAACAAGACTTGTCCTCAGTGATATCATTGATAGGGAACTTAAGGCTTGACCCTAAGCCTAGCACAGAACCTACGTTGCTAGGATCGGCAGTTCTAGATAATAATGCCTCATTTGCCACGGGAACCAACGCTCTATTCTCGGATGACAATTGCTCTGAATCTCTAAGATCATGCAATATTTGTTGCACAGACACCTTGAACTTATGTTCAATCGTATCTTCAAGTGTCTTCTTTAACTTGTATGTCTTCCACATGACTCTTTGTCGTTCGGGAAGCCCTCTTTGCACGACATCTGAGAGGAGATTGCTCGAACCCGTCCACCGTGTTTAGGGTTGCCTAGTTTAGTGGTAAGTTGGTCATTCACCCTTGTTGGCCTAATGAGACTTTTCTCTTTCTTTTCAGTTACTTCTTTCATTCTTTGGTCTACTTGGTTCACAGAGTCAGGCTTTGCAAGTTTGCCCTCGCTGGTCAAACCTGATCGAGATAACACCCACCGCCTAGTTTGCTCATCGCAACCTTGTAGCGGGTCAGGATTGCCCATACTGATAGTGTCCTCTATTATATTATTCCATTTATCAACTTTGGGGGCATATCCGGTAGACCCCAAGTGATTGTGGTATGTGTTCTTCTTCGCAAGCTCGAACCTAGCTTGACTTCGGGCTTTAGCCTCAGGTGTGATCTTTTGACGAACAAATTCTTACCACCGAGCTTGCGTGATTTTTTTCCATCTTCATAGGGATAGGGACCTTATTGTCCTTCATATGCATTCATTTCACTCTTCTAGCCACGAAACTTCTTGCAACAAGAGATCAATGTTGCTTTTTTTACAACTTCTTTTGTGCGTTTTGGGAACCTGAATTGTTTCTTCAACTTTTCCCACAACGGCTCAGAGAATTTTCTCCGTTTTTCTACTATGATCTACACGAGCACTCTAACAAGATAACCACATGCATTTCGATACTTTGTAATAGCCTCAAGCGGTTCTTGGGGAATCCCACCTTCACTAACACTTGTTATGTATATGATGCCTTCTAGAGCCCTATTTGGATCTTGTTGCCCTCGTTTTTGCTTTAGTGAACCCGAGGATTCGACCATTGGAGAACCTTCTACGATTTTTAGAGCCGCAGTCACCTCATTCTTGGCAATTAATCTAGGTAGAAAAGAATTAAAAGACTTCATTTACTTGACAACCAACATTAACTTAAACTATAATATTTACGATTTATTAGATCGAATAAGTACCATACCTCACCGGCGGGATCATAGTTCCAGTCAACATCGTACGTCTTTTTAGGTTTGATATTTGGAAAAGGATCTGATGGACTGTGATACGAGCCTAAACTACTGGAGTCACTAAACTCAATAATGTGGACTTCATTGTTACTACCAGCACCTCGCCTTGAGAGACGGTCTTCTCAGGGCTTTCCATGTTAGTACACATAAGACAAAAAATGTGTCCCACTTTAATGTAAGGTACAAAAATATGTGCTCTAACAATGTCATCATCTTTTTAATATATCATCTGGATATTATTCCGAGGCTTTCGAAAAAAACAAATCACAATTCTACAAAGCTAGTTTTACATATGAATGCAACTTACATGCTACAAGACTTAAAATAGAATACTTATCATTGACAAAGGATATAGTACACTTAAACACTCATAGCAAAAAACTCTAAACTTAAGAAAATCGCCTCATACTTAGCACTAATTAGCAATGCTGAAAACAAAAAATAATAACAAATAACTCAAAATGAACTAATTACCTACAGAGGTGGCGCAAGGAGATGAGGGAGGCGGCGGCGCGCAGGGAGGCGGCTGCAGCGTGCGAGGAGGAGGGAGGCGGTGACGCGTGGGGAGGGAGCATGCAGGCAGGCGGCACGGGGGGGGGGGGGGGGGGGGGGGGGGAGGGGGCGGGGCAGAAGAAGGCTTGGCGGTGCGGCGGCGATGGTGCCAGAGGGGGAGAGAGAGGGGAGGAGGAATGCCTACAGGGACGGCGGCAACGCGCATGGAGGGAGCATGCAGGTAGGGAAGAAGGCGTTGTTGCTCAGTGTTGAAGACTTGGTGGCAAATGAAAATTTTGGCAGCCTGACCACGTCAATGTGAAATCTCCCGAGTTAGGTTTTTGCGAGGAGCCCGAGCGGCATTATATAGGTGCCAATTTCCACAGGCGGTGTTTAGTAAAGACAGCCTGTGAATATCTATTAGTACAGGCGGTGTTTAATAGAAGACCTGCCTGTGAAGATCTATTAGCACAACCGTTGATTCACATTGGAGCTGCTTGTGAAAATTGAAGACTATATAAGGGCTGCTCGGGCACCGCAAAAACCTAACCCGCAAGATTTTACATCGACGCTGTCAAGCTGCCAAAATTGTCATTTGCCCCAAGCCCTTGCCTTCTCCATCCTTGCTCTTGCCCCCGAGCCCCGTTACCATCCTCAACCTCGCTATCGAGCGCCATCATCCTCGCCTTCTTTGCTTTCGCCGCCCTCGTCGACCATCCCCGTCACAGTCGCTGTCCTATACACCTCCCTTCTCTCTAATTTTTCTAGTTTCTAACTTTAAACTTGGAACTGAATGAGAATAAAATGATATCTCTTTTTTATTTTTACAGCTTGACATAGAAGACGGACCGTTGAGACTGGATGTACAATATACCAAGACCTAATCGTTTGTACATTCAAAATGTTGCAAAATTTATTTAAGCATCCAAGAGACATGCGAGTATGCAAAAGATAGATGACATATTATGTCCATCTATCGACTGCGGATATAAGATAGCTTGGACATATACTATAGTAATCCAATCTCATTTTGTGAAAAGAGATTTTAAAATAAACTATACATTATTGGTAGAGCATGGTGAGTTAGATACACGTGAAGTGGATAATGATGATGAGAGAGGTTCTGATGGCGATAATGCTCATATCGATTATGATAGAGACAATGAGAATGATGATGACGATGATGATGAGTTTGATTGTGAGGAGACGTTGCATCACATCGATTCACATGTATTGATTTCTATGGGAACAAGTAAAGTTTTAAGTAAAATGGAGACATTACAATGGAGCTTTTATACGATGAATCAAAGGGTTGTGATAAATAGTTTACTGCGTTATATGCAATCCTTGAACTACTAAAGTTGAAAGCCATCCACCAATGGTCTTGTAGTTTCTCTAATCTTTTGAATCTTCTTGAAGAAATTCTTCCAAATCATAAAAAACTGCCCAGAAGCACTTATAAAGCGAAGAAACTTCTTTGCCTAATGTCACTAGGTGTGACAAAAAACATGCTCGTGTGAAGCATTGTATTCTGTATCATAAAGAGCCGCTACTAGATGCACAGTCTGTGGTGTTAGTAGATACAAGAAGGACTACAATCACCAGTATGCTAGCAACATGAATAAGAACCAAAAAAATAAGAAGAGTTTAATTGGCCCTCAAGGTGATGATGACGATACTTTTGATGATGTAGAAGAGAAGAATAAGAGAAAGTTTACTACCTTCCTGATGTGGTACCTTCCAGTAATTGATCGCTTTAAACGTTTGTTCGCAAACCCCGAGCAGTGTAGGAAGAATAAAAAACTGATTCGACACCCTAGTGATGCAACACAATGAAAACAATTTGATATACAATATCCAAATTTTGTGAAGGAAATCCGAAATGTAAAGTTTGCGTTGGGTACAAATGAAATGAATCTGTTTGGTGAAAAAAGGAGGATGCACAACACTTGGCTCGTGGTCTTAATTATGTACAACTTACCGACCTGGTCGTGTCACAAAAGGAAATACATTTTGTTATCTATTCTTATCAAAGATTCGAAAGAAGCTGGCATCGAAATTGGTGTGTTCCTGGAATCTCTAATTGATGATATGGCGAAGCTTTGGAAAGAAGGGGTACGTACATGACATGAGTCAAAGCGGGAGTATTTCACGCTAGAGCGAAGATATTCATTATCGTTCATGATTATTCCGGACTCTTTACATTATCAGAACAAATGAAAGGGAAGAAAGGTTGTGTAAAGTGCATGGATCGAACTGTTTTGTTGTACCTTAATTCATCCAGAAAGATGGTGTACATGAGACATTGGCAGTTCTTGACAGATATACGCAAGTACCAGAAGATGAAAGAACAATTTCATAACAAATCCGAAAATGATACTGCACCAAAACCTTAGAGTGGAAAACTCGTCTTTGAAATGGTCAAGAACATTCAGGTTGCTTTCTGTAAGGGCAAAAAATGTAAAGGAACAAAGAGAAAGAAAACTACATCTTCGGCTGATACAACTGACATGGTTTTTAAGAAATGATCAATTTTTTTAAGTATCTTCCTTACCGGAAGGACCTGGAAATTTGCCATAGTATTGAATCGATGCATGTTACAAAGAATGTATTGGACAGCAACATTGGAACCTTGTTGGACATGCCATGGAAAACAATGGACAAATCCAAATCATATATGGACCTAGTAAATCTTGATATCAGATCGGAGCATCACCCAGTAGAAAAAAGCAACAGGAAGCATTACCTTCCCCAGCTAGATACAACTTGAAACTACTGGAGAAAAAGGCAATTTCTGAATTCTTGTGTGGGATCAGAGTGCCTACATGTTTCTCATCCAATATCAGCAAACTAGTCTCAATGAAAGACTTGTCTCTATTTGGCTGTAGTTCTCACGACTGTCACATGATGATGACAGTGTTCCTTGCCATTGCAATTAGGGTCATCAATCCATAGCATGTAAAAGTTGTCAGCACATGTTTGTGTTACTTCTTCAATTCAGTATCGCAAAAGGTGATAGCCTGTGAAGACTTTGACTATTTAAAAACGTACATCGTCGAGACTATGTGCAAGCTTGAGATGTGTTTCCCACCATCCTTTTTTAATATGTAACTATATCTAATCATACATCTTGTGGATCAGATAAAAGCATTGGGGCCACTATGTTTAAATCATATGTTTCCATTGGAGCAATATTTAGGAGTAAAGGGTTATGTGTGGAACCGTGCTCACCCAGAGTGTTCAGTTATGGAAGGGTACACTAACAAAGAAGTGATTGAGGGTTGCACTGATTGCAGCAAAGATGGAAAATAAATAGGTCTGCCTATACTAGTACATGAGGGTAGACTACGTGGGAGAGACAATGTGGTTAAGAAAACTTTTATCATTTAGGATTACAAATTAGTACATCGTGCATATTTTGGTGTACTACAACAAGGCACTATAGCTGAGCCGTACATTGAGGAACACCAATTGAGCTTCGTAGAGAAAACCAAGGCCGCAAAGAGGACTTGATCAGGAGAGAGCACATAAGCTGTTTCACTAAATGGTTAATGGACAAAAGTATACCATGTGGAGACTCTATAGAAGAGGCAACAATGAAGAAGTTAGGTTCTGACCCATCTCCTTTGGTGACATCATGGCAAGCATATGACATCAATGGGTACACATTTTACACTAACAAAAAATATAATAAGAGTGTTGCACAAAATAGTGGCGTTCGTATAGAGGCTTATGAACCACAAGGGCAAAAGACCACATACTTCGTGTTGATAGAAGAAATATGAGAACTCAATTATGGCATAAGAATGCAAGTACCCGTGTTTAAGTACCTATCGATACCCTGCATACCAGGTATCCCTTTCACTACAAGAAACTAACAATAGGACGTTGAGAATTTTATACACGTTGGGGCCGTCGGTTATAAGTGCAATAGAAGCGTCGATAATACACTAACCGACAGTAATAGTTAAAAATGTCAGCCTTACGTAGGATATCGATGATTTTAGTTAAAAACATCGGGGCAATCACACATACCGACACTTTTAAATTTAAAATAGTCGGTTAAATTTCACTTGCCGACGGCTGTAGGAATCACAGTTAAAGGCGTCGGACTAAAAAAAACGCTGACGGTTGTAGGGGGCCATGAGCCTGCCGTGTCTATTTTATTCTCCAGCTCTTCAAATCTCCCCCACCCACTTAAGCCCTAGTTCCCACTACCAGGCAGAGCCTCCCATCCGCCGCTAGAGCCTCTCCGCCGCCCTCTCCATGACCGTGTCATCTCTCTGCCGCCAGAGCCTCCCACCCGCCTCCCACATCTGCGTTTCCCACTACCACTAGAGCCTCCCACAGCCTTCGTTCGTCACCAGCATCGGCCCCAATCCAGATCCGGCAAGACTCACGAGATCTAGATCGACGAGGCATGGTGGAGGTGAGATACCGCTCAAGGATCCATGGCCAGCCACCACAGCCTCACTGACGCTGCGACTTCATCTTCCTCGTAACCTCGTCAGACGCCGCGGCTTTGCCTACTGCCGCCGCTTCGTGTCCCTCGCGACCTCACCGGTCGTCGTGTCCTCGCGGTCTTCGTGGCCGGCTACCAGAGGCACTAGGCACACGGCCTCGCGGTCTTTCCGATCTTCGTCGTTGGCTTTGCATTCTTTGCAGTCTTCGTTGCCGGCCTCGTGGTCTTCGCGGCCTTGTGGTCTTCATCGTCCGCGCCCACCACGTGGACAACACTAGGACTCTAGGAGAACCACTTAAATGCTCGTGTTCATCTTTTTTAGCAGATCTGGAGCTTATACTGAGATTTCATTCTTGTGTTGATTTTTTGGTACTGAGATATGGAGTTCATATGTTCATGCTTGTGTTAACCTTGTTCATCTTTTTATTTTGAGATTGATACTAAGAAATCCAAGTGTACACTAGTAGTTGCGCTTGATAACATCTATAATTTTTTTGTGATCCGACACTTTTGTTCATCAGGCATCAGTAATGTGCAAAATCCTCTGTGCCTCGGTTTAAAAATAATAATAAATAAAGTTGTTGTAAGAAATAATAGAGTAATAAACAAAGCTGTTGGGTTGGTCAGAGAACTGTCGGGTGTGTGCAAGCCCGACGGCTTTATCCCATTAAATTTGTCGGTACAGAGCCGATGGTCTTAATGCTTTAATGCTGTCGGGGAGCTCAAACCGACGACTTTATTATATGGACGTCGGGACCGACGGTCTTATAAGTTAAAAACGTCGATGTCAAGTCGTCGCCTAAAGCCGTCGATTAACTGACATACATATGTTATAAATGTCGAATACTGTAGGCAACCGACGGCTATAAGGCCGACGGCTTTTTACTCGTTTCTTGTAGTGTTTGTACCTGAAGATGACGCGTCGAGTTCCACCTTGTGGTGTTGTTGACTTCCGGAGGTAACACGTGTCCCGCAGAGCTGGACCTGCCTCCCTCCTTAGGGTGGTTCTAGTGCTGCCACGTGCCTCACAGTGCTGAACCTGTCTCCCTTCATAGGATGGCTCCAGCGTGCCACGTGTCCCAGGGCGCCAGACCTGCCTCCCCGACAGAGGAAGCTCCGGTGCTGCCATGTGTCTAATAGCTCCGGATGTTTCTCCCCGCACAGGGAAGCTCCAGAGCTAGCACGTGTCACACGCCCGTATCTAAGTCTGCAGCGGGAAGACAACGATAACTCCAACGGCGCGGAAATTCAAGGGCTATCAATTGGCTATTACAAGACCTGGTTAACACATCATTAATGCTACATTAATGACGCACACTCAGAAGACTATCAAGACCGGTAACGCTACTGTTAAGGCACATTATCATGCTATTAACCACCCTTGAGACCATAGATCATGTATAGGGCAGTTTATTACAGCCAGGGCCACATGTTGGGCCAAACCGCACACTTTAACAGCCAGTCCTTTGCATATAAAAGGGATGCGCTACACGGTAGAACTCAAGTGAAGCAAGTACAAGTCATCATAGACTAAGCTCAGGCTTACAGAAGCTCATACAATCAACACAAACCCCTTGGAGTAGGGTATTACGCTCAAGCGGACTGAACCACATAAAATCCTATGTGTTCACCCTTGATCTTGATCTTGATTAGTGCCCCGTCCGAATACGAACCTCCACGCACTACTTCTTAGTAGTACTGGGGGAAGTGCCTTAGTCTACACTTCGACATTTGGCGCGCCAGGTAGGGGGGCATTCAAGATCTCCAGGATGGTGAACTTAACCGCCGCTTCCAATGGACAGGCTACACAGGCTGTTGGAGGAAACCCCTCCAATGTTCAGCAGTCGGCCAACGTTGTTGTTCTAGCGGGCGTCGTTCCACCACCACCACCATCTGTTGCAGCAGTCAATGCTGGACAGCAGGAGGGTGGATTCTCGGTCACAACATCGGTGAATAACCCGAAGAACGCGCTGAACGCAACATGGACTCTACTTCTGCGTCCTCCAGCGCCAAGAGCTCCTCCCGCCATGCTATTACGGTGGTGCGCTGATGTTGAGCATCTGGTTGTAGCCGCAGGCACTACGATTGACAACCAAGGACTGCCCCATGTAGGGCGTGCACCTTCACATAATAGGACCTTTCCTGGAAGGCTTGGTCCTGCGGCATCGCAGCTCAGGAGATGTCAACCCTCTCAGGATGCGATGTCACCGCCCTTAGGGGTTTTTCGTACTCACACGGCGTCGAGGCTGCCGACTCAGGACCTTCGGTCGAAGTGTGACCATCGGTACATGAGATAGGATGGCCGTGTCAACTTCGAGCGTACTCGCGTGAGGCGACTCACTCAAGAAAATCCTTCTCCTCTAGAATAGGAGGCAACTGTTTGGTTCTCACCATGCATCTTCACATGGTGGAATTGCCACCCAAGTTCCAGCTTCATATGCCGGAGAAATACGATAGGACTATCAACCCCATCGAGTTTCTTCAGATCTACTCCATCGCCATCCTCGTGGCTGTAGGGAATGAGACTGTAATGGGCAACTACATCCCATTGGCTCTGACTGGGACTGCAAGGTCCTGGTATATTAGCTTACCCCTGACTCCATCTATAGTTGGGGGAACTATGTCGCTAGTTCACTCCCAACTTTGGGAGCTCCTACACCCGGCCTGGCACCGAGCTAGACCTATTCGCCATACAACAGAAGTGGGGAGAGTAACTACGATCGTTCATCCATAGTTTCTCTCAGGTACGGAATACTATTCTTTCTATCTCCAACACTTCGGTTGTGGTTGCATTCTGATAGAGAGTTAAAGACAAGAAGATGCTGGAGAAGCTGGCAACCAAGGATGTCAGCAGTGTCACAGAACTCTTCAGCTTGGATGAAAAATGTGCTAGAGCTGCCGAGGGCCTGAAATGCACTCCAAACCAACTGTGAAGGCTGGCCAATCTGCCTCCAAAGCTGAAGCTACTGCCACTGGCAGTGGCAAAAAGAAGAAGAAGTTAAGTGGCAAGAAGAAGTCACTTGCCGGTACACATACCGCTGCCGCTGCCGTAGCACCTGGTGGCCGGGGGCCACGCCCCAACAAGCGACGCCGACAATCGTCTGAGGATGGTGAAAAGATGTGGTGCCTGATTCACAAATCCACAAGCCACAATCTTGAAGACCATCAGGAGGTCAAGAGGCTTGCTGAACACAACAGCAAGTGTATAGATGAGACCCCTTTCCGCCAGCGGGAAGGGAAGCAGAAAGTCGGCGAAGAAGCTCCATCTGATCAGGACCGAGGATTCCAAGACGCCAAGAAGGAGGTGTTAAAGGCGGTCTACAACTCCGTCGACGACGACTCTGACATCTCTGACAACAAGCATCAGAAGACTCTCCATATAATGTATGATGGGTCCTGGGACATCACCTCGCGGCGCATTCTGAAGACTATGCGTCGGAAGATGGCTACAACTGCTCCTACTGCCAAAGCGGAGCCTCATTGGAAGTGGATGGATACTTCCATTACCTTTTATGCTTTGGACTTTTCGAAGAACATGGCAGGATCTGGACAATTGCCCCTGATGGTCTCCCCGACTATCAACAATATCCAACTCTCCCATGTCTTCGTGGATGGAGGCGCGACGTTCAACCTCATTAGCTTCGCAGCCTTTGTGAAGCTCCAACTAATCCCTTCGGACCTCAGGCCCTCACGTCCATTCTTTGGAGTGGTTCTTGGAGCTATCACATGTCTCGGGTTAGTTACTTTGCCAGTGACCTTCGAAACACCAGATAACTATAGGTCTGAACAACTGGTGTTTTATGTAGCACACATCAATCTTCCCTTCAACGCAATGCTAGGCATGCCAGCCTTGTATGGGTTTATGGAGGTGGCCCACTATGGCTACCTCGTGTTGAAGATGCCAACACCGTCAGCCGTCCTCTGGACCTAAGGGGATCGCACTGCTGGAGTAACTGTGTTGGAGAAACTTCATGTGCTTGCAACGGCGCAAGAAGATGTATCCGGCAAGGAGCAACCTGCTCAACAACCACCAAGCTCACGCCAGTGCGGCTCATCCTCTGCACCTCGTGTGCAAACAAGCGGCGACACCAACGTTCCCGTAAAAGTTGTCCAAGTCAGTTCTAATGCCATTCAGACCACCCGTATATCGGGAGGTCTGACTGACAAATAGGAACTCGCAGTCGTCACTTTCCTCTAGGAAAATGTTGATGTGTTTGCAAGGCACCCGTCATAGATACCTGGGATCCCTAGGGAGGTGATCGAGCAGTATTTGAAGATCTAGCGGCAAAACTTCATCCGAGAAGAAGTTAAAAAGCTGCTCGACGCTGGATTCATCTCGGAGTTTCATCATCCTCGATGGCTGAAAGACCCAGTTGTTGTACCAAAGGCCAAAGGGAAGCTTCAGATGTGCATGGACTATACCACATTTAAAAAGGCATGTCCAAAACACCCCTTTCCACTACCGAGAATAGATTAGATCGTGGATTCTACCTCTGGCTGTGAGCTTCTATGTTTCATAGATGCATATTCTGGATTTCATAAAATTCCAATTTCTAAGGAAGATGAAGAGCACATTGCTTTCATTACGGTAGATGGTCTCTACTGCTACACAGCGATGCCTTATGGTCTCAAGAATGCATTCTCTACTTTTTGTGCGGGTTGTGCACAAAACCTTTGGGGAGCTCATTCGAGAACTAGTGGACGTCTATGTCGATGACATCATCATCAAGGTGAAGAACAAAGACTCACTCCTTGACAACCTTCAATCCGTCTTCGACAAGCTACGCCTGGCGTGCACGAAGCTCAATCCCGACAAGTGTGTTTTCGGGGTTAACTCCAGAAAGCTTCTTGGTTTCTTGGTGACCCATCAAGGAATTGAAGCAAATCCGGATAAGGTCAGAGCCATCAAAGTGATGTGGCCTCCAGCCCGTGTCAAAGACATCCAGAAGCTTACTGGATGTCTAGCTTCGCTCAGCAGGTTAATATCAAGACTGGTAGAGTGTGCGCTTCCCTTAGCAAGTTGTTGAGGAAGTTCAGACCATTCCATTGGTCTGAATAAGAAGAGAAGGCGTTCCAAGAACTCAAGCAGCTCTTCACCACACTACTAATCATGGTAGCTCTGGAGCCTGGTAAGCCTCTTCTACTTTACATCGCTGCAACAACGAAGATTGTCAGTATGGTTCTGGTTGCAGAAAGACCAGAAACATCTTCAACTCAGAAGCCTAGACCCCTTCGGGAGGGTCCGGAGCTACTTGAAGGCGAGTCTGGGTCCCAACCCCCAGGCACAGATCCGAAAGGCAAGATGCCTGTGCATCAACCTCTCTCATCTGAGGGAGTATCTACTGCTCAAGAAGGAGATCCAGACCCCTCCAGGAGGGTCCAAGTTCATTAAGAAGAAGCTTCAGACCTCTCCGGGAGGGTTCAAACTATCCAACAGCCGATGTACTTTATCAGCGAAGTGCTTCATGACACCAAGACTCGATACATTGAGGTGCATAAGTTTCTGTACGCAGTTCTTATTGCCTCAAGGAAGCTACAACACTACTTCTAAGCCCACAAGATATCAGTGGTAACTTCTTATCCACTGCGAGCTATTTTACATAATCCCAATTGAACGTGGAATATTTCCTGCCTTGACATGCAATCAGGAGTCAGGCGATGGCCGACTTCGTGGCGGAGTGGACACCTTATTCATCAACTCCAGGGGGCCTCAATGAGCAAAAGCCGAAGCCTAAGTTCCCGGTCTTCACTAAGCATCACTGGACTCTTTACTTCGACGACTCCGTGTAGAAGTAGGGGGCCAGAGCTGGAATCCTTCTCCTCACTCTGACTGGGGAGAAGGTCAAGTACATGGTGCGCCCCGACTTCAAGGCAACCAACAACATGGCGGAATATGAAGCTCTCATATTCGGACTCAAGGTGGTTCTATCATATGGCGTCCGACAGCTCTTGGTGAAGGGTGACTCGCAACTCATCTTTAAACAAGTCAAAGGTGAATGTACTTGCAATAACCCTGAGCTTGCTGCATATCTACTTGAAGTCTAGAAGTTGCAGAAAGACATTCACGTCCTGGACCTCTGACATGTCCAGCGTCTCAACAATGTTGAAGCTGACGATCTCTCGACGAAGGCTTCAACCGGGGCTCAAGCACCCCACGGGGTTTTTATAAGGAGATTACCAGCACCTGCCGCTCAACCTGCCAAACTAAGTGATGGGGGCGAGACCAGCACCCCGAAGCTGGCGGTCCTGGTGGCCCTGTTACCATGACGTCCACCAAGGATCGTAGGCACTACAGGAAGCTCCGAGCAACCAAGTGCGCGAGATGCAGTGATGAGGACATCACAACAACGGAGACAGACATTGAAATGCAAGGACCAATCACAAGAGCACGAGCACGATTAATAAATCAGCAAGTGAATTCGCTCCTAACTTCTTTTGCATGTGAGTATGAGAATAGATTACTATGTGATGATTTAATTGTTATTAGGAATAATGGAAAAGATCCACAAGTGAAGGAAAGAGGCCTTGGGAGTGTGGACAAGCAGCTGGGAGGTCCACAAGTTGATGGAAACAGTTTACAACTCGGACTCAAGTTCAACTCGGAGTCCAGGAGCAGTCCACCTTAAAATGGACGCCCAGGAGGCATACGGACTCCATTTTTGACGTTCTACATATGCACGGAAGAGGAGAAGATAAACTTCCCAATGGTTCTGGTCCCACCTCAAAATTCCTCAGGAGTCATTGAGAATCGTCGAAACAAGTCGAGTCCAGATTTCTGTCTGGTGCTGCGCCACCGAATCGGGCCTTTGGGCCTTGTATCCCGTAAGAGTCCATTAAGGATGCGTATAATCGTGTTTTGTCCGAACCCTAGCCTTTAAATACTGCAGCTGCCAGTAATATTCGGTGGGTTTTGTGTAGATCAATAATATCGCCGTTCTACGGTTTGTGAGACCCCAACTTCTCAATTTCAGATCGTGTCTTCTACGTTCTTGATCGTGGTCTCGGTTCACTTGCAGGGATTAGCCTTCTTGGCGAGGTCAAGCGTGTGCCGCAAAGTTGATAACCAACAAAGCAGTGGTGTAGTGATTGCAGGGGTATTCGAACTGCTCGGGTGCCGCGGATCATCAACGTCAAGCTCTCCACCCCAATCGACTTACCTTTCGGAAGATCGGGCCTAAACCTACTCACCATGCAAAAGCTCAAGTCAGTCCTGATGCATGGATCTTGGAGGTCTGTGACTACTTGAAAGACAACATCCTTCCTGAAGACGGTGTATTCGCTGAGAGAATTGTCAGATTAGCTAAAAGATACACGTTGGTAGAACAGGAACTCTACCGATGTGGTGCCAACGGCATTCTAATGCAGTGCATTTCCTGGCAAGAAGGCTGTGAACTCCTCGCAAAGATCTATGGAGGAAAGTTTGGGAACCACACATCATCCTGCACACTGGTTGCTAAGCCCCTCCGGCATGGTTTTTATTGGCCTGCAACACTCCAGGATGCAATCGAGCTGGTCAAGAAGTGCAAAGCGTGTCAGTTCCACGCAAAGCAGATTAACACATCGGCATAGTCACTGCAGATGATTCCTCCCACGTGGCCATTTGTTGTGTGGGGGATGGACATTTTGGGACCTTTCCCAAAAGCCATCGGAGGGTACCGGTTCTTATATGTCGCCATCGACAAGCTCACGAAGTGGCCGGAAGCAACTTCAGTTGTTACAATCAAAACAAGCAATCTGCCATTAAGTTCTTGAAGTCCATTGTCTGCAGATTTGGATTCCGAATAGAGTCATCATTGACAACGGAACCCAATTAACAAGTGCAACTTTCCAAGAGTACTGCAAAGACCTCAGCATAATAGTTAGTTACGCATCAGTAGCTCATCCGGTAAGTAATGGCCAAGCTAAGAGAGCAAACACAGAATACTCAAAGGACTCAAGACGTGCACATATGAGCTCCTCAAGAAACATGCACCAACTAGATAGAATAGCTTCTATCTGTTGGTATCAAATTTCAAGGTTGCCAAGAGGTATCATTGTTTTCCTTTCATTAGATCGATTTTGTTTCGTACCTAGAGTCCACAGAAAGGCCACCAAAAAATTAGATCATTTTTCCCGCTTTCTAGACTATAGTGCCTGCAATTTCGTTTTTCATTTTGCATTGTTGAGTTTTCATTCGTGTGGTCGAGTCTTGTTGCTGGTTTAGCTTTGTGTTTTGGGTCCTAGTTATCGTGTTTCGTCCTTGTTTTCTTGCTGTTCGGCACCTATTCCACAATCCCTAAATAACAAACCGATCCACCACATTCATCGGTTTGTCCTAGCTTGCCGCCTTGCGTGAACTCCCGAATCGCCGTCCCGATCGTTTTCATATCCGATTGCGAGTTCTGTTCTCAAACTGAGTTAGAATCAACATCAAAAAATCATAACTCGGACAACCTACCTTAAAACGACCATAACTTTCGCACACGAACTCGAAATCGGGTGATTTTTTTCAAATTCATCTACGCAAAATTTTGCATCTGATTTTATGCGTCATAGCCGCGTTTGGCGAAATTAGATTGCCCATATTCCCCTCGGAAGATAGGCTATCCGGCCTCCAAAGTTTCAGCATGAATTTTAAAGAATCTTCTTGATTTTCTATAGGCTGCATATTACATCCAATTGAGCTGCAAATTTGTGTGCTTCCTATCCTCGTGCTCCTGAGTAAAGAAAAAATATCAAAAAAATATTACAAAAAAGAAAAAAATAGTGAAGAGCACGTATATTAAAGCAATTGGCCTATACTACTTGGTGCTGTTTTGTTGGCTATGTCATTTTGTTTTTCTTTTGCCTTGATACTTCCTTGTGTTGTGCTAGGCCCTAGGGCACTTGGTTGACCAGCAACAGTTTCCTACATTGAATACTTATTCAACTTTGTTTACCTGTTAACAATTTTCTGCTTATTAGCCACCATATTGTACCATCCAAGCTCTACCTTTCTCTTGAGCATAACAGGTACCTTTGCAATCGCCCCACGCTTCATTGGTTCATCACACCGTCCACACCACCTGCTGTATCGATAAGAACACTTGTAAGAGCGTGGTAAGACGCTTGAGCGAGAGAGATTGTTTTCTTCCACCTTTCACATTGTCACTGTAATTGATAGGGATAACATATTTTTGTTGTCTTTTGTTTCCTACTAACAATGGAAGGAGAAGAAAATGATGACGAATGTGTTCAACATGCTGAGTTACGTGATATGATGAAGACCATGACAGATATGTTCGCCAAATACAATGCAGCAACGGAGGAAGCATTGGCGAACTTGATTCGCCAACTTGATGACCTTGCTCTTCGGATGAACACTTTTGAGGCTCAGTTGCCTCTCGCTGGAAGATATGAAGATAATGCTTATGATGAACTAGAAGATCACAATAATCAGCCAAGACTACCACTTTATCGTCGAGGTATGGGAGGTAATAATCATAACAATTACAATCGTCCTCCTAATGATCCCTTTGCTAAAGTGAAATTTACTATACCCTCTTTTTCTGGTGCTTATGATGCTGAGGCTTATCTTGATTGGGAGATGACAGCAGAGCAAAAATTTAATTCCCATCTTGTTCTTGAACAACATAGAGTTTGTCAAGCCACTAGTGAGTTTAAGGACTCTGCTATCATATGGTGGAATGAACTTGTTAAAACTAGAACTGATCCTCCAACATTGGATAGATTAAAGGAAGCTATGCGTGTTCGATTTGTTCCTCCATCTTTTCAGCAGGACCTTCGCAAAAAATTGCAGCGCTTAGACCAAGGTAACATGTCTGTAGAGGAGTATTATCAAGATTTACAAAAGGGTATGTTGCGTTGTGGGGTAGTAGAGGACATGGATGATAAAATAGCTCGTTTTTATGGGGGGTTGAGGCATGAAATTCAGTACATTGTTGATTATAAGGAATATATACTATTAACAGATTGTTTTAGCTTGCTATGTTGGCAGAAAAAGAATTGCAGGGTCGACAACAACAGCAACAACACACGAGGGGCAACTTCACGCCGCGTTCGACGTCTACACCATCCAAAACAGCACCATCTTCGACCCCCGTGCAGCGACTACACCATCCAATGTCGCCAACGAACTATACCTGCTGCTTCACCTTCTCGCGTGCCGGAAGGCAGCAAAGTGACATCATTCAAGCCTTCGTTGTCCACCCCTTCTACGGGTCGTACTTCCATCATTAAGTGTCACCGCTACCAGGGACTTGGTCATATGATGAGATATTGCCCGAGCAAACGAGCATACATAGCACGTGACGATGGTGGGTATGATAGTACTTCGGATGTTGAAGATGAATATTCTCTTGCTACTGACTTTACAGATCCAAATGATGAACACAGCGAAGAAGAGGTACTTGCTGCAGCGGCGACGAAGAACTATAGGAGCATCATTGTGCAGCGTGCCTTGAGATCCAAAGTGGAGACCGACGACAAGCTACAACGACACAACCTCTTCCACATGTTTCTTGTCGTCAAGTACTGCCGTGTACACACTATAATTGATGGAGGTAGCTGCAATATCTTGGTGAACACGGACGTCGTCAAGAAACTTGGTTTGACAACAAGAGCACACCCTCATCCTTACCACATTCTATGGTTCAACAACAGCGGTATGGTGCGGGTAACACAAACAGCGGTAATACATTTTTCAATTGGTTCTTACCATGATTTTGCTGATTTTGATGTCGTTCCTATGGATGCTTGTTCTATTTTATTGGGTCGTCCTTGGGAATTTGATACAGATGCTATTCATCATGGTAGAACTAATAAATATACTCACATGCATAAGGGAAAGAAAATCACTTTGTTCCCCATGACTCCTGCTGAAATTGTGCATTTTGAGAATAGTAAAATTCATGATGGCAAAGCAAAAAAATTAGAATCTGAAAAACAACAAGTCATTAAGTTAAAATCAATATCATTGCTCGCAACTAAATCTGACCTTGCTGATTTATTCGGTGCTAAGGGAATGTGCTATGCTTTGGATTGCAAAGAAGCCATGTTTTCACATTAAGAATTGTCTATTGCATTGCCCCCTGCTATTGCTAACCTTTTGAAGGAGTTTGAGGATGTGTTTCCCTCCGAGATACCCCTTGGTTTACCACCGATGAGAGGCATTGAACACAATATCGATTTGATTCCAGGAGCAAGTTTGCCAAATCATGCAGCATACAGGGCGAATCCACAGGAAACTAAGGAAATTCAGCGACAAGTCTAAGATCTTTTGGACCGCGGGTACATTCGTGAAAGTCTTAGCCCTTGTTCCATTCCTGTTCTTTTGGTTCCTAAGCAAGATGGTAGTTAGCGCATGTGTGTTGATTGTTGAGCGATTAATAACATCACCATTCGATATCGTTATCCTATTCCTGGTTTAGATGACATGCTTGATAAATTGAGCGTTGCTATCATCTTCACAGAAATTGACTTGCGTAGTGGTTATCACCAAATTAGAATGGCACTAGGAGATGAATGGAAAACTGCATTTAAAACCAAGTTTGGACTTTATGAGTGGTTAGTCATGCCTTTTGGGTTAACTAATGCACCCAGCACCTTTATGCGATTAATCAACGAGGTTTTACGTGCTTTCATTGGACAATTTGTGATGGTTTACTTCAATGATATCCTCATTTACAGCAAGTCATATGATGAACATCTTGATCATTTACATGCTGTTTTTACTGTATTGAGAGATGCACGTTTGTTTGGTAACCTCGAAACGTGCGTCTTTTGCACCAATCGAGTCTCGTTTCTTGGCTATGTTGTTTCCTCGCAGGGAATTGAGATGGATGAGGCAAAAATTGAAGCAATCACCAGCTGGCCAGCCCCAACAACTGTCACGCAGGTTCGTAGCTTTCTTGGTCTTGCAGGTTTTTATCGACATTTTGTGCGGGATTTCAGCACCATTGCAACAACTCTACATGAGCTAACAAAGAAGGGAGTGCCGTTTCGATGGGGCGAACAGCAGCAGCAAGCTTTTGATGCTCTCAAATCGAAGCTTACACAAGCACCGTTGCTACAACTTCCTGATTTTGACAAGACCTTTGAGCTAGAATGTGATGCAAGCGGCATTGGTATTGGAGGCGCTCTCATACAAGGAGGTAAATCCGTTGCTTTCTTTAGTGAAAAACTCCATGGTCCTTCTCCGAATTATTCCACTTATGATAAGGAATTGTATGCCTTAGTGCGAGTATTACAAACTTGACAACATTATCTTTGGTCTAAGGAGTTTGTCATACATTCCGATCATGAATCATTGAAATATCTTAAGTGTCAAACAAATTTGAATAAACGACATGCTAAATGGATTGAGTTTATAGAGTCGTTTCCATACATCATTAAGCATAATAAAGGGAAGGAAAATGTCATTGCCGATACATTATCTAGGCGTTATACCATGCTATCCCAACATGATCATAAAATCTTTGGTTTTGAAACAATAAAAGCATTATATCCTACTGATTTGGACTTCAAAGATGCTTTTGAAAATTGTAGAGAAGGAAGAACTTGGAATAAATATGAGCTGCAAGAGGGTCTCCTCTATCGTGCTAACAAGCTATGCGTTCTAGCTAGCTCCGTTCGTCTATTACTTTTGCACGAAGCACATGGAGGAGGTTTGATGGGACATTTTGGAGTGAAGAAAACTGAAGATGTGCTGTCCACACACTTCTTTTGGCCAAAGATGAGGCATGATGTCGAGCGCTACGTGTCACGATGTACTACTTGCAATAAAGCTAAGTCTTGTCTTAACCCACATGGTCTTTATATGCCTCCTCCTGTTCCTAGTGTACCTTGGGAGGATATTTCTATGGACTTTGTTTTGGGATTGCCTAGGACTAAGAGGGGGAGGGATAGTATTTTTGTAGTTGTTGATCGTTTCTCCAAAATGGCACACTTTATACCTTGTCATAAGAATGATAATGCCTCACACATTGCTGATTTATTTATGACGGAAATTGTTCGTTTACATGGTGTGCCAAATACCATTGTTTCTGATCGTGATGCAAAATTTTTAAGTCATTTTTGGAGAACTTTGTGGTATAAATAGGGAACCAAGTTGTTGTTTTCAACTACATGTCACCCACAAATTGATGGAAAAACCAAGGTAGTTAATCGTACTTTATCTACTATGTTGCGGGCTGTCTTGAAAACAAATTTGAAGTTGTGGGAGGAGTGTTCACCACATATAGAATTTGCTTACAACAGATCCGTTCACTCCACGACAAAGGTAAGTCCATTCCAGGTAGTGTATGGTTTCAATCCCTGGGATCCTATTGATTTACTACATTTGCCTCCTTCCAAAACTATAAATTTGAACGATCTGAATTCATTCTTAAGATGCATGAAACTACAAAGAAAAATATTGAAATAATGAATGAGAAGTATAGGATTGCAGGTAGTAAAGGTAGAAAAGAAGTAAAACTTGAACCGGGTGATTTGGTATGGTTACATTTGAGAAAAGAGCGATTCCCCGACTTGAGATAATCTAAACTTATACCACGAGCTGCTGGTCCATTTAAGATTGTTGAAAAGATTAATAATAATGCATATAAGCTTGAATTGCTTCCCAATTTTGGGGTTAGTCCTACATTTAACATTTCAGATTTGCGACCGTACTTGGGACAAGAAGATGAACTTGAGTCGAGAATTACTCCAATTCAAGAGGGGGAGGATGATGAGGACATCACAACAATGGAGACACACATTGAAATGCAAGGACCAATCACAAGAGCACGAGCACGGTTAATAAATCAGCAGGTGAATTCGTTCCTAACTTCTTTTGCATGTGATTTTGAGAATAGATTAATATATGATGATTTAATTGTTATTAGGAATAATGTAGAAGATCAAAAAGTGAAGGAAAGATGCCTTGGGAGCATGGAGAACCAGCTGGGACGTCAAGAAGTTGATGGAAACAGTTTACAACTCGGACTCGAGTTTAACTCGGAGTCCAGAAGCAGTCCAATTTAAAACGGACTCCCAGGAGGCATACAGACTCCATTTCCGACATTCTACATATGCACGGAAAGAGGAGAAGATAAACTTTCCAATGGTTTTGGTCCCACATCAAAATCCTTCCGGAGTCATTGGGAATTGTTGAAACAAGTAGAGTCCAGATTTCTGTCCGGTGCTGCGCCACCAAATCGGCCTTTGGGCCTTGTATCCTGTAAAAGTCCATTAGAGACGCGTCTAATCGTGGTTTGGCCAAACCCTAGCCTTTAAATACTGCAGACACCGGTCGTATTCGGTTGGTTTTTCTTAGATCAATAATATCGCCGTTCTATGGTTTGTGAGACCCCAACTTCTCAATTTCAGATCGTTTCTTCTACATTCTTGCTCGTGTTCTCGGTTCACTTGCAGGGATTATCCTTCTTGGCGAGGTCAAGCATGTGCCGCACGGTTGATAACCAACGGAGCAGTAGTGTAGTGATTGCAGGGGTATTCAAACTGCTCGAGTGCCGCAAATCATCAACGTCAAGTTCTCCACCCCAATCGACTTATCAGGCCTAAACCTACGCATCATGCAGAAGCTCAAGTCAGTCCTAATGCATGGATCTTGGAGGTCTGTGACTACTTGAAAGACAACATCCTTTCTGAAGACGGTGTATTCGCTGAGAGAATTGTCAGATTGGCTAAAAGATACACGTTGGTAGAACGGGAACTCTACCGACGTGGCGCCAACGGCATTCTAATGTAGTGCATTTCCTGGGAAGAAGGCTGTGAACTCCTCGTAGAGATCCATGGAGGCAAGTGTGGGAACCACGCATCATCCTACACAACTGTTGGTAAGGCCTTCCGGCATGGTTTTTATTGGCCCGCAACACTCCAGGATGCAATCGAGCTGGTCAAGAAGTGCAAAGCGTGTCAGTTCCACGCAAAGCAGATTAACACATCAGCGTAGTCACTGTAGATGATTCCTCCCATGTGGCCATTTGCTGTGTGGGGGATGGACATTTTGGGACCTTTCCCAAAAGCCATTGGAGGGTACCGGTTCTTATATGTCGCCATCGACAAGTTCACAAAGTGACCGAAAGCAACTCCAGTTGTTACAATCAGAACAAGCAATCTGCCATTAAGTTCTTGAAGTCCATTGTCTGCAGATTTGGATTCCGAACAGAGTCATCACTGACAATGGAACTCAATTAACAAGTGCAGCTTTCCAAGAGTACTGCAAAGACCTTGGCATAATAGTTAGTTATGCATCAGTAGCTCATCCGGCAAGTAATGGCCAAGCTAAGAGAGCAAACACAGAAATACTCAAAGGACTCAAGACACGCACTTAGGAGCGCTTGAAGAAACATGGCACCAACTGGATAGAAGAGCTTCTGTCTGCATTGTGGGCGAGCCGGACAACACCCAACCGGGCAACCGAAGAAACACCCTTCTTCTTGGTGTACGGAGCTGAAGTAGTTCATCCTCCTGAGATCATCATGGGTTCTCTCCGGGTCTAGACCTTCAACGAAGCCATGCAGGACCAGCTCCGCCGTGAAGATCTAGACCTCGTTGACCAGGCAAGGTGCCAAGAAGCTGTCTGAATCTCGCTTCTGCAAGGCACTCCGACGCTATCACCAAAGGTATGTGCGCAACCGATAGTTGGAAGAAGCCAATTTGTTGCTGCGGCAAATACTCACTCGTGAAGGGATGAAGAAGCTTTCCCCCAGTTGGGATGGTCTCTTCCTAGTCATCAAAGTTTCCCATCCCAGATGCGTTCATTTGGCAATAGAGGATGGAATACCACATCCCAACCCCTGGAACATTGAGCACCTTCATAAGTTCTACACTTAGTTACACAGAGGTGAGTCTGCATTTGTATAAAATGTATTTCATATAGTCTATGAATAGAGCCAGGTTGGTCCTAGATCAAAAGCATCTTAACTTGGTCATGTACTTTAGGTGTGTCTTTACCTTCCTTGGGTTAGTACAAGATGAATAGCAATCTTAACTTGGTCATGTACTTTAAGTGTGTCCTAGTCTTCCCTATTATTCGGACCTATAATGAAATACATTTATGTGCAAATACTCTACGTGCATTAATTTTGCGCATTCTCATTATTTTTATCATCTTTTACCTTCTTGTCAATAGCAATGTTGTGCAATCCACTTGAAATTTAGTCCTATAGATTCACGTGACATATACGTTTTATTGTTAATCTTCTATCGGATCTTGGTATTGCTACATGGTCTACTCGTTTGAAAACCAAAGTCAATGATAGGTCTGGAGTGCGCTATCGACTTAGCTTGGTCCAGCACCCTAAGTACGCCACTCTACCTATTCTGGTGGGTCTCAGTAAGGCGGGTTCGGAAAGCATTCGGATTAACGAAGTTTGATCAATATACTTATGTTGTCATAGTGAGTTTGTTAGGATCTAAAGTTTAAAGAAGGGTAACAAGCCGCAAATAAGCTATAGGCAAGAGGATGAATTTTACTGCTTTTCTTGTCTCTCATGCACAGGAGAAATGAACAATTGACGGCAATCTGCATGGCTATGGTGGATGTGGTCAAAGCAACAAATCTCTGATAATCCCATGGGGCTTGTTGTGGACGTTTTACGCGTTGATAGTGGACACCGTTAAAGCAAACAAGCTCCAACAACTCCTAGGGGGCTCGCCGTCGATGTTTTACGCATTGATAGTTGGCGCCTTCGGAACAACCAAGCTCTCACATCTCTCAGGGGGGCCGTTGTCGACGTTTTACGCATTGACAGTGGACATCGTCTAAACAACCAAGCTTTGACAACTCCTAGAGAGCCCGCAGTCGACGTTTTACGTGTGGACAGTGGGCGCCGTCAGAACAACCAAGCTCCGACAACTCCTAGGGGACCTGCCCTCGACGTTTTATGCGTTCACAGTCGGCACCGTCGGAACAACCAAGCTTCGACAACTACTAGGGGACCCACCGTCGACGTTTTACGCATTGAATGTGGGCGCCATCCTAACAACCAAGCTCCAACAACTCCCAGGGGGCTCGTCGTCGACGTTTTACACGCTGACAGTGGGCGCAGTCAGAACAGCTAAGCCCCAACAACTCCTAGGGGGCCCACCATCAATGTAACAAAGGATCCTTGGATATTTCAGAAACAAGACTCGGATGTGACACCCAGTTCAGAAAATGAACCAAGTGAACGCATATGTGTGCCCAGGACGTTCAACACACATACACGAGTGCTTTCACAAAAGAGTATACAGAAAATTACCATTGAACAAGATTAATTAACAATTTTTATTACACAATTCATAATATCCTCGAATACAAACTCTAATGAATATTAATGACAAGTTTGAACTAATGCAGCAGAAATAAACTAAACTGAGCAAACTAAGCAACTAAGCAGCATAAGCAAAAGGGATAGCGCAGCTCCAACACTCCACAAGCAAAGCTTACGGTAGACACAACCTAGAACTCTGCAGTATCATCGTTAAACTTGCAATCCTGACTTGCAACTGTTGGTGAGGGAATTGCAAGGGTGAGTACATGTCGTACTTAGCAAGAGTGGAAAGTATGACATGTACCTGATACAAATGACGAATATAATAATGGCTAAGTGTTGAAAAGTACATTAAAACATTTGAAAAGCAACATATTATATGTATGTGAAGTAAGCCCATCATAAACCTTAAGTAATATAATAGTACCAGTCCATATTTATTACCATCATCCATATTCTAGATTTCTCATTACCAATAACCATAATCAATATCAGAATTTGATTCATAACCAGCCATAACCATATTATTAACCATAACCATTACCAATACTCAACCATCCATCCCAAAAACCATCACAATACCAAGTTTCCCCCTAATCATGTGATGGTCCAGGTTGCTCATAATTGGGAGTACGACTATCATGATAGTTTTAAGACACTCTGTAGAGTTTGTACCGCTTTACCCACGTGTTTGTGATTTCATCACCTTGCAGCGACTAGAACCTCTATTATGCCGACTCACACTTTCATCGGTGTGTGGCCAAGAGATCACAAAATAGCCTTTACAAAGGGATTACAAGTCTATTTAGACCCCATTGAGGTTTCACCGGTGGCGATGCCTCCAACTGAGCACATCTTCAACCAAGGGCCCCCTCTTGAGCCATTCGGATACCAGGGTAGTCCCACCAATCATCAACAAACCCATTCCAACTACCCCTTCCCCGAGCATCCTTAATGGTCCAAACAGCTCTAGCAAAGCCCTAATTAATCAGCTACGCCACACCCATACTTGGCCTCGTGGTGGCACGTAAATCCTGGATGATCGCTCCACGAACCAGTCCTTAGATCTAAAGCAAGCAGAACCACCATAACATCCAACCCATCCACATACCATGCTTGCTTAGATCACCCATTACCATATCATATTAACCAGTTCATGATAATCATAATCTCAGAAATACATGATTAAGTTAAGTGGTATAGTTGTGTTCCATCCCAATAATTAAGCGAAGCAAAAAGGTAAAATCCTATCCCAACTCTCTACCATAAATTCTAGGTGACAAGGGTGGTTTAACAAAGCTAGTAAACTTTCTATCATAGGGTTCCCATCAAATTAACACAAGCATGCAGTTTTGTAAACAAAACATTTATTTCAAAATAGGATCAATATGCTTCAAGGACACTTGTCTTGCTCTTGAGCTTGATTGGGATCAAAGACTTCAAACTCCTAGTGCTAGAGATCCTCCGCGGCTCTCTAGCGCAAACCCGTCTAATCCGCACAATAAACATACAAGACAAGAAACACAATCAAAGAGTGCACAAATATTATTGAATATGACATGACATGTATGATTAATGAAAATGCAAGGTGGAACTTGTTAATGAGTTTCTTTTAATGATCACTACCTAGTTCTAATAGCTTTTAACAGGTTTATACAGGTTTGAAGTTGATTCAATCAAATTTTAGATTTAATTTAACACAATTTAACTAGGAAGATCGGACTAGTCCGCTGGGGACCAGACAAGTCCGCACTGCGCAGGAGTTGGCGAATAAGGGTTTTCTAGATCGACGTGAATTTGGAGATTTGGGGTCAAATTCACGTAAGGAAAAGGAAGTAGAAGGTATACAAGGTGTTTAGAACTTCAATGAATCAAGGATCTTGGAGGAAACTATTGGATTTTGACGATCTAGGGTTGATAAAGAACTTGATGGTGAATTGTTGATGAAGAACGCAAAGTTGATGGAGATCTTGACCCTCTTTCGTTTCCTCCTCTTCTCCTCCTTGCTCCAGATCTCCTTCTGCCTCCTTGGTGGCGGCTACCCACAAGCTAGGGTTCGGGTGAGGTGGAAAAGTGGCAAATAGATGTCGAGCCAAGGGGTGCGGTTGTTTATATAGAGGTGGAGGCTAGGGTTAGATGGATTTCGAGTTTGAGATGAGTAGAGGTTGGTTTACAGTCCCACATGGGCTCTAAAAGAGTTAGACACGACGTCCCTAGGCCCAGTTAACGTAAAACCTAAGAATCAAGTCATGGAACAAAAGATCAACTTAGAGTCGCGATTTATCGGACAAGTATGAAAAGGGACAGACTAGTCCGAAGTTCATCAGAGAGATATTGGACAAGTCCACACTGGACATCAGACAAGTCTGAACTTATCTAGAGGGGAAAAATAGACAAGTCTGGCTAAAAATTGGACAAGTCCGACCGTTGTCAGAGGAAAAAATGGACAAGTCCGCTGGAACACCGAACTACTCCAGACAAGTCCAGGGACATAGCAAAATTTCAAGCAATTTGGGATGCCAGACTAGTCTGCTATAGGCCGAACAAGTCTGAAAATATTTAGAGGGAAAATAGACTAGTCCGCAGCAAAACGGACAAGTCCATTTGAAGTCAGAGAAAAATCGGACTAGTCCGCAGAGAAATCGGACTAGTCCGCACATTCCAGAATTCTTAAGTGCCATTTTGCTATCAATTCATTTTAAATTTGTTCCCTTTTTATGTTGCTCAATGTTAAATATATATTAGAATGTATGCAATGCATGATGCATGAAAATAAGGGTGTTACAAACCTACCCCCCTTAAAATGGATCTCGCCCTCGAGATTCAACGCGGAAGAGAAGAGATAGAGAAAATTCTTCTTGAGATTATCCTCCAACTCCCATGTTGTCTTTGATTCCGTATAATGCTTCCATTGGACATTACACCATCTAATAATCTTGTTCCTTGTGACTCTCTCCTTGATTTCCAAGATTTTGACTAGTTGTTCGGCATAAGTCAAATATGCCTCTAGTTCCAATTCTTCCATTGGCACTTGTTCTTCCAGTACTCTCGAGCACTTCTTGAGCTGGGAAACATGAAACACATCATGGACATACGATAAGTGAGTTGGCATCTCCAACTTATAGGCTACTTCCCCTCTTTTGTCCAAAATTTTGAATGGCCCAATATATCTAGGTGCTAGCTTGCCTCTTATGTTAAACCTCTTATGACCCCTCATTGGTGACACTTTGAGGTAAACAAAATCCCCTACTTCTAAAGATAATTTCCTTCTCCTATTGTCCGCATAACCTTTTTGCCTTGATTGAGCAGCCCTCAATTTTTCGCGAATAACCTGAACTTGCTTTTCAGCTTCTAGTAACACATCCGGACAAAATACTTGAGTTTCTCCTGTTTCATTCCAAAACAAAAGTGTCCTACACTTTCTTCCATATAGTGCCTCATATGGTGACATCTTTAAACTTGCTTGGTAACTATTGTTGTATGAAAATTCTGCATATGGCAAGCTCTTGTCCCAACTTTTCCCATGTTTCAAGGCGCAAGCTCTTAGCATATCCTCTAAAATCTGGTTGGTCCTCTGAGTTTGTCCTTCCGTTTGTGGGTGATATGCTGAGCTGAAATTCAACCTTGTTGTGTAAAATCCCATTTTTTCCTTAATATAATATTCAGTTACAAGTTTGTTATCAACCAGAGTGGAGATCAATTATGGTTGTGCACATAAACTTGATCTCATAAAAAATCTTTCTTTCACTCATACTTAAATTTTATTAACATGGGGAATGGACTTCACGAATGACCTTAAGATAATTCAAGTGACCTTTTGGCAAATTTTGGAATTTATTGAATGGAAATTGCTAGGGCAAATCAATATTCAGTACTAAATATATTCAAATTATTTTAAAACTTGAATATAGCTACTGTACATTTAGGCCCTGTCAAAAATATTCAAATCTTAGGCTATACATTTTTTCATGGCCTCATAATATTCCAAATAGCCTTCCCGCAAAGTTTCAAGATTTTTCAATTCCATTTGCTATTTTATTTGAGACGCTTAGCTAATTCTAGTCAAATTCAAATCTGAATCTTAAAATTTGTTTGAACTTGTTCGAACATAAGATCTGAGCACATCATTGCGTTCAGCATATTTCATATGCCATACCCACAAAATTTCATGATTTTTACAGCTGATATTCTATTTTTTATTGAATTTACAAATGTGCTATGTGTGTGAGTATGACCGGTGGGGCCCACTTGTCACTGGATGAGTACAGCCGAATAGAGGCGTTGCCGACCTCTGATGCGGCGATTCTCCGCTCTACAGCGCCCGACATGCAGCTCGAGTGAGCTTCCTGCCTGCCTGCTTGCCGCGCGCACTTAAGCCGCAGCCAGTGCCTCACGCCGGTTTCCTCAGTCTTCCGTCTTCGTTTCGCGTTTTGTGCCCCGCTCGCGCGCCGCTGAACTCACCTGGAACTCCGACGATAGCTTGCCATCTAGACAAGGATCGGTCGTGAGTTCTTTATCAAATTTTTCACAACTTGCTTGTGCACCTTCTCAACCTTTTGGTTCGGTGTTTCCTCGCCCGGTTGTACGGTATTCCGCAGTTTTCCGACGACCGCGGGAGAAGCCGCCAAGAACTGCCCCTGCTCCACCGTCGACAAGCCGGAGGAAGCCTCTACAGGCCCCGACTTCTATAAGAGAAAGGTGTGTTATCGCGCCATATGCATGCTCACTAAGTTTTAGTCCATGCCATGCCTTGTAGCGTTCTTATTTCCATTTTTCCCGATGATAGTTCATACCTATGTCTCTAGGTCAGGGATTTAATTCATTTTCTACGTCTAATAATTCTTGACCATAGTTGAGGGATAGTTTACCTATTTCCCTGCGAACACTCTGGATTAAAAAGATTTGGAAACTATCGAGTGTTGACCGAGATAACCGAGTTTTGGTTGCCTTCGGTGAAAAAGCCGCAGTTCACCGTCGAGCTCATAGTTTCCGGCCGTTTCTCTCCTTCCCTAGTCTTGGTTCATGTTCCTCAAGGTACAAGAAAGCTTTTGGACAAGAAACCAAGACATCTGAACAAGAGATGAGAGAGTTCTACCATGCCCGAGCTATCGCTGCCGCCGCCGTTGCACCGCCAGTTCCAGCCGTCGGCAAGCCCCGGGAACACCACTGACGTGTTCAGCGTGGTGGAAAACTTCTAGGAAGCAAGTTTGGCTAAGCTCGGCACGGAAGAGGCCAGCGGCGAGGTCGCCGGCGAGCCCCAGCCACGGTGCCGCCGTCGCGCGCCAGCTGCTGTGAGGAAGACGAAGGCCATGGGGGCCCACTCGTCAGCGTCTGTTAAAGGGCGGGGGATCACTTTGCGGTGCGGATCCAGTGCGGCTGCGCAAAAAAACGGTGTGGACCACCGTGTTACTTCAGCCAGAAGGAGCCACGTCACCTAGTGGGACCCGAGCATAAAAATTTGAATTCAAAACTAAATCAAATAAATCCAGAAACTATTCAAACTTCTAAAATGCATATCTCTCTGTGTACTGCTCCAAAAATATTGAAACAAATTTTGTTTGAAAGATATTGAGCTCTAGTTTTCGATAGTATCAAAATCATTGTTAAATTCTGGAGATTGCAATCTTTCCAAACACAAATATAATTTTTCCAGCTAAACTCTCCACTGGAAAAATCCCCAAAATTCGCATAAAATACTTTTTACTGTTATTGGTTACCAGAAAAAGTTTGGGAGCCATTGAGCCTGTATAACTTAGTCAAATTTCAAATTCCTCTATGCTGTTCTTTTATGTAACAGAACTGTAACTATAAATGGATTCAAACTTCTAAATTCAATTTCTCCTAGTAGCCTTGCTCTAAAAATCTGAAGTAAATTGCTATATAACCCTTATGCTATGGCCTTTCACGTTGTACAAGTGGTTTGGTATAAAAACCTGTATAACTTTCTGTATAATTCAATTTACTTTTTTAATCATTGAATTATTAAAGATGTTCAGTTTCTTTGTTATGTCCCAAATTTGACCTAAACATTCTTTTAAACATTTACAAACTCCAGTAAAAGTTTCAGATTTAATTGACTTGAACTGCTACTCCAAATTCAGTTCCAAACCTAGATAATAACTGAAAGTCTAATTTCAATTATAAAATAATTCCAAGAATTCAAAGCAACTTTGAAATTCAATGTCTCACTCATATATGCTTAGAAAATTTTGAAACCAATTTTGCTAGAACCAGGACAACCTCCTCTACCATTATAATCTACTTTAGCTATGTTAAAGCTATAGGTTTTTCATCAATATTCCGGGAAGCCCTTTACTTGTTATAATTTTAAATATAGCAAGCTTGCTTGATCATCTTCAATCTTCTTCCAAAGTCTTCCTTATAATACCTGGTAGCTAACATAAAAGCTCCAAAGCCAGTTAAGATCATTCACTTACTATAACTGTAGTTAGAAGGTTGTGAACTATATATGCATTATGATTTCACTAGCATTCATATATGTTCTATATGCACGTCATGTAGTGATCGAGATTGACGAGGACTGTTGCTTGGAGAAGAATACCAGGGTATCCACTTGAAGTCCTTGACAGAGTCTTCAGAGGAGGACCACTAACAATTGACATTTAATCGAGTTGCAAACTAAGGCAAGCCCCCGTTTGCATTTAAGAGCTTTTCAAAGTTTTCCAGTTTTTTTCACTTACGTCTATAAGTTGTATATGATATGTGCATTACGTGTAAAGTGTTTGATACTCCACTTGCATATCCAAAAATCCTATGGGATGGTTGGATATACCGGTAGAACTGCCATGCTAATGTGTAGATATACCGGTAGAAGTCGAGTAGTTGGAATCTACACACGAGATAGGAATGACAGTTCATATGAGGATGAAAGATGATATAATGGCTTATGAGATGAATATGAGACCGGGCAGGGGGATAGGAGTTGACGAGATGGAGTCTCGGGCGCATAGCCCTGCCTGTGTCGCTTGAGGACCGTGCCGTATGCGGCACCGTTGGGCAAGCTTGAACTGTACCGGTTGCATAATGGGATATGGGTCCAATAAACCGATGTAACTCTAGACTGTAGTGTGGAATCTCCTCTGCTATCCTTGAATGGAGATGCGAAGGCACAAAGGTGTAAATCTTCTAGCAGGCAACTTCGACGTGTCCGTGTAGGGCATCTTTTGATCGGGACGAAGAGGTTTGTCGGCATTGGTGTCTTGGGGTGAAAGGTGGCCACGTTTGATGCGAGGCGGAGAGCACGTATGTGTCTCCCACGCGAGTGTGTGTGTCGTGTAACCTGGTGTCTACTAATTGCAATCACCGCCCCTCGCGGTTATTTGAGTACCACTTGTCCGTCGCTGTCGTGACGTAGTAAATAACTGGAATGCCATGAGAATATGCTATATGATCTTGATGATAAATTGCCTGGAAATCTTATGTGCTGTTATGTGCTGTAGTATATGCTCATTAAAGATATCTTTTTGGACTGTTAACTTGTTGCTAATAACTTGAAAGCTAAGGATCCACTTGTAGGCAAGTTTGTTTACGCAATATCCTACCTATGCTTAGTTGATTATCTTGCATATAGAGTCGCATGTTTAGGTGAGACGGGTCAGTCTTGCTGAGCTTTATGCTCACGTTTGCAGTTAACGAATTTTTGCAGGATATACGTTTGACGGGTTTGACGACGATGCCTTACCCCTGTAGGGTTCACGGCTGAGTGGAAGCCCTGCACGCTGCCGATATCTGTGAGTGCTGCTAGTGTAAAGCGTCTGAGGGAATGGACTATTTTACTCATGCATAGCTAGGGATGAGAGCGTAGTATGATGTATATACTTCTTACCTACGTTATATATTGTAAAACTTCCCCTGTATTTATAAATAAAAGACTTGTGTTGTGTCTTATTCTCGTTCTTTTCATGTATGATGTTGGGTGTCGCATCGCACGACACCACCCGATGACATCCTTGAATGTCGGGACCCTGGTCCCCACAGACTGGTATCAGAGCATCATTGGGAACAGTGTGCCTGAAAAGAGCATATTTTCAAAAATTTAGGAGTATATGAGTAAGGAAATAGTTATATGCCCACTATATTACTAGTATAAGATATAAAGGTGGCAATACTATCCAACTTTTATTATATTTTGTAACAACGCTATGACATCGGGTAAGAGGTAAGGTACGCCACCGAGAGTGGATCAATCTCGGTAAGCTCTTCCATACAGGATGTGGTATGTGATTGTTTCTGTTGCTTGGCACAGAAAGTCAATATGAGTCTCTGAAGCTCTCCATGTTTCTGAGAACATATGACACGCGGTACTCCAGCGTGCCTTAAAATTAGTGGGAGCCCCCGTCGGGTGGTGTATAACTCGATAGTATGTGTCTCTAGAACTGTCCATGTTCTATGGGAGCATGCGAAACACGTATGCCCGAGCGTGTATAAGCCGGTTCGTGCGGGAGTCTTTGCTGTACAGACGTAGTACAGCCATGTACCTCGAGACATGACATCGCCCGAGGGCGACTCATACCAGAGTCGTATGTGTTTACTTTCATATATTTTTGTGGCTGCCTGTTGTGTTTTCCCGTGCCGCCCTTGAGGTGTGAAGGAGTGAAAGGGGATTGTGTGCTGTCTGCAGCTACACTAACTACTGTAGGGACCCGTGTAGAACACGTTTGCGAGTGAACGATACTGGGGCCACCTATAGACGTACCCGGATATACCGGTTAGAATTTTCATTGGTGAGGCACGTAGTACCGTCGTATCACATTTGATACATTGACCATCCCCCACAACAGAATGGATGCATTGTGTTTTAAAGTCCGACTACCAGTTGCTGGTAGGTTTTGGACATTGCAAAGTGAATTTCAATCATAACTAGAGAAGAATCAAGGTTCTTTATTTCTGGCAGAAGTTTGCTCAACTTCGCCAGGTTGAAACCTTGATTAGTTTACAGAAAACATAGGCTTATTCTGTATGGATGGAAAGATCATCCAGTACACTACAAAGTTTGTTTTGGTCATTAGGACCGAAAATGATCCTATCTTGGTGTAAACTGAACTCCACAAAAACTACTACAAATGTCTTACCCAATTACACAGTCTCTGTATTTTTACCATAACTCCTTGTAGAAAAATCTTCTGGCTTATTGCGATAAATATCTGGATAGGGTAGAAGCATCACTACAACTTTGTAAATTGAAGTGTTTTCTAATTCGACACTGAACCAATCCAAATTCCAGGTTGAAACTGGTACACTGCAGAGCTGCTGGCAAAAAAAACCAGTCAGCTCATCTGTCAACTTTAGACAGTCATATCTCCTAATTTTAAAACTTGACATGGTCATATATATATATATATATATATATATATATATATGTATATATGTATATATATATGGAAATCCTAGGAATTCCTCTATCAATTTTATATTCAACTCCTGGACTGAATCTTTCATTAGCAGTGCCTAATTCCATTTGTCGCAAACGCTGTTCTGGTAGTCCAGAACCAGAAACCATTTGTGCATAATTTGGAATTTGTGCGCTTTGACCTGTATAACAACTTCGTAAGTCTGAACCAATTTATTTATGGAATATTAACATGATGTCGTACCATGTTTATTTGTCATTACCTCAAGATATTGTTTTGATATACCTGTATAAATTGTGGGTGATAACCACATATACAGGGGAGGTTCTGGTAAAATTTCCAGAAAATTTTAGTCAACTTCAAACCTGTATAACTCTTAATCCAGAGCTCACCTGGAGGTGTTAAAGTACAATCTGGAAATTTTATGAAGTGCTATAAAACCTTTGTATTCAACTAAAATCCTATTCCTGCCATTTACTGGAAGCAAATTTCAAGTTTATACAGGATGGTTAGCTGGAACAGAACTGAAGTTCATATTCCAGATTTGAACTGTCTTGTAACCGTTAATCAAACATCTATATCTTCCATTCCATAATTGTTATGGGGACAAATTAATATATTCTGGAAAGGTTTTTGAGTTTACTACAAATTTGTAGTTGAATTCCAGACCAAATTGTGCAATTAACTGTGAGAAATAATTACATTTCTACAGACTGGTCTGATGGACCACAAACTGGACAGCATACCAGTGTGCAATGTTATCGACTCAAATCGTTTTAGTTTCACCTTCTTGTGTCACTCATCATGTCTAGAGGTGATCACTCGACATGATAGTTTAACATCAAGTTGAAACACCATGTTATGTAATTGGTGAGCAGTATCACTTATTTGAGTCTAGTTCAATGTTCTAATCTTTATTTACACCTTGCCTACTGCATTGTTAAGTGATGCATATTACGGTCTTTATCATGATTCCAGTTGATATTGCAACTTTGGATCTTAACCGTAATGCTCACTCTTGCAGCATGGATCCCACTCATTCTGAGGGTGAATCGGGTTTTGCTCATGGTGGAGATGACTCAACTCTACCACAAGTGCCATCATCAACCGGATTGGCAGAAGTCATATCGAGGATGGCTGAGTCTCTGCATATGTTGGTACAGTGGAGTGTACAACCTGAGGCTCGACTACTTGATCAACCTCAAGTCACATATCTGGATTTCTTGGTGACTCAACCACCGGTTTTCACAGACGCCTTGGAACCATTGAAGTCGGGTCATTGGCTCTGGGTGATTGAAGCCAAGTTTGAGTTACTCCAGTGTGATGAATATCAGAAGGCTTTATTTGCCGTTCAACAACTTCACGGATCCGCAGGAGCTTCATGGTCTGAATATCTCACCAGTCTCCCTGATTGTCATCGTGTGACCTGGCCGAAGTTCCGTGATGCTATTCGTGCA
Organism: Tuctoria greenei; assembly: GCA_036927565.1. Taxonomy (NCBI): domain Eukaryota; kingdom Viridiplantae; phylum Streptophyta; class Magnoliopsida; order Poales; family Poaceae; genus Tuctoria; species Tuctoria greenei. Next base: position 122,265,532 of record JAYESD010000005.1, read on the forward strand.
TGTCACATATCTTATGGGATGATTAAAACCAAGTTGGAGGAGTTTGTCGAGTTGAAGAAAGGAGAGATGAGTGCTTATGAATACTCCAAGGCATTCAATCCTTTGGCTCAATATGCGCCTGAGTATGTGAATACGGAGGCATTAAAGTGTGGTTGCTTCTTTCGAGGGCTGAACATCAAGCTTCAAGCTCAATTGGTGTTATTCAATAACGGCAACTACAATGACTTGGTTGATGCCGCTATTGTTCAGGAGGATGCAATTCTTCGCTATCAGGTGGAGAAGAGGAAGAGGAAGACATCACAGGACGTTATTAGTGATGTTTCTCAGGACGAGTGGATAGTGTATTGCTTACTGTCCGATCGAGAGCTGTGGTCGAGTGAGCGACCGCAGCAGATTCGGTATCATTCCGATCCAATGGAGACTTTACCTGCACCTCAGCAAAGCGTGCAAGTATGTCCTGGTCCACCACCACAGCAATATAATCTCACTCTTGCAGCCCCATCTCTGCAAGATGTGCAGGTTGTCAGTCCACCCCAATTCGGCGGAAAGCACAGGATGCATTTAGCATGGGAACGTCGCAAGGCGGAACATGACCGTGTCCATTTGTCCTTTTCCGAGAATTCTGATCAGCACCATAAACTTAAAAAGAAAACTTCATCAAAGTCTGCCAGTGTTAATTATGCTGCGATTGAGGACATTCCCGAAGGAGAACCTGTTTTAGCAAGCATGTTTACTTTACATGATCAACCAACAGTCGTTATGTTTGACTCTGGAGCTACTCATAACTTTGTGAGCAAGTCTTTTGTGCTGAAACATCAAGTGCCAATCGTGACTATCTCACATCCATTCTGTATCAGTTCACCTGGAGGCAATATTTCAGCTAATGAGGTTGTTCCTCGAGCACCTCTGTGCATGGGTGGAAGTATCTATCCGCTGAACCTCATAATCTTAGAAGGTCAGCAGATTGACCTCATCTTGGGGATGTCATGGTTGACACATCATGGATCTATCTTTGATATCAGCTCGCGGACTGTCCAACTAAATTCTCAATTCCATGGATGCAACATTCTGAATCTTTTGGATACCGCACCAAGAGTCTCAGCGGTGCATCACACAAGTGCCAAGAAGCTTGAGGATATCCTAGTGATGTGTGAATATCTAGACGTGTTTCCTGACGATCTTCCTGGCATTCCACCAGAACGTGGCGTCGAGTTCAAGATTGAACTAGCACCAGGAACCATGCCAATCTTGAGGAAGCCGTATAGGATGGCAACAAAGGAACTTGTGGAATTAAAGGAGCAGCTGAATGACTTATTGAGGAAGGGTTTTATTCGCCCAAGTTCATCCCCTTGGGGTTGTTCCCAGTTGTTTGTTAAGAAGAAGGATGAGACTTTGAGGTTGTGTGTGGACTATCATCCACTGAATGCTGTCACAATCAATAACAAGTATCCACTACCACGCACTGATATCTTATTCAATCAACTAGTGGGTGCTAAGGTATTCTCGAAGACGGACCTTCGTTCAAGTTATCATCAGATTAAGATTCGATCTAAGGACATTCCTAAAACCGCATTCTTGATGAGGTATGGGTTGTATGAGTATCTCGTCATGTCCTTTGGGTTGGCCAATGCACCGGCTCACTTCATGTATCTCATGAATTCGGTGTTCATGTCAGAGTTGGACAAGTTTGTCGTGGTATTCATTGACGACATCTTGGTTTATTCTAAATCTAAAGAAGATCATGCTAAACACTTGCACATTGTGTTGCAAAGGTTAAGGCATCACCAACTCTATGCAAAGTTCAGCAAGTGTGAGTTTTGGATGAGCCAAGTGCCATTTCTAGGGCACATCATCTCGGCTGATGGTATTGCTGTTGATCCAAGAAAAAAATTTACAAGTCTTGAAGTGGAAAGCTCCCTAGTCCGTACATGAAGTTCACAATTTCCTTGGATTGGCTGGCTATTATCGGAGGTTCATTCCAAGTTTCTCAAAGATAGCTAAATCAATGACAGAACAACTGAAGAAGGGAACAAAGTATGTATGAACTAAAGAATGTGAAAAGCATTTCAAGCCTTGGTGAAACACCTCACAACAGCACCGGTGTTGGCTCAACCAGACACAACCAAACTAGTTGATGTCTATTGTGATGCATCTGGCATTGTTCTTGGTTGTGCACTCATGCAAGATAGAAGAGTGATTGCATATGGGTCCCGGCAGCTTCGGAATCATGAACAACATTATCCGACTCATGATCTTGAGCTCGGTGTCGTGGTGCTCGCATTGAAGATGTGGAGGCACTATCTATTAGACAATCTAGTGCATCTCTACACTGATCATAAGAGTTTGAAGTACATCTTCACCCAGAAAGACTTGAATATGCGACAACGAAGATGGTTAGAATTGATCAAAGATTATGAGATTGAAATCCACTACCATCTTAGCAAGGCGAATGTGGTTGCAGATGTGTTGAGCTGCAAGTCCCATGTAAATCATTTATCCATCACTTCAATGGAAGAGGACGAGTCCAGTTTATACTTGGTTTCTTATGGAGCACTCTATAATCTTGCCCTCATTCCTACCATCCGGGAAGAGATTGTAGAGGCTCAGAAGAAAGACATAGGGATGTCGCACATCCAAAGGAGAAAGAAAAGGGGTGAGATGAAATGATTTCGATGCGATGATCATGGTACTATTTGGTTTAAAGACCGTATAGTCATACCATGTGACATGGAACTTGGGAAGAAGATCTCGGATGAAGCTCACTTATCCAAGTACTCTATTCATCCAGGTAGCAACAAGATGTACCAAGATCCGAAGAAGAAATTCTGGGGGCCCCGGATGAAGCGAGAGATAGCGAAGTATGTATCAGAATGTGATACATGTCGGCGAGTGAAAGCCGACCATTTAAGGCAAGTCGGACAGTTGCAACCCTTGAACATACCAGCATGGAAGTGGGAAGACATCAACATAAATTTCATTGTAGGGTTACCTCTCACTTTCCGTAAGCATGATTCGATCTGGGTGATAGTTGATCAGTTGACCAAGTCAGCTCATTCTATCCCTGTCAACACCAACTATCGTGCTCCCAAGTATGCAGAGTTGTATATCAAAAGGATCATGTTCTTACATGGAGTGCCCCACTATCATTTCAGATTGTGGAGCCTTGTTTGTTTCTCAATTTTGGGAGCAGCTCCACGCATCATTGGATACCAAGTTGATTTGAAGCTCTGCTTATCATCCGTAGACTAATGGTCAGACTGAGCGGGTAAATAGTGTCCCTAAGGACTTGCTATGAGCTTGTGCCATCCACCATGGTAAGAATTGAGATGATCACTTACCATTGGCGGAGTTCTCATACAACAATGGCTATCAAGCTAATATCCAGATGGCGCCATATGAAGCTCACTATGGCAGCATGTGTCGCACCATTGAATTGGTGTGAGTCGGGTGAAAGAGTGATATATGGCATTGATCTTGTCAATGAAGCTGAAGAACGACTGTGAGTGATCCAAACCAATCTCAAGGCTGCTCAATCTCGACAGAAGAGTTATGGGGATAAACGACGTCGACCTCTTCACTTTGAGATCGGGGATCGCGTTTACCTTCGGGTATCTTTGATGAAAGGGATTCATCGTTTCGGAGTAAAAGGGAAGTTGGCTCCACGTTTCATTGGGCCGTTCACGTTGATTGAAAAACGCGGACATGTGGCCTATCAATTGGAGTTACCGGCATCTCTCTCAGGAGTTCACAATGTATTACACATCTTTCAGCTGCGGAAGTGTCTTAAGTCCCCAACTGATGCCCACATAGATAATCTAGAAGCTCTATAGCCAGATCTCAGTTATTCTGAGCATCCAATGAGGGTTATCGATGAGAAGACTCACACCGCAAGAAACCACATCTTGCATTTCTACAAGGTCTCGTGGGGCAACCACACCGCTGAAGAAGCAACGTGGGAAAGCGAGGTATACCTTAGAACGAACTATCCGGACTTGTTAGAGGCATATGTTCATTATATATTTTTCTTTTATCCTTCCTATTGTAAACTCGGGACGAGATTCTATTAAGGGGGGAGGAATGTAAAATCCCATTTTTTTCCTTAATATAAAGTTCAGTTACCAGTTTATTGTCAACCCGAGTGGAGATCAATTATGGTTGTGCACATGAACTTGATCTCATCAAAAATCTTTCTTTCACTCATACTTAAATTTTATTAACATGGATAATGGACTTCACAAATGACCTTAGGATAATTCAAGTGGCCTTTTGGCAAATTTTGGAATTTATTGAATGGAAATTGCTAGGGCAAATCAATATGCAGTACTAAATATATTCAAATTATTTAAAAACTTGAATATAGCTACTGTACATTTAGGCCCTGTAAAAAATATTCAAATCTGAGACTATACATTTTTCCATTGCCTTATAATATTCCAAATAGCCTTCCTGCAAAGTTTCAAGATTTTTTAATTCCATTTGCTATTTTATTTGAGACGCTTAGCAAATTCAAGTCAAATTCAAATCTGAATTTTTCAATTTGTTCAAACATGTTTCAACATATGTTCTGAGCACATCCTTTTGTTCGGAATATTTCATTTGCCATACCCACAAAATCTCATGATTTTTAGAGCTGATATTCTATTTTTAATTGAATTTACAAATGTGCTAAGGGTGTGAGTATGACTGGTGGGGCCCACTTGTCACTGGATGAGTACAGCCGAACAGAGGCGTTACGGACCTATGCTGCGGCGATTCTCCGCTCGACAGTGCATGACATGCAGCTCCAGTGAGCTGCCTGCTTGCCTGCTTACCGTGCACACTTAAGCCGCAGCCGCAGCCAGCGCCTCACACCGGTTTCCTCAGTCTTCCGTCTCCTTTTCGCATTTTCTGCCCGGCTCGCGCGCTGCCGACCTCACCTCGGAACTCCGATGATAGCTTGCCATCTAGCCCAGGATCGATTGTGAGTTCTTTAGCAAAGTTGTTCACAACTTGCTTGCACACCTTCTCAACCTTTTGGTTCGTTGTTTCCTGACCCGGTTGTGCGGTATTCTGCAGTTTTCCCACGACCGTGGGAGAAGCCGCCAAAAACCGCCCCTGCTCCACTGTCGACAAGCCGGAGGAAGCCTCTATAGGCCCCGACTTCTATAAGAGAAAGGTGTGTTATTGCGCCTTAAGCATGCTCACCAAGTTTCAATCCATGCCATGCCTTGTAGTATTCTTATTTCCCTTTTTCCCGATGATAGTTCATACCTATGTCTCTAGGTCAGGGATTTAATTCAGTTTCTATGTCTAATAATTCTTGATCATAGCTAAGGGATAGTTTACCTATCTCCCTGCGAACACTCCGGATTAAAAAATTTGGAAACTATCAAGTGTTGATCAAGATAGCCGAGTTTTGGTAGCCGCCAGTGAAAAAGTCGTAGTTCACCGTCGAGCTCATAGTTTCCGGCTGTTTCTCTCTTTCCCTAGTCTTGGTTCATGTTCCTCAAGGTACAAGAAAGCTTTTGGACAAGAAACCAAGACATCTGAGCTAGAGATGAGAGAGTTCTACCCTGCCCGAGCTGTCGCCTCCATCGCCGCCGTCGCACTGCCAGTTCCAGCTGTCGACAAGCCCTGGGAACACCACCGACGTGTTCAGCGTGGTGGAAAACCCCCAGGCAGCAAGTTTGGCTAAGCTCGGTGCACGGGAGAGGCCAGCGGTGAGGTCGCCGGCGAGCCCCAGCCGCGGGCGCCGCCATCGCGCGCCAGCTGCTGTGAGGAAGACGAAGGCCATGGGGGCCCACTCGTCAGCTTCTGTTAAAGGGCTGGGGATCACTTTGCAGCGTGGATCCAGTGTGGCTGCACGAGAAAAGGGTGTGGACCACCGTGTTGCTACAACCAGAAGGAGCCACGTCACCTAGTGGGACACGGGCGTAAAAATTTGAATTCAAATATAAATCAAATAATTCCAGAAATTATTCAAACTTCTAAAATGCATATCTCTCTGTATACTGCTCCAAAAATCTTGAAACAAATTTTTTTGAAAGCCCTTGAGCTCTAGTTTTTTATAGTATCAATTAGGTTCGGTGAAAATCATTTTTCAATTCTGGAGAATGCAATCTTTCCAAACACAAATAGAATTTTTCCAGCTAAACTCTACACTAGAAAAATCCCCACAATTCACATAAAATACACTGTCCTGTTCTTGGTTACCACAAAAAGTTTGGGACCATTGAGTATAACTTAACCAAATTTCAAATTCCTATCTGCTGTTCATTTATGTAATAGAACTGTAACCATAAATGGATTCAAATTCTAAATTCAATTCCTCCTAGTAGCCCTGCTCTAAAAATATCAATTAAACTTCTGTATAACCCTTATGATCTGAACTTTCAAGTCGTACAAGTGGTTTGGTATAAAAACCTGTATAACTTTCTGTATAATTCAATTGCCTTTTTCAATCATTGAATTATTACAGATGTTCAGTATCTTTGTTATGTCCCAAATTTGACCTAAACATTCTTGTAGACATTTACCAACTCCAGTAAAAGTTTCAGATTTAATTGACATAATATTCTACTCCAAATTCAGTTCCAAACCTAGATAATAACTGAAAGTCTAATTTCAATTATAAAATAATTCCAAGAATTCTTAGCAATTTTGAAATTCGATATCTCACTCATATATGCTTAGAAAATTGTGAAACCAATTTTGCTAGAACCAGGACAACCTCCTCTACCATTATAATCTACTGTTATCTATGTTAAAGCTACAGGTTTTTCTTCAAAATTCTGGGAAGCCCTTTACTTGTTATAATTTGAAATATAGCAAGCTTGCTTGATAATCTTCAATCTTCTTCCAAAGTATTCCTTATAATACCTGGTAGCTAACATAAAAGTTCCAAAGCCAATTAAGATCATTCACTCACTACAATCGTAGTTTTGTTTACACAATATCCTACCTATGCTTAGTTGGTTATCTTGCATATAGAGTCGCATGTTTAGGTGAGACAGGTCAGTCTTGCTGAGCTTTATGCTCACGTTTGCAGTTAACGAATTTTTGTAGGATCTACGTTTGACGGGTTTGACGACGATGCCATACCCCTGTAGGGTTCACGACTGAGTGGAAGCCCTACACGCCGCCGATATCTGTGAGTGCTGCTAGTGTAAAGCGTCCGAGGGCATGGACAACTTTACTCATGCATAGCTAGTGCTGAGAGCATAATATGATGTATAGACTTCTTTCCTACTTTATATATTGTAAAACTTCTGCTGTATTTATAAATAAAAGACTTGTGTTGTGTCTTATTCTTTTTCTTTTCATGTATGCTATTGGGTGTCGCATCGCACGACACCACCCGATAAATCCTTGGATGTCGGGACCCCGGTCCCCACATGTTCCCAATGCTTCATGCAATTTTTGCAAAAACCTGGAGGTAAATTGAGAACCTCTATCCAAGACTATCCTCTTTGGTACCCCATGTCGGCATACAATGTGCTCCATCTATAGCTATGATAGCTTCGCGGTGGTATAGGTGGTCTTGACAGGAACAAAATGAGCTGATTTGGTCAATCGATCCACAATTACCCAAATTGAGTCATAACCGAACTGGGTACATGGCAATCCAACTATAAAGTACATATCGATCTCTTCCCACTTCCATTTTGGGATCTTCAATGGCTGCAATAATCTGGTTGGCCTTTGGTGTTCCACCTTGACTTGTTGGCACACATCACACAATGCTACATATTCAGCTATGTCCTTCTTCATGCTAGCCAACCAATAACATGTCTTCAAGTCCTTGTACATCTTTGTACAACCAGATGGATTGAGTATGGCGAATCATGTGCCTTGTTTAGTATTGTCTCCCGAATATGCTTCACATTAGGCATGACAATCCTTTTTCCAAGCCATAAGGTACCATGTTCATCCTCATCAAACCTGAATTCTCTTCCCTCCTGGGTCCTCTCTTTAATCTCCTGAATTTCCTCATCCTTGGTATGGCCCTCTCAAATTTCTTGCTCCAAGGTCGGATTTAACTCCATCATCCCAATCTCATTTACAAATCTGAGATTCAACCGTTCAAACTCCTTACATAAATCGGATGGTAACTCCCAAACTGTGAGTTGATGACTTACTCCTTTCCTACTCAATGTATCGGCCACAACATTAGCCTTCTCTGGATGATAATTTATTCCCAAATCATAATCTTTGATAAGCTCCAACCATCTTCGTTGCCTCAAATTCAGATCTGTTTGCATGAAAATATACTTAAGACTCTTATGATCCGTATAAATTTCACACCTATGACCAAGGATGTAGTGTCTCCAAATCTTCAATGCGTGTACTACGGCTGCAAGTTCCAAATCATGCATTGGATAATTCTGCTCATGTTTCTTCAATTGTCTCGATGCATATGCAACCACTTGACCTTCTTACATGAGCACACATCCAAGCCTTTGTCTCGACGCATCACAATATATGTCGAAACTTTTGCTTACATCCGGCACAATCAAAACTGGGGCTGTAGTTAACCTCTTCTTTAGCTCCTCAAAACTGTTTTGACAAGCTTCAGTCCATCGGAAAGCCTTTCCCTTGATTAGCAATTCCGTCATTGGCTTGGCTATCTTGGAAAAGTCCTTGATGAATCGACGATAATATCCAGCCATTCCAAGAAAACTTCTTATTTCCTTTACGTTTTGCGGTGGCTCCCATTTTAACACAGCTCTCACTTTTCCTGGGTCAACCGATACTCCTCCTCCTGAGATGATATGACCAAAAAATGACACCTCCCTTAACCAAAACTGGCACTTGTTGAACTTGGCATACAATTGGTGTTCCCTTAATTTCCGCAATGTAAGCCTCAAGTGTTCCTCATGCTCCTTCTCATCCTTCGAGTAGATCATAATATCATCAATGAACACCACAACAAATTTATCCAAGTACTTCATGAAGACCTTATTCTGCATGTGCATTGGTCAATCCAAAGGACATAGCAGTATACTCATAGGATCCATATCGTGTCCTGAAAGCTGTCTTGGGTATGTCTAATGGTCTAATCTTCATTTGGAAAAAGCCTGACCACAAATCAATCTTGGGGAAGACACAAGCACTCTTCATCTGATCAAACAAGTCCTCTATACGGGGCAAGGTATACTTGTTCTTGATTGTCACCTCATTTAGAGCTCGGCAATCCACACACATCCTTTGCGACCCATCCTTCTTATCCATGAAAAGAACAGGCGCTCCCCAAGGTGAAGAGCTTGGCCAAATAAAACATTTCTCTAGTTGTTCTTGAATCTGCTTCTTGAGCCCCGCTAATTCCTTAGGAGGCATCCTATATGGCCTCATATCTAAAGGTGCAGTTCCAAGTATTAAATCAATAAGAAATTCAATGCCTCGATCGGGTGGCATACCTAACAACTCATCCGGAAACACATCCAAAAATTCACACACCACCGGAATCTCCTCAATTGCGGCACTGTCCATATGGTTCAGCTCCAATTGCTTTGGTGCGTGTTGAGATGCTTTAAACTCTATGGTGATCCCTTCCTCATTGGTCAACTTCACCGTCTTCGTGGCACACTCAATAACTCCATTGTGCTTCATCAACCAGTCCATACTGAGTATAATGTCCAATCCTTGAGAATCCAAAACAATGAGGTTAATAAAGAAGTCTACCCCCTTATTCTAAGGCTTACTTTTGGACATACTGTATTTGTCCTCATCTCTCCTCTAGGAGACTTACCAATAGAGTAAATTTCATATGAGAGATAGGCAAACTATACTTGCCAACATATTTTGATGCAATGAATCTATTAACATAGTCACCGGGTTGGAGTTTGCGAGAAACATACCAATCACCACGTCATCCGCTTGTTGTGCATCCTCCATAGAGACATGGTTCACATTGCCACGAGCAAAATTCTATTGTCCGCGGTTCCCTTGCGGCTGTCCTCCATTGGGTCTTGGGTTTTGCCTCGGCGCATTGCTTCCTTGACCAAGGTTTGACTTAGGACATTGATGCGGAAAGTGTCCCACTTCTCCACAAGTATAGCACTTCTTTACTCCACCAGAATTTTTGGGGTGAGCTTGGTTCTGAAAATTTGCACCTAGAAAATTTGCACGAGGTGCAAAAGGCATTGGAAGCCTAGGTGCTTGCATAATAGTACGTTGCTGCAGAAACTGAGTTGGACGCAGTGCATATCTAGGGCGATGAGCAAGCGCAGACGAACTATAATAAGGAGCATTTGGTGGTGCAAAGCTGTGAGACCTATGTGTGCTGAATACATTGGCTTGTACTCAATACATTGGATTTGATGATATATGTTCTAAAATTCTGCAAAAACACCTTTTTAGCAAGGTCCGACTCTAGCTTCGAGCTCCAGCAAGGTCCGACGATAGGTCTGGCTTGTTTTGGGTAGCTCCGGCAAGGTCCGACGTAAGGTACGACTTGCTTTGGTTAGGTCTGACTTCTTTGACTAGCTTTGGTTAGCTCCGGCTCTAGGTCTGACTAGCTTTGGTAAGCTCCGGCGCTATGTCCGACTAGCTTTGGTTAGCTCCAGCGCTAGGTCCTGCTAGCTTTGGTAAGCTCCAGTTCAACGTCCGATTAGCTTTGGCTAGGTTCGAAGCTTGATCGCAATGTTCCTACTTTTACTGTGAAATGTTTCAAACTTGCTTTATATTCTTGGGAAGATTGCTTAGTATTCATTTGCTAAGTTTTTGGTGCATTTTGGTTGGATATGGCTGATATTGTTTCGCTATGGTTTGCAACATGCCTATGTGAGGTGCTCACGTAAGGTGTTGTGGTCTCGAAACTAACGAGAGTCAAGTCATGGACTTGTGCTAGGAAGTATTGGTTGTTTATTCATGTGCAGGTGTTGCTTGAGTTCAGGTCATGGCTGGTGACAGGATCCTTTGGACTAATCTCAGCGAGGAGATGGGGTTCCAACAACCAAATTTAGGAGGAATTGTGGTTGAGTGGGTCAGGAGGTCGCGCAGGATGATTGAATCAAGGGCAGTGCATATGAAAGTTACTGGACGTCGAAGGAAGGTGTTTGCACGTATGCATGCGGTGCATGGACGTGGCTACATGGTTCCGAGGCATAATGAAGAGATCTGGACATAAATAATTGGTCGGAAAGGTCCAACCGACTAGGTTGTGGACTCAGGCTGCGGCTGATTCGTGTTTGACTCGAATATGGAAAGTTTTGAGTTGGTTATGATAGGATTTCGTGTGGGTCACGAATTTGAGTTGTTTTAGGAATGTGGAATACATTCCTAATGTGTTTGTGTGAGACCTATGTGTGCTGAATACATTGGCTTTGATAATAAAAGTTTTGAATGCTGCCATAACATCTTTTTAGCAAGGTTCGACTTTAGCTCCAACATGTTTTTCTAGCTCCGGTGCTAGGTTGTACTAGCTTTGGTAAGCTCCGCTGCTAGGTTCTACAAGCTTTGGTAAGCTCCGGCTCAAGCTCCGGTTAGCTTTGGCAAGGTTCAGAGCTTGATTGCAATGTTCCTGCTTTTACTGTGAAATGTTTCGAACATGCTTTACATTGTTGGAAAGATTGCTTAGTATTCATTTTCTAAGTTTTTGGTGCATTTTGGTTGATATGGTTGATATCATTTTGATATGGTTTGCAACATGCTTATGTGAAGTGCTCACGTAAGATGTTGTAGTTTCGGAACTAACGATAGTCAAGTCGAGGACTTGTGCTCAGAAGTATTGGTTGTTTGTTCATGTGCAGGTGTTGCTTGAGTTCATTACATGGCTGGTGACGGGATCCATGGAACTAGTCTTAGTGAGAAGGTGAGGTTCAACAACCAAAATCGGGAGGAATTGTGGTTGAGTTGATCGGGAGGTCGCACAGCATGTTTAAATCAAGAACAATGCATATGAAGGTATCCTGGACGTCGTCGGAAGATGTTTGCACGTGTGCAAGGAGTGCATGGACGTGGCTACATGGTTCCAAGGCGTGATGAAGAGATGTGGACGTAAAGAATTGGTCGGAAAGGTCCAACCGACTAGGTTATGGACTCAGGTTGCGGCTGAGTCGGGTTTGACTCAAATATGGAATGTTTTGAGTTGGTTATGATAGGATTTCATGTGGGTCACGAATTTGAGTTGTTTTAGGAATGTGGGATGCGTTCCTAAGGTGTTTGGAAGTCTTAAGATTGCTTCTATCTGCGTATCGAAGAGTCATAAGCAGTTATGGAAAGTTTTGATTCGTGATTTGAGTAGGATTAGAGTCCAAGTTCAGATTGGGTTGGCCTAAGGGCTGGTTATATAGGCAAGTGAGACCAGAGCTCGTGGTAGACGACTTTGGGGCTGTTCCTCTTGTGTTCTATTGAATAGAATTCGTAGTTGAAAGGAACTTTTGTTCCTTGTTCATCCGTCTTGTTCCAGACAAGTTTTACTCGTCGAGTTTCTGCACAGCACTACCTTTCATTGGTGGTTTTATCATAACTCGAGTTTTACAGATCCTATTCATGAGATTCTTCTTGGGTTTCCTTCACAACTTGATTATCTACCATCTGTAAAAATTTCACGTTCATTGGATTTGTGGTTTCTGATCTACACGAGTTTCTTTGCAGTGTTTCAGAACTGTTTTTCTCGGGTAGGACAGATTGACCTTTGTTCGATCTTTTGATCATAACTTGAGTTTCTCATGACAGTTTTGAGTGATTCTTGTTGTGTGGTCTTCGTGACATGATTATTTTTTATATCAATCACTTTTGTCATGGTGAAACACGTTTATATTAGTCTCACACACGATTTCTTTAATAGATCGTTTTTCTGCCAAAGGGGTTAGGATTTAATTGTTTCCACTGCGTAAGATTTTTTTTAATCTACCATTCACCCCCCCTCTGTTAGTTTTTCACGTGCTCTTAAATCCTAAAATTTGTATCATAGCCACGGTGCTCTAATCTTTGTGATTTGCACGTATTTTGACTAATCATCATTGAGAAATACTCCGCAAAACCTTGTGTCTTTAGTGGTATTGATTTTCAGGTTTGGAAGGCACGTATGGAAGACTTCATCTAGGCTCAAGGCTTTGCAATATGGGAGAAGGTATACAGGCCTTATGAAGTGTCATCAAATGATCAAGTTATAGCTACAAATCTGAGAGATGTCGACAACAACAACAAGGCTCGAAACTTGATCATACAAGGATTAACTCAAAGCGACTTCGACCGTGTTGCACACCTTCGATCTGCATACGATGTGTGGAAAGCACTTGGTGACTACCACGAACGATCCAACACGATCAAGTAGGTAAGGCAAGAGATGTTCAAGAAAGAATACATGCGCTTCGAGATGCAACCCGGTGAGTCTATTGATGACCTTTTTGCTCGCTTGAATAAAATTCTTAGCAACTTGCGTAGTGTCAATGTTAGTTTTTCAGATGCTAAAAAAACTAGGAAATCGTTAAGTGCATTAGATATGTCAATTTGGGAGATAAAAGTCACATCTATTCGTGAATCTACTGTCACGAGTACACTTACTTTAGAGGTGCTATATTCCAAGTTAAAAACTCATGAAATTGACATAATATCACGTAAGAACCTCAACAAGTCTATTGCTTTTGTTTCTCAACATGATACGCCTAGCTCCAGCCAATCTTCATCTTGTGGTACACTTACTTTGTTGTCCTCTCTAACCCTTGAACAGATTGAGGAGTTTCCAGAGGAGAAGCTAGTACTTCTCTCTACTAGGTTCTCGAAAGCATTGCAAAATGTGAGAACTAGAAGGAGAGGAAGCTCCGAACCTCAACGATGTTTCAAATGTGGTAAGATGGGACATTTTCGTTCAGATTGCCCTAACCTTTTAGGTCCTACTTCCCTGGATGAAAAGCAAACAAGGACGAATCACGCCTCTGCAAAATATACGAAGAAAAAGAAGGGTTTTACAGGACGTCAATTGGTGAACAGTTTTATCTCCGCACTTCAAGAACTTGGCTCAAGCGATGTGGACATTGGAAGTGACGAAGATGAAGATGATTTGGCAAACTTGTGCTTTATGGCGGGCAAATCAAGATCAAGTATGGAGGATGCAGAACACAATAGCGATAATGAAGAGGTATGTCCTACTTGCGAAGAAATGTGTGATGCTATTTCTCGTGCCACTATTATAGTTAATAGTGCTGCTAAAATTGATTACTAGAATCTGAAATCAACCGTTTAAAAACCTTGATTCCTAGTAATGATGCATGTCCCTCATGTGATTTAATATATGAAAAATTGTCCTCATTAAGAAGTGCGCACACCTCCACACTTGATAAACTTGACTTAGAAATTGAAAAGAATAGAGAGCTTGCTGCACTTAATGATAAAAACTTGAAAGAGGCTAGTTGTTCTACATTTAATTCGCATTGTTCTACTTGTGATGATCTTGATAAGAAACTACAAGATGCTATGAATGAAATTTCTATATTGAACAATGCTTTACATTCTCATGAAGTTAAATTTTGTTCCAATTGCAAATTAAAAGGAAAAACTTCATGTGAAAGTTGCCTTGATATGTCCAATAAACTTGATAACATGCATAGGACATTAGATCGGTTTTGTAATGGGAATAAGAACCTAAACTTGCTGCTGAATTCTTCCAAGTCTTGCAATGATAAAACTGGTTTAGGTTTTGATTCTCATGCTCATGCTAAGGCACATCCATCTAAAATTTTAAATTCATTAGGAAGTGGTTTGATTCAAACAGTTCCTAAACAAAAAGAAGTGGTTTTCAAATCTGTAGGAGTGTTGTCTCATTCGGTTTCAAATAAAAATGTTACTTGCTCATCTAGGCATGAACACAAAGTTAAATTTCATTGTACCTACTGTGGTAGAGATGGTCATGTCATAGATTTTTGTTATATACTAGCTAAACAATAGAAAAGGGAAAGAATGATTGCTAGATCTCATAACTTTCATGCAAATTTTGCTGCACTTGCTAAACCGAATGATAGGAACATGCAATCTGCTGTAATGAGTCAAAAACATGCAAAGGTTGCTCTCAAACCTACTTTTTTTTGTGCTACACATGCAACATCTCGTAGGATGGTAGTTGGGTACAAAAATACTCAAGATTTGACTCATAAACCTATTATTTTATCTCAGCTTTCACGTGCTATTCCTGTTGGACGTCGTGTGACTCAGTACTGGATTCCTAAATGCCTTTTGACTAACCCCAGTATTGATTTATCGACGTATTGTGCTTCCATGTGGGTTACACGCTTGAGGAAGGAGAACATTTGGATTGTGGATTCAGGTTGTTCACACCACATGACCAATAACAAATAATGGTTCTCCTCCCTCTCTTTTGTGTCACGTGTAGAGAATATTACTTTTTCCGATAATTCGTCAACTCCTATAATTGCTAAGGGTTCGATTAGAGTAAATAATCACTACACTTGGAAGGATGTGGCACTTGTTAAAAATTTGAAATACAACTTGCTTTCTGTTTCACAACTGCTAGATGAAATTATGGAAATTATTTTCACTAAAAATTGCTGCAAAGTTGTAAATTCAAACAGTGAGCTTATTTTTAACATGTCACAGTTTGGAAGAGTTTTTAAAGCTGATTTTGATATGTCTTCCTCTAAGCATAGGTGTCTAGTTGCTAATGATTCTAAGGACTTATATTTTTGGCATCGTAGAATTGGTCATGTAGGCTTTGATCATCTAACACGTGTTAGTGCTCTTGATCGCATACGTGGGCTGCCTAAGCTTAAAGGGGACAAAGAAATTGTGTCCTCTTCGTGTAGACATGCTAAGAGGGTTGCAGTTTCACATACTCCTCTCACAATGATCATGACAACTGAACCGGGTCCTTCACGTGTTCAATCCTTCGGAGGTAAATGGTATGTTCTTGTTATTGTTGATGATTATTCTAGATACTCTTGGGTTTACTTTATAGCATCTAAGAATGAAGCTTTTAGTCACTTTATAACTTTATTTCTTAGATTATCAATTGATCACCCAAGATCTTTAACAGCAATTAGAAGTGATAACGAAACTGAATTTAAAAATCAATCTTTTGATCACTTTTGTGCTGAAAATGGAATAGATAATCAATTTTCCTCACCATATGTACCTCAACAAAACGGTGTTGTAGAAAGAAAGAATATAACCTTAGTTGAGATGACCAGGACTATGCTTGATGAATATCAAACTCCTAGGAAATTTTGGGCTGATGCGATTGCAACCGTCTGTTATGTCTCGAATCGTATTTTCTTGCGCGATAAGCTAGGTAAAACACCATATGAGCTCCGGTTTGGACATAGGCCTAGTGTTACATATTTTCGGGTCTTTGGTTGCAAATTCTTTGTTAGGAAACATGGTAATATTGATAAATTTGAACCAAGATCCATTGATAGCATGTTTCTTGGTTATCCAGCTCATACTAGAGGCTACTGTGTGCTTTTACTTGATACTAACAAAATTGTGGAGACTTGTGAAGTGTCTTTTGATGAATCTAGAACAGCTAATATCTCAAATATTGCAGGTCCGAATCCATATCCGTGGGGGGAGAGCATTTTCGTTGAAGATGAGGAAGGGGTGGAGCTGCTGCCCGAAAATTCAGCAGCTAATGATATTGTTCCAGCTCCTAATTTTGATTCACAGCCAACACCGACAACCACCATTGCTGGTGTAAGGATCAAATGCCCAAGAGGGGGGTGAATTGGGCTTCTTTTCAAAAATTAAAGCAATAAAAACTTAACTACTAAAAGCCCAATTTCCTATGCAAAGAACCTATGCATTTAAGTGGATAATAATTTTGCGGTATATGAAATGCATAAGTGTAACGGGAAGGAAGAGTGTGCAAACTCCCGAGGAGACACGAAGACACGGTGATTTATCCTGTGGTTCGGCAAGATCATCAAGACCTTCCTACATCCACGTTGTGGCACCCACCAAAGGGTATAGCCACTCCCAAGTCACCGAGACCAGGGATCTTCACTAAATGTCTTCATTCGCCATCTTCGGCAAGGTGGAGCTCAAGCCTTGTACAAGTTTGATCTTCCGGGCTTCCACAACCGACTTGGCAAGCTCCGGAAGGCTCTCCAATCACCGACTATTACACGGTGAATGCAATCACCAAGAGACACTCCCTTACAGCTCTCACTAGACTAGAGACTCCAATCACCAAGAATGGAAGCACACAAGCATCATCTCTAGCAAGTTCTAGTCTATCTCTTGGTGTACAAGTGGTGTAAATGATATGGAAGTGGTTGCTCAATGTCTTGAATGCTTGGTAATGTGTAGGGTAGCTCTGGGCATCAAGACTTATCGAAATGACTAGTTGAAGGGGTATAAATAGCCAGCTTCCACGAGATAGCCGTTGCAAAAGTAGGCTGACATCACTATTCTGTGAATACCAGATGATCCGATGTTATCCCTTCAGTTGTCATCGGTCAAATACAAATTAGCTGATGTCACTGTGTCAGATATGACCGTTGATCGACCGATGTTGTATACACCTGTACATCGGATAATCCGGTGACACTTGATCCAGAATGGTCCACAAATAATGCTTACTGGAGTGATTGACCGATGTGTTATAATTGTACATCGGATGATCCGGTGTTACACTTGGTCCAAGGAAATTGCTTACTGGAATGACCGACTGATGTAACACTTGCTTCATCATCGGATGATCCAGTGTATATGCAAGTCTGAGGTCTTTTTCTGCTGTTGAGCCAACTCGACCGATGTAGTGTTTTCTAGATCCATCGGTTGATCCGGTGAATTGATTTTGTCTGCTTCGAGTTGTTCTAAGTGATTCTTTTGGAATTTGTTCGAGTGACCTCTTAGATATTGGTTTGAAATGTTCTTCTGATGACGACTAAGTCTCGTGTGCTGTCAATTTTGATGAAATAATTTTGACATATGTGCTTTTTCTTTTAGTCTTCATGAAAATCGATTGACCTCATAAATTAGTTTGTTGAGGGGTCTCCAATTGTATCCAATGAGCAGTAGGTGATATAAATATAGAGTCCATTAAGTGTGATGAGTGATATGAGAGACCATGCACCCACAAACTTATTAGTAATATCCAACGGTTGTCATTAATAACCAAAACCATACCTCATGGGGGCCTAGATGCTTTCAATCTCCCCCTTTTTGGTGATTGATGACAACACAACGAGTGAAGCATAACAACAATGAAATTAAGAATACGATACTCAAAAGGATATGCAACAAGTACAAGATCCAGCACACGAAACTCGAAGGCTCAAAAACAATCAATAAAACATGAGAGAATGAAGTGGCACACGTATACTCAAAGATAGCAAAAGAATATCAAAGCTCCCAGATTACAAAAGCTCCCAAAATAAATACTCCCCTACAACTAGGACTCCCCCTAGGACTATGCTATCCCTCCCTCTGACTCTGACTCATCTCCCCCTTTTGCATCAAGACACCAAAAAGGGAAGCCGAGTGCCTAAGGATCCTGAGCGCGCAGGGCGATGACGAACTGGTCGCCGTCAGAGGTGCTATCATCGGAGCTGTTGCCTGCTGCTGCTGAGGCTGGAGTGGAGGAGATCGGTGTTGTGGGAGCTGTTGTCGGTGCCTGCTGAGTCTGGACTACCGGTAGCAGGGTACTGACAATCGAAGCCGGAGTCTGGTGAAAGAGTGTTGAAGCCGGCAGGGGAGAGTGAACCGGTGCGCCTGGAGAAAGCAGTGTTGACATGCTGATCGTCGGTATCGGTGTGGTCGACACTGGTGCTGAAACTGGTGCTAGAAAAGGCGGACCTGGAGCTAGACCAGGGTGATGTGAGGGCAGGGCAATCTTGGTCTGAGTGCACAGGTTGGTGATCAACCCTAGGATGCCCATCATGGCCTGCTACGTCTGCTGCTGCTGGTCAAGAGAACGCTGATGCATCTGGTCAATCAGTCCAGTGAGCCTGGCAGTGTCCTCTCGCCTCTCGCGGGCTATCTGACGCTGCATCTCCTGCTGCTGCTGCTGGAGCTCCATAAGACGCGCAGCCTGCTCAGCTCTAGCCTGCTCAGCTGCAAGCCAATCCTGTCGCTGCTGCTCAACCATCTGTTGAAATAGAGAAGTGAGCTCGGATGGCTGAGAGACCTGTCCCTCGGACACCGGAGGTGGGGTAGGAGGTGGTGGTACAGTCGAGCCTTCAGCCTCCGCGTCGTGCTGCCTGGGTGAGGGAGGAGGTGGGAAGTACTCCTCGACACTGTCACTAGTGTTACTCTCTGACCAGATGTGCTGCAGATCCCCTCCCTGAGCCTCAGCCTATGCTAGGATCTCGTCTTCCTTCTCTAAGTCTGAACAGTCTTCCTCTGAAAGTCAATCTCGGACCTGACGCTCAACTAGGCGGCCAAGGCGGCGGTCTCCAGGAGCTGGAGCACAGTAGTGTCCGAACTGAGTGACGCTCTCGTCGGTGAGACTGTCACACACGGTGGACCCCTCTGGAGCCAACAGGTAGAGTAGGTGACTAATCCAGTGGCCAAAGACAAGCTGCCTAATCATCCCAACTCCATCGGTGGTAACATCCTCCATCTCTCAGTTGAGAATATCCATGATGTCAAACTGCATCCCATTCATGACATAAAACAGGAGGGTCTGCTGCAGACTGGTGAAGCCCTCAAGGTATCCGGACCTAGGTAGAAGCGTGCGTCGTAAGGCAAGGTGCACAGTGCGCGCAGCTGGAGTGAGTAGAGCAGGTACCCTCAGCTGGTCAGGTGAGAAGGGCTGAGAAAACAGTGACCGAATCTCCTCAAACGGTGGTGCCACACCTCCAATGAGCAGCCTCCTCGGTGGGTCAGCCTGTCCATATACCAACTCATGTAGGCATGTGTCATGAAGATCCATGCCTAGTAGCTGTCCCAAGGTCTGTCAGGTCATATGGTGATGCTGGCCCATCAACATGAAGTCAATGGATCTGCGGCCCTCTGAAATGTAGAGTGTGGCATAGAAAACTCGGACCCAGTCCTCCACGTAGGCACCCCGCTTGAAAGACATTATCTCCGCAAGCTCTCTATACCTCTCAAAGTAAGGGCGAATCTCAGTGCCGGCTGCAAGTGCGAGCTAATCCCAATCAAGCAAGTTGTGCTAGAAAAGCTTATGGTCCCAACGTCTGTAAGTCTCATACAGTGATGCCTGTGTCAGGGTCCAGAAGCGGCTGTCCACAAGTGGCTCTCTGGGCTGCAGAAACCACACCTCAAGCAGAATGCTCCATTGAAGCTTCCTGAGCTGCTTTGCCTTCAACTTCCTGTAATCAGTTAGGTGGACACCCGCACCAACCCGTACATTGGTGTCCATCTCATAGACGGCTCTCTCGGCCGCTCTGTCCTCCCAAAGCTCAGCTGTAGAAGGTCTCTGTCTCGAGGCTGCAGCTGGATGACCTCCACGGTTGCTGACTGAGTGCCAGCAAACAAGCGGCACCTAAGGCTCCTCTATCTCCTCTGTCTCTGTCTGCTGTGGCTGCCTCTATCAGGCCTCCCGGATCATCAGCGATCCTCCTCGGCCACGCTCTCGCTCCTCAGCGGCGTGAGCGGCCATCAGAGCTTTCTTCTCCTCTTTCGACAGCTTCTGCTTCTTAGCTGCCGGCTCCTCAATAGCCTTTCCCTTTCCTTTCTTGTCACGGCCCATCTTGAGGAGAAAAGTGATTGCGACAAAGATGCGATCCCGGGCTAGGGTTGACGACGGCGAATGGCGAATGTGTGACAGCGTGTGGTCGGGCGAGCCCTAGCGGCGAAGAGGAGTGGCGGCGACTCAAAGGAAGGTGGCACGACGGGGAGCGTGGCGGCCGGAGGGTGGCAGCGCGTCGAGGAGCGCGGCGGCCGGAGGGCGGCGGCGCGGCGGTGCAGAGGGTGGCGGTGTGACGCTTAGGGCGGTGGTGCGGCGCCTAGGACGACGGTGTTGAAGGCGGCATTGGCGACGCTGAGGGCGGCGGCGGCGCTGCGTGGGGCGGCGGCGGAGGCCGGACCGCGAGGTCGGGCGGTGGCAGGGCGAGGGGCACGGAGCGGCGGCGGCGGAGGTGCAGCGTCGGGGAGAGAGAAAATGAAAAACGGATAGGCGCTAAATAGGTGGGGCCCGAACCCTAGTTTGATTTTTAACATCGGATGATCCGACGTCAGATGAGAGGTGCATCGGTCGAGTAGTATAGTAAGGGTATTCCAGAGACACCTTCAGCATCGGATGATCTGACGTGGAAACGATTATCATCGGTTGAATTTGGCACAACTCTAGAAATGTGAACATCGGATGCTTCGATGTTTCTCAGAATGAACGCATCGGTTGATTTGACTTCCTGTCTAAGCTTACCCTTGCACTTAAGCACAAACTGATCCGATGATGCTCCTACCCTAAGCATCGGATAATCCGATGACTACAAAAGATCAGCAACATCCCATATATGTCCTTTGACTTAAACAAACAAAGAGAAACACAAGTCTTAGGACTTTTTGGGCAACCCCTAACCCCTCAAAAAGGCTTTAACACTAGTTGCCAATAACTTGCTAAGCCCAAAAGCAAATAGAACACCGGAAAGATCAAGGAAGGAATCCAAATAAAATGTAAGGCCCATGCTTTGTGAGCTAGAGAATGAAGACTTCTATCTCTTTAAAGCATGTTCCTTTAGGCATTAACGCACCTAACACTTTGTTCTTTCCACATCATATGAGTTTATATATTGCATTTCAAACAAGTCTCTTTCTCTTGAGGTGGGTTCCCCTTTGTGACAATCTACCGTATGCAATGCCAAAAAATTTTTAATGCAGGAAATTAAACATGAGTGCAAGTCTATATTGCAGGCATCATGCAAGACATAAATTAAATCTATCTTGCCAAATTTGAACCTTTCAAAGGCTTCTTCAGGGAGAGCCACTCTCCAAGTCTTGGGAAAACCCAAAAGAACCGCCATCCCAAGCTAACCCTTGCTCGCCCCTATCCTTTGAAAGTTAGACAAGACCTATATGTGACGCATTCTTACATGACCATGGCAACTTACATGATGTTCGATGTATCTAGCACATTTAATTCACTCCTTAGTCTAGAAAAGGTTTTCTCATCAAGTGGTTTAGTGAAGATATCTGCCAATTGTTCCTCGGACCTAACACCTTGCAAGGAGATGTCTCCCTTAGCTTCATGGTCCCGCAAGAAATGATGGTGAATATCAATGTGCTTAGTGCGGGAGTGTTGAACGGGGTTTTTAGCAATCTTAACCGCACTTTCATTGTCACAAAGGAGAGGCACACAACCAAGTTTAACACCAAAGTCCAAAAGGGTTTGCTTCATATAAAGGATTTGGGCACAACATGCACCGGACGCTATATATTCCGCTTCGCAGTGGACAAAGCAACAGAGTTTTGCTTCTTGCTAGACCAAGATACTAGGGAACGCCCAAGCAAGTGGCACCCTCCGGAGATACTCTTGCGATCCACACAGCATCCGGCAAAGTCCGAATCCGAGTAACCCATGAGATGGAATTTAGCACCTTTGGGGTACCACAAGCCTACACTTGGGGTATGCTTGAGATACCGAAGTATCCTAAAGACCGCCTTCTGATGCGATTCTTTAGGTGCCGCTTGAAAGCGAGCACACAAGCATACACTAAACATGATATTGGGCCTAGATGCGGTAAGATAAAGCAATGAACCAATCATGGAATGGTAATTAGATTGGTCAACAGGTTTACCGTCCTTATTCGCGTCGAGATGACAATTTGTTGCCATTGGAGTACTTCTTGAGCTTCAATCTCCCATCTCAAATTTCTTCAAGAGGTCCTTGGTATATTTTTCTTGATAGATGAAGGTCCCCTCTTGAAGTTGCTTGATTTGAAATCCAAGGAAGAAGTTGTGCTCTCCAATCATCAACATCTCGAATTCCCTAGACATCATTTTGCCAAACTCATGGCTAAGAGCTTCGTTAGTTGAACCAAAAATAATATCATCGACATAAATTTGACAAACAAATAGTTCTCCATCAGTGTCTTTGGTGAAGAGTGTAGTGTCCACCCTCTCGGTCTTGAATCCTTGCATGATCAAGAAATCCCGTAGTCGTTCATACCACGCTCTAGGTGCTTGCTTGAGCCCGTAGAGCGCCTTATACAACCTATACACATGATTAGGATTCCTCAGGTCTTCGAACCCGGGAGGTTGTTCAACATAGACAAGCTCGTTAATATAAACATTAAGAAAGGCACTTTTCACATCCATTTGATAAAGCTTTATATTATGATGTGAGGAAAAAGCAAGAAGTATACAGATGGCTTCTAGTCGAGCGACTGGAGCAAATGTTTCTCCAAAGTCTAGTCCTTCAACTTGAAAGAAACGCTTGGCCACAAGTCTTGCCTTGTCTCGGATCACAACACCATTCTGGTCTTGTTTGTTGTGGTACACCCACGTTGTCCTGATGACGTTCTTGTCCTTGGGTCACTCCTCCAACACCCAAACTTCATTGCGGATGAAGTTGTTGAGTTCTTCTTGCATGGCCATTACCCAATTTCTATTTTGGAGTGCTTCCTCAATGTGAGTGGGTTCTACAAATGAAACAAACGAGTAGTGCTCACAAAAACGTAGCGAAATGGCGAGAACGTGTACTTACTCCCCTTGACTGACTTCCGATAATTTGATCAATCGAATGCGCCTTGGTGATGCATCCATGCCTCATAAGCGGTTGTGAAGCACTTGGCGGTGCGTGTTGCTCTTCTTGTGGTTGGACTTGATCATGGACTTGTTCTTCTTCTTGATGTTGTGTGGCTTGTGAATCTTATGTCGGCAATGGATCATCTTTTTCTTCTTCTTCAACTTGAGGTGCCATAGATGTGTTGATGTTGGAACTTGAAGCTCCCCCTTGATCATGGCTCTTCTCAACTTTAGGCTTGATGTCTCCAATAGTCATGTTCTTCATAGCTTCTGGTAGAGGCTCACCATCTATTTCATCATGACCAAAACTCTCCTCTTGGGAGCCATTAGTTTCATCAAACTCAACATCACAACTTTCCTCAACTAAACCAGAGGTTTGGTTGAATACTCGATATGCTTTTGAGTTTGATGCATAACCAAGAAAGTTACCAACATCACATCTTCTTTCAAACTTACCAAGCCTTTCCTTGCGGTAGATATAGCACTTGCACCCGAAGACTCAGAAATAGGAGATGTTGGGCTTTCTCCCAATGAGGAGTTCGTACAGGGTCTTTTGAAGTAGTCGGTGTAGATAGACCCAATTTGCGGCATGGCACGCCATGTTAATTGCTTCGGCCCAAAACATCTCGGACGTGCCATAGTCATCAAGCATTGCTCGTGCAAGAGTGATGAGAGTCTTGTTCTTTCTTTCAACGACACCATTTTGTTGAGGAGTGTATGTGGCTGAAAATTCATGCTTCACGCCTTCACGATCACACCACTCCCCAATGTTGTATTTCTTGAGTTCGGTGCCGTTGTCACGCCGAACCTTGATGATGGGAAGTTGAAATTCCCTTTGGGCACGTTTAGCGAAGGTCTTGAACACTTCCGGAGTTTCACTCTTGTCACCTAGAAACAAAGTCCAAGCATACCGAGAGTAGTCATCAACTAAAACAAGACAATAGAGATTACCACCAAGACTTTGATATGTGGACAGTCCGAAGAGGTCCATATGGATCAACTCAAGTGGCTTGGAGGTTGACACCATTGTCTTCATCGGGTGGTGTGAAGCAACTTGTTTCCCGGCTTGACAAGCGCTACAAAGCTTGTTGTTTTCAAATGTGACATCCTTCACGCCAGTCACCATCCTGAGCTTGAATGACTTTTGAGCTTGCTCATTCCAATGTGAGCGATGCATCGATGCCATAGCCAACCCAAACTCGTCTTGGTGAAAAGACAAGTGGTCAAGCTAGCATCCTTGTCGGAGAAGTCTATTAGGTAGAGATGTCCATGCCGAAACCCTTTGAAGATTAGTTCTTTGCTTGTTTCACTAGTCACCACAACATCATTCTTGCCAAAGGTGCATGTTAGTCCAAGATCACATAATTGTGCAATAGAAAGCAAATTGAAACTAGTGACTTAACATACAACACATTAGAAATAGATAAATCATGTGAAATTGCAATCTTACCCAACCCAATTACCTTCCCCTTAGAGTTATCACCAAAGGTGACTTGTTCATGATTCTTGGGGTTCTCTATGGAGGTGAACATACCATCATTGCCGGTCATGTGGTGAGTGCACCCGCTATCGAGTACCCAGTGCTTTCCTCCGGCTTTGTAGTTCACCTACACACATGAATTTAATTTTTGATTTTAGGCACCCAAGCTAGCTTAGGTCCTTGTATGTGTGATACAAGTGTTTTTGAGACCCAAAGTTGCTTGGGAAGCTTCCCCTTCATGCCCTTCATGTCCTTGCCAATGAACCTTGCCTTCACCTTGCCATCTACTTTACTCAAGAGATAATAGTGATCATTAAAGGTAGACTTGTAGTTAGTAGGCAATTTTGGAGAAGGCCGGTTAGGAAGAGGACACTCCCTTGTATGGTGACCAGTGACCTCACAATGTTGGCAATAAGAACCAACTTCCTTGATGAAGCTTGTTTTAAGCTCCGGTGAGGGCACCTTTCCTTTGTTAGGCACCGAGAAGGATCCAAGTCCTCTCTTGTTGAAGGCCTTTGCTTGTTGGAAGAGAATTTCTTTGTGCTTGACTTCTCCCTTAGATAGTCTTGCCACACTAGTGCGGAGACTTTCAATTTCATCCATCAAATCCTTCTCCCTAGCATTCTCTTTCAAAGGCAAAGACTTATGCAAGACATTAGTGTCATGAGAAACAATAGATACCTTATCATTAAGGGTTTCTTTCTTTATAGTTTTCAGTTCTTGATCAAGGACTTCATAAGCAAGGTTAAGTACTTGATGCTTTTGGATTAACTCATTGTGCTTTCCCAAGAGTGCTTGGTGTGCTACGTCAAGATCATGATGATCTAGCTTGATTTGAGCCTTATCCTCCTCAACTTGCTTGACATGAGATTTGAGCGTGTCATACTCCTTAAGTATGCTTTCATACTTATCAAGCAAATCGAGGTTAGCACTCTCGAGCTTAGAATGAGCTTCTTCAAGAGCCTTGACCTTACTCTTTCCCTTTTAATGATAGTGCGGTATTCATTTATTAATGAAGCTAAGTCATCGGGGGAAAGCTCATCATCGCTAGAGTCATCACATACCTTGGTGTTACCTTTTGCCATGAAGCACGTGGGAGGTGGACGAAGAGATGAATCATCATTGTTGGCAATGGCAAGGCCGACCAAGCTCTCTTCTTCAACTTCACTCTCTTCATCACTAGATTCTTCGTCGTTGATCCATTCATTTGCCTCACACACAAACACCTTTTGTGGACCTTTTCTCTTCTTTGGAAAGAGTTTTGCCTTTTTGCCTTTGTCATGCTTCTTCTTCCCAAAGAATCTTGGCTTAGGCTTGACCTCTTCTCCATTATCCTCACTATCCTCAAGCTTGCTATGCTTGCCCTTGTGGTTCTCTCTTCTTTTGTCCGGTTTTGGACAATCATAGGAGATGTGGCCTTGATCACCACAATTATAGCAAGTCTTATTGTCATCTTTTCTTGGTAGAAATTCTTTCTTTTTGGGATTAAAGGTGTATCGCTTCTTGGCAATCTTGGAGTTCAAGCGACAGAATTTTCTCATCATCAATGCAAGCTCATCATCGTCATCTTCACTTGATGCTTGCTCTTCTTCACTTGAGCTAGGCTCGACCACTTTCTTTTTCTTGAGATTTGTTCTCCTGGTGGAAGCCTTTAGAGCACTTATCTTCGAAGATGATTCCTCCATCATCCCAAGCACACTCATCTCATGAGCGTGAATCTCTCCAATAAGTTCCGAAACTTCAATGTGATCAAGAGATTCCTTTTGAAGCATGGAGTTGATGATGTTGTACTTTGGCTTAGGAAGGAGCATAAGAATATTGCGGTTGATGAGTACCTTGCCAAGAGAAGCAATATCAAGAGCATTAATTTCCTCAATGAGAACATTCAAGCAAGAAAACATTTCATTGACATTTTCATGAGGTAGCATTTTGAACTCATCATATTTGGCCTTAAGCATGTGATACTTTAGTTCTTTAACACGAGAAGAACCCTCATGAATTTCAATCAAGCAAGCCCGAATTTCACAAGACTTTTCTTTGCTAGCAATCCTAGCAAACACATCTTGACTAATGCATTCATAAATAGCATTTCTAGCCTTTGCATCCCACTTGATTTGATCACCTATATAGTTGTGCTCACCAAACCCTGCATGGGTCGCTTCCCATACCTCGGGAGCAATAGCCTCTAGATAAGCATGCATGCGTGCTTTCCAATAGGCAAAGTTCTTGCCCTCGAAGATGGGAACCGAACCCCCAATCTTGGCCATTTTGGCTCTCTAGCGGTGAGGCTAGAATGATCCAATGAGCAACCTCGCTCTGATACCAATTGTAAGGATCGAATGCCTAAGAGGGGGGGTGAATTGGGCTTCTTTTCAAAAATTAAAGAAATAAAAACTTAACTACTAAAAGCCCAATTCCCTATGCAAACAACCTATGCATTCAAGTGAATAATAATTTTGCGATATATGAAATGCATAAGTGTAACGGGAAGGAAGAGTGTGCAAACTCCCGAGGAGACACGAAGACACGGTGATTTATCCCGTGGTTCGACAAGATCATCAATACCTTCCTACATCCACGTTGTGGCACCCACCAAAGGGTATAGCCACTCCCAAGTCACCGAGACCAATGATCTTCACTAAAAGTCTCCATTCGCCATCTCCGACAAGGTGGAGCTCAAGCCTTGTACAAGTTTGATCTTCTGGGCTTCCACAACCGACTTGGCAAGCTCCGGAAGGCTCTCTCCAATCACCAACTATTACACGGTGAATGCAATCACCAAGAGACACTGCCTTACAACTCTCACTAGACTAGAGACTCCAATCACCAAGAATGGAAGCACACAAGCATCATCTCTAGCAAGTTCTAGCCTATCTCTTGGTGTACAAGTGGTGTAAATGATATGGAAGTTGTTGTTCAATGTCTTGAATGCTTGGTAATGTGTAGGGTAGCTCTGGGCATCAAGACTTATCGAAATGACTGGTTGAAGGGGTATAAATAGCCAGCTTCCACAAGATAGCCGTTGGAAAAGTAGGCTGACATCACTGTTCTACGAACACCGGATGATCCGATGTTCTCCCTTCAGTTGTCATCAGTCAAATAAAAATTAGCTGATGTCACTGTGTCAGATATGACCGTTGATCGACTGATGTTGTATACACCTGTACATCAGATAATCCGGTGACACTTGATACAGAATGGTCCATAAATAATGCTTACTGGAGTGATTCACCGATGTTTTATAATTGTACATCGGATGATCCGGTGTTACACTTGGTCCAAGGAAATTGCTTACTGGAATGATTGACCGATGTAACACTTGCTTCATCATCGAATGATCCGGTGTATATGCAAGTCTGAGGTCTTTTTCTGCTGTTGAGCCAACTCGACCGATGTAGTGTTTTCTGGATATATCGGTTGATCCGGTGAGTTGATTTTGTCTGCTTCGAGTTGTTCTAAGTGATTCTTTTGGAATTTGTTCGAGTGACCTCTTAGATATTGGTTTGAAATGTTCTTCTGATAACGACTAAGTCTCGTGTGCTGTCAATTTTGATGAAATAATTTTGACATATGTGCTTTTTCTTTTAGTCTTCATAAAAATCGATTGACCTCATGAATTAGTTTGTTGAGGGGTCTCCAATTGTATCCAATGAGCAGTAGGTGATATAAATATAGTGTCCATTAAGTGTGATGAGTGATATGAGAGACCTTGCATCCACAAACTTATTAGTAATATCTAACGGTTGTCATTAATCACGAAAACCATACCTCATGGAGGCCTAGATTCTTTCAGCTGGTCCAGATCCTCCTCAAGTCATAAGCTCATCGATTTGTGATGAACATGAAGAAGAAGAAGCTTGTGAAGTGTCCATTCCCCCCGGGTTCTCAAAAGTCATCCAACACAACAAATTATTGGAAGCTTGCACGAACGAGTCACACGGTCCAGGTTTTGTGATCCAAACTATCATGTTCATTCTGCTTTTGTTGCTTCTTTTGAACCCAAAGATATATCTCACACACTCACTAATGAATCTTGGATTATTGCCATGCAAGAAGAGTTAGAAAATTTTGAAAGAGATAATATTTGGAAACTTGTACCTCCACCTCAAGGTCACACTTTTATTGGAACTAAATGGGTGTTTAAAAATAAACAAAGTGAGGATGGGTTTGTGGTTAGGAATAAGGATAGGTTGGTTGCTCAAGGTTTCACTCAAGTTAAAGGTCTAGATTTTGATTAAACTTTTGCCCATGTTGCTAGATTAGAAGCCATAAGAATTTTGTTAACTTTTGCTACATCTAAATGTTTTAAGCTTTATCAAATGGATGTTAAAAGTGCTTTTCTTAATGGCTACATAGATAAGGAGGTTTATGTCAAACAACCACCGGGTTTTGAAAATCCAAATTTTCCTAATCATGTTTACAAACTGTCCAAAGCCTTGTACGGTCTCAAACAAGCCCCTAGAGCATGGTATGATAGGTTAAAAACATTATTACTTGAAAAGGGGTTTACCATGGGCAAGGTTGATAAAACTGTTTTTGGGCTTAAGCATGGCACTGACTCATTATTCGTTCACGTATTTGTGGATGATATTATCTTTGGTTGTGCTTCTCATGATCTTGTGTCCATGTTTTCTGCTTTGATGAGTTCAGGATTTGAGATGAGTATGATGGGAGAACTCACGTACTTTTTGGGGCTGCAAATCAAGCAAACCAAGGAGGGTACCTTTGTGCATCAAACGAAGTATACAAAAGACCTCCTAAGGTGCTTGAACATGGACAGAAGCAAGCCTCTTCGGACACCAATGGGAACAGCAAAACACTTGAACTTGATGAAGATGGTGAACCCGTGGATCAAAATGAATATAGAAGCATGATCGAATCACTTTTGTACCTCACGGCATCAAGATCGGACATACAATTCAGCGTATGTCTTTGTGCACGGTTTCAAGCCTCCCCACGTGCTTCACATCGTCAAGCCCTCAAAAGGATTCTCAGGTACTTACATGGAACTCAAGAATTTGGCATTTTTCTTCCTTCTTCCTCAACCGTTACATTGAAAGATTTTTCCGATGCTGATTTTGGAGGTTGTAGGATTGATAGGAAAAGTACTTCCGGTGCTTGTCATTTTTTTGGTAATTCGCTAGTTGCTTGGTCCTCTAGAAAACAAAACTCAGTTTCACAATCCACAACTGAATCTGAATATGTAGCTGCTGCTAGTGCTTGCTCACAAATTCTTTGGATTGTTCAAACAATTAAGGACTATGGGGTTGATCTAGATAGTGTTCCACTATTTTGTGATAACACTAGTGCCATTTGCAGTGCTAAAAACCCTGTGCAACATTCTAGAACTAAGCACATTGACATTAGGTATCACTTTCTCAGTGATAATGTTGAAAAAGGAAACATTGTGCTTCACCATGTAGATACCGAACAACAATTGGCTGACATTTTTACAAAACCTTTGGATTTCACTCGTTTTTGTTTCATTCGTAGTGAAACAGGGGTTATGCATCCTCATGGCTTAAATTGAGGGGGAGTTTTGAAAGGAAGTCTATGTGTGAATCTGAACGTAAAATAATATGAGCATAGTATTTCATACATATATGACTTTGTGATTCCTTTTACACGCTGAAAGTAATTACTACATTACTCGCGTTATACATTTTATAGTTTTTGTCATGTCTAGTAATTAGAATAATTACTTACACTAAATCTGGTCATGTTCAAACTTTCATGCATTTTTGAACTTGTTGCATGCTCACAAGTGCTTTTAATCATAAAGAATTAATCAAGTAATCAACTCACATGTTGATTTTTTATGAACAAATAAAAATGAGAAAAGATCAAGAGAATATGCATGCATCACACTTCTTCCTTTGAGATGGCTTATCATTGCACTTAGATATGAAATTGGAAGAAGTTGTGTATGACTAAAACTATGTCCTTAAGCTTCTGATTGTCAAATGACATAGGCTTGGCTTGGTTGGTCAGAATAAGGCAGATGCGCATATAATCTCTTGCAAATATCATATGATCTAAATTTCTGCTTTGAAAAATAATAAAATGTAACAACAAGTGTCATGCTTTTAGGTTTTGAAATAGTTAAATAGTTAAGCTTGTGGGATCATGACTTGCTAAATTGGAAATTACATTTGATCTCTAGCATGGCTTACACTACTTTATGTATCTCATTGATGTGATATTGTAAGTTACTTGATAGTATGACTTGGATGAGCGTAGTTTTATATGTATATGTTATAATATGCTCATAACAATTAAAATTTCTCTTTTCAACCTTGCTGAATACATTGTCAAAGTGGGAGAGATAATATGGTGAATTTTTAAAGATGAGTATGCAAGGGGGAGAAATATGTACAAGGGGAGAAATTTATTTCTATCTCATTTGATTTTCAAAAATGGGGAGAAATTGTTCTCAAAACTTTTCATGCCAATGTTTGGATTTTAAATGGTGTTGCCAATGCATTCATCAAGGAGGATATTGTGAGACCTATGTGTGCTGAATACATTGGCTTTGATAATAAAAGTTTTGAATCTGCCATAACATCTTTTTAGCAAGGTTCGACTTTAGCCCCGACATGTTTTTCTAGCTCCGGCGTTAGGTTGTACTAACTTTGGTAAGCTCCAACGCTAGGTTCTACTAGCTTTGGTATGCTCTGGTGCTAGGTTCTACTAGCTTTGATAAGCTCCGGCTCAAGCTCCGGTTAGCTTTGGGAAGGTTCAGAGCTTGATCACAATGTTCCTGCTTTTACTGTGAAATGTTTTGAACTTGCTTTACATTGTTGGAAAGATTGCTTAGTATTCATTTGCTAAGTTTTTGGTGCATTTTGGTTGATATGGTTGATATCATTTTGCTATGGTTTGCAGCATGCTTATGTGAAGTGCTCATGTAAGATGTTGCAGTTTCGGAACTAACGAGAGTCAAGTCGAGGACTTGTGCTCGGAAGTATTGGTTGTTTGTTCATGTGCAGGTGTTGCTTGAGTTCATGAAATGGCTGGTGACGGGATCCATTGAACTAGTTTTGGGAGAAGATGAGGTTCAACAACCAAAATCGGGAGGAATTGTGGTTGAGTTGATCGGGAGGTCGCGCAATATGTTTGAATCAAGAACAATGCATATGAAGGTATCCTGGACGTTGTTGGAAGATGTTTGCACGTGTGCAAGGAGTGCATGGACGTGGCTACATGGTTCCGAGGCGTGATGAAGAGATGTGGACGTAAAGAATTGGTCAGAAAGGTCCAACCGACTAGGTTATGGACTCAGGCTGCGGCTGAGTCAGGTTTGACTCAAATATGGAATGTTTTGAGTTGGTTATGATTGGATTTCGTGTGGGTCACGAATTTGAGTTGTTTTAGGAATGTGGGAAACGTTCCTAAGGTGTTTGGAAGTCTTAAGATTGCTTCTATCTGCATATAGAAGAGTCCTAAGCAGTTATGGAAAGTTTCGATTCGTGATTTGAGTAGGATTAGAGTCCTAGTTGAGATTGTGTTATCCTAAGGGCTGGTTATATAAGCAAGGGAGGCCAGAGCTCATGGTAGATGGCTTTGATGTTGTTCTTCTTTTGTTCTATTGAATAAAATTCGTAGTTGAAAAGAACTTTTGTGTCTTGTTCGTCTGATTTGTTCCAGACAAGTTTTACTCGTCGAGTTTCTGCACAGCACTTGGGTCAGGAAAATTCCAACTTAGGTCAGAAAGCTAACATTGTTTGTTGAATACTAGGCCAAAACAAACAATGTTAGTTTTGCTACTATTTCAAACTTAGGTCAAACTTAGTTAACATTGTTGTTATAACTTAGGTCAGTCAAACTAGTGTATTTTCTTGTTAGAAAGCTATCAACTTAGGCCAAAACCAACAATAGTAATGCCTCTCAGTAAGCTAACATTGTTTGTACCCAAACATGCAGACACTAAACAAATGAGCAAGCTAAAACGCTCCGCAAAAAAATTCTTCTGACCTGACTCTGAGACGCTACTCCGTCCGCAGTCACCGGAGTTCGGACAGTCATCCTCCTGCAGTCGTCCAACCGCCGGAATCTGAGACG
The DNA here is from genome assembly GCA_036927565.1 of Tuctoria greenei. Lineage (NCBI taxonomy): Eukaryota > Viridiplantae > Streptophyta > Magnoliopsida > Poales > Poaceae > Tuctoria > Tuctoria greenei. The sequence goes on from JAYESD010000005.1 coordinate 122,298,659, forward strand.
ATGAAGTTTGATCCTCCGCTCCCGATACTTGTGATGTCAAGTGTGGTTAGACATGTTACAAGTGAAAAATTGCATATTTTACTAAATTTGAATAAGTTTAACTAGTTTAAGCTATTTTGAATAATTTTGTACCTAGGCTGATGTCGTCGGCACCAACGGCACCTGTATCGCTTGCGGCGCCCATTGCAGAAAGACAGGCGGTTGTCATGGAAACATTGCCTGCAAAAAAAAAAGAATCATTATACATGTCATTTATATATTAAAAATGTTAAGTACAACATCTAAAATGTACCTGCACGATAGCTTGCATCTGTAGCATGAATGAGTTTTGATAGTCGTCCCTAGCCCTTTGCGCCTCATTCCTAGCCCTCTGCACCTCATCCCTAGCCCTGATCTCCACTGCCCACGCCTCGTCCCTAGCCCTGAGCGCTTCTTGAGTCCACTGGAGCTCCTCTCAAAGACTCTGAAGCTCCAGATCTCGGCTCGCCCGACAACAACTAGACCCGCCCTTATGCGATGAAGAGGCCCTCGAGGAAGCCCGCGTATGCCTCGAGTCGATCACTCCATCGAAGATGGCTAACCTGCACAACGAAGTAAGGTTATTAAATTTTTGTATCTCAAAGTTGGTAATAGTAAATTAAAAATAACAAAGCTCACCGTCCGTTAGGTTTCCCACCATCGCTTGCATACGCGGCTTCGAGGACGATTTGCGTGCTCTGCCAACCAAACTCTTCGCCTCGAATTCTTCGTGCCTCCTCCCTGTACTTTGCCTGAAAATACATAAAAATAACGTCATTAGAACTATTAAAAAGAATTTAATTAAGTTGAAAAAATAACTCACCAAAGTTTGTGTCGTCGTCTGAGAAGACAACTGGTCAGGCTGCGACGGGTCAATTCCCAAGTGACCCCTCTTCCACACCTCGATAGGTGCCGGCTGTTGACCGCTCTCGTGCTCCTATTGATATATGTTAGCACAATGAAGCTTATAAAATTACTTAGTAGAATGCGAGTAGCACTTACCATCCATTTAGCGAGGCGTATGTAGTCATCCCCACCCAAATGATGTTTTTCGTCTGTCCCTCTACTCTCTAGACGGGTTTTAGAAACTGCTTGGAAGCCCTCGCTCGTCCAAAGAGCACAAAGGACACGGTACGCATCCAAACGACTGTCAAGCCACGCTTTGCTGACCTGCACAAATTTATTACTGAATGAAAATATTGATCACAATCAGATAATAAAGCAAAGTAAACTAAAACCTTTACCTCTGCGTACTGCGCCTCTGTCAAGTACGTGTCGACCAATTCCTTCCTCAGCTCATGTTCGTTTGGGTGCAACTTGAAGTACGCATTCGTAGCTTGAATGCGAGTTGTTGATAGTGATTGCGTCATGATCTTCCTGGCGCAGTTATCGAAGACGAAATGAGCATGATCCGTCTGCTCAGCCTCATTCTCCAAATGATATCGTGCCTGAAAAAAGAAATATACAAGTAAATCTACGTAACTTATATTAGATTTGTATTACACAAGTATTGTTCATACTTATCATGAAGTCCTGTCAAACAGCCTCCTGGTGGTTGCTGTGAAGAACGTCCAAGGCCCTATAGTACTCATCCCAAGATGTGGCAGCGTGTCCGTTCACTACACCGGGGTAGTTCAAACAGATAGACGACCCAGGACACCGTTCACAAGCATGTGGCGTCCCGACCCGTGAACGAAGCATCCTCTCAAGTCTTGATACATGATTCTCAATTATTATATATACAAGTCTAAAAGTATCTAAATTGAATTGTTATGGATTTACTTACCTATCGCCAATCGGGCGAATAATGATCCGATCGTTTGGGTTTGCAACAGCCGGAGGAGGAGCCACTACGTGGCTCCTCCTAGTCCATCGTTGTGGAACCAGCTCCAAAGCAAGTGACCCAGAAGTGGGGTCACCCGACTGCACTGGCTCCAAAGAAGTAGGCTCCGAAGTAGAAGGCACCAAAGAAGGAGACACCCTAGCCTCTGTGTCCTCGGAGTAGACTCGTCTCGACAATTTTAAAGATTCATATTATAGAATAAAGAATTACATATATCATTTATGTAGTTAAATGTTCTTTACCTGTTGTGACCGTTGTAAAGGTACACGTGACAACTGCAGTAGATGGCTCACCAACTGAGCCCATCTACCTCCACTAAGCCGAGTGCCATGGAAAACCTCCTCTCCTCTCGTGGCTGTCGGTGACACAAGGCTCCGCGTCCATACCCCTCCTCGTCTGCTGCTGCTCGACGACATCCTGTTTATAGAAAAATTTGCTAATGAATTTAATAGAAAGTATAGAGAAGAAAAGAAGAGATGAAAGAAACTTTAATTGTACCCAATGAGCGGTTCGCGACCGAGCCAACAAAGGAGCTACTAACTAGCGAGGAGTACACTCCGCGCCGTTTTAGTTTCTACTTCTGGACTCTTGAGGTCGCGTTGCAACTTGCATGTAGTACTCATTGCAATGCCTTGCAATAATAATACGACTACATTTCTATGTTCTGGACTCTGGAGTAGCTGTTCGAAGTTTTGAAATTTACGAGAGCGATGAGTTGTTGACGTCTAGACGTTTTATCGTTTAACTGTTGGTTGTCTTTCTTTCTGTTGTTTTGACATGCCACTGGTCTACTCTAGGAGCAACTGAAAAAAAAAACAACGTACACCCAACACTGGTTCATACAGAGTTGGCCATTTCAACTGTCCAAAAAACGACGTTAGCTCAAAAATGTCAGTGACAAATATTACGGAAGATGTACTACATGAAAATAACTTTTACCAGATAGTGATCCCTAATCCCCTTGCATCAAGCCATCACAGAAAATAGTAATGCCCCCACGTGTCATCATGGGCGCGGCAGAGCCGTCCGCTGGGTATCTATTAACGGCCTAGATGCTTCAAGATCCAGCATCATTGTGCCCGCACCAAGCAGCGCAGCGGCCCAGCAGCTGTTCTGTAGGCAGGGTCGGGACCAGTTAGCGAAATTCCCGGGGTGCATTCACTTCTACTGTTCACCGTGTCAGGCCCTGCTCGACCCTGTTTGGAAATGTTACTAGGAGCAACCAACGTTCTGGCAGAAAGTGAAGAAGGAAAGAATAAAATTGAGTCTGAAACCCAATTCGTCAAAGTTGTAAAAAAACAATGCACTTTATAAATAAAATTAATTTCTAAAATTACAATAGTATGCATAACAGATAGTTCACAGAACATGAACAACAACATGCAAATAAAATATATTATATTTATCATATTCATACGTAGAAAACTCATCTTTACTTACAGTGCTGACGCTTCTCAAAAACCTGAGTGGAGTGTGTGAAGAAGACTGTAGAGTAAGCAGATCTTCCATGGAGCAGTCGCGCGAACGCTACCCAAAAACCTAATTCGCCCCAACCCGTGCAGATTCTTTACTGGGACGTAGTTTCGGAGACACTACTCTCTCGCACGTCATTGACACGCTAATGGGAGGGATGGACTAGCTTGTAGCAGACGCTCAACTCAGTAGACTAGTGAGTCTGTTCACCTCTGTTGGTACCCTATGCACCGGATACCCCACGATACAACAAGAAAAGCCAAAGATTTCCTACGTCCGAGTTGAAGACCGCCGAAGGCAACACACGTCTGACAGCACTGGGCCCGCATCTCTCGTTTGGGTAGCTCCTATACTACCACGTGTCCAGCGGGACCGGACCTACCTCCCTTCACAGGCAAACTCTGGTCCTGCCACGTGTCTAGCAACACCGAACCTAACCCCTAGTAGAGGGAAGCTCCGGTGCCGCCACGTGTTGAGTGGCTCCAGAGCTACCTCCCCGCAGAGGGAAGCTCCAGAGCTGCCACGTGTTACACCTTCGGACCTAAACCAACAACGACTACAGGATCTCCAATGGCACGCACATTCAAGAGGCTATTAAAACAGCTGTTATAAGACCTTATTAACGTGTCATTAGCATTAATAACACACGATCAGAGGACCTTTAGTACTGGTAACGGCGCCATTAAGGCGCATTATCACAACGTTAATCATACTTAATACATGTATATTGTGTATTAGGTGATTAAATACCGCCAGAGCCACTTGTTGGGTCAGGCAATCCCTGTAACGGTCAGTCCTTAGCATATAAAAGGGTTGAGTACTGTAACACCCTCATTTTCATGCATCATGCCCTACATACATTCATATATATGTCTAACATTAATCCACATAAAAAGGAACAAGTTTAAAACCAATTTGGAACAAAACCGCACTTAAGAATTTTGGGAAGTGCGGACTAGTCCGATTTTGGTGCGAACTAGTCCGATTTCTCTCTGACCTCGATCGAACTTGTCCGGCTTTGCTGCGGACTAGTCTGTTTTTGCCTCTGGACACTTTCGGACTTGTCCGGCTTAGTGCAGACTAGTCCGGTGTTCCAAGAATCCTTGAGAATTCGCTAAGTCCCTGGACTTGTCCGATTTCCTCTCTAACTAAAGTCGGACTTGTCCGATTTTTGGCTAGAGTTGTCCGATTTCTCTCTGGACAACTTCGGACTAGTCCGGCCCTTTTCGGACTTCTCCGATATTTCGCGACTCCAAGTTGATCTTTTGTTTCAATACTTGTTTCTTGGGTTTTACGTTAAGTGGGCCTAGGGACATTGTGCCTAACTCTTTTAGAGCCCATGTGGGACTCTAAATCGACCCCTACTCATCTCAAACTCAAAATCCATCTAACCCTAGCCTCCACCTCTATATAAACAACCCATCCCTTGGCTTGACATATATTTGCCACTTTTTTATCTCATCGAAACCCTAGCTCGTGGAGAGCCGCCATCAAGGAGGGAGAAGGAGACCTAGAGCAAGGAGAAGAAGAGGAGGAAACGAAAGAGGATCAAGATCTCCATCAACTTCGCGTTCTTCATCAACAATCTATCATCAAGTTCTCATCAACCCTCGATCATCAAGATCCAAGTGTTACCTTCAAGTTTCTTGATTAATTGGAGTTCTAAACACCTGGTATACCTTCTATTCTCTTTTCCTTATGTGAATTCAACCCCAAATCTACAAATTTAAGTCAATCTAAAAAACACTAATCCACTGTTCTCGCACAGTGCAGATATGTCCGGTCCTATGCAGACTAGTCCTATTTTTCTGGTTATATTGTGTCGAATTAATTCTAAAATTAGACCTAATCAACTCCAAACCTGTATAAACTTGTTAAAAGCTATTAGAAGAAGCTAGTGATCATTAAAAGCAACTCATTAACAAATTCCACCTTGTATTTGCATAAATCATGCATGGTATGCCATATTGAGTAATATTTGTGCACTCTTTGATTGTATTTCTTGTCTTGTATGTTTATTGTGTGGATTAGACGGATCTACGTTAGAGAGTGTTGCGGAAGATCTCCAGCACCAAGAGTTTGAAGTCTTTGATCGTAATCAATCCCAAGAGCAAGGCAAGTGTCATTGAAGCATATTGATCCTGTTTTGCAATAAATGTTTTGTTTGCAAAACTGCATGCTTGTGTCAATTTGATCGGAATCGTATGATAGGAAGTTTACTAGCGTTGTATAACCACCCTTGTCATTTGGAGTTTATGGTAGAGAGTCGGGATGGGATTTTTACCTTTTTGCTTCACTCAATTAATTGGGATGGGAAAACAACTATACTATTCAATTATGCATTAATGAGATTATGGTTATTATGAACTGGTTAATATGATGTGGTAATGGGTGATCTAAGCAAGCCTGGTATGTGGATTGGGTTGGATGTTATGGTGGTTGCTTGCTTTAGATCTAAGGACCGGTTCATGCGAGAATAAGCCAGGACAACAGTGCTACCACGAGGCCAAGTATGGGTATGGCATAGCTGATTAATTAGGGCTTTGCTAGTGTTATTTGGACCATTAAGGATGCTCGCAAAAGGGGTAGTCGGATTGGGTTTATTGACGGTTGGTGGGACTATCCTGGGATCCGAATGGCTCAAGTGGGGGCCCTTGGTTGAAGATGTTCTCTCTAGGAGACATCGCCACCGGTGAAACCTCACTGGGGTTTAAATAGGCTAGTAATCCATTTGTAAAGGCTATTTTGTGATCTCTTGGCCACACACCGATGGAAGTGTGAGACGGCATAATAGAGGTTCTAGTCCCTGGAAGGTGATGAAATCACAAACACGTGGGTAGAGTGGTACAAACTCTGCAGAGTCTAATAAACTATCACGGTAGCCGTGCTCCCGGTTATGAGCGCCTGGATGACCTACATGATTATAGGAAACTCGGTACTAAGATGCTTTGTGATATGGTTATGGTTAACAACATGGTTATGGCAAGATAATGGATTAATTGCTAGTATGGATATGGTTATTGGCAATAAGAAATCTGGAATTTCGATGATGATAATGAATATGGACTGGTATTATGATGATTACATGGTTTATGATGGGTTTATTTCACGTACATATGATATATTTCTTTTCAAATGTTTTAATGTACTTTTTACCACTCATCCATTATTATATTCGTCATTTGAACCAGCTACATGTCATACTTTCCACACTTGATGAGTATGACATGTACTCACTCTTGCAATCCCCCCAATAGTTGCGGGTCATGATTGGGAATTTAATGATGATAATGCGTAGTACTAGGCCGTGTCTACCGTCAGTTTGCTTGTGGTGTTGATAGGAGCTGCGCATATATCCTTTTTGCTTAGTTTGCTCAGTTTAGTCTATTTCCGCTGCATTAGTTGAACTTGTCATTAATATTCATTAGAGCTTGTATTCGAGGATAGAATGAATTGTGTAATAAAAGTACTTATTTATTAACTTGTGTTGTGGTAATTATCTGTATATCATTTGTGATGCACTTGTGTATGTGTATTGAACATCCCGGGCACACATACACTGCACTTGGTTCATTTTTTAGAATCGGGTGTCACAAATTGGTATTAGAGCCACAGGTTGACTGTAGGATGCAGCCTAGATAGAATAGACACTTTAGAGCACATAGGAGCACTCAGGAATCGATGTGTTTTTGTTTGGTGTGTTGTTTGCTATATATTGGTTGCTTGTGTGCTTAATAGAGGATTTTTGGATGCTTTAGCATTGCATACAGGCCAGTATAGTTAGTTGTTTAGTTTCATATCCCTTGATGCATATAGTTGGGGACGGTATTCTAATTCTTACCTATTGCTTTTCTTCAGATGGTGAGGACTCGCAACCAGAGGGATGGCAATGATGAAGAGGAGAATCATGGAGTATCCCAGAACAACAATGGACAAGGACCTGCTCATGGAGCTATGAGTATCGAGCAGCTTATGGCTATGCAAAACCAGCTCATGCAGACCATGATACAAACTATGGGATAGCTGCAGGTTGGCAATAACAACAATCAGCCTCACATGCCTCCACCGCCACCCCCACCTCCTCATAACTAGTTGGGAGAGTTTATGAGGACTAGGCCGCCAACCTTTGCTCAAGCAGCTGACCTTATGGATGCGGATGATTGGCTCAAGTCCGTGGAGAAGTAGCTTGCTATTGTGCAATGCAGTGACCGGGAGAATGTGCTTTTTTCTTCTCATCAACTAGTTGGAGCAGTTGCCGATTGGTGGGATTCACTATGCAATGCTCATTAGAACCAAGAGAGGATTACTTCGGCCGAATTCAAAGAGAGCTTCCATTCTCATTATGTGCCGGAAGGTGTTATGATTTTGAAGAGGCAAGAATTTGAGAACTTGAGACAAGGAAGGTCGAGTGTGGGTGAATACCTCAATAAATTTAATCAACTCTCAAGTTATGCGCCTGAGGATGTTAGCCGGGACAGCCGAAAGCAATACTTTTTCATGAGGGGCCTTAACAATGAGATCCAAGTGCAATTGCTCAATTGTGATTATGCCAACTTCCAGAAGCTTGTGGACAAAGCAATTGTGGTGGAGAATACGGTCCGTGAGATGGAGTAAGATAACAAGAGGAAAGCACCATATCAAGGACAGCAACTAGGAAGTAATGTGCGCCCTCGCTTTGCGCCGCCTAATGCGCCATATTACAGCCCTTTGGCGCCCCCTCATCGCCCTGGATATGCACCGCGCCAAGCTCAGTCTGTGCAGCAGTGCCCTGTTATACAAGCACCTAGGCCTGCAATGGCTTATGCACCTCACGCCAACTTTCCTGGTGCCAATGCGCATAACCAAACTCATCCCAATAATTCTGGCGGAGTAAGGAAGTGCTATACTTGCGGAGAACCTAGACATTTTGCGCATCAATTTCCTAAGTTAGGCCTTGGTCAAGGAAGCAATGTGCCGAAGCAAAACCCAAGACCCAATGGAGGACAACCGCAAGGGAACCGTGGACAGTAGAATTTTTCTCGTGCAAGGTGAATCATGTCTCTACAGAGGATGCTCAACAAGCGGATGATGTGGTGATTGGTATGTTTCTCGCAAACTCCAACCCGACGACTATGTTATTTGATTCTGGAGCATCACATTCATTCATTGCATCGAAATATGTTGCCAAGTATAGTTTGCCTATCTCTCATATGAAGTTTACTCTATTGGTCAAGTCTCCTGGAGAAGAGATGAGGACAAATATAGTATGTCCAAAAGTAAGCCTTAGAATATGGGGGGGTAGACTTCTCCGCCAACCTCATCGTCTTGGATTCTCAGGGATTAGACATTATACTTGGTATGGACTGGTTGAGGAACCACAATGGAGTTATTGAGTGTACCACGAAGACGGTGAAGTTGACCAATGAGTAAGGGATCACCGTAGAATTTAAAGCATCTCAGCACGCACCGAAGCAATTGGAGATGAATCATATGGACGGTGCCGCAATTGAGGAGATTCCGGTGGTGTGTGAATTTTTGGATGTTTTTCCGGACGAGTTGCCAGGTATGCCACCTGACCAAGATATTGAGTTTGTTATTGATTTTATACCTGGAACTGCACCTATAGCTAAGAGGCCATATAGGATGCCTCCTATGGAATTAGCGGAGCTCAAGAAGCAGATTCAAGAGCAACTAGAGAAGGGATTTATTCGGCCCAGCTCTTCACCTTGGGGAGCGCCTGTTCTTTTTGTGGACAAGAAGGATGGATCTCAAAGGATGTGTGTAGACTACCAAGCTCTCAACGAGGTAACCATCAAGAACAAGTATACCTTGCCCCGTATAGAGGACTTGTTTGATCAGATGAAGGGTGCTTGTGTCTTCTCTAAGATTGATTTGAGGTCGGGAAACTTTCAAATTAAGATTACACCATCGGACATACCCAAGACAGCTTTTAGGATGCGGTATGGATCTTATGAATACACCGTGATGTCCTTTGGATTGACTAATGCACCTGCATACTTTATGTACCTCATGAATAAGGTCTTCATAGAGTACTTGGATAAATTTGTCGTGGTGTTCATTGACGACATCATGATCTACTCGAAGGATGAAAAGGAACATGAGGAACACTTGAGGCTTACATTGAAGAAATTGAGGGAGCATCAATTGTACGCAAAGTTCAACAAATGTCAGTTTTGGCTAAGGGAAGTGTCGTTTTTGGGTCATATCATCTCGGGAGGAGGAGTATCGGTTGACCCAGCAAAAGTGAGGGATGTGTTGAAGTGGGAACCTCCGCAAAACGTCAAGGAAGTAAGGAGTTTTCTTGGAATGGTTGGGTATTACCGTAGATTCGTCAAGGACTTTTCCAAGATAGCCAAACCAATGACGGAGTTGCTAATGAAGGGGAAATCTTTCTAATGGACTCTAGCTTGTCAAGAGAGTTTTGAGGAGTTAAAGAAGAGGTTGACAACAACCCCAGTTTTTGTATTGCCGGATGTGAGCAAGAGTTTTGATATCTTTTGTGATGCATCGAGAGAAGGACTTGGATGTGTATTGATGCAAGAAGGTCAAGTGGTCGCCTATGCATCGAGGCAATTGAAGAAGCATGAGCAGAATTATCGGACCCATGATTTGGAACTTGCAGCCGTGGTTCATGCACTAAAAATTTGGAGACATTATATCCTTGGACATAGGTGTGAAATTTATACGGATCACAAGAGTTTGAACTATATTTTCACACAAACGGATCTGAACTTGAGGCAACGGAGATGGTTGGAGCTCATCAAAGATTATGATTTAGGAATCAATAATCACCTGGGAAAAGCCAATGTAGTGGCCGACGCCTTGAGTAGGAAGGGAGTAAGTCATCAACTCACAGATCAAGAGTTACCATTTGAGTTATGTAAGGAAGTTGAACGGTTGAACCTTGGACTTGTAAATGAGATGGGGATGATGGAGTTAAATCTGACTTTGGAGCAAGAAATTCGAGAAGCTCAAACAAAGGATGAGGAGATTAAGGAAATCAAGGAAAGGACCCAAGAAGGGAGAGAATTCAAATTTGATGAGGATGAACATGAAACTCTGCGGCTTTGTAAGAGGATTGTTGTGCCTAATGTGAAGCATATTCGGTAGACAATACTAAAGGAGGCACATGACTCACCATGTTCAATTCACGCCGGTTGCACGAAAATGTACAAAGACTTGAAGGCTTGTTATTGGTGGGACAGCATGAAGAAGGACATAGCTGAATATGTAGCCTTATGTTATGTGTGCCAACGAGACAAGGCGTAACATCAAAGGCCAGCTAGATTATTGCAGTCATTGAAGATTCCAGAATGGAAGTGGGAAGAAATCAGTATGGACTTTATAGTTGGATTGCCACGTACCCAGTCCGGGTATGACTCAATTTGGGTAATTGTGGATCGACTGACCAAGTCAGCTCATTTTGTTCCTGTCAAGACCACCTATACCACCGCGAAGCTAGCAGAATTGTATATGGAGCATATTTTTTGCCGACATGGAGTCCCAAAGAAGATAGTCTCGGATAGAGGTTCTCAATTTACCTCCATATTTTGGCAGAAATTGCATGAAGCATTGGGAACAAGGTTGAACTTCAGTTCGGCATATCACCCTGAAGCGGATGGACAAACTGAGAGGACCAATCATATTTTGGAGGACATGTTAAGAGCTTGTGCCTTGAAGCATGGGAAAAGTTGGGACAAGAGCTTCTCATATGCAGAATTTTCCTATAACAATAGTTATCAAGCAAGTTTGAGGATGTCACCATATGAAGCACTATATGGAAGGAAGTGTAGCACACCTTTGTTCTGGAATGAGACATGAGAAACTCAAGTATTTGGTCCGGATGTGTTACTAGGAGCTGAAAAGCAAGTTCAGGTAATCTGTGAAAACTTGAAGGCCGCTCAATCAAGGCAAAAAGGCTATGCGGGCAATAGAAGAAGGAGACTAGCCTTTGAAGTAGGAGACTTCGTTTACCTCAAGGTGTCACCAATGAGAGGTCATAAGAGGTTTAACATAAGAGGCAAGCTAGCACCTCGCTATATTGGGCCATTCAAGATTTTGGATACAAGAGGAGAAGTAGCATATAAGTTGGAGATGCCAGCTCGTCTTTCAGATGTACATGATGTTTCATGTTTCCCAGCTCAAGAAGTGTTTGAGAGTACCAGAAGAGCAAGTGCCAATGGAAGAATTTGAACTAGAGGAAGATTTGACTTATGCCGAGCAACCAGTCAAGATCTTGGAAACCAAGGAGAGAACCACAAAGAACAAGGTGATTCGATGGTGTAAAGTTAAATGGAAGCATCACACATAATCAGAGGCAACATGGGAGTTGGAAGATGATCTCAAGAAGGAATTTCCCTATCTTTTCTCTTTCGCGTTGAATCTCGAGCGCGAGATTCATTATAAGGGGGGTAGGTTTGTAACACCCTCATTTTCATGCATCATGCCCTGCATACATTCATATATATGTCTAACATTAATCCACATAAAAAGAAACAAGTTTAAAATCATTTTGGAACAAAACCGCACTTAAGAATTCTAGGAAGTGCGTACTAGTCCGATTTTGGTGCGGACTAGTCCAATTTCTCTCTGACCTCGATCGGACTTGTCCGATTTTGCTGCAGACTAGTCTGCTTTTTCCTCTGGACACTTTCGGACTTGTTCAGCTTAGTGCGGACTAGTCCGGTGTTCCAAGAATCCTTGAAATGCTAAGTCCCTGGACTTGTCTAGACTAGTCCGGTGTTCCAGCGGACTTGTCCAATTTCCTCTCTAACTAAAGTCGGACTTGTTCGATTTTTGGCCAGAGTTGTCCGATTTCTCTCTGGACAACTTCGGACTAGTCCGACCCTTTTTGGACTTGTCTGATATTTTGCGACTCCGGGTTGATCTTTTGTTTCACGAATTGTTTCTTGGGTTTTACATTAAGTGGGCCTACGGACGTCGTGCCTAAATCTTTTAGAGCCCATGTGGGACTCTAAATCAACCCCTACTCATCTCAAACTCAAAATCCATTTAACCCTAGCCTCCACCCCTATATAAACAACCCCACCCCTTGGCTTGACACCTATTTGCCACTTTTCCATCTCACCCAAACCCTAGCTCGTGGAGAGCCGCCATCAAGGAGGGAGAAGGAGACCTAGAGCAAGGAGAAGAAGAGGAGGAAACGAAAGAGGATCAAGATCTCCATCAACTCCGCGTTCTTCATCAACAATCTATCATCAAGTTCTTCATCAAACCTAGATCATCAAGATCCAAGTGTTACCTCCAAGTTTCTTGATTCATTGGAGTTCTAAACACATGGTATACCTTCTATTCTCTTTTACTTACGTGAATTCAACCCCAAATCTCCAAATTCACGTCGATCTAGAAAACCCTAATCCGCTATTCTCGCACAGTGCGGACTTGTCCGGTCCTATGCGGACTAGTTTGATTTTCCTGGTTAAATTGTGTCGAATTAATTCTAAAATTAGACCTAATCAACTCCAAACCTGTATAAACTTGTTAAAAGCTATTAGAACCAGCTAGTGATCATTAAAAGCAACTCATTAACAAATTCCACCTTGCATTTGCATAAATCGTGCATGTCATGCCATATTGAGTAATATTTGTGCACTCTTTGATCGTGTTTCTTGTCTTGTATGTTTATTGTGTGGATTAGACGGATCTGTGTTAGAGAGTGTTGTGGAGGATCTCCAGCACCAAGAGTTTGAAGTCTTTGATCCTAATCAATCCCAAGAGCAAGGCAAGTGTCCTTGAAGCATATTGATCCTGTTTTGAAATAAATGTTTTGTTTGCAAAACTGCATGCTTGTGTTAATTTGATGGGAATCCTATGATAGGAAGTTTACTAGCATTTTATAACCACCCTTGTCACTTGGAGTTTATGGTAGAGACTCGGGATGCACTTTTTACCTTTTTGCTTCGCTTAATTAATTGGGATGAGAAAACAACTATACTATTCAATTATGCATTAATGAGATTATGGATATTATGAACTGGTTAATATGATGTGGTAATGGGTGATCTAAGCAAGCCTGGTATGTTTATTGGGTTGGACGTTATATTGGTTGCTTACTTTAGATCTATGGACCGGTTCTTGCAAGAATAAGCCAGGACAACAGTGCCACCACGAGGCCAAGTATGGGTGCGGCGTAGCTGATTAAGGCCCTGTTTGGAACCCTTAAAACTAATTTTTAGCTAGCTAATAAACTATTAGCTGAATAGGGCCAACTAATAATTAGCTAGCTAATTATTAGCTGGAGGTTGTTTGGAACCACTAGAGCTAATTGTGTCCTTAAATATTATTTGACTCTTATGCCCTTTATTTAGACCATTATTAGCTGGAGGTAGTGCGCGCGGCCCGGCCATCGACTCCATCATCGGCGACGCGTGGAGCTGGCAAGCGCTAGCTGCGGTCGTCTCCTGTTCCCTCACCTCGCTTGGCTCATCCTTCCCACCCGTGAGCTCCGGAACAGAGAAACGCCATCAGCCGTGACGCGAAGCAGATTGTCAGTAATTCCCCTGCCCGTTTGAAGGCTCTCCGATCGAAACAACGCTCGTAGGATGTGCTTTGACCGTGTACAGTTATACAATATAAGCGTATGTAGTTTTTAAACTGTACTTGGGTTTAGTTTTCGTAACAAAGTGGCTGTACTTTGGTTTATTATTGGAACCAGTCATGAATCATAGAATTGAATGGACTGCTGAGTATAAACGGGGGCAGAGCAAGCACTGACAAGTGACCGACTCCTGCGTTAAAAGGAGGTGTATTCTGTTGAAAGAGCACTCTTTTATTGGCCATGAACATAATGGAGTACTAATCCACAGTATAGTACGCTAGCTGAATATGGCTGAATACGGGCGATACGGGGCCGGGCGATATGGAGACGGACGATACTCACCAGCGCACACGGAGACGGCGATACGGACGGAGACAACACCGGGACGGGCGCACACCGACGGAGACGGAGACCGGGCGAGGCCGTGGGTCGGGAGGCGGCAGGGCAGAGAGCGCGTCGCCGACCTGGCGCGGGCGCGGATCGGGACTGGTCGGGAGGCGGCGGGGCGGAGGCCGCACGCGTCGCCCGCTGGCGGGGGCGCGGTCCGGGAAACGTCGGGAGGCGGCGGGGCGGAGGCCGCCCGCGTCGCCGGCTGGCGGGGGCACGATTCGGCTGCGTCTGGAGGCGGCCGGGTGGAAAGAGATGGAAAGAAAGGATGTGGACAGAGTAGGGGAAGATAGGGGTAATTTGGACTTTAGGCAAATATTAGCTGGGATTAGCTGGGGTGAAGCAGCTAATGAAATAACCATTAGCTGGAGGGTTAGCTAATTTTTAGTCCTCCTATTAGCTGAGGGGTTTGGAACCCCTAGAGCTATTTTTTAGTTGCTAACTGTTAGTTTTAGGGGTTCCAAACAGGCCCTAATTAGGGCTTTGCTAGCGTTATTTGGACCATTAAGGATGCTCAGGAAAGGGGTAGTTGGATTGGATTTGTTGATGGATGGTGGGACTACCCTGGGATCCGAATGGCTCAAGAGGGGGCCCTTGGTTGAAGATGTTCTCTGTAGGAGACATCACCACCAGTGAAACCTCAGTGGGGTCTAAATAGGCTAGTAATCCCTTTGTAAAGGCTATTTTGTGATCTCTTGACCACACACCGATGGAAGTGTGAGAGGGCATAATAGAGGTTCTAGTCCCTGGAAGGTGATGAAATCATAAACACGTGGGTAAAGTGGTACAAACTATGCAGAGTCTGATAAACTATCATGATAGCCGTGCTCCCGGTTATGAGTGCCTGGATGACCTACATAATTAGAAGAAACTCAGTAACTGGATGGTTTGTGATATGGTTATGGTTAACAACATGGTTATGGCAGGATAATGGATTAATTGTTGGTATGGATATGGTTATTGGTAATGAGAAATCTGGAATTTTGATGATGATAATGAATATGGACTGGTATTATAATGATTACATGGTTTATGATGGGTTTATTTCACATACGTATGATATATTGCTTTTCAATTGTTTTAATGTACTTTTCAGCACTCAACCATTATTATATTCGTCATTTGAACCAGCTACATGTCATACTTTCCACACTTGCTGAGTACGACATGTACTCACTCTTGCAACCCCCCCCCCCTCCCCAACAGTTGCAGGTCAGGATTGAGAGTTTAATGATGATAATTCAGAGTACTAGACCATGTCTACCGTCAGTTTGCCTGTGATGTTGATGGGAGCTGCACATATATCCCTTTTGCTTAGTTTGCTCAGTTTAGCCTATTTCCGCTGCATTAGTTGAACTTGTGATTAATATTAATTTGAGCTTGTATTCGAGGATATAATGAATTGTGTAATAAAAGTACTTATTTATTAACTTGTGATGTGGTAATTATCTATATATCGTTTGTGATGCACTTGTGTATGTGTGTTGAACATCATGGGCACACATACACTTCACTTGGTTCATTTTTCAGAACCGGGTGTCACAAATTGGTATCAGAGCTACAGGTTGACCGTAGGATGCAACCTAGATAGAATGGACACTTTAGAGCACATATGAGCACTCAGGAATCGATGTGTTTTTGTTTGGTGTTTTGTCTGCTATATATTGCTTGCTTGTGTGCTTAATAGAGGATTTTGGGATGCTTTAGCATTGCCATGTCCATATAGGCTAGTATAGTTAGTTGTTTAGTTTCATATCCCTTGATGCATATAGTTGGAGATGGTTTTCTAATTCTTACCTATTGCTTTTCTTCAGATGGTGAGGACTCGCAACTAGAGGGATGGAAATGATGAAGAGTAGAACCATGGAGTACCCCAGAACAACAATGGATAAGGACCTGCTCATGGAGCTATGAGTATCGAGCAGCTTATGGCTATGCAAAACTAGCTCATGCAGACCATGATACAAACTATGGGATAGCTGCAGGCTGGCAATAACAACAATCAGCTTCACATGCCTCCACCGCCACCCCCACCTTCACCGCTTTTTTCTTCTCATCAACTAGTTGGAGCAGTAGCCGATTGGTGGGATTCACTATGCAATGCTCATGAGAACCAGGAGAGGATTACTTGGGCCGAATTCAAAGAGAGCTTCCGTTCTCATTATGTGTCGGAAGGTGTTATGATTTTGAAGAGGCAAGAATTTGAGAACTTGAGGCAAGGAAGGTCGAGTGTGGGTGAATACTTCAATAAATTCACTCAACTCTCAAGATATGCGCTTGAGGATGTTAGCCGGGAAGCCAGAAGCAATACTTTTTCATGAGGGGCCTTAGATCCAAGTGCAATTGCTCAATTGTGATTATGCCAACTTCCAGAAGCTTGTGAACAAAGCAATTGTGGTGGAAAATAAGGTCCGTGAGATGGAGGAAGATAACAAGAGGAAAGTGTCATATCAAGAACAGCAACAAGGATGTAATGTGCGCCCTCGCTTTGCGCTGCCTAATGCGCCATATTACAGCTCTTCGGTGCCCTCTCATCACCCTGGATATGCACCGCGTCCAGCTTAGTTTGTGCAGCAGCGCCCTGTTATGCAAGCACCTAGGCCTCCAATGCCTTATGCACCTCGCGCCAACTTTCCTAGTGCCAATGTGCCGAACCGAACTCATCCCAATAATTCTAGCGGATTAAGGAAGTGCTATACTTGCAGAGAAGCTGGACACTTTGCACATCAATGTCCTAAGTCAGGCCTTGGTCAAGGAAGCAATGCGCCGAGGCAAAACCCAAGACCCAACTGAGGACAGCTGCAAGGGAACCGTGGACAGCAGAATTTTTCTCGTGGCAAGGTGAACCATGTCTCTACAGAGGATGCTCAACAAGCGGATGATGTGGTGATTGGTATGTTTCTCACAAACTCCAACCCGGCGACTATGTTATTTGATTCTGGAGCATTGCATTCATTCATTGCATCGAAATATGTTGCCAAGTATAGTTTGTCTATCTCTCATATGAAGTTTACTCTATTGGTTAAGTCTCCTGGAGAAGAGATGAGGACAAATATAGTATTTCCAAAAGTAAGCCTTAGAATATGGGGGGTAGACTTCCCCGCCAACCTCATCGTCTTGGATTCTCAGGGATTAGACATTATACTTGGTATGGACTGGTTGAGGAAGCACAATAAAGTTATTGAGTGTGCCACGAAGACGGTGAAGTTAACCAATGAGGAAGGGATCACCGTAGAGTTTGAAGCATGTCAACATGAACCAAAGCAACTGGAGCTGAATCATATGGACAGTGCCGCAATTGAGGAGATTCCGGTGGTGTGTGAATTTTTGGATGTTTTACCGAACAAGTTGCCAGGTATGCCACCTGACCGAGACATTGAGTTTGTTATTGATTTAATACCTAGAATTGCACCTATAGCTAAGAAGCATATTCAAGAGCAACTAGAGAAGGGATTTATTCGGCCCATCTCTTCACCTTGGGGAGCGCCCGTTCTTTTTGTGGACAAGAAGGATGGATCTCAAAGGATGTGTGTAGACCACTGAACTTATCATTAATATTCATTATAGATTGTATTCGAGGATATAATGAATTGTGTAATGAAAGTACTTATTTATTAACTTGTGTTATGGTAATTATCTGTATATCGTTTGTGATGCACTTGTGTATGTGTGTTGAACATCCTGGGCACACATACATTGCACTTGATTCATTTTTCAGAACCCGGTGTCACAAGTACAAACAAAGTCCAAGCCAAGGCCAACTAAGCCAACTCAAGCACACACGCATACTACGCAAGTTCATCAACAACTACTATGTGGAGTAGGGTATTACGCTCAGGCAACCCGAACCACATAAAAAATCCTCTGTGTCATCGTCTTGTCCATAATCTTATGCGCGTTCCAACTGAATACGAACCTCCACAGACTACACTTTAGTAGTACCTGGGGAAGTGTCGTGCAACACTTCGATATATGAGCGCTAGGTAGGGGGTATGAGATTTTGAGATGGTTAATTCCGCTGCAAGATCGTCCAACGGCCACACTGAGTAGCCTGCTGGAGGAAATCCCTCAAACATGAAGCAGACGACCAACGCTGTCGTCTCGGCGGGTGTTGCTCCACCACCACCTCCACCATCGCAGCAAAATGGTGTGTTCGCGTCGGTCATTTCATCGACGAACAACCCTGAGAACGCGCTGAACGCAGCGCAGACTCTTCCCCAGCGTCCTCCAGCCCCTGGGGCTCCTCAGGGCGCGATGGAGCAATGGTGCACTCATATGGATTATTTGGTTGCAGCTGCAGCCAATGCCATCGGTAACCAAGGTCCTGCCCCTGCTGGGAGGCACCTTCAAGAAACAGGACTTTGTCTAGCAGACTTGGTCCTCAGGCATCATTGCACAAAAGGCGTGCGCCCTCCCAGCAAGTGACATCACTGCCCTCTAGGGCACTCCGCACTCATACGGTGTCAAAGCACTCGACGCATGATCTGCGGTCGGAGCTCGAGCACCAGTACATGAGGCTAGACGGCCGCGTCCTCATGTAGCGTGCCCGCGAGAGGCGAGCTGCTCGTGAAACCCCTTCTCCCTTGGGAGTAGGGGGCGGCTGTTCGGCTCTGGCCATGCAGGTTTGCATGGTCGAATGGCCACCAAAGTTCCAGCCTCATCTGCCGGAGAAGTATGAAGAGACTGTCAACCCCGTTGAGTTCCTCCAGATCTACTCCACTGCCATCCTCGCAGCTGGAGGCAATGAGGCAGTGATGGCCAACTACTTCCAAGTGGCTCTAACCGGGACAGTCAGGTCCTAGTTCATAAGTCTTTCGCCTGACTCCATCAACAGTTGGACTAAGCTTTGTCGCCAATTCACCGCCAACTTCGGGGGCTCCTACACCAGACCTGGCACGGAGTTGGACCTGTTTGCCGTACAACAAAAGGCAGGAGAGTCGCTGCAATCATTCATCCAGTGTTTTTCTCAGGTACGAAACATGATCCCTTCTATCTCCAATGCTTATGTCATTGTCGCATTTTGACAGGGAGTTAGAGATAAGAAGATGTTGGAGAAGCTGGCATCGATAGAAGTCAACAACATCATGGAACTCTTCAGCCTAGTCGACAAATATGCTAGGGCTATGGAGGGCCGAGAGATGCACTCCAAACCAGCTCTGGAGGATGGAAAACCCTCCTCCAAGACAGAAGCCGCTGACTCTGGCATTGGAAAAATGAAGAAAAAGTCCAACGACAAGAAGAAGCCGTCGTCCGGCATACTTACTGCTGCTGCAGCTGCAGCTCCAGGTAGCCGGGGGACACGCCCTGAAAAACGTCCTCGACCATCATCTGAGGACGGAGGCAATCAAAAGATGTGGTGTCCAATCCACAAAATGGACACCCATAATATTGATGATTGTCGCGAGGTCCAGCGCCTTGTTGAATGCTTCAACAAGCACCAAGAAGAAGCTTCTTTCCGCCAACAGGGAGGAAAGCAGAAGATCGATGAAGCTCCGACGAATCAGGAGCTAGGTTTCTAGGACCCCAAGAAGGTCCTGAAGGCCATCTACAATACCGTTGACGATGACTTTGATGTCTCCGACAATGAGCATCAGATGACTCTCCATATGGTATATGTAGGGTCGTGGGATATTACCTCTCGGCCTATCCTCAAGACCGTGCGTCGGGAGATGGCTGTTGCAGCTCCCACTGGCAAGGCAGGACCCCATCGGAAGTGGATGGACACTGCCATCACTTTCGATGCTTCAGATTGCCTAAGAAACATGATCGGAGTTGGTCAACTGTCGTTGATGGTTTCTCCTCCCATCAATAACGTCCAGCTCTATCATGTCTTGGTAGATGTAGGCGCGGCACTCAACCTCCTCAGCTACGAAGCATTCTTGAAGATCTAGCTTAGCCTCTCAGACCTTCGCCCCTCACGTCCCTTCTCCGGGGGTAGGTCCGGGAGCCATTACTCCTCTCGGGTCAATCACACTCCTGGTGAACTTCGGGACTCACGAGAGCTACAAGACCGAGAAGTTGGTCTTCGATTTAGCCACATCAGCCTTTCCTTCAATGCCATCCTATGCAGGCCAACCTTGTATAGGTTTATGGCCGCAGCTCACTACGGCTACTTGGTATTAAATATGCCGACTCCTTTAGGTCTTCTTCGGATTTGCGGGGACCGCAGCGCGGGAGTCACCGTGCTGGAAGAACTCCATGCGCTTGCAACAACGTAGGAGGATAGATCCGACAAGGAGCAAGCTTCTCAACCTCCGAGCTCTCATTCGAGAGGATCAACCTCTGCACCACACATGCAACCAAGCCGCAACACCGACATTCCCTTCAAAGTCATCCAAATAAGTTTCGATGCAGCTCAGACCACCCATATATCAGGAGGTCTGGACAACAAATAGGAACTCACGCTCATCACTTTCCTCCGGGCGAATGTCGACGTGTTTGCATGGCAACCGTCACAGATGTCTAGAATCCCTAGGGAGGTGATTGAGCACAACCTGAAGATATATCCTGATGCACGACTAGTGCATCAGAAGCCCCGAAAGCAATCAGTTGAGCGGCAGAACTTCATCAACCAAGAAATCAAGAAGCTGCTCGAAGTTGGTTTCATTCGTGAGGTTCATCATATACGATGGCTGGCAAACCCAGTCGTCATATCAAAGGCCGGCGGGAAGCTTCGGATGTGTATCGTACACCACCTTGAATAAGGCATGTCCAAAAGACCCATTTCCATTACCTAGAATAGATCAGATAGTGGATTCCACCTTCGGGTGTGAGCTATTGTGTTTCCTAGACCCATACTCTGGATATCATCAGATCCAAATGCCTGGGGAAGATGAAGAGCATACTGCCTTACTAACAGTAGATGGGTTCTATTATTATACAGCCATGCATTTCGGTCTCAAAAATGTTGCTTCAACTTGTGTGCGAGCCATGCACAAAACATTTGGAGAGCTCATCAGGGACTTGGTGGAAATCTATGTTGATGACATCGTTGTGAAGGTAAAGAACAAGGAATCACTCCCTTACAACCTACAAGCCGTCTTTGACAAGCTGCGCAAACCCAGATAAATGTGTCTTCAGGGTTAGCTTCGGGAAGCTCCTTGGATTCTTGGTGACTCACCGAGGAATTGAGGCAAACCCGGCGAAGATCAAAGCTATTGAAGAGATGTGGCCCCAGCCCGTGTCAAGGATGTCCAGAAACTAACTGGATGTCTAGCTGCACTCAGTCGGTTCATCTCAAGACTGGCAGAACGGGCGCTTCCTTTCAATTTATTGAGGAAGTCCGGGCCATTCCATTGGTCTAAAGAAGCAGAAAAGGCGTTCCAAGAGCTCAAGCAGCTCCTCACCACAATACCAATATTGGTAGCTCCAGAACCTGGTGAGCCTATTTTGCTTTACATTTCGGCAACTACGGAGGTTGTCAGCATGGTCCTGGTCATGTAGAGACTGGAGACATCTTTAGTTCAGCAGTCCATACCCCTCCACGGGGGTCCAGAACTACCTGAAGGTGAGTTTGGGTCCCAGCCCCTAGGCGCGGATCCTAAAGTCAAGCTACCCAAGGATCAATCCCTCTCATCCAAGGGAGTTCTTACTTCTAATCAAGAAGAAGTTTCGGACCCCTCCAGGAGGGTTTGGGAAGCTCAAGAAGAAGGTTCGGACCCCTCTGGGAGGGTCCAGGTTGATGAAGAAGCTTCAGGACATTCTGAGAAGGTTCAGACTGTCCAGCGACCGTGTACTTCATCAGCAAAGTACTACATGACGCCAAGACTCGGTACATTGCGGTGCATAAACTGCTCTATGCAGTTCTTATTGCCTCAAGGAAGCTTCGTCACTACTTCCAAGCCCACAAAATATCAGTGGTAACTTCTTATCCACTACATGCTGTACTGCATAACCCCAACTCCACGGGAAATATTGCAAAGTGGGCAACGGAGCTGGCAGAGTTTCATCTCGAATTCTTGCGTCAACATGCTATCAAGATTCAGGCATTGGCTGACTTTGTGGCGGAGTTTACACCTTCTTCATCAAATCCAGGAGGCCACAGTGAGCAGAAGACAGAACCTAAGGTCTCGGTCTTCATCGAGCCTCACTGGACTCTCTACTTTGATGGCTCCGTGCAGAAGCAGGGGGCCGGAGCTGGAAATCTTCTCCTCGCTTCGACCGGGGAGAAGGTCAAGTACATGGTATACCTTGACTTCAAGGCAACCAACAACATGGTGGAGTATGAAGCTCTCATCTACGGACTCAAGGTGGCGCGATCATATGGCATCAAGCAGTTGATGGTGAAGGGTGACTCGCAACTCATCATCAAGCAAGTCAAAGGTGAATGCAGTTGTAACAACCCTCAACTTGCTGCTTACCTCCTTGAAGTCCAGAAGTTGCAGAAGGACTTTGACGTCCTAGACCTCTGCCATGTCTAGCGTCTCAACAATGCTGAAGCTTATGAACTCTCGACGAAAGCTTCAACCGGAGCTCAAGCTCCCGACGGAGTTTTTGTAAGGAGATTATCAGGACCTGTCGCTCAGCCTGCCGAACTGAGTGATGGGGGCGAGACCAGCAGCCAGAAGCTGGCAGTCCCGGTGGCCCTGTTACCATGGTGTCCACCAAGGATCGTAGGCACTGCAGGAAGCTCCGAGTAACCCAACGCGCAAGATCCAGAAGCTCAAGTTAGCTCCAATGCATGGATCTCGAAGATCTGGAGCTACTTGAAAGAAAACATACTTCCTGAAGACGGTGCTTCCACTGACCAAATCGTCAGGTGGATAAAAGATACATGTTGGTAGAAGGGGATCTCTACCGATGTGGTGCCAATGGTGTTCTAATGCGGTTCATTGCCCATGAAGAAGGCCGCGAGCTCCTTGCGGAAATCCATGGAGGCGAGTGTGGGAACCACGCGTCTTCTTGCATGTTGGTGGGTAAAGCCTTCTGGCATGGCTTTTACTGGCCTATAGTGTAGGATCAAAGAGCATGTGTAAAGCTACGAGAGGGTGGGCGAATGGTAGATTAAAACTTTTCAGCTGAAGCAACGAAAACACCTCTCGACAGAAAACTGATCTGTTAAAGAAACCATGTGTGCAACTAATCTAAACGTGTTTAACTGTGAAAAACTAGTATATATTGTAGAGAATCAAGTCACGAAGACATCACAACAAGAATCCCAAAAATCTGTCGAGAGAAACTCAAATTACGATCGAAAGATCGAACAAAGGTCAATCTATCCTACCCGAGAAAAACAGTTCTGGAACACTACAAAGAAACTCATGTAGATCAGAAACTAGAAATCCAATGACCATGAAATTTTCACAGGTGATAGAAAATCAAGTTGTGAATACAAACTAAAAATAATCACATCAATCAGATCTGTAAAACTCGAGTTATGATAAAACCACCAAAGCAAGGTAGTGATGTGCAGAAACTTGACGAGAAAGACTAGAACAAAACAAGTTAGACGAACAAGGCACAAAAGCTGATTTAGACTACAAATTTTATTGATCAAAACTCACAAGGAACATCCCCAAAGTCGTCTACCATGAGATATGGCCTCCCTTGCTTATATAACCAGCCCTAAGGCCAACCCAATCCTAACTAGGACTCTAATCCTACTCAATCAACGAATCGAAACATTCCATAAATGCTCAAGACTCTTCTATATGCAGATATAAGCAATCTCAAGACTTACAAACACCTTAGGAACATATTCCACATTCCTAAAAAAACTCAAATTTGTGACCCACATGAAGTCCTATTATAACCAACTCAAAACATTCCATATTTGAGTCAAACACGACTCAGCCGCAGCCCGAGTCCATAACCTAGTCGGTTGGACCATTGTAACCAATTCTTTATGTCCACATATCTCCATCACACCTCGGAACCATGTAGCCACGTCCATGCACTCCTTGCACACGTGCAAACACCTTCCAACGACGTCCACGATACCTTCATATGCATTGTTCTTGATTCATACATGCTGCGCGACCACCTGATCAACTCAACCAATACCTCCCGAACTTGGTTGTTGAACCTCATCTTCTCCCTAAGACTAGTTCCATGGATACCATCACCAGCCATGTCTTGAACTCAAGCAACACCTGCACAAAAATAAGCAACTGATACTTCCGAGCACAAGTCCTTGACTTGACTCTCGTTAGTTCCGAAACCACAACACCTTGCGTGAGCACCTCACGTAAGCATGTTGCAAACCACAACAAAATGATATCAGTCATGACCACCAAGATCAACCAAAATGCATCAAAAACTTATTAGTAGAATACTAAGCAAACTTTGCATAAGTGTAAAGCAAGCTTGAAACATTGCAAGATAAAAGCAGAACCATTGTAATCTAGCTCCGGACCT
Source organism: Tuctoria greenei (assembly GCA_036927565.1). NCBI lineage: Eukaryota > Viridiplantae > Streptophyta > Magnoliopsida > Poales > Poaceae > Tuctoria > Tuctoria greenei. The sequence goes on from JAYESD010000005.1 coordinate 122,323,294, forward strand.
TGCCAAAACTAACCGGACCTTGAGCCGAAGCTTACCAAAGCTGGCAGGACCTAGCGCCAAAACTTATCAAAGCTAGTCAGAACTAGCGCCGGAGTTAACCAAAGCTAGTCGGACCTAGACAAAGAAGTCGGACCTAGCCAAAGCAAGTCGGACCTACTTCGGACCTTGCTGGAGCTACCCAAAAAAAGCCGTACCTATCGTTGGACCTTGCTAGAGCTCGGACCTAGAGTCGGATCTTGATGATAAAGGTGTTTTGGTAGTATTCAAAACTTTTATCGCCATAGCCAATGTATTCAGCACACATAGGTCTCACAATCTCCCCCTTGATGAATACATTGGCATCACCATTTAAAATTTGAAGATTGGCTTATTCACATAAAAAGTTTTGAAAACAGTTTCTCTCCCTTTTTGAAAATCAAATGAGATAGAAATAAATTTCTCCTCCTATGTATATTTCTCCCCCTTGCATACTTCTCCCCCTTTGACAATGTATTCAGCCAGGTACAAAAGAGAAATTTTAATTTTTTATGAGCACATTATAACATATACATATAAAACAAAGCTCATCCAAGTCATACTATCAAGTAACTTACACTATGACAACAATGAGATACATAAAGTAGTGTAAGCCATGCTAGAGATCAAATGCAATTTTTAATTTTAGCAAGTCATGATCTCACAAACTTAACGATTTCAAAACCTAAAAGCATGACACTTGTTGCTGCATTTTATTATTTTTCAAAGCACAAATTTAGATCATATGATATTTACAAGAGATTATATGCGCATCTGCCTTATTCTAAGCAACCAAGCCAAGCCTATGTCATTTGACAATCAGAAGCTTAAGGACACAATTTTAGTCATACACAACTTCTTCCAAGTTTGTATCTAACAACAATGATAAACCGTCTCAAAAGAAGAAGTGTGATGCACGCATATTCTCTTGATCTTTTCTCAATTTATATTTGTTCATAAAACTCAACACGTGAGTTGATTACTTGATTAATTCATTATCACTAAAAGCACTTGTGATCATGCAACAAGTTCAAAATAGCAAGAAAGCTCGACCATGACCAGATTTAGTGTAAGCAATTATTCCAATTACTAGTGATGGCAAAAACTACAAAATGTATAACACGAGTAATGTAGTAAGAACTTTCAGCATGTAAATAGAATCACAAAGTCATAATGTATGAAATATTATGTTCATATTATTTTTAAATTCAGATCCCAGATTTGAAATCTCTCCCTCAATTTAAGCCATGAGGATACATAACCCCTATTTCACTACGAATGTTTTTAACCTATCATACCATGCTCTAGGAGCTTGTTTTAGACCATATAGGGCTTTAGTCAGTTTGAAAACATGATTAGAAAAATCTGGATTTTCAAAACTAGGTGGTTGCTTAACATAAACCTCCTCATCTATGTAGCCATTATGAAAAGCACTTTTTACATCCATTTGATATAACTTGAAACCTTTAGATGTAGCAACAACTAACAAAATTCTTATGGCTTCTAATCTAGCAACAGGAGCAAAAGTTTCATCAAAATCTAGACCTTCAATTTTTGTGAAACCTTGAGCAACCAATCTAGCCTTATTCCTAATCACAACCCCATACTCACTTTCTTTATTTTTAAACACCCATTTAGTTCTAATTAAAGTGTGATCTTGAGGTAGATGTACAGTTTCCAAAACATTATTTCTTCAAAATTTTCTATCTTTTCTTGCATGGCAATAATCCAAGATTCATTAGTGAGTGCGTGTGATACATCTTTGGGTTCAAAAGAAGCAACACAATCAGAATGAGCATTAGAATTTTGGTTGGAAAACCTAGATCTTGTAACTCAATCATGCAAGCTTCCAACTATCTGTCGATGGGGATGATTCTTGTAAATCCGTAGGGGAACAGATGTCTCACAAGCTTCTTCTTCATCAGGTTCATCGCAGACTGATGAGCTTGTGGCTTGTGGACGATCAGGACCAGTAGAGATGGTAGTCGAAGCTTGTTCAAAGGTCGGAGCCGGACACGTGTCAGCTTCAGGACTATCAGGCAATATCACTGACTCTTCTTCTTTTTCGAAAATACCCTCCCCCTGAGGATATGGATCCGGACCTGTAATATTTGAGCTAGTACCTGGGCTAGCTTCATCAAAAGACACCTCACAAGTCTCCACAATTTTGGTACCGTCAAGTAAAAGCACACGGTAGCCTCTAGTATGAGATGGATAACCAAGAAACATACCATCAATAGATCTAGGTTCAAATTTATCAAGATTACCATGTTTCTTAACAAAGCATTTGCAACCAAAGACCCGAAATTGTGTAACACTAGGCCTATGACCAAACCGAAGCTCGTATGGTGTTTTACCTAGCTTAGAACGCAAAAAACACGATTTGAGACATAACAAGCGGTTGCAATTGCCTCAGGCCAAAACTTTCTAGGAGTTTGATATTCATCAAGCATAGTCCTAGCCATCTCAACTAAGGTTCTGTTCTTTCTTTCTACAACACCGTTTTGTTGAGGTACATATGGTGAAGAAAATTGATGATCTATTCCATTTTTAGCGCAAAAGTGATCAAAAGATTGATTTTTAAATTCAGTTCCGTTATCACTTCTAATTTCTTTTAAAGATCCTGTGTGATCAATTGATAATCTAAGAAAGAAAGTTCTAAAGTGACTAAAATCTTCATTATTAGATGCCATAAAATAAACCCAAGAGTATTTAAAATAATCATCAACAATCACAAGAACATACCATTTACCTCTGAAGGATTGAACACGTGAAGGTCCTACGGTGTCAAGGTGCAAAAGTTGACCCGATTTAAGTTGTCATGATCATCGTCAGAGAAGTATGTGAACCTACAACCATATTACATGTCTACAAGAAGAGCACACAATTTATTTGCCCTCTTTAAGCTCAGGCAGCCCACGTATGTGATCAAGAGCACTAACACGCGTTAGATGATCAAAGCCTACGTGACTAAGTCTACGATGCCAAAAATATAAGTCCTTTGAATCATTAGAACCTAGACACCTATGCTTAGAGGAAGACATATCAAAATCAGCTTTAAAAACTCTTCCAAACTGAGGCATGTTAAAAATAAGCTCACTATTTCAATTTACAACTTTAGAATAATTTTTAGTGAAAATAATTTCCAGATTTTCATCTAGCAGTTGTGAAACAGAAAGCAAGTTGTATTTCAAATTTTTAACAAGTGCCACATCCTTCAAAGTGTAGTGATTATTTACTGTAACCGAACCCTTATCAATTATAGGAGTTGAAGAATTATCAGCAAAAGTAACATTCTCTACACATGACACAAAAGAGAGGGAGGAGAACCATTCTTTGTTACCGGTCACGTGGCATGAGCAACCTGAATCCACAATTGAAATGTTCTCCTTCCTCAAGCGTGTAACCTACATAGAAGAGCAATATGTCGATGACTCAATAATGGGGTAAGTCAAAAGGCATTTAGGATTCCAGTACTGAGTCACACGACGTGCAGCAGGAAAAACACGCAAAGGTTGAGATAAAACAACAGGTTTATGAGTCAAAGTTTGAGATTTTTTGTTCTTAACTACTGAGCTATAAGGTGTTACTTGTATAACAAAAAAATCAGTAGCTCTGGAGGAAAAAACAGAAGGTCTGGAGGTAAACTTTGAATGCTTTTGACTCATAATAGTAGGTTGCATGTTCCTAACAGTCAGTTTAGTATGTGAAGCAAATTTTGCATGAGAGTTATAAGATCTAGCTTGTATTCTTTCCTTTTTATATTGTTTAGCTAGTCTATAACAAAAACCTATGACTTGACCATCTCTACCACAATAGGTACAATGAAATTTAACTTTGTGTTCATGTCTAAATGAGCATGCAGTATGTTTATTTGAACCTGAACGTGACAACACTCTTGCAGATTTAAAAACCACCTCTTTTGGTTTAGGAAATATTTTAATCAAACAACTTCCTAATGACTTTACAATTTTAGGTGGATGTGCTTTATCATGAGCATGAGAATCAAAACCTAAACCAGTTTTATTATTACAAGATTTGGATGAATTCAGCAGCAAGTTTAGATTTTTGTTCCCAATACAAAACTGTTCTAGTGTCCTATTCATGTCATCAAGTTTCTTAGACAGTTCTAGACAGTTTTCATATGAAATTTTTCCTTTTAATTTGCAATTAGAACAATATTTAACTTCATGAGCATGTAAAGCATTGTTCAATATTGAATTTTCATTCATAGCATCTTTTAGTTTCTTTTCAAGATCATTACAGGTAGAACAATGCAAATCAATTGTAGAACAAGAAGCATCTTTTAAGCTTCTGTCATTAAGTGCAGCAAGTTTTTTCTTCCTTTCAATCTCTAAACTCAAGTTTATCAAGAGTGCAGGAGTGTGCACTTCTTAAGGGAGACAATTGTTCATATATTAAATTGCATAAGGAACAATAATCATCACTAGGAATCAAGGTTTTCAAACGATTAATTCCAGATTCTATTGACTCAATTTTAACAGCATTGTCCCTAAGATTTTTGTCTTTTTTCTTAACAATGACAGTTGCACGGGACATAACATCGCACATTTCATCACAAGTAGGACATACCTATTCGTTGTCACTGTTGTGTTCTGCATCATCCATACTTGATCTTTATTTGCCCGCCATGAAGCACAAGTTTGCCAGACCATCTTCATCTTCATCACATCTAATGTCTACATCACTTGAGCCAAGTTCTTGAAGTGCACTGATGAAACTTCTTATCATCTTGCGTCCTATGGAACCCTTCTTTTTCTTGTTGGAGTTTCCAGAGGTGGTCTTGACCTTGTTCTGCTTCTCTTCATGGGTAATAGGACCTGAAAGGTTAGGGCATTCTGTACGAAAGTATCCTGTCTTACCACATTCAAAGCATCGTTGAGGTTCGGAGCTTCCTCTCCTTCTAGTTCTCACATTTTGCAATGCTTTTGAGAACCGAGTAGAGATGAGTGCTAGCTCCTCTTCTGGAAATTCTTCAACCTGTTCCAGGATTAGTGAAGACAGCAAAGCAAGAGTATTGCAAGATGATGATTGGCTGGAGCTAGGCATATCACGTCGTGAAACGAATGCAATAGACTTATTTGGATTCTTTCGTGATAAAATGTCAATTTCATGAGTTTTTAGTTTAGAGTAAAGCACATCTAAAATAAGAGTACTCATGGCAGTTGATTCACGAATAGATGTTACTTTCATCTCCCACATTGTCATGTCTAATGCACTAAAGAGTTTCCTAGCATTCTCAACATCAGAAAAATTTACATTGACACTACGTAGATTACTGAGAATTTTATTAAATCGGGCATAAAGTTGATCGATGAACTCACCAGGTTGCATCTCGAAGCGCATGTATTCCTTTTTGAACATATCTTGTTTTACTTCCTTGATTGTGTTGGATCCTTAGTGATAATCACAAAGGGCTCTCCAAACATCGTATGCTGATCGGAGGTGCGCGACACGATCAAATTTGCTTTGAGTGAGTCCTTGAATGATCATGTTGCGGGCTTTATTGTTGTTGTCAACGTCTTGTAGATTCAAAGCCATAACTTGATCGTTTGGTGGCAGTTCATAAGGTTTGTATACCTTTTCCCATATCGCGAAGCCTTGCGCTTGGATGAAAGCTTCCATGCGTGCCTTCCAAACCTGAAAACCATCACCAACAAACACATAAGGTTTTGCTGAGTATTTCTCCATAAGGATTAGTCAAAAACACGCGCAAATTACGAAGATTAGAGCACCGTGGCTCTGATACCAATTGTAGGATCAAAGAGCACGTGTAAAGATGCCAGAGGGGGTGAATGGTAGATTAAAACTTTTCAGCGGAAGCAACGAAAACACCCCTCAGCAGAAAACCGATTTGCTAAAGAAATTGTGTGTGCGACTAATCTAAACGTGTTCAACTGTGACAGAACTAGTATAGGTTTAGACAATCAAGTCACAAATATGTCACAACCAGAATCACGAAAATCCGTCGAGAGAAACGCAACTTACAATCGAAATATCGAACAAAGGTCAATCTGTCCTACCCGAGAAAAACAGTTCTGGAACACTACAAATAAACTCGTGTAGATCAGAAACCACTAATCAAATGACCGTGAAATTTTCATAGATGATAGAAAATCATGTTGTCAAGAAAACCCAAAAAGAATAACGTCAATCGGATCTGTAAAACTCGAGTTATGATAAAACCATCAAAGCAAGGTAGTGTTGTGCAGAAACTCGACGAGGAATACTTGAACAAAACAAGTCATATGAACAAGGTACAAAAGCTCCCTTAGACTACAAATTTTATTGATCAAAACTCACAAGAAACAGGCCCAAAGTCGTCTACCACGAGCTATGGCATACCTTGCTTATATAACCAGCCCTAAGGCCAACCCAATCCTAACTAAAACCCTAATCCTACTCAATTCACGAATCGAAATTTTCCATAACTGCTCAAGACTCTTCTATACGCAGATAGAAGCAATCTTAAGACTGCCAAACACCTTAGGAACGTATTTCTTATCCTAAAACAACTCAAATTCGTGACCCACATGTAATACTAACATAACCAACTCAAAACTTTCCATATTTGAGTCAAACACGACTCAGCCGCAGCCTGTGTCCATAACCTAGTTGGTTGGACCTTTCTGATCAATTCTTTATGTCCACATCTCCATGCCTTGGAACCATGTAGCCACGCCCATGCACTCCTTGCACATGTGCAAACACATTCCAATGAATTCCACGATACCTTCATATGCATTGTACTTGATTCATACATGTTGTGCGACCTCCCAATCAAGTCAACCACAATTCCTCTGGAACTTGGTTGTTGAACCTCATCTTCTTCCTAAGACTAGTTCAATGGATCCCATCACCATCCATGTCTTGAACTCAAGCAACACCTGCACATGAATAAACAACAAATACTTTTGAGAACAAGTCCTCGACTTGACTCTTATTAGTTCTGAAACCACAACACCTTACGTGAGCACCTCACGTAAGCACATTGCAAACCACAACAAAATGCTATCAGTCATAACCACCAAGATCAGCCAAAACACATCAAAAAATTAGTAAATTAATACTAAGCAAACTTTCCATAAATGTAAAGCAAGTTTATAACATTGCAAGATAAAAGAAGAACTATTGCAATCTAGCTCTGGACCTTGCCAAAATTAACCGGACCTTGACCCGGAGCTTACCAAAGCTAGCAGGACCTAGCGCTGGAACTTACAAAAGCTAGTCGGAACTAGCGTCGGAGCTAACCAAAGCGAGTCGTACCTAGCGCCGGAGCTAACCAAAGCTATTCGGAGCTATACAAAGAAGTCGAACCTAGCCAAAGCAAGTCAGACCTACGTCGGACCTTCTGCAGCTACCCAAAACAAGTCGACCTATCATCAAACCTTGCTGGAGCTCGGACCTAGAGTCGGACCTTGATGATAAAAGTGTTTTGGTAGTATTCAAAACTTTTATCGCCATAGCCAATGTATTCAGCACACATAGGTCTCACACACAGCACTCCAGGAAGTAGTTGAGGTTGTAAAAAAGTGTGAAGCGTGCCAGTTGCATGCAAAACAGATTCACACACCAGCTTAGTCGCTGCAAATGATATCTCCTACATGGCCATTTGCTGTGTGGGGGATGGACATTTTGGCATCTTTTCCAAAAGTCGTTGGAGGTTACAGGTTCTTGTATGTCACCATCGACAAGTTCACTAAGTGGCCGGAAGCTACTCTAGTTGTGAAGATTAACAAGCAATATGCTATCAAGTTCTTGAAGCCCATAGTATGCAGATTTGGAGTTCTGAACAGAGTCATAACTGACAATGAAACCCAATTCACAAGTGCAGCATTCCAAGAGTACTGTGAAGATCTCAGTATACAAGTCAGCTACGCATGAGTTGCTCAACCAGCAAGCAACGGCCAAGGTGAGATAGAAAATGCAGAAATACTAAAAGGACTCAAGACGCACACATATGAGCACCTGATGAAACACGGAGCCAACTGGATAGAGGAGCTATTGTCTGCATTGTGGGCGAGCAGGACAACACCTAACCGGTCAACAGTTGAGACACCATTCTTCTTGGTGTACGGAGCTGAAGTGGGTCCTTCCTCTGGAGATCACCATGGGGTCAGTCCGGGTCTGGACCTTCGACGAAGCCGCGCAGGACAAGCTCCAGCATGAAGACCTAGACCTCGTCGACGAGGGAAGGTGCCAAGCAGCTGTTCAGAATGCATGGTACCGCCAGGCGCTCCAGTGCTATCATCAAAGGTTCGTGCGCAATCGTCAACTTGAAGAAGGCAATCTAGTGCTGCAGAGAATACTAACTCGAGATGGGATGAACAAACTCTCCCCAAGCTGTGATGGTCACTTTCCCCTGGATGCGTTCGTTTGGCAACAAAGGATGGGATCCCGCTTCCCAATCCATGGAACATCGAGCACCTCTGTAAGTTTTATGCTTAGTTTCACAGAGAGGAGTCTATACTTACACATAATGTAAACTATAGAGTCTATGGACAGAGTCGGGTAGGTCCTCAAGAAGAACATTCGGACCCCTCTGGGAGGGTCTAGACAGTTCAAGCACACTTAACTTGGTCCTTGTACTTTAAGTGTAGCTTACCTACCCTGGGTTAGAACAAGATGAATAGCACACATAGCTTGGTTCCGTACTCTAAGTGATTCCTTGTCTCCCTGTAATTCGGACCTATAATGACACATTTTGTGTGAAAACAGACTCCATGTGCATTAATTTTTTACATGCTTCTTACTTTTATATATTTTCCTTCTTGTCTATAATGAAGTTGTACATTTCTTTCTAAAATTTAGTCCAGGTGATTCATGTGGTATATAAGTTATATTGTTAATCTTCATTCAGATCCTTGCATTGCTAGATGGTCTACTCGCCTAAACACCAAAGCCAATGACGGGTCTGGAGTGTGCTATCGAGTTAAATTTGTCAGGCACCCTAATACGCCACTCTACCTATATCCTGGCAGGTCCCAGTAGGGCGGGTGCGGAAGGCATTCTGAATGTGGACTAGAGAGAGTGTGAATAGGCTTTGAAAATTCCCTGCACACTTAATTAAACAGTCAAAAACTTGATTGACCGGACTTGTCCCGTTGTGTGTGCGGACTAGTCCAGTGTGCTCGATGTATGCCGATTTGACTAAGTATCGATACATGATTTAAATTATTTTAAGCAGTGGAAATGTGAACAACAGATAAGATTACTTCAATTTACAATTGATGTCGTGAAGTTGCACGTGAGAAAAAATTTGCAATTCAAGTTATAATTATAATCAAGTATGTGCCCTAACCAAGATGCAAAAGTAAAGAAGCATGCGAGACACCGATTTTTATCGGGGTTCGATCTCACCAAAGAGATCTACTCCTTATTGAGGAAGCCCACACAGAGCCAGGTCTCTTCAAACCCTTTCCCTCGTCAAGTCACCACACAAGAGTGACTTGATTCCACTATCACGGGCAATCACCGAGTTTATGGGGCAATCTCACACATTGAGCTCTCCCACAAGAATTACAATGAGGAAATGATCAAATACACTCGAAAAAGTTCCAAGAAAGAGCACGAGTGTAAAGAGATCAAACCCTAAGAGCTCAACGACATGTAGACGATGATCTCCCAATCCCAAATCTATGTGTTCATTTGACTTTCACCTTTTTTGACTTTAGATGCATGGGGAGATGTGTTCTTTGGCTCTTGAGACAGATGGCGGCGCTAGAGTTTATGAGTTTCACAGTAGGGATAGAAATTATCATTGTGGGGCCGTGGATCTCCTATTTATAGGGTTTCCAAAAAGTTACCATTAAAAATTCCAATGACCGGACAAGTTCGTACTGGGTACCAGACTTGTCCGATGTTATGTGTAAAAGTTGGCATGGAATGCAGCACACTAGAAACCCTAATTGTGTGAGGTATGGCGGACTAGTCCAGTTGGTGTCCGTATTTGTCCGGTGCCATGTGAAATTGAACTCCAGAGAGTTGAACGGACTAGTCCGATCCAAGAACGGACTTGTCTGGTGCTATGTGTTATTGACCATCGGAGAGTTCAACGAACTAGTTCTGTCCTGTGGACTGACATGTCCGGAGTGCACTGAAAAGGACTTACATAGACATTAACGGACTAGTCATGTCCATGATCAGATTAGTCCGTTGCACTGTGTTATTGGATGCAAAAAAGGTTAATGGACTAGTCCGGTCCGTGATCATACTAGTTCGATGCACAGTGTACTCGGACAACAGAGAGTTTAACGGACTAGTTCGGTCCATGAATGGACTAGTCCGGTGCTCAATGAATATTTTGGTGTTATTAAGCCCTTACCCCTTCACAAAGACTCGAGCTCTTGGGATGTCTCTCTCACACACATCCTGTACATTTAAATCTACTTTGCGCTTCAGTGGTCAGTTGGACTCTTCTCTTTTGTACATCACTTCATTTTTCACCTTTTTTAGTGCACAAAACTATCTCATTTTTCTTAACCTGCAATCATCTCAACAAATTCATTAGGATCTCATTTGTTTGTCATCAATCGTCCAAAACTCACAAGGAATTGCCTAGATGCACTTTCAATCTCCCCCTTTTTGGTGATTGATGACAACCAATTGAGATATCACTATTAAGAGTAAAAAAGTCAATTTCCATAAAGTCTGCATATATGAGAATAATGAATGAGTAACAAAATACTTCTCACATATATGCACTCTTTATGGTGGGGTGCCTAACAAGTGTGTGATCAAAAGATGTGATGAGCAATACAAAAGCATTTGACAGTTTATGAGGACATCACAACAGCAGAGATGGACATTAAACTGCAGGGACCAATCACAAGAGCACGACCACGGTTAATAAATCAGCAGGTGAACTCGCTCCTAACTTCCTTTGCATGTGAGTTTGAGAATAGATTGCTATGTGATGATTTAATTGTTGTTAGGAACAATGGAGAAGATCAACAAGTGAAGGAAAGAGGCCTTGGGAGTGTGGAGAACCAGCTGGGAGGTGCACAAGTTGATGGAAGCAGTTTAAAACTCGGACTCGAGTTCAACTCGGAGTCCAGGAGCAGTCCACCTCAAAACGGACGACCAAGATGCATATGGACACTGTTTTTTACATTCTACATATGCACGGAAAGAGGAGAAGATTAAATTTCCAATGGCTCTAGTATCACCTCAAAATACCTCCGGAGTCATTGGGAATCGTTGAAAGAAGTCGAGTCGTGATTTCTATTCGGTGCTGCACCACCGAATCGGGCCTTTGGGCCTTGTATCCCGTATGAGTCTATTATGGACGCGTCTAAGAGTGTTTTGGCCAAAACCTAGCCTTTAAATACTGCATCCACTGGTCAAATTCGGTGGGTTTTTTCTTAGATCAATAATGTCGCCGTTCTATGGTTCGTGAGACCCCAACTTCGCGATTTCAGATCGTGTCTTTGATGTTTTGCTTGTGTTCTCGATTGCACTTGCAGGGATTAGCCTTCTTGGCGAGGTCAAGCGTGTGCAGCACGGTTGATAACCAACGGAGCAGTGGTGTAGTGATTGCAGGGGTATTCGAACTGCTCAAGTGTTGCAGATCGTCAACATCGAGTTCTCCACCCCAATGGACTTACCTTTCGAAAGATCTGGACTAAACTTACTCATCAACATTTATAGCAACAATCATCACATTAACATTAACTAAGCATCACACATTAAGTAAATTAAGCACATCTGAAAAAATTACAATAGTTTGAAAATGAGTACATGTCCTTGATCACATGTCCTTAATGACTTAAAAACCACAACCTAGACAACTAGTCTCAATCTTTCCTCCTTTGGCATCAAGGCACCGAAAAGGGAAAAATTGAGTGGAATCACTCATCGTCACTACCTCTATCACTCTCAGTCCTCTCTTCGTCTTCATGTTCTTGAGGAGGAGGAGGAGGAGCAGAGGTACCAGCCAGTCCAAATGAGGCCAACTCTTGGTCAGTTAAAGGAGCCATCTCAGTGATATCTTCTTCAGAGTCTTCTAAGATCTAAGGTGACCCCACTGGCTCAATCTCTAGTTTGTCACAGATAGCTTTGATGTTGGCCTTCACATATCTTTGATGCTTCTTCCTGGCCAGACACTCTTTATGCTGGTTGATTTCCACTTGCGGCAAGAAGCAAAGATGGATGTAAGCATTTTTAGTATTCCACTGGATGATCCTCCGGGAGGTGGAGGAGCAGGAGCAGCAGCCTCAGGTCTTGTGCCTTCATGAGCCCTCTTGGATCTTCTTTCCTTTGCAGGTGAAGTAGGAGAAGAGGGGACAGTGTAGATAGTTGGCTTGTGGGGCCTGAGTCTAGTATGAGGCTCATCCTTGACAAACTCCAGTCCTGTCACCTTGTCAATCATATACATGATGTATGGTGCATAGCCACAGGACCTGTTAGGAGTGATGGAGATGTTTACAATGTCATTGTACATGTACTCAAAAACATTGAAAGTCCCTTTCCTACTTATCACCTTCATCAATGTTCTGAGGGTGCCTTTAATGGTCCCTGCATCTCCCTCTTTGGGAGCTATGGTCTTCCTCAGGATCCTATTAAGGATAGCATAGAAAGGCTTCAAATACTTAGTGGTTGGAGACTTGAATGTCATCTTTGTATCATAGAGAAAGTCAAGCTGATCTTTCTCCAGAGGCTTCAGATTGTGGATAATGATGTAATTCTCCAAGGAATCTTCCAGGTGAAGAATTCTTGCAAACTCCGCATAAGTGACACTGTACTGTGCTCCATGTGTCATCCAAATCATCCTATCACTGTCATCATGACCAAAATAGAGAGTTGATTAGAATTGAGTGATGACCTCAATGTTCAAGTCCCAATGGAAAGAGACTAGATCTTTCAGTCCATGCATCTCCAAGGCTTCCAGAACCTCTTGATAGGCTTGACAACTTCTGGACTGTAGATAGGTGATATCAACAAATTGACTTTCAATGACAGGTGTGAGACCTATGTGTGTTGAATACATTTTGTATGGTGATAAAAGTTTTGAATACTACCAAAACACCTTTATCATCAAGGTCCGACTATAGGCCCGAGCCCCATCAAGGTCCGATGGTAGCTCCGGCAAGGTCCGATGTAAGGTCCGACTTTCTTTGGCTAGGTCTGACTTCTTTGTCTAGGTCCGACTAGCTTTGGTTAGCTCTGGCTCTAGGTCCGACTAGCTTTGGTAAGCTCCGGCGCTAGGTCCGACTAACTTTGCTATGTTCTGGCGATAGGTCCTGCTAGCTGTAGTAATCTCCAGTTCAAGGTCTGGTTAGCTTTGGCAAGGTTTGAAGCTTGATCATAGTAGTTCTGCTTTTAACCTGCAATGATTCGTATTTGCTTTACATTGATGGAAAGTTTGCTTAGTAATCTTTTACTAAGTTTTTGGTGTGTTTTGGTGGTTATTGCTGGTATCAATTTGTTATGGTTTGCAACATGCTTATGTGAGGTTCTCACGTAAGGTGTTGTGGTTTCAGAACTAACGAGAGTCAAGTAGAGGACTTGTGCTTGGAAGTATCGGTTGTTTATTCATGTGCAGGTGTTGCTTGAGTTCAAGACATGGATGGTGATGAGATCCAATGAACTTGTCTTAGGGAGAAGATGAGGTTCAACAACCAAGTTCGGGAGGAATTGTGGTTGAGTTGATCGGGAGGTTGCACAACATTTTTGAATCAAGAACAATGCATATGAAGGTATCTTGGACGTCGTTGGAAGATGTTTGCATGTGTGCAAGGAGTGCATGGAAGTGTCTACATGGTTTCGAGGCGTGATGAAGAGATATGGACGTAAAAAATTGGTTGGTTATATAAGCATGGGAGGGCATAGCTCATGGTGGATGACTTTTGGGTTGTTCCTCTTGTGTTCTATTGAATAAAGATCGTAGTTTGAAGGAACTTTTGTGCCTTGTTCGTCCGACTTGTTTCTGTCAAGTCTTTCTCGTCGAGTTTCTGCATAGCACTACCTTGGTTCGGTAGTTTTATAATAACTCGAGTTTTACAGATCCGATTGATGTGATTCTTTTTGTGTTGTCTTCACAACTGAATTTTCTATCATCTTTCCAAATTTGACGGTCATTGGATTTGTGGTTTTTGATCTACATGAGTTTCTTTGCAGTATTGTAGATCTGTTTTGTACTCGGTAGAACAGATTGACCTTTATTCGATCTTTCGATCGTAACTTGAGTTTCTCTTGACGGATTTGAGGATTCTTATTGTGTCGTCTTTGTGACTTCATTATCTCTGATATCTATCACTTTTGTCACGGTGAAACACGTTTATATTAGTCTCACACACGATTTCTCTAACAGATTGTTTTCTACCGAGAGGTTTTCATTGCTTCCGCTGAAAAAGTTTTAATCTACCATTCACCCCCCCTCTAGTAGCTTTACATGCGCTCTTCGATCCTACGACAGGATTCCTCATCTTTAAATACATGTGCTCATAGTAGTCAGTATAGAAATTACTCCAAAATTCAGGATCAGCTGATTGTTTGGGCTGGTCATAGACTTTTACCTTCTTGAACTTGTCAGCTAGCTCACCACCTTTGCCAGTGAAATCGGCACTAGATGGCTGTCTGTTGCGGTGAGTAGGATCTTTCATCTTCAATGGGCCAATAGGTCCACTAGCAAGTCTTTTGCCCTTGTTGAGGGCTCTCTTGGGCCCAGATGAGCTCCCAGCTGTATCCTTGCCCTGACCTTTCTTCACTACCACTCTCCTTTTAGGAAGAGTGTCGTCGGAAGGAGGAGAGCGCACATTGGCATCATGTATTTTCTCCATCACCCTCTACTTGGCTCTTGGCAGTCGAGCACGCACTACCTCTTCATCATAGTAAAAAGAACTATCTTCTGAACCTGAAGACATCATGCCTGACAAGGAGATTAAGGGATTAGATAAGAATCGATTTGAGACTAGTGCAAATTGGGATTTAGAAGTTCAAAATGTCATGTACCGGACTTGTCCGTTTTCAGCGAGCGGACTTGTTCGGTTAACATGACTTGTCCGCACTGAACACCAGACTAGTCTGGTCTGGCATAAGAACCCGAAATTTCTATTTTCAACAGATCTAGCTCGAATCGATTCACAAGGACTAGGAAATAGTAGGAGTACATCTAGAGGAGTAATGTTTGCCCTAGGAATCGACTGAAACAAGCTAGAATCAAGAAAAGTTGATAGCTAGGGTTCGAGGGGGATTCTACCGAAAAATGAAGATTCACGTTGAAGGAGCGGACTTGGTGCCGGATTAGTACGGAGTCGACAAGCTCCACGCTGAGGTGGAGATTTCCCTTGGAGAAATCCGCGATTTTGGTGGCTAGATGTGAAAATCGCCTCTGGAGCTCACGGAAGAGGAGAGAGAAACAAAATGAGGTTGTGAAGGGCGGAGGATGAGCTCCTGACTGCGGATTATGGTTAACCCCGATAAATCTGAACTAGTTAGGTCGACACCGAACAAGCCTGTTGTGTCGGGCTAGGGCTGGACTAGTCTATGACAACGGACTAGTCTGGTGCTGACGTCGGACAAGTTCGGTGTCAACAGGACAGGACTGAAATGAAACAACTAGATTTTGGTTGTTTGATCTAATAGTGATCTAAAGGACATTATTTCACAAATAATCTTGATGAACATGACTAGTAAGCAATCAACAATCATTCAATGGCCATGATTTACTCATTTAAATAGTTTTCTAGAGAAAATCGAGATAAGAGGGAAATTTTGGCAAAAATGAGTAAACTTTGAAATCACAATTAGATATGCAGTGTTTCAAGCCACATTTCGATAGTCAAGTATATTTAGATCATTTCTTAGCTCACAAAACCTTTTGTCTTCTAATGTCTTGTTGAAAATATCTGCAAGTTGTTTTTCAGTCCTAACATGTGAAATTACAATGTCACCTTTTAAGAATGATCTCTTAGGAAATGGTGACGAATATCTATGTGCTCAGTTCTTGAGTGCTCTACTAGGTTGTGTGCAATTTTTATAGCACTCTCATTGTCGCATAGGAGTGTAATATGGTTCAGATTGTAACCATAGTACCTTAGAGTTTGTCGCATCTAAAATAGTTGTGCGCAACAACTACCGGCTGCAACATACTCTGCTTCGGCTGTGGAAAGAGCAATGGAGTTTTGCTTTTTGGATGAACATGAAACTAGGGATCTGTCTAGGAATTGACAAGTCCCCAACGGCATCGGAATAGCCTATCAAGTTAAACTTGGATCCTTTGGGACCATCTTCATTGAGGTCGAGATGTCCGTTAGTCACCATGGGTGTCTTGATGGGCTTGGCCTTGTCCATATTGAACTTCTTAAGGATGACTTGCATGTACTTGGTTTGGCTTATAAAAGTGACCTCTCATAGTTTCTTCACTTGAAATCCCAAGAAGAACTTCAATTCCCCCATCATCGACATCTCGAACCTATCTGTCATAATCTTGCTAAACTCTTCACAAAATGACTTATTAGTAGAACCAAAGACAATATCATCAACATAGATTTGACATACGAATAGATGATCATCAAAGTGTTTTGTGAACAAAGTATAATCAGCTTTTCCAATTGTAAAACCATTTTGAGTCATAAAATCTATAAGGCACTCATACCAAGCTCGAGGAGCTTGTTTGAGGCCATAGAGAGCCTTACGCAGTTTATAGCATGGTTGGGTACTCTTGATCTTCAAATCCTGGTGGCTGCTCCACGTACACTTCCTCCTTAATTGGACCATTGAGGAAGGCACCTTTGACATCCATTTCATACAACTTGAAATTATGATAAGTAGCATATGCCAATAAAAATACGAATGGACTCAAGTCTAGCTACGGGAGAGAAAGTTTCGTCGAAGTCCAAACCTTCGACTTGTGAGTAACCTTTAGCCACATGTCTCACTTTATTTCTCGTTACCACTCCATGTTCATCTTGTTTGTTCCGAAAGACCCATTTGGTTCCAACAATGTTCGCCTTTGGTCTTTCCACCAGTTCTCACAGTTCATTTCTCTTGAAGTTGTTCAACTCCTCTTGCATTTCCATCACCCAATCTGGATCTTTTAAGGCTTCTTCTACCATGTATGGTTCTAGAAAAGAGACAAAAGAGCAATATTCAGAAAAATTTGCAATGCGAGATCTTGTAGTTACTCCCTTAGCAATATCTCCAATGATGTTGTTGACGGGATGATCTATTTGCACACTCTGATGTACTCTTGGGTGAGGAACTTGTGAAGTTGCTTGCTCTTCATTGTCTTCATGTTCATTTTCTCCCCCTAAATCATTGCTTCTGTGGTTATATGGATCTTTTTGATCTTACTGATTTTAATCTTGTGCATGGTCTCCCCTTGATCATGGCTTCCTTGTTGAGGTTCATCTTGTGCACTTGAGTCTTGTGGTTGCTCTTGAGGTAGAATATCACTAAGTGTCATTCTTCTCAACGCTTTACATGGGGCTTCTTATTGATCTAGCACGCACTTATCAACTTGCTCCACTTGGGAGCCGTTAGTCTCATCGAACACTACGTCGCGTGCTACTTCAACAAGGCCAGAGACTTTGTTGAAGACACGATAGGTGTAGGTGTTTGAATCATAACCGAGCAAGAACCCTTCATCAGATTTCGAAGCGAACTTCGAAGTCCTCGGTTTCTTATTTAGAATAGAACATTTACAACCAAATACTTTAAAATATGAAACATTTGGTTTGTTACCAGTAAGAAGCTCATATGGCGTTTTCTTCAAGAGTCGGTGAAGATACAACCTATTTGTGGCATGACAAGCGGTGTTCACCGCTTTAGTCCAAAACTGGTCTGATGTATTGTATTCATCCAACATTGTCCTTGCCATTTCAATTAGTGTTCTGTTTTTCTTTTCGGCTACCCCATTTTGTTGAGGGGAGTAGGGTGCCAAAAACTCGTGCTTTATTCCTTCTTCATCAAGGTACTCCTCAACTTGTGTATTTTTGAATTATGTCCTGTTGTCACTTCTAATATTCTTCACAGTTGATGAGAATTCAGTTTGAGCTCTTTTCAGGAATTTCTTGATGATTCCCTGAGTTTCTGATTTATCATACAAGAAAAATACCCAGGTGAATCTTGAAAAATCATCAACAACAACTAAACCATATTTGTTACCGCTGATGCTTATGTAAGCAATTGAACCGAAAAGGTCCATGTGAAGAAGTTCTAGCGGTCTTGTAGTAGTCATCATGTTCTTGGCTGGGTGCGGTGCTCCAACTTGTTTTCCCGCTTGGCAAGCGCTGCATGGCCTGTCTTTCTCAAAAACAACATCCTTGAAACCTCGGATGTGACCATTTTTTAGAAGTTTCTGCAGATTTCTCATCCGAACATGGGCTAGCCGTTTATGCCACAACCACCCCATGTTAGTTTTAGCAACCAAGCAAGTGTTGAGTTCGGCTTTATCTTTGGTGAAATCAATAAGATAAAGCTTTCCTTTCAACATCCCCTTGAATGCAATCAAGGCATCGCTTCTTCTAAAAACGGTCACATCCTCATTAGTGAATAAACAGTTATAACCTTTATCACATAGCTGAGATATGGACAGAAGGTTATAATATACATAATCTACATGTAAAACATTCGATAGAGTATGTTGAGAAGAGATTTCAAGTTTACCACTACCAAGGATCTTTCCTTGGATATTGTCTCCAAAGTATATCCCTTCACTTGGATCTGCGTTACGCTCATACTCCACGAACATGTTCCTCTCTCCGGTTATGTGATTTGTGCATTCGCTGTCTAGCACATATTTTGATCCACCGGAGGAGTAGGTCTGCAAAACAAGATTATTCCTTGGTTTTAGGTACCCAAGCTTGCTTGGGTCCTCTCAGGATAGTCACAAGAGTCTTGGGCACCCACACACAAGTTTTCGAATTCTTGTGGCGTGGCCCTGCATATTTAGCAAATACATTTCCAAATTTCTCTTTCATAAGTACATACGAAGCATCAAAAGTAGGAAATAATATTTGCAAGTCATATTCATGCGATTTTTCCTTAACAAAGGTAATTTTCTTCTTATCATGATCATTTGTGGACATGTGTTTGTTCTTGTTAAACCAAGACCATCTTTGTTCTACGTGCATATTTGATCTTCTCCTTGTCAAAGATGCCGCATTGGGAAGGATGCTTAACATGAGAAATAAAAGAATAAGATTTGACAATATTTTTCTTAATAGAACATGTGCAGGTTGCAATTGTTGTCGAACTTACACCTTTGGAAGGTGAGCTTTTGGAGGAGGAGGAGGAGGAGTCACTTTGCTTGAGTGACTCAACTTGCACTTCATGAATCTTGTTAATTTCTGACAAGTTAGCAAGTTCATCCTTGATTGCAAGGGGTGAGTATTCTAGCTTTGAGTAAGTTTCCTTACTCAAGGCTAGCTCATTCTCAAGTGACTTGCTCTTCTCTATTTCAAGCTCAAGGAGTTTCTCAACCTCTTGATACCTCTTCCTTTGACGGATGAGCATATCTTCTTGTTGGTTGACAAGCTCCTCCTTCTCAAAGATTTCATCTAACAATATTTTCATTTTCTTTAATGCAGTTTTACTCAATCCCCTAAACATCTCCTCATTTTCACTAGAACTGTCAAAATCATCAATAGAGGAATTTAGCGAGGGAGGATTGATTCGAACCTTTTTCTTGCCTTCCTTAGCCATATGGCATGTGTGATTGTGAGTCTCCCGTCCTCCCATGTTTGGGAAGAGTGTAGACCTCTTCGTGGGTTTCTTGACGGCAATGGTGGCCGTATCCTCTTCTTCAACGGAGAAGGACTCGTCGTTTCACTACTACAAAAAGCAATTTCACAAGTGCCTCGATTTTTCAAACACAGGCGGTCTGTAAAAAAATGCGACTGTGATGACGAATGTTACAATAACCGCCTGTGATGACAGAACATCACAGGCGGATTTTAAGAAACAACCGCCTGGGCAAATAAATTATTTCCTCAGGCTGTTATTAATTAAGAACCACCTGTGATTTGGCAAATTTCACAAGCGGTTCTTAATTAACCAACGTCTGGGTAAATACATGATTTTCACAGGCGGTCATTGTTCAAGAACCGTATGTACTGGTTCAATCATCACAAGCGGTTTTTATTCAAGAACCGCCTGAAGAAAGTTATTGTTTTGACAGGCTGCTTGTTAATTAAGAACCGTCTGTGATGCTGATTAGCTCCTATCAAGCTAATCCCTGCACAGCAAGCTCTTGTAGATGCAAGTAACACCCGTGGCTCATCATTTGGATTGTTGAAAGCATCAATTGAAGCCTAACGATCCTTGGAAGGATTTTCCCACCCATTTGAAGGATTTCTTCTCCTCATGTCCATTTGAAAACTTAGGAAGATGCTCCTTTCTCAGTTTTAATGCCTAAATATATTGACTAAAAATCAGTACCTACCCCTTAGTGCTTCACACAGGGAAGCGAATAACTTCAATCACAAATCTTGTTTTCACCCTTTCATAGGGATTTCACCTTAATGTTTCAAGTATAGATTTATCAATAAGTGAAGCTTCCTTATCACACATGTCAATGACAGTTATAACCGAAGGATGTGCCGAAGCTAACAAGATCTGAATTGGAATGAAGACAAAGAGATCTTGCATATGAGTGGCAATGTCTAGGTTAGCGTGAAGCTATGATGACAACCTTCAACAACATGAAAAGTGATGTTAAGGTTATGCTTGCATCAACCAAGGCATGTTGTGAGGGTATAACACTTGTTGGGGCAAGTATAACCATGATGCTCTAACAAGTGTTATACCCTCACAACATGCCTTGGTTGATGCAAGCATAACCTTGGCATCACTTTTCATGTTGTTGAAGGCTGCCATCATAGCTTCATGTTGTCTAACCTGGATATTGTCACTCATATGCAGCATATCTTTGTCTTCAGCCCGGTTGAGATTTCGTTAGCTTCGACACATCCTTCACTTGTAAGTGCAATTAACATGTCTGATGAGGAAGCTTCACTTATTAATAAATCTATGCTTGAAAGATTAAGGTCAAATTCTTATGAAAATGGTAAAAACAAGATTTGTGATTGAAGTTGTTCACTTCGTCGCTTGTGTGAAGCACTAAGAGATATGGTACTGATTTGTAGTCAATATATTCAGCCATTAGAACTGATAAAGTAGCATCTTCGTAAGTTTTCAAAATGGAGAGAAGAGAAAGAAACCTTTCATGGCTTGTTTGTGTGTACTAAATCTAATTGGATTGAAGTGGATTGGAGTGAGGAATGAACTAATTTTCTCCTCAATCCACCTCAATCCACTTATATTGAAATGGATCCACTCCTATCCAAAAAAGCCCTCAAATGGATGAGAAGTATTGTCAGACTTCAATTAAAGCTTTTAACAATCCAAATGATGAGTCCCGGGCGTTACTTGCATCTTCAAGAGCTTGCTGTGAAAGTATTAGCTTGACAGAAGCTTCAAGAGTTGTGATTCTAGATGTTGTTTGGAACCAACCTGTTGGAAGGAAAGCATGATCATCATAGGTCAGAAGAAATTTATATACAAATACAATTTGATAACTTATGGAATAGGTGAAGGTGATAAATATAATTATGTAATAATGTTCAAAACAGAAGCTGAATTTAATAATGTTCAAAACATGCTATATAAAGCTGAAATAGAGCATTGTTCTAAGTTGATTTCAGAGGATACAAATATATGAAATATATATCATACATTTTTCCAGCATTGACATCTTCTCGCTTATAGGGTTTAAAATCCTTTTTAATGCTTCTCTTTATGCGCTTGATGTTTTCTGGTTCAGTGAAAAGGAACATCTCTTCATACTGATTATTGAAGCGTCCCGACCCATAGGATCGGAACTAAACATGTAATATTATTACCAAGAACATAGTTTGGCACATAATATTACATTACAAGTGGAACCACAATCATATATAGCTTTATTTCAACGGCATAGCCTTATGGATAAACACAATAACGGCTAACAACATAGCTATAATAGTCGACAACAAGACTAGTAGCTCCGTGCTACACATGACTTGGGTGCGGACGCGACCCTACTCGAAATCCCCTGGTACGAAATCAGGATCCTCTGTAAAAAAAACATAACAACAACATTTGAGTACAAAAGTACTCAACAAGCTCCACCTTGCCCTATGGGAGGGGATTAAAGCAGATAATAATGTAATGCATAAAATAAAGAACAACGCAGCCTAATGCAAACTAATGCAACCACGTATCTCAGACCCAGACTCCACTCAACTCAATCTCACAGTAGGTGGCTTTTCTAGTTGTTAGGACCACACCATAACCTGTCCTATGCCGAGGACACGGCCGTCCGAACGGGTTTTACGCTCTGCCGAGGTTGTACACTTTACCCACATGCACGGGCCAGCAAAGACAACCCGTCATAACCGACACCCAGTCAAAACATCACCCAAATCAGTCGTCCCAAACCCAATGTCATGACATATCTCAATATAAGCTCAGCATATATCTCTCTCTCCACCGTGGAGGACTGTCGGGCTAGCCACCGGGATTAGGCTAAGCCCTGCCCATACAGGGACATGTGGTCGTACTGAAAGAAACTAGGTGAGATGTCAAAACAACTCGGTCCTTAAGGCTCACCAGGGCAGCCCCCATACTCAACACACGAGTCTACCCTCATGATAGAACTCGTCGTAAGTCTACCACCACGGTAGCACTTACACTAGCACTAATCGTCTGCCCCGGTCACAACTCATACTCTTACCACCCATACAATAAACAAGGAGCAATATCAACGTGTATAATCTCATCATATCAATATGCAATAATAGAAGGAATATGGCTTCTCTCGGTCTCTCAACTAGCACACATGCACCAATGCAAAGACACAGTCTACTGGCCACAATGGGATGAATCTCACATAGGAATAATATGATCAAAAGGGGTCAGTGGAACTTGCCTTCGCTACCGTCAGCTGCGTCGTTCTCCTGCTCAGCTGGCTCCTCCGGGTTCTCTTCCGGTACTAGGTCTGTTCTGCGGTGCACACGTAAGCAATCATACAAACAATGCAACCACACATCAATACATCATACCTATTTAGTTGTATTAAATAGATTATGATTTTATGTGAATTTTAAAAAAAGAATCATATTAATCGGAGGTCGTATGGGTGAGATATGGATTTTATAATGTGGAGGCTTGATTAATTTCGAAAATGAATAAAAACATTATTTGCTAGTGTCTTGTTATGTGGGCCAGTGGCTTGTTTATGGCCTGGTCATGTGGCCGGTGAAGTGTACGTTAGCTGAGGCTGTTCACTGGGCTGGTGCTCGCGCATGTGGGCCAAGGGCCAATTAAACTAATTAGCTATTAGCTCAACAGACCGAGTCTTCTTCCTCCACGAACTCGTTCGTCCCTCTCTCTCTCTCTGCAGCCACCATAGGTGACCCAAGAGCTCAAATCAGAGGGGAAAGAGAGGAAGGAGTGGTCAGAGAGGAGAGGAATCGAAAGCTCAGGCTATTGCGTGCCTGCTACTGGACGTAATTCGGCCAGCACCTAGAGGGCAGAAGCAGGTCCGAGGGCGACGGTCATGGCTGCTGGAGTCCGTGAGGGAGGCAGGGGAGAGAAAAGGGGCGGGCGGCGCTCACCTCCTCGGTTGTTGGGTTGCTCGGCGCGGCTGTAAGCGAGGCACAGCCCCGGTCGTTCGGCTTTATAGGCGAGGCAACGGTGGTAGGCGACTGGCTTCGTGGACACGGCGTGCTGCTCAATGTGTCGCGTCGCTTGTGTCCTCGAGGTTGTGCGAGCACGCGCAACAACTCAAGCGTGCGTCCCCGCTAGTCGTGCCTACACGACGCGTTGCGTCGTCTGGTCACGACGTCGGCTAGCAACGGCGTTCACACAGCTGCCAAGGCTGTCGTCGCGGTGTGAGTGAAGATGGTAGCTATGAGTCACCTCGTATGTGCTACGGTCGGCGAAGTGAATGCGTCGTACGACCTTCGGGAGAGTTCCAGTGAAAGGAAAAAGGCAGCAGGGGGAGCTTGGTTACAGCCATGGTTGCTTACCTGCCTAGCTTCTGATTTGATGCAAGGGGGAAAAATAAGAACAGCGAGATTAATGCGTTGTACGGTCGCTCGGGAAGTTTCTTGATGGAGCAAAAAGGAGGGAATGGTGAAGGGCGAGCTTGCTTGTTGGCATAGGGTTCTATCGTGCGAACTGGGTTCTGGACAGAGAACGTGCTATTTCGTTCTGGTCAGAGGAGAATAGTATGGTTGAGCTGTTTTGGGAGGTAGAAGAAAGGGTGTGTTATGTAAATAGGAAAAAGTGGGAGGGGGCAGCCTGAAAATGAAACAAGAAGCTAGAGATGACGTGAGTGTTGTGTTGCTGCAAAGATAGCTAGTACGTGGATCCTCATCTTTATTTACTTTTTGTTCTTCTTTTATTTATTCTTATCTTAATGTTGTGGTGTATTCACAGCTCTTGCGTTGATCTCATTCATTATTTCAATTTCACGTCTACTGCTTTATAACCAGAATTATTATTCACGATTGATTAAATTAACGGTTATACATACGCAGGTGACATATATATATGCATATATATATGTATTATTATTATTATTCCTCTCTTTTTATTTCTGTTAAATTTATTATTTTACATAATATTCTCGGTGATTAACCGTATGGTCACAAATTATTAGTTTTTGGAAAATGGGATGTTACAGACCTACCCCACTTAGGTGGAATCTCGTCCTCGAGATTTGGTTGGTGTTCGAAAAGGTGAGAAAACTCAGCACGAAGCGCATCTTCTCTTTCCCATGTAGCTTTGGCCTCTGAGTGTCTGCTTCACCGTACTCGATAAAGCTTGACAGAATTTGTTCGTGTTCTTCGGGTGACGGTATCCAAAATCTTTACTGGCACCTCCTGGTAGCGCAAGTCATCTTGTAGATCTAGGGTGTCTCGTACCACTTGTTCTTCAGGAACTCGTAGACACTTCCTAAGTTGTGACACATGGAAGACGTTGTGCACGCCCGACATCTCTTCGGGTAACTTGATTTCATATGCCACTGATCCTACTTTTTTTAGGACTGGAAAAGGACCAATGTATCGTGGCGCCAACTTTCCACGTACTTGGAATCTGCGCGTGCCACGAATCGGAGACACCTTCAAATACACATGGTCCCCGACATCAAAGCTGAGTTCACGCCTTCTCTTGTCTGTGTAACTTTTCTGGCGTGACTGTGCTGCCTTCAAATTTTCTCGGATCTCCGCTACCTTATCTTCTGCTGCCACAATGAAGTCCGGTCGCTCTATAATGCGGTCTCCAACCTCTGACCACATAAGCGGGGTCTGACACTTCCTTCCATAAAGAGCTTCAAATGGTGACATCTTGATACTAGTCTGATAGCTATTATTATAAGAAAACTCAGCATAAGGTAAACTATCTTCCCAATCTTTGCCGTAGGTGAGAACAGTGGCTCTCAACATGTCCTCCAAGATTTGGTTGATCCTTTCTGTCTGATCATCAGTATGAGGGTGATATGCTGAGCTGAAATCCAACTTAGTTCCAAGTGCTTTCTGTAGACTCCTCCAAAATCTCGATGTGAACTGGGTACCTCTATCAGAGACTATCCTTGAGGGCACTCTGTGTAGCTTCACAGTATGGTCTATGTACAACTTGGCCAACTTTTCTCCATCGTGGGTAGTGCGTACAGGAATAAAGTGTGCGACCTTAGTGAGGCGGTCGACCACCACCAATACTGAGTCATTACCATTCTTGGTCCTTGGCAAACCAGTGATGAAATCCATCCCTACCTCATCCCATTTCCAGACGGGAATCGGTAAAGGTTGTAGTAGGCCACTTGGCTTTTGATGCTCGGCCTTCACTCTCTGGCACACATCGCAACAGGCTACAAATTTAGCTATGTCACCCTTCATACCAATCCACCAATACTTCTGCTTAAGATCCACATACATCTTGGTGGCTTCAGGATGGATAGAGTATGCAGAGTTATGGGCCTCATCCAAGATGGTGTTCCGATAGTGACCTTGTGAAGGCACACACATCCATTTCTTGAACCACAAAATACCATCTCTATCAACTCTAAAATTTGGGGCTTTGCCTTCACCGGTATGTGCCTTGATCTCCATCATCTTTTCATCCTCATGTTGAGCCTTCTTGATTTGGTCATCCAGAACAGGGTGAACACTAAGGTTGTAGTTGTATGAGTGAGGTACCACACTTAGGTTCAACCTCATCATCTCATCACATAGTTGTGGTACTTGAGTCACCAAGTGATGACAATAGGTCTTCCTACTGAGAGCGTCAGCTACCACATTTGCTTTACCAGGATGATAGTGTATTTCCAGGTCATAGTCCTTTATTAGCTCCAACCATCTCCGTTGTCTTTGGTTGAGGTCAGGCTGGGTAAATATATACTTAAGACTCTTATGGTCCGTATAAATCTCACACTTGTTACCGATCAGGTAGTGTCTCCAAATTTTAGGAGCATGCACTACGGCTGCCAATTCCAAGTCATGAGTCGGGTAGTTTTGCTCATGTGGCCTTAACTGACGAGAGGCATAGGACACCACTCGTCCTTCTTGCATTAATACACATCCTAGGCCATGTCTAGAGGCATCACAATAAATGACAAAGCTCTTGTGAATATCTGGTAGGACTAGGACTGGAGCTGTTGTGAGTCTCTCCTTCAACTCACAAAAATTCCGCTCACATGCTTCAGTCCATACAAACTTCTTATACTTCCTGAGAAGCTCAGTCATCGGACGGGCAAGCTTGGAAAATCCTTTGATGAACCTCCTATAATAGCCCATCATACCAAGAAAACTATGAATCTCTGAGACCGATGTTGGTTGCTTCCAACACGACACTGCTTTAACCTTCTTTGGGTCAACTGCAACTCCTTCGGCTGTGAACACATGTCCATGGAAGCTGACTTTTTGCAACCAAAACTCACATTTACTAAACTTGGCATAAAGTTGATGGCTCCTAAGTCGGTCCAAAACAACATGCAAGTGTTGCGCGTGCTCTTCCTCACTTCGTGAATATACCAAAATGTCGTCGATGAAGACAACAACAAACTTATCCAACTCTTGCATGAACACTCGGTTCATAAGGTTCATGAAGTAGGCAGGGGCATTGGTTAATCCAAAAGACATCACTGTGAACTTGTATTGTCCATAGCGAGTCACAAATGCTGTCTTAGGTATATCTTCAGGTTTAATCCTTACTTGATGGTACCCGAATCTTAAATCAATCTTGGAAAAGAACTTGTCCCCCTTTAACTGGTCAAATAGGTCATCAATCCAAGGCAGAGGATACTTGTTCTTGATGGTGACTGCATTAAGAGCTCGGTAATCCACGAAAAGCCTCTTACTTCCATCCTTCTTCTCTACGAAGAGGACTGGTGCACCCCATGGTGATGCACTAGGCCTTATGTATCCTTTCTCTTGCAACTCATCCAACTGTTTCTTTAACTCTGCCAGTTCTGGGGCTGCCATTTTGTAAGGTCTCTTAGCTATTGGGACAGTTCTGAGGACTAGATCAATGGAAAACTCCACTTCCCTTTCTGGCGGCATGCTCGGTAATTTCTCCAGGAACACATCAACATACTCCTTAATTACTGGCACTTCTTGGGGTGTTTCTGCCTTCAAGTGATTTACCACTGCCTCAGATAGGCTAGGCTTCACGTGACAGGTGACAGTCTTTCCTTCATGGTTTGTCACTGTCACTACCCTCTGTGCACAAGCTATGCTCCCATTGCACTTGGCTAACCAATTCATACCAAGGATTACATCTATACCATGGGATTCAAGCACTATTAGGTTAACCAAAAACACTACCCCACTTAGATTTAAAGGGATGTTGTTAACACCTAAATGGCAAGGTATATAACCTCCCGGAGATCTGGTTATTAGAGGCCTCTTAAGAGCTACCGTAG
This sequence comes from Tuctoria greenei, assembly GCA_036927565.1. Classification (NCBI taxonomy): domain Eukaryota; kingdom Viridiplantae; phylum Streptophyta; class Magnoliopsida; order Poales; family Poaceae; genus Tuctoria; species Tuctoria greenei. Next base: position 122,351,240 of record JAYESD010000005.1, read on the forward strand.
CTATATCATATGCCTCTACGAAGTACAATGATATGAAGGAATGCGATGCACCAGAATCAAATAGTACTAAAGCCAAAACTGAATGAACCAAGAACTTACCAAGCAGAACTCCTGGTGTCGCATCTGCCTCCTTGGCGTAGACATGGTTCACTGCGGCCTTTCCAAATGATTGTTGGGTCCTTGATGGCGCCCCTCGGTTACCTCCAGCTGGTTGTCTTGGTCCATTAACAGAGTTGGAGACGACAGCTGGTGCTGGCTTGTTCTTGTAAGGGCAGTTGACGGCAATGTGACCAGGCTCACGAGAGCTGAAGCGAATTCTCTGGTCACGTGTGTGACTGACACCAGACTGCTGAGGACGGAAAGAGCCCTGAGGTTTAGCAGATTGCATTGGTGGCTTGAAGGTAGCAGTTGGTGCCTTGTAGGATACACCACTGTGAGTCATCTGTCCAGAGTGAGTAGGTTGATGGGCCTTCTGCACAAAGTAAGCTGGCTGCTGAGTCCCCTATCATGAATAAGCAGATTGATTAGTCCTTTGAAACTTTGCCTGCTAGAACACCTTCTTCCCCTAAAATTTCCTTTTCTTTTCCTGCAGCTCATCCTCTATGTTCTTCTCTGTAGTGATAGCCTTGTTGACCATGGTACTGAAATCTGGATAGACAAATGCATCCAGAAACTTCTTTATCTCAGTGTTTATACCGCGAAGGAAGGCTTCATGCTTCTTCTCTTCCGTATCAACCGCATGAGGGTCATAGCGGGATAGTCTAATGAACTTATGCAGATACTCTGTCACAGTCAAGCCCTTCTGTTTAAGGTTCATGAACTCTTCCTTCTTTAGCTTCACAATGCTACTGGGGATGTGGTGCTCCCTAAATAACTTCACAAACTCATGCCAAATCATGGTCTTGGCGTCTGCATGCATCTCTCTGTAGCTATGCCACCATGCTAAAGCAGGTCTTCTCAGCTGATGAACTGCAAGTAGAACCTTATCCTGCTCATTAGCATGGACCACCTCAAGTTTCATCTCAATCTCTGTTAACCAGTCATCTGCCTCAATGGGGTCCTCAGATCCAGCAAACTTGGGTGGGTTCATCCTGTTGAAGTCCGCAATCTGGTGATTGTTTTGAGGTGCTGGCTGGCGGTTGTTGATGCCATTGTTGCCCTAAGCAGCAAGTGTGTTTGCCAGCATCTCGAGGAGTCGAGTCTGGCGGTCCAAAATGGCAGTCAGGTCATAGGCAAGTGCATGTGGGGCTGGCGGAGCAGGTGCACTCTCTGATGTCTCATGCTCGTGCAGTGCAAACGGTATCTCATGCGGTCCTTGTTCCGCCCCGTGCCCGTTCCTGACCCGGCTCGAGCAGCGAGACATCTGCGACGTGGAAAATGTGGGGTTTAGATTATATTTATTAGGGTATATTATTGTGAATCCTATTAATTTATAATTACTATTATTATTATCTACCTATTTTTATTTTTATTTTATTATTATTATTTTATGCATGTGTATGTGTATGTGTGTGTGTGTATATATATATATATATATACACATATTAATTTAGTAATATATAGGTATACACTTTTATACCACACAAACCACACAAAACATCAAACACTGCAAGCAACACATCAAACATTCATTCATTCAAGCAAACGGGTACATGGTACATTGGGCATGTCGTCCCTAAGTCCGTCCCCTTAAGGGTCAGCCGGGACCTCTGCCTGACTACTAGGCCCTACATCTTGGTCTTCGGGGTCTTCGTTGGTCCCTCGGGGTGATGTTGGAGGAGTGGGCGGTACAGGCTCACAAATCCTCCTTCGAGGGTTCGACAATGGGTACACTGGAGTTCCTTCCAACACAAGCGGTTCGGCCGTTTCACAAGCCTGACGATCCTTGCGCTTGGCTCGGTCTACGAGGTAGACACCTCTGAGGAGCTGGCTATGGCGGTCGGCCTGGTCCCTAAGGTTCTCCTCTGCCAAGGCGACACGACTTTCGGCGCTAGCAACACGGGCCTCGGCCTGCGCTAAGGCCAGCTTAGCCTTTTGGCAACGGATCTCCAAGGTCTCCGCACACTTCACGAGGGTCTTCACACGTTGGTTCAACTGGTCGCACATATCGTCTAGGCTCAATAAATAGCCTGAAATGGCAACAACTGTAATGTCATCTTCGGTGGATCCAAGGCTTTCAAGGTTGCGGATCCTAGCCATCCAAGCAGGACGACTACGATCCAACGGCGGGAAGTACTTCATGGTTGTAGAACCCAAGTGCCAGTCAAACATGTGGGACATGTACTTCAGAGCTTTGCGGGCCACAAGTTGGCAAGTATCATTCATGCGAAATCCAGTGGCGGTGACGTTCCATGGCTTCATCTCCAGGAACCTCTCACTGGTGCCGATGTGCACAGTGACCTCACAGCTCTTCGTGCCATGCTCTACGAACTCGTGACCCATGTACTCCGGACGGTCCGAGTTACCGAGTCGCACCGTGGTGGCATAGAGCACCTTAGGGAAGCCGTCTTCGTTGATGCAGAAGGTGGTGATACGGTCGTCAGACATCTGACTTAAAACAAGGCACAAGGGTTAGATGAGGGCAAAACCTATCACTAAGGTCCTACGTTCAAGGGTCCCTACCGGAAAACCATTCTAGGGTCTCCTACAGTCACCTACACCCTAGGGTCCACGTCCTACAGCCAAGTATAGCTCTGATACCACTTGAAGCGTCCCGACCCATAAGATCGGAACTAAACATGTAATATTATTACCAAGAACAGAGTTCGGCACATAATATTACATTACAAGTGTAACCACAAACATGCATAGCTTTATTTCAACGGCATAGCCTTATGGATAAACACAATAACGTCTAACAACATAGCTATAATAGTCGACAACAAGACTAGTAGCTCTGTGTCATCCAATCCACTACACATGACTTGGGTGCGAACGCGACCCTACTCGAAATCCTCCGGCACAAAATCAGGATCCTCTGTAAAAAAAACATAAAAACAACATTTGAGTACAAAAGTACTCACCAAGCTCCACCTCGCCCTACGGGAAGGATTAAAGAAGATAATAATGCAATACATAAAATAAATAACAACGCAACCTAATGCAAACTAATGCAACCACGTATCTGAGTCCCAGACTCCACTCAACTCAATATCACAGTAGGTGGCTTTTCTAGTTGTTAGGACCACACCATAACCTGTCCTATGCCGAGGACACGGCCGTCCGAACGAGTTTTACACTCTGCAGAGGTTGTACACTTTACTTACATGCACGGGCCATCAAAGACAACCCGTCATAACCGACACCCAGTCGAAACATCACCCAGATCAGTCGTTCCAAACCCAGTGCCATGACATATCTCAATATAATCTCAGCATATATCTCTCTCTCCACCGTGGATGACTGTCGGGCTAGCCATCGGGATTAGGCTAAGCCCCGCCCATACAGGGACATGTGGTCATACTGAAGGAAGCTAGGTGAGATGTCAAAACAACTCGGTCCTTAAGGCTCACCTGGGCAGCCCCCATACTCAACACACGAGTCTACCCTCATGATAGAACTCGTCGTAAGTCTACCACCACGGTAGCACTTACACTAGCACTAACCCGCCTGCCCCGGTCACAGCTCATACTCTCACCACCCATACAATAAACAAGGAGCAATATCAACGTGTATAATCTCATCATATCAATATGCAATAATAAAAGGAATATGGCTTCTCTCGGTCTCTCAACTAGCTCACATGCACCAATGCAAAGACACAGTCTACTGGCCACAATGGGATGAACCTCACATAGGAATAATATGATCAAAAGGGGTCAGTGGAACTTGCCTTCGCTACCGTTGGCTGCGTCGTTCTCCTGTTCAGCTGGCTCCTCCGGGTTCTCTTCCGGTATTGGGTCTGTTCCGCGGCGCACACGTAAGCAATCATACAAACAATGCAACCACACATCAAAGGCCTTCGCATTCTTAATCTGTTAGGGTCGGACGGAAAACAGGGCTTTCTGATAACTAATCACTGGAAGCACCCGATTCTCTCTACTCTGCACCTCATGACTACCACATGCCGGCTCGGATACCCACGATCCAGTGCCTTCTTGTCCATTCCACTCAAAGCTACATCATACCAATTTAGTTGTATTGAATAGATTATGATTTTATGTTAATTTTAAAGAAATAATCATGTTAATCGGAGGTCGTATGGGTGAGATATGGATTTTATAATATGGAGGCTTGATTAGTTTCGAAAATGAATAAAAAACATTATTTGCTAGTGGCTTGTTACGTGGGCCAGTGGCTTGTTTATGGCCTGGTCATGTGGCCGGTGAAGTGTACGTTAGCTGAGGCTGTTCACTGGGCTGGTGCTCACGCACGTGGGCCAAAGGCCAATTAAACTAATTAGCTATTAGCTTAACAGATCGGGTCTTCTTCCTCCCCGAACTCGTTCGTCTCTCTCTCTGCAGCCACCATAGGTGACCCAAGAGCTCAAATCAGAGGGCAAAGAGAGGAAGGAGTGGTCAGGGTGGAGAGGAATCGAAAGCTCAGGCTATTGCGTGCCTGCTGCTGGACGTAATTCGGCCAGCACCTAGAGGGCAGAAGCAGCTCCGAGGGCGACCGTCATGGCTGCTGGAGTCCGTGAGGGAGGCAGGGGAAAGAAAAGGGGCGGTCGGCGCTCACCTGCTCGGTCGCTGGGTTGCTCGGCGCGGCTGTGAGCGAGGCGCAGCCTCGATCGTTCGGCTTTATAGGTGAGGCAGCGGTGGTAGGCGGCTGGCTTCGTGGACACGGCGTGCTGCTCGACACGTCGTGTTGCTTGTGTCCTCGTGGATGTGCGAGCACGCGCGACAACTTAGGCGTGCGTCCCTGCTAGTTGTGCCTGCACGACGCGTCGCGTCGTCGGGTCACGACATCGGCCAGCAACGGCGTTCACACGGCTGCCGAGGCTGTCACCGCGATGTGAGTGAAGAGGGTAGCTATGAGTCACCTCGTCCGTGCGACGATCGGCAAAGTGAATGCATCGTACGACCTTCAGGAGAGTTCCAGTGAAAGAAAAAAGGCAGCAGGACGAGCTTGGTTACAGCTATGGTTGCTTACCTGCCTAGCTGCTGATTTGATGCAAGGGGAAAAAATAAGGACAGCGAGATTAATGCGTTGTACGGTCGCTCGGGAAGTTTCTTGATGGAGCGAGAAGGAGGGAATGGTGAAGGGCGAGCTTGCTTGCTGGCATGGGGTTCTATCATGCGAACTGAGTTCTAGACAGCGAACGTGCTATTTCGTTCTGGTCAGAGGAGAATAGTATGGTTGAGCTGTCTTGGGAGGTAGAAGAAAGGGTGTGTTATGTAAATAGGAAAAAGTGGGAGGGGGCAGCCTGAAAATGAAACAAGCTAGAGATGACGTGAGTGCTGTGTTGCTGCAGAGATAGCTAGTACGTGGGTCCTCATCTTTATTTATTTTTTATTCTTCTTTTATTTATTCTTATCCTAATGTTGTGGTGTATTCACAGCTCTTGCGCTGATCTCATTCTTTATTTCAATTTCACGTCTACTGCTTTATAACCAGAATTATTATTCACGGTTGATTAAATTAACAGTTATACGTACGCAGGTGACATATATATATATATATATATATATATATATATATATATATATATATATTATTCCTCTCTTTTTCTTTCTGTTAAATTTATTATTTTACATAATATTCTCGGTGATTAACCGTATAGTCACGAATTATTAGTTTTCGGAAAATGTGATGTTACATTTATATTCTATTAATTATCTCCTACATTCTCAACCCCAACAATATTTTGCTTTCCAGAGACAGCTACGTGCATCTTCTCAGTTTCTGGATCTTCAACATAAAAAACTTGTGCAACACTATCGGCGAGAACCCACAAGGCATCTTTATAACCAACTTTATTCAAGTCTACCAGTGTCAGCCCATAATTGTCCACTTTGACACCATCAGGATGTTTGACCCATTGGCACTTAAATACGGGCATTACCATTCTTTCGCCATAATCGAGTTTCCATATTTCCTCTATGAACCCGAAGTATGTGGTCTTCTGCCCTTGTGAATTATAAGCCTCAATACAAACACCACTATTTTGTGCAACACTCTTACCGTCTTTTTCTTTATTATAAAATGTCTAACCATTGATGTCATATGCTTGCCATTATGTCACCAAAGCAGATGGGCTAGAAGCTAACTTCTTCATTGTTGCATCTTCTATAGAATTTCCGTATGGTATATTTTTGTCCATTAACCATTCAGTGAAACATCTTTTGTGCTCTTTCATGATTCAGTCCTTTGTGCGGTCTTGGTTTTTTTCACAAAGCTCAATTTGGTGTTCCTCGATGTACGACTCAACTATTGCGAGCTGTTGTAGTACACCAAAATGTGCACGGTGTACATTCTTGTAATTTTGAAAGATAAAAGTTTTCTTACCCACTTTGCCTCTCCCACGTAGTCTACCGTCATGTACTAGTATAGGCACACCTATCGGTTTTCCATCTTTGATGTAATCAGCGCAACCCTCAATCACTTCTTCAGCGTTGTATACTTCCATAATTGAACCCTTTGGGTGAGCACGGTTCCACACATAACCTTTTAATACTCCTAAATATCTCTCCAACAAAAACCTATGATATAAATATAGTGGTCCCAATGCTTTTATCTGGTCAACAAGATGTATGATTATGTGTACTTGCATATCAAAAAAGGATGGTGGGAAACACATCTCAAGCTTGCACATAGTCTCGACAATGTATGTTTTCAGATAGTCTAATTCTTCACGTGCTATCACCTTTTGCGATACTGCATTGAAGAAGTAACACAAATGTGTGATGAAAACTTTTATATGCTCAGGTTTGATGACTCTTATTGCAATAGCAAGGAACACTGTCATCATGATGTGATACTCGTGAGAATTATAACCGAATAAATACAAGTCTTTCATCGAGACTAGTTTGCGGATATTGGATGAGAAACTCGTGGGCACTTTGATCCCACGCAAGCATTCGCAAATTGCTTTTTTCTCTTTTAGCGTCAAGTTGTAGCTGGCTGGGGGAAGGTAATGCTTCCCGTTTTCCTTTTCTACTGGATGAATCTCTGGTCTCAATTCAAGATTTACTAGGTCCATACGTGAATTTAATCTGTCCTTTGTTTTCCTACGCATGTCTAGCAAGGTCCCAAGGATGCTGTCAAATACATTCTTTGTAACGTGCATCAAATCAATACTATGGCAAAATTCCAGATCCTTCCAGTACGGAAGATACTTGAAAAAAATTGATTGTTTCTTGAAATCCATGTCAGTTGTATCACCCGAAGATGTATTTTTCTTTCTCTTGATTCCTTTACATTTTTTTCCCTTATCGACAGCAATATGAATGTTCTTGACCATTTCGAACACAAGTTTTCCACTGTAAGGTTCTGGTGCAGTATCTTTTTCGATTTTGTTATCAAATTGTTCTTTCATCTTCCTATACTTGTGTGTATCTATCAAGAACCGTCGGTGTCTCATGTACACCGTCTTTCTGGGTGAAGTGAGGTATAGAAATCCAGTTCTATCCACGCACCTTACACAACCTTTCTTCCCTTTCATTTATCCTGATAATGTAAACAGTTCGGGGTAATCATGCACGGTAACAAATATTATTGCTCTTAGCGTGAAATACTCCCGCTTGTACTCATCCCATGTACGTACCCCATCATTCCACAATTCCGCCATATCTTTAATTAAAGGTTCCAAGAACACATCAATTTTGATGCCGGGTTGTTTCAGGCCTTAGATAAGAACAAATAATAAGATATATTTTCTTTTGTGACACAACCACGTCGGTAGGTAATAACAATAGTTCCAGTGATTGGCAGTACTTTGAGTATCTAGTTTGGCAGTGATTGTCTGTACAATCTGTGGTGAAAAGGTAAATGGTAGCTTTGAAAGGTGCATGTTGCTTGTTTTTAAGTGACAGGAAACATCTATAGATACAAGGTTTAAGGTTACAGTTAATTGGTCGGTGGTCGCTATGTTAGACTTTGATGTATTGAACAATTCTACATTGTTTTATTACAATGTTTTACTTGACATTTGAGAGACTGTTCCTAGTGCTAGAGGTACTGGGTTCGAATCAGCCTCCCTGCAAATTAAGCAAGGGGTGGACTACCTAGAAATTCCCTTCCCAAGACCCCACATTGTGCTGGAGCTTTATAGGAGGGTGGGTCTGACACTGCGGTAGAGTTTATCCACTTGTGTCCTGAAGGTCCTTGGTTCGAATCACCCTCCTTGCAGTGAGATTATTGGTAATAACAATAGCCACCGTTGGCTTCTGCTTTTAATTTTAGCAGTACTGTCCCCTATTAGTGAGTCAACATCTGTGCCTTACAAAACTAAACCTAAATCAAACCAATCAAATAACACCCATATCCAAAACAAAGAAGCTAACATACTAAATTCCTAAGTTCACCCCTAAAGTCTGATCAATCAATGGGTCTAATATGTCAGTTGTCATGATGTGTTGTACTATCTTTCTCCTTATTATACAACTTGTACATGCTTTGACATCTCTTTGTGCTCTATTAGAAAGCAACTGAAAGCAAGCAACTGCTTTACACAAGAAATCGCAAGAGATGGATAGGAACATCTCTATGCCCAACTTGTGTTGCAATTCTGCAAATAAGAATTTTTTTTAAGTTTTTGTACCCTAGCCGTCCCATGAAGGTCTGGGTTAGTTTTTATTTTGTGAAATGTCAAGCGTAGCCATACTTATACCAGTAAAAGTTGAATTGCGTGGAAAGGCCACCAGTGTTAATGACATGCTTCTTATACTAAGCACCATCCATTCTAACCACATGTTGGATGTAATGGTATAGCAAGTCGAATATCTCACCTTGTACTCGTGTTTTGGCCATGACTTCATAAATTGTTTGTCACGCACAAGTGGTTAATGGTTCTGCGGGACACTTCATGTAGAGTTAATATGCCATTCGTTATATTTTTTGTCTTATTAGTTCTAGCATGGAAAGCCCTAAGAAGACTGGTGCCGATAGTAGACAACATGGAGTTTACTGACTCCAGCAGTTCTGGCTCCATTCACAGTCCATCAGATCCTTTTCCGAATATAAAAATTAAAAAGACTTCATAGGATCTAGACCAAGAATATGATCCTGCCGATGAGATATGGATCACGAATCTTAACTTCAGCAGTTCAAGTTAATGTTGGTTGTCAAGTATAAGAAGTCTTATAATTCTTTTCTACCTAGATTCATCGCGAAGACCTCGAGGTGACTTCAGCTCCTAAAACCGCAGAAGGTTCTCCAATGGATGAATCCTCAGGTTCACTCAAGCGGAAACGAGGGCAACAAGGTCCCAATAAGGGTCCATTGGGCCGCATCATGTACATAAAAAGGGTCGGTCCAGGTGAGCTTCCCCAAGAACCACTTTATTCAGTTACCAAGTACAGAAATGCATGCGATTTTCTTGTTAGATGGCTCGTGCTGATCACAATCGAGAATTGGAGAAAATTATCCGAGGAGACCAAGAACGAGTTGTGGGAAAGGATAAAGAAACAATTCAAGTTCCTGAAAGGCACAGAAGATGCTGTAAAGAAAGCAACATTGGTCTCTTGCGGCAAGAATTTTCGTCGCTGAAAGAGTGAAATGAATGCTTATGTTAAGGCCGATAAGGTCCCTAGCCCGAGGAAGATGGGAAAAATCACACAAGCTCAGTTGCAAGAATTTTTTCATCAAAAGACCACACCTGATGCTAAAGCCCTAAGTGCAACTAGGTCAGAGCTTGCCAAAAAGAACAAATACCATCATCGCTTAGGGTGTGTCGGATATGCCCTCAAAGTTCAGAAATGGAATAAGATATTAGACAAAATTACCAATAAGGGCAATCCTCACCTGTTAGAAGGCTGCAATGAGAGAACTCAACGGCGGGTCTTTGCTCGGTCAGGTTTGACCAGCGAGGGAAAACTTGAAAATCCCAACTCTATGAATGAAGTAGAGGAAAAAATGAAAGAAGTAATTGAAAAGCAACAGAAGGGTCTCTTTAAGCCGAAGAGGGAGAATGACCAACTTACCGCTATCCTAGGAAACCATGAACACAGTGGACGGGTTTGAGCAATCTCTTCTCAAATGTCTTGGCTAGATGATTTCCCAAAAGATAAAGAGACTTATAGAAGATGTGAGAAGTTCAAGAAAACACTTGATGAAATGATTGCTCAAAAGGTCAAGGAAAATGTGCAAGAAATAATGGAACAACTTAGACAATCGGGACAATTAGTGGCACCGAGTAAAGTGATGGTTCTCGTGCCAAAGGAGCAATTGGTATCTCCAACTGCCTACCCTAGCAGCGTAGGTTCTGTGCCAGGCTCAGGTCAACCCATAAGTTCGCTGTCGATGATATTGCTAAGGACATATCTTGTCGTCTTCTTGTCCCGATCGGTAGAGTAGTGAACAAAAACAAACAGTTGCCACTGCTATGGCAAAGCCTGATCGTGACTTCAACGACAATCCACTTCCATTGTATTATGTTGTGGTGCAAGTTCTTCAGATCATTGATAATGATTGTGAAGATTATGAATTAGACCACATCACACATGAGGGGATCGCGACTCTGGGGCAGGGTCAACCAATTAATACTTTGGCACCGACGCGATATCGTGTTGGACGATGAGATGATTTCTAGCCCCATCGCATCTCAAAATACTGCAAGCCCGTCTTCTAAGGCGAAAGTCCAGAAAGATCCATTCCTAGTCCAGGAAGATCCACTCCCTCTAAGTCTTAGCAAGGATGATAACCAAGAGCAAAAAGTTGGACAACAGCTTCAAGCAGTACCAGAGCAAGATGCTGCTATTAAAGAGCAACCAGTTGAGCAACAGCTTGAAGTAGTACTAGAGCAATCTGCTGGGAGTAAAGAGCAATCAGTTGAACAACAGGTTCACCAGCAAGCCAGTGTCCAACTTCTGACAACTACTCCTCGATCATCAGTGCCTATCAAAGTTATCTCATACGAAATTAAGAAACCTTCATCAGAAGCGTCAAAGTATTTGGAAACTATGAAGGAAAATATTAGAAAATCGAGTGCATCTCGTTCTTCTCATGAGCCACCATTAGAAGATATTGAGGAGTGGGAAGAAGATGGTGTCATGTAAAATCGGCAGACAGCGTTAGTTCAATCAAGAGTTCCAATATACAAGCTTGAGGATGTTCCTCCTAAATTTGAGAATGGGAAGCCGTTCATGACATCCATACAACTTAGCAAACAACCTGCTCCACTTAAAAGAATGCACGAGTGGTACATCCTTGCAAGCACAAAATATGATCTTCCTTGCGTCACATTTTGTCTTCCAAAAGATGCATTCTGGAGCACTGGAGCAGATAAACGGGTCATTTTATTTGAAGAGCTGCATACCTTTTTTCATCGGGGCATGCTCAAAATCAACCTGCTACTCGTCTGGTGCTTGTAAGTGCCTCTAATATTTTGCATTTGCTTTTCTTACTACACGCATACACATTTCATGAGATTATAACAATTGTGGACTTCTTCAATAGGATGCAATACATGGATAATGAAAAGATGAAACGCAAGACAGGTATCCTTGACCCTACACGGATTGCAAAGATGCTATTCAATGTCAAGGCGGATCGAGACTTAGCACGGTTCAAGCACATGAAATATCAATCACAAAAATTAAGAAGGACAGAAGGACAGAAGTTGCAGTTATATAGGACATGTAATATTTAACTTTGTCAAATACGACAAGGACCTCATAAAGGCTCCGTACCACTTTGAGTAAGTTCGACACATGACATTGAAATAGCAATTATTGCTAATTGTTAACATGTGTGTTTGTATGTGTGCAGTAATCATTACATAATGATCTTCATCAAGCCAACGCAGGGTTTGGCAACAGTCTTGGACTCAGTCGATTACCCACCAAAGCGTTACAAAGATTTCCTTTTCATTTTAAAACTATACATTTATTCAATAATTTTAATTTACACACATTTGGAATGTGTTGACAAGTTTTGTATGACATTTCTTGTATTATAGCGCTTGGCGGTTTTACGCGGAATAGCTTGGCGGTCAGAGACCTCCTAATACGAATGCATTGGACATTAAAACATATTATGCTTGTCTGAAGGAGCCTGCTGGGAGTGTCTTAGTGGGTATTATGTATGCGAGCATCTTCGGACCGCCAGTGAATATTGAGTGAATCGTGAGAATGTAAGTTATCGTTACTGTCGATATCTTACTTTCTTACTTTTGAGTTTCATTTTCATTGTAACTAGCATAGTTTAATACTTATATTCTCTGCTGTTCAATATTACCAGAAACATTATTTTCAATGTAACTAGCAAAATTCAATTGCTCATAGTACAACTGCTCCAAAAATACCAAACAAATTCATGTATACTCTCACTTTGATCTATACTTTGAGATTGTTCAAACCAACACATTCTAAACCCTATTATGTGTTTCATTGTAGCACAGAAGAATGTAAACGACGAATGACCATTTTGTACAAGTATTCCTGGTGGAGGTGTCGACAAGATTGCTGTTGAACTGTGTCAATTCGTGCGTCGCAAAATTTTGCACAAAAGAGGGAAGTTCTTTGATGAGAATGGTGCAATTGCTGATGTGCCAGAACTTTGTGACTATGCCAGTAGAAACAGTTTTTAGTGAAAACTTGTAAACTACGAGATGAATTGTATGTGTAACTTGTACATATGTATATTATTTTAGTGAAATTTACTTCTGTGAGATGACTTATGTGATGATATTGTTGACTTCTGTGATGATATTATTGACTTCTGTGATTATATTGAACTGACCTGGAAATTGAAAATAATAGCAGGTAGTACTGCCTAGAGTATACCTTATCACAGGCGGTTATTTACCTATGGCTAGAACTGGTTGTGAAATATCATTATCACAAATAGCTAGATATAGGTAAACAACCATCTATGATAACCTAGTTATCACAGGCGGTTACTGTTATGGTACAAACCAGCTGCGATAAACTGTCCTCACAGGCGGCTTGTCATAGGTAAAGATCCGCCTGTGATAACACAATTATCACAGGCGGTTATGTATGTTGCACAACCTGCCTGTAATAATATGTCTTCATAGGCGGCTAGCCTAAGTAAAGAACTGCCTATGATAATCTATCTTCACAGGCTGTTTCACTTTTCCGCTTGTGAAATTGCATATTATCACAAGCTCTTCGTTTCAGGCGGTTTTAGAAACCGTGTGTGATAATAGGTTTGAGTCGCCTGCGATGAGGCTTATTGTAGCAGTGTTTGAGTCCCACTCCTTTCTGATGTGCGCTTGATGAGCTTGTCACATTTTTCTGAAGATCTTCTTCTCTTGAGGCTTCATTTCCTTCTTCCACTTGTTCTCTTCATAGGTGCAGTCAACCATGAAGTGACCGTACTCGCCACAGTTATAACAAGTGTGTCGAGCCTTGAATTTTCCTTTTTCTTTGCTCTTCCCTTCATTTGAGTTGCTGCCATGTCTTATTTTCATCATGCGCTTGAATTTCTTGATGAAGAGTATTATCACTTCATCATCTAGGTCACTGCTCATGTCACTTGTATCTTCCTTGTCTTGAGCTTCACGAGTTTCCTTTCCTTTAGGCCTGCATGTTGCTTTGAGAGCAACTTCCTTCTTTTTGGATGAAGTGAGCTCAACTAGATCTTTGACGTCTTGGGCTTCCTTATCCATCATCTCTTGGTTTATGATCCTGCCCAATAGCTCATCTGGGGTCATTTTGTGGAATCGGAGGCTTTCTCAGTTCATTAAGAATAATGTGACGTTTCTTGGCATAAAGTCTATAATCATCCTTTTAACCACCTCATGGTCAGTCCGCTTCTTGCTTCCATAGGTGTGGATCTTATTGATGAGCGCCTTCATCCGGTTGTACATATCTTGAGGTGATTCGCCTTCCTCAATTAAAAATATCCCCAACTCCCCTTCAAGCATCTTAATTTTGGCTTCTTGGACTGACTTATTTCCCTCGTGAGCATTTTTAAGTGTATCCCATATTTCTTTTGCGCTTTCCAATCAATCTTGGTGAACTCCTCTGTGCTTAGTGATGAGGTAATCACTGCAACAGCTTGCGCGTTGCGGTGGATTTCTTGTTCTTGTTCCGGAGTGAGCTCTCCGTCTGTATCTAGAATATCTACACCTGTGCACACAATATGACAAAGACTAGGATTCAAAGAGATTAGATGCATCTTCATATTGTATTTCCACATGATGTAGTTGTTTTTGTCAAATTGCGGAGGCTTTCCCATGGAAATAGAAAGATAGTGATTATTTGAATTAAGACGATTGTAATTGTAAGTATATCTGGAGTAGTCGTGATGACCACTCCCCGTCATCTTCTCTTCTTCTTTTCCCTTTTCTGCCAGCAGTTTCTTCCTCAGAAGTGCATTCAGTTGATGTACTTCTTCATCATCATGTGGATTTTCTCTTAGCACATCGAAGGCTTTAGTTTCTTGCTCTTCCTCGGTGTAGGGCACCTTCGGGATCTCGTTTTTCTTCTCAGAGGCTATTGATCTCTCAGAGCGGTGAGTCTCGTTGATGGAGATCCTCGCTTTGATACCAATTGGATGTGGCCAAGAGGGGGTGAATAGGCTTTGAAAAATTCCCTACACACTTAATCAAACAGTCCAAGCTTGATTGACCGGACTTGTCCGGTTGTGTGTGCGGACTAGTCCGGTGTGCTCGTTGTATGCCGATTTGGCTAAGTATCGACAAAGGATTTAAATTCTTTTAAGAAGCAGATATGTGAACAATAGATAAGATTACTTCAATTTACAATTGATGTTGTGAAGTTGCACTTGAGAAACAATTTGCAATTCAAGTTATAATTATAATCAACTATGTGCCCTAATCAAGATGCAAAAGTATTGAAGCGCGCGAGACAACGATTTTTATCGAGATTCGATCTCACCAAAGAGATCTACTCCTTGTTGAGGAAGCCCACATAGAGTCGGGTCTCTTCAAACCCTTTCCCTCATCAAGTCACCACACAAGGCCTACTTGATTCCACTATCACAGGCAATCACTGAGTTTATGGGGCAAGCTCACACGTTGAGGGCTCCCACAAGAATTACAATGAGGAAATGATCAATTACACTCGAAAAGATTACAAGAAAGAGCACGAGTGTAAAGAGATCAAACCCCAAGAGCTCAACAACATGTAGACGACGATCTCCCAATCCCAAATCTAAGTGTTCAATTTGTTTTCACCTTTTTGGACTTTAGATGCATAGGGAGATGTGTTCTTGGGCTCTTGAGACAGATGGCGGCGCTAGTGTTTATGAGTTTGACAGTAGGGATCGAAATTTATCATTGTGGTGTCGTGGATCTCCTTTTTATATGGTTTCCAAAATGTTACCGTTAAAAATCCCAATGACCGAACTAGTCCGTACTGGGTACCGGACTTGTCTGGTGTGCTGTGTAAAAGTCGGCGTGGAATGCAGCACACTAGAAACCCTAAGTGTGTGAGGTCTGCCCGACTAGTCCGGTTGGTGTCCGGACTTGTCCAGTGCCATGTGAAATTGAACTCCAGGGAGTTGAACGGACTAGTCCAATCCAAGAACGGACTTGTCCATTGCTATGTGTTATTGAACATTAGAGAGTTCAACGAACTAGTCCTGTCTCGTGGACTGACGTGTCCAGAGTGCACTATGTTATTGGATCCCAGAACAGTTAACAGACTAGTCCAGTCCGTGATCAGACTAGTCCGGTGCACAGTGTACTTGGACAACAAAGAGTTTAATAGACTAGTCCAGTCCATGATCGGACTAGTCCGATGCTCAGTGAATATTAAGGTTTTATTAAGCCCCTACCCCGACGCAAGGACTTGAGCTCTTGGGATGTGTCTCTCACACACGTTCTATACATTTAAATCTACTTTGCACTTCAGTTGTCAGTTGGACATTTCTCTTTTGTACACCACTTTATTTTTCACCTTTTTGAGTGCACAAAACTATCTCATTTTGCTTAACCTGCAGTCATCTCAACAAATTCATTAGGATCTCATTTGTTTGTCATCAATCGTCCAAAACCCACAAGGGATTGCCTAGATGCACTTTCACATTCAGATCTAAAGAGATTACATCAATACACTTGTTATCATATCAAATACATTCGGATCTAGAATTCAAATAAGAACAGTAAGCCGCAAACAAACTATGGACAAGAGGACAAATTTTACTGTGTTTCTTGTCTTTATTACGCAGGAAAAATGTAAAGCACATGACGATGGTGGACGATGTCGGTGCTTCTAAGCTCTGACAACCTCAGAGGGCCCGCCGTTGACATTTTATACATTGACAGTGGGCACCATCAAAGCTAAGAAGCTCCGACAACTCCAAAAGGGCCCGCCGTCAACGTGAAAAATTAACGGCAAACTAAACAAAGATGACGCAAAAATCACCCCAACGGGGCCCGCCGTCGACGTTCTATGCTTTGACAGTGGGTGTTGTTGAAGCTACAAAGCTCCGACAACCCGCAAAGGGCCCGCCATCGACGTTTCTAAGCAGTGGTAGTGGGCGCAGTTGGATCTACAAAGCTCCGACAACCCATAGGGGTCCCGCCCTAGACAATTCTAAGCGATGATAGTGGGTGCTGTTGGACCTACTTAGCTCCGACAACTCCCAGGGGGCCCGCCCTCAATGTTTCTAAGCTTTGGCAGTAGGCGCAGTCGGATCTACCAAGATTTGACAACTCCCAGGGGGCCCGCCGTCGACGTTTCTAAGCATTGATAGTGGGCACCGTCGGATCTACCAAGCCCCGACAACTCCCAGGGGGGTCGCCGTCGATGTTTCTAAGCGTTGATAGTGGGCGCCGTTGGACCTACCTAGCTCTGAAAACTCCCAGGGAGCCTGCTGTCAACGTAACAAAGGATCCCTGGAGATGTTGGAGGTAAATTTTGGAACTCGGAGTTATCGTTTGGCTACGAGCGAGAAGTGAAGTCATCAATACATTGTCAAATTTTTTTGGTACATGTTCACAATCAAATTATGTACATCTACTAGGGGCCAATAATATAAAGGTCAATGCATTGAAGACAGACAAAATGGAATTCATTCATTCAAAAGATTGGATTTCTATGATTCAAAATTAGAGGATTACAAGTGAAGTCACAAGAAAAAAAACTCTAGCTACTGGAGGTCCTATGGAAGAATGAGGCAACTTTCTGGGCAGCTTCTTGAACGTTGGCCCTGGCGGCATCTTCCTCTTCAACAATGGGTACTTGACTACTGAATCCAGAGACATATGGGTGTCCCGACTTTTGAAACATGCCAGCACATATTCGGCGGCAATCTTGGCCTAGGACTTCCCCTCTGTCTCCAATTGGTCGACGATGATGTGACCCATTGCGTCCAGCTCGTTGCCAGCAGAGTTCAATGCCACCAGCACCTTGTCCAGCTCCGTCTCCGGGTCAGCCGGATGTACTGGACTAAAGCCAAGCGGCACCAAAGCTTTGTTAGCATGCCCCAGGAAGTCCCAGACTTCCTGGGACTCAATTGCCCATGAGATCCTTAGTTCCTCCAGCGACCTTCTAGCGACCACAAACTCCAAGCCCTCCCGGCCGAAGCACTTGACCTCCTTAGCATGTTGCTGGATTCTTTCAGCCACATGCTTTTCTCAGTCAGCATGTTCCTTCTCCCGGAGGTGGATGCGGTTCTGACGGTCCGCCAAGTCCTTCTCTCTGCCTTTCACTCTTTCCTCCTGAGCGGAGATGTCAACCTCTCTCTTGAATACTTCTTGTCCCACCTGGTAAATCCTCTCTTTTTCTTCAACGCAATGTTGTTCAAACTGTTTGGTGCTATCAGCCAAACTTTGCTCTCCAAGTGATAGCCTCTGGGCGAGCTCCTTTTCCCTCTTCAGGATATCTTCCTGTTTCTCTAGGAGCTTATCCTCCCTCTCGTCGAGAGCTTCCCGATGCTTGAGGAGTACTTCATTCAACTCATTGAGGCATGTCTTACGATCATCAGTAGCCTCATCGATCTCCTTAGCATACTCTAAGATCTCCCAAGGCTTCTCATCGAGGAGGGCCTTGATGGCAGCCACTCGCTCATTCATCATGTGATCGTATCGCGCCAGCCGGGCCTCCTCCTTCTCCACCCATTCTCGCTTGTTTGCCAGTCTCGATTGTGTTAGCTTCATCTCGAAATGAAGCCTGTTGCGCCAACGCCTTAAGGTGTTGCAGTCTTCTTCGAGTGTCTCGCTCTCATAATCGAAGGTGAGCTGGACCTGGCGAAGACTTAAGCAGGTGTTGTCAATAGACAATGCCAGGGGAATTGGCTCCGGGGCCCGCCTGAAGCACCTCTGCAGGCTCTAGTGGGTCTTCAAAAACAAATAATGGGTCCCACTGCACTAGAGTGGTCCAAAGCTGCTCCACGGCGCTAGGGCCGCTTTCCAGGAGCTCTTCTGGGTCGAACGCAGCCGAGGAAGGTCCAACAAGAGGAACTTCAACCTTCGGAGCTGATGAGGAAGGTCCCCCTTGCCGGATCATCAACTGTTGGCTTAGTGGGTGGAGGACCTACCGCCGACTCCTCTGGGTGCTCTGGCTCAGACATGGATACCTCTGGGGTAATCACCTCTGGGGCTGGCACTGTGGCTTCGTCCGGAGTGACCACCACCTCCAGCCCAGATGCAGAGACTTCATCTACCTCCGGCTCGGGGGCCGGATCTTCAACTACATTCGGCTCAGGTGCGGGAGCTTCAGTTACTTCTGGTTCAGGTGTAGGAGCTTCTACCGTCTTTGGATCCGGTGCCAGAACCTCAGCCGCTAGCTCAGAAACAGTCAGTGCTTCTTCACGAGTCTCTCCCTCGCGGTCCGGTGCTACCATGGGAGCTTCTGGCATCATCACTGGATCCATTTCAATGACAGTTGGTGCCGGAGCTGTCGTGTCTTCAGCCACCAGTTGGAGGGACACAAGGGTCAAAGTCGGAGCCTCTGTTTGCACAACCTCTGTTGCTGCAGCAGGGGCCAGAGTTTTGGTATTCTTCTTCGACACCCTGAAAATAAAGAATCAAAAAATTAAACATGGTAAAGATAAAAATAGCAACTTAAAGAGAGAAGAAAATGCTTACCTTGGGAAGCTTCCACTCCAGTCGCCGTGTAACTTCTTCTTATGTGGCCCGGAGTCAGAGCCCACTAGACCTGGTGAGGCAGAGACCCTGGAGTTCGGTCGGGAGCTTGCTGCAGGGGTTGGAGTCGCCTCAGCATGGACCTCCCTCGGCTAGGAAGGACCTACAGACCTGGAGCCCGCAGCTGGCACTGGAGTCGGGGTTGACTTGCCAGAGCTAGCGCCCCTCATGGACACCGGCTTCGAAGAAGGCATGGGCATTGAAGCTCTGCTTGGCAGGGGGGAAGAGGTTGCTCGATATGGAGTTAACCTGAGGGAGCTCCCATCAGCATGTCTCAGCTTCCTCTTCCAGCTGAAAAATTCGGACGGTTCCTTGCCCTTGCCCTTGCCGACATCGTCAACCTTCTTGATTGGAGCAGTGGGAGCCACCCTTTGCGAATCTCCAGGAATGGAAATCCTGGTGGTCCCATGCTTCTCCACCATGCCAAGGTCGTCCAGCTCTGGCATTTTCTTCTGAAGCTCCCTCCTAAACTCTTGAACCATGTTCAGAGGGAGGAAGTCTGCCTGCGGGGTCAAGGTGTCTTGGGAGATAGCTTTGTGTTGAAGTTTCTAGAGATAGAGCTTCAAAGCCTCATCATCCAAGTTAGTACGAAAACCATATTTGACTCAGTTGTGATCCATCTCGCTGTTGAAAGCCCATGCGGGCCATTCCCTCATCTTCAGCGGAGCCCACCTGTTCACCAGGAACTTACCGAAGACCATATGAGGGGTCACTCTACCCTCCACACATTGCTGTATTCTTGTCAAGATGGGCTTGTATTCTTCGGATAACTCCAGATCTACATTCTAGGTGTCAGTATCGACATTTGGGAGGCATGTAGGCAACTCCAGCCTGTCATGATGATCCACTGTGATGACCACCCAATCCTTCTTCGAGTTGTCCCACTTCCCGGAGGGGAATGTGTTCAAGTACTTGAAGGGACAGTTCTTGCGCTTCACGAAGTAGTAGAAGCCGATCAACTCAGTCCCCTTTTTAGTAGTGTGGACCGTGAAGAAGGTCCGGAAGAGCTTGATTCTTGGCGGAATGCTCACCACATCTCGCAGAAGTGGACGAAAGTCGCCACTAGAAAGAATGAGTGGGGGTCGAGGTGATGAAGCTGGAGCCCGTAGAAGTCCAGCAGCATCAGAAGAAAGCTTGAAAAAGGTGGGATTATCCCCACCATGGTGTATGCCCAGAATAAGACGATCTCTCCTTCGCTTTGCCTCTTGAAGGGAAGCTTGCCGAAGCAAATCGAGTTGTCGAAGGAAGCGCTAGACCATCCCATGTAGGTCCGAACCCTCGCCAAATATTCATTCTTCTTGATCTTGCTACGGGGAAGACCCAACTCCATCGTGGCAAAGCGGAGCGAATGTTGGAAAAGCTATTCAAAGGTGGAGAGGTTCTGAGTGCAAGTTCAAATGAAGGCATAAAGAGCCCTCTAACCGTGCAGGCTTTCCTTCCTAAGTAAGCCTCCGCAACGCTTGGATGAAAACTACCTCCAGACTCGAATCACATATGACCTCGTTTATGACAAGGGGGCCCAGGTACACTTTGTTTAAAAAGTTACTCCAGGTGAACCGTTGTCATTATCAGAAATTGGAAGCCTGAGGGCAGCCGTCTGACAGGGCTACAAAGATTATACTCGGAACCGATACGTTTTTTCATATTGGGAACCGGCGACCTTCAATTGCATGAGATCCGCACGCCAAGATCCCACACGCTGAGTAAAAAAGGGCCACGCGGCGGCGGTGTAACTCTTTGCCATCGCCTCAACTACCCACCAAGAAGCTTTGAAGCTGCAGCTAGAATCAAAGATGGCCCCACCTTTGGTAGAAAACTTCACCCTGAGGTGGGCCCATGGGCCACTGTCGGTACCCTGTGTACCGGGTACCCCATGATACTGCAAGAAAAAGCCAAAGAGTTCCTATGTCCAAGTTGAAGACCCTCGAAGGCAACACACGTCTGACAGCACTGGGAGCCCTCGTTTCGGTAGCTCCGGTACTACCACGTGTCCAGCAGGACCGGACCTACCACCCTTCACAGGGAAGCTCCGGTCCTGCCACGTGTCCAGCGGGACCGGACCAGAAGTTAACAAGATTCTTGAGGTGCTAGTTGAGTCACTCAAGCAAAGTGACTCCTCTTCCTCCAAAAGCTCACCTTCCAAAGGTGTAAGTTCGACAACTATTGCAACTTGCACATGTTCTACTAAGAAAAATACTGTCCAACATGATTCTTCTACTTCTCATGCAAAGCATCCTTCCCAAAGTGGTATCTTTGACAAGGAGAAGATCAAATATGCATGTAGTGCATATATGGTCACTAGACCTCCTAACGTCAAATATGGGCTTGGGTTTAACAAGAACAAACACATGTGCACTAATGTCCATGCTAAGAAGAGAATCACTTTTGTTAGGGAAAAATCACATGAATCTGACTTGCAAATATTGTTTCATACCTTTGATGCTTCCTATGTTCTTATGAAAGACAAAGTTGGAAATGTGTTTGCCAAATATGCAAGGCCACGCCACTAGAAACAAAAAGTTGTGTGTGGGTACCCAAGACTCTTCTAACTAACCTGAGAGCACCCAAGCAAGCTTGGGTACCTAAAACCAAGGAATGATTCTGTTTTGCAGGCCTACTCTTCCAGTGGATCAAAATGGTTGCTAGACAGCAGATGCACAAATCACATGACCAAAGAGAGGAACTTGTTCGCGGAGTGAAGGTATATACTTTCGAGACAACAGCCAAGGAAAGGTCCTTGGTAGCGGTAAAATTGAAATCTCTTCTCAACATACTCTCTTGAATGTTTTACATGTAGATTCTTTAGATTATAACATTTTGTCAATGTCTCAGCTATGCAACAAGGGTTATAACTATTTATTCACTAATGAGGGTGTTACTGTTTTTAGAAGAAGCGATGGCTCGATTGCATTCAAAGGAATGTTGAAGGGAAAGATTTATCTTGTTGATTTCAACAAATATAAAGATGAGTTCAACACTTGCTTGGTTGCTAAAACTAGCATGAGATGGTTGTGGCATAGACGGCTAGCCCATGTTGGGATGAGAAATCTGCAGAAACTTCTAAAAGGTGGTCACATCCGAGGTTTAAAAGATGTTGAGTTTGAGAAAGACAGGCCATGCAGCGCTTGGCAGGCGGGAAAACAAGTTGGAACACCACACCCCGTCAAGAACGTGATGACTACTACAAGATCGCTGGAACTTCTTCACATGGACCTTTTTAGTTCAATTGCTTCTATAAGCATCGACGACAACAAATATAATTTAGTTATTGTTCATGATTTTTCAAGATTCACCTGGGTATTCTTCTTGTATGATAAATCAGAAACTCAAGGAATCCTTATGAAATTCATGAAAAGAGCTCAGGATGAATTCTCCTTATTCGTGAAGAACATTAGAAGTGACAATGAGACAGAATTCAAGAATACACAAGTTGAGGAGTACCTAGATGAAGAAGGAATAAAGCACGAATTTTTGGCACCCTACTCCCCTCAACAAAACGGGGTGTCCGAAAGGAAAAAAAGAACACTAATTGAAATGGTGACGACAATGTTTGATGAATATAGGACATCGGACTGGTTTTGGGCTAGAGAGGTGAACACCGCTTGTCACGCCACAAATCGGTTGTATTTGCATGGACTCTTCAAGAAAACACCATATGAGCTTCTTACCAGTACAAGCCAAATGTTGCATACTTTAACGTTTTTGGTTGTAAGTGTTTTATTCTTAACAAGAAACAGAGGACTTCAAAGTTCGCTTCAAAATCTGATGAAGGGTTCTTGCTTGATTATGATTCGAACGCCTACACCTATCGTGTCTTCAACAAAGTCTCTGGCCTTGTTGAAGTAGCATGTGACATAGTGTTCGATGAGACTAATGGCTCCCAAGTGGAGCAAGTTGATAAGTTTGTTCTAGATCAAGGAGCCCCATGTGAAGCATTGAGAAGAATGGCACTTCATGATATTCTACCTCAAGAGCAACTACAAGACTCAAGTGCACAAGATGAACCTCAACAAGGAAGCAATGATCAAGGGAGAGCTTATGCACAACATCAAAGTCAGGAAGATCAAGAAGATTAATACAACAACAGAAGCAATGAGTTTGGGGGATACAATGACAATGAAAACAATGAAGAGCAAGCAACTTCACAAGTCCCTCACCCAAGAGCACATCAGAGTGTGCAAATGTGGGGACCGGAGTCCCGACATCCAAGGATCTCATTGGGTGGTGTCGTGCGATGCGACACCCAACAGTATACAAGAAAAGAACAAGAATAAAATACAATACCAAGTCTTTATTTATAAACACAGTGAAAGTTTTACAATAC
The DNA here is from genome assembly GCA_036927565.1 of Tuctoria greenei. Lineage (NCBI taxonomy): Eukaryota > Viridiplantae > Streptophyta > Magnoliopsida > Poales > Poaceae > Tuctoria > Tuctoria greenei. The sequence continues at coordinate 122,374,744 of JAYESD010000005.1, forward strand.
TAAGCAAAAAGGAAAGTGACCTATACATCATAGCTATGCTCTCGACACTAGCTATGCAAAAGCAAAGTCATCCATGCCCTAGACACTTCGCACTAGCAACCCTCACTCACCAAACTTACAGCGGCGTGTAGGGCTCCCACTCGGCTATAAACCCTTGAGGGGGTGCAGTCTCGTCGTCGAACCCGTAATCAGTCATGTAATATGCAAAATCTTATTAACTGCAAACATAAGCTTAAGGCTCAGCAAGACTAACCCGTCTCACTAGACATATGCAAGGTGAAAACTAAGCATAGGTAAGGTAAAGCAGCAAAAGACTCGCCTACAAGTGCATCCTTATAGTCATGTTTTAAGTAGCAAATGACATTCCTCAGGCACGACACATCATAGACTCCACAATCAAACAAGAAACGCTTTGTAGATGATATGCCATGCCCAAAGCACATAATGCTATTACAGGTTAAGTATTTGGAAACTTTAAACTTTTAATTGTGCTATCTCTAAGCCACACAAGGTTGCAAACAATTATAATTCAATACATTGTATTCTCCTGACTTCTTTAGTATTTACTACATCATGACACAGTGAACAAGTGGTACTCTATTGCCGCGAGGGATGGTGATTGCAATCAGGACACACCCGGACAACACGACACATACGCACTTTCGGAAATGCCAGCGAGTACATCAGTACCTACATAGCACTTCAGTACTAGTCGTATATGGCCACCTTTCACCCAACACTCGAATGCCGAATCGGTCGATCCGTCACGGGCAAGAGGTCCCTGCATGGGGCGTACTCTGACGTGCCCACCAGCTGATTTACACCTTGCCGCCCGGAAACCACCCCTATAAAATGGAACGGTATGCCTCGACAAACCAGTATCAAGCTGCGTCAGTTTGCTGGAGCCCATTTCTCCAGTATGTCACCGGTACAATTCAAGCTTGTCTAGCAGGGCCGCATACGACGCGAGTCTTAATCGACACGGTCAGATCTATGCAACGAAGACCACCTCTTGTCGCTTCCTACTCATCTCTGACCGGTCTCCAATTCATATTAACAGCTATTCTTTATATTTACCAGACCCAGTGTAGATGAGTGTCATCTTTCTATCTCGCGGGTAGATTCCAACTACTCGACTTCTACCGGTTTCCTGACAACATAAGCATGGCAGTTGCTACACTAGTCTATGAGCTATTCTAACCACTCCCTAGGTTATTTGGTCATGCAAGTGGATGTCAAAGACCTTAAATGTAATGCACAAACATCTGAAGACGTAAGGTGAATGAAAGCTGTAAAGACACTGTAAGGAACTTAAATGCAAACTGGGGCTTGCCTAAATACGAGTTCGGTCTACGTTAGTCTCAGATAGATGGACTTCCAAGGCCTCCGACTCCTCCTTGACTTCAGTTACTACACGATATGCATATGCAATATATGAATGACTATGTTTAAGGTCACGAGCTATATATCCTATGATCAATATAAGATAATGATTTCAATTGGCTTGGGACTTTTATGGTAGATAATAGGGACTATAATGGAGACTCTTGCAAAGAACAGGAGATGATCAAGGAAGTTTGTTGTCTCTAAAATTCCTACAAGTAAAAGCCTTCTCTGAATTTTGTTTGAAATTCGTAGGTCTATCATGGCTACCAGTGGTTGTACCATGTAGAGGTGGTCTCACTGGTTCTAGGAAAATTTGTTTCACAATTTTCTAAGCTTCCTACAGGGAGAAATTAATTTTTCAAGTTTGGGAGAAATTCTGAAATGCTTACTGTATTTTTCCCAAATTTTCAATTACATAGAGATTTGGAACACTGATCAACCCAGTAAATGAAGTCCAATGAACTTGAAATTTTTACTAGAGATTAAGTGTATTTTTGGAGTGTTCTGGCCAAAATTGGGAATTTTCCAATTAACAGAACAGGGGTAATTAATTTCTCAAGCAGTTAGCTCAAATGAATTAATTATGAAAATTCTGGGAGTTTCATGTCCAACAAATTGCACCACTGCAAAGTTGATATTGAGATGAGTCTACCAGAATTTATTTGGAAATTTTTGAGCAAATCTACTAGGAGTAATGAATTTTAGAAGTTTGATTGAATCCTGGAATTATTTTCCAATTGGAAAATTTGAATAAAGCAGTCGGGCCCACTGGTTTAAAATCAACCAATCGCAACTGGGACACACAGGGGCCATAGGGTTCGCTCGCGCAGCCGTAAACGATCCGGAGCCACAGCCGATCCGCGCACTCTCACACATTGCTGACAGGCGGGGCCCGCGAGTCATCTTCTACCTCCCGACGCGCGACGTGGCTGTGGCGGCGCTGCACCAGCGAGATCGCCGGTTCCCATTTCCCAGTCTCCTCTCTCCTCGCCACTTACCACCTAACCGTTTTCCAGGGTGCTGAGCAGGACAGAGGAGTCGCCGAACATCGGCGATGCCCGGAACACCGTGCACAACAGCGGCGGCGGAGCTAGGGCTTCGGCGACGGCCGAAATTGCTCGGGAATGGTGCGAGAAGCTCGGGAACAGGCTAGAAACATTCCTGGAAGCATGAGGATGATGATTTGAAGGTGCAAACGGGGTGGAATAGTCGGCAACGACAAGTTCGACGGCGTGCCGACGTTTTCTTCATGGTGGCTACGAAAACTGGCATAATATAGCCATTCCTCGATGATTCTTTCTGATTTTTGTTCGTACAGAACCGCAAGGAGACTATCAAACTAATATGTAACTGGATTAAAAGATAGTTACATCTAGAAAACAAAATGCAAGGTGAACCTAGGAAAAGCATTTAAAGCATGCCGAAAGGGAAAAGAAGATTTTGTGCTCGATAAAGGATTAACCTAGGAAAGTTTTTTTTTACCGTGAGCAAGGTGGTGTCCTGGCGCTCCATTTATCTGTTGACGTCGAAGTGTGAAATGGCCTAGGCTGCTGGCACCATGGTTGATAGAGAGCGACGTCCTCGGTGGCCCAACGATGACGGTGGCAGAACTTCAAAATACGGGCCAAACAAGGGACAACACGATGAGCCAAAGGGTGTGGATGATAGAGCATAGCCTTGACATCATGTTTTCTGTTTGCATCAAAGAAAAATAAGGCAAGGATGAGGCGCTCACCGGTGAGGAAAGGCGGCAGCGGTGCTCTGCTTCGCGGGAGGGAAGAAAAAGTGGCGGCGCTGCTGTCCTCGTCGATGTCGTGAAGAAGGGGCAAGGGGGATAAGGAGGACGCTGGAGTGCTATCAAGCTGACAAGCAGCTCACCGGCGATGCATGTCGTGCGGTGTCGAGCGTAGCGGCGACGGGATTTCGGTGTGCATAGCACTCACGGTAATGGGTCACTGGCCAGTGGGTCCCACCTTCCCTTCCAAGTCTATCCTCTCTGGAACTTCAATTCCCCTACCAAACTTCATCCAAAAATCCTAGATTTTGGTGGAGAGGCAAATTTAAATATGGAGATTCAGATTATGAAATTGGATTTCAAATTTGGACAGGTTTCATGTGAAATTCAAATTCAAATTTGAATTTGACTTGAATTTGCTAAGCGTCTCAAATAAAATAGCAAATGGAATTCAAAAATCTTGAAACTTGGCAGGAATGCTATTTAGAATATTATGAGGCCATGAAAAAGATGTATAGCCTCAGATTTGATTATTGTTGACAGGGCCTAAATGTATAGTAACTATATTCAAGTTTTGAAATAACTTGAATATATTTAGTACTGCATATTGTTTTGCCCTAGCAAATTTCCATTCAAAAAATTCCAAAATTTGCAGAAAGGTCACTTGAACTATCCTAGGGTTATTGGTGATGTCCATCCCTATGTTAATAAAATTGATGCATGAGTGAAAGAAAGATTTTTGATGAGATCAAGTTCATGTGCACAACCATAATTGATCTCCACTATGGTTGATAACAAACTGGTAACCGAACTTTGTATTAAGGAAAAACTAGGATTTTACAGCAAAGAGATCATCCCATCAACAACCTCATTGGAGATATTGCTACGGGAGTAACTACTAGATCTCGCAGTGCAAATTTTTGTGAATATTACTCCTTTGTATCTTTTTTGCAACCATACAGGGTAGAAGAAGCCTTAAAAGATCCAGATTGAGTGATGGCAATGCAAGAGGAGTTGAACAACTTCAAGAGAAATGAAGTGTGGGAACTGGTGGAAAGACCAAAGGCGAACATCGTTGGAACCAAATGGGTATTTCGAAACAAACAAGATGAACATGGAGTGGTAACGAGAAATAAAGTGAGACTCATGGCTAAAGGTTACTCACAAGTCAAAGGTTTGGACTCCGATGAAGCTTTTGCTCCCGTAGCTAGACTAGAGTCCATTCGTATTTTTTTGGCATATGCTACTCACCATAATTTCAAGTTGTATCAAATGGATGTCAATAGTGTCTTCCTCAATGGTCCGATCAAGGAGGAAGTGTACGTAGAGCAACCAGCAGGATTTGAAGATCAAGAGTACCCCAACCATGTTTATAAACTGCGTAAGGCTTTCTATGGCCTCAAACAAGCTCCTCGAGCTTGGTATGAGTGCCTTAGTGATTTTCTGACTCAAAATGGCTTTAAAATAGAAAAAGCTTATTATACACTGTTCACAAAACACTTCAATGGTCATCTATTTGTATGACAAATCTATGTTGATGATATTATCTTTGGATCAACTAATAAGCCTTTTTGTGAAGAGTTTAGCAAAATTATGACAGATAGGTTCAATATATCGATGATAGGCGAACTGAAGTTCTTCTTGGGATTCCAAGTGAATGAATTAAGAGAGGGCACGTTTATAAGTCAAACCATGTACACGTAGGACATCCTCAAGAAGTTCAATATGGACAAGGCCAAGCCCATCAAGACACCCATGGCAACTAACAGACATCTCGACCTCAATGAAGATGGTCGAAATGTGGATCAAAAGGTATATCGGTCTATGATTGGCTTATTACTCTATTTATGTGCATCTAGGCCAGATATTATGCTTAGTGTGTGTATGTGTGCAAGGTTTCAAGCCGCACCTAAAGAGTGCCATTTAACAGCCGTAAAAAGGATTTTAAGGTACCTTGTGCACACACCGAATTTGGGCCTTTGGTATCCCAAAGGATCAAAGTTTAACTTGATAGGTTATTCCGATGCCGACTATGCTGGATGCAAAGTCGATAAGAAAGAGCAGGTCGGGGACCTGTCAATTTCTTGGCAGATCCCTAGTTTCATGGTCATCTAAAAGGCAAAACTCCATTGCTCTTTTTACAGCCGAAGCGGAGTATGTTGCAGCCGGTAGTTGTTGTGCACAACTACTTTGGATGCGACAAACTCTAAGGGCCTATGGTTACAATCTGAACCATATTCCACTCCTATGCGATAATGAGGGTGCTATAAAAATTGCTCACAACCTAGTAGAGCACTCAAGAACTAAGCACAAAGATATTCGTCACCATTTCCTAAGAGATCATTCATTAAAAGGTGATATTGAAATTTCACATGTTAGGACTGAAAAACAACTTGCAGATATCTTTACCAAGTCATTAGATGAGAAAAGGTTTTGTGAGCTAAGAAATGAGCTAAATATATTTGACTCTCGGAATGTGGCTTGAAACACTGCACATCTGATTGTGATTTCAAAGTTTACTCTTTTTGCCAAATCCTCCCCCTATCTCAATTTTCTCTAGAAAACTATTTAAATGAGTAAATCTTGATGAATTATGGCCATTGTATGACTGTTGATTGCTTACTGGTCAAGTTCATCAAGATTATTTGTAAAATAATGTCCTTTAGGTCACTATTGGATCAAACAACCAAAATCCAGTTGTTTCAGTTCAGTTCTGTCCTCCTGACACTGGACTTGTCCGGCGTCAACACCGGACTAGTCCGTTGTCACAGACCAGTCCGACCCTAGTCCAATACACCGGACTTGTCTGGTGTCCACCGAACTAGTCCGTTTTCGTCGGGGTTAACCCTAATCCGCCGCCAGGAGCTCATCTTCCATCTTGCATAATGCCCTTTGCATTCTCTCTCCTCCTCCACGAGCTCCAAAGGCGATTTCCACATCTAGCCACCAAAAACGCGAATTTCTCCAAGAGAAATCTTCTCCTCGGCTCGGAGCTTGTCCACTGCGGGCTAATCCACCCCCAAGTCCGCTCCTCAATGCGAATCTTCAACTTTTTGGTAAAATTCTCCTCAAACCCTAGCTCTCAACTTTTCTTGATTCTAGCTTGTTTCCTTCAATTCCTAGGGCATACATTGCCTCTCTAGATGTAATCCTACTATTTCCTAGTCCTTTTGCATCAATTCGAGCTAGATTTGGTTCAAATAGGAATGTTAGGGTTCTTATTCCAGATCGGACTAGTCTGGTGTTCATGTGCGGACAAGTACGGTATACCGGACAAGTCCGCGCTCTGAAAACGGACAAGTCTGGTATTTGACATTTGAACTTCTAAATTCCTATTTGCACTTAGTCTTCAATCCTTTCTTATCTAATCCTTGAACCTCCTTATCAGGCACGATGTCTTCAGGTTTCGAGGATAGTTCATTTCACTATGATGAAGAGGTACAACGTGCTCGAATGCAAAGAGCCAAGGAGAGACTGATGAAGAAAAGACATGATGTGAATGTCCACTCTCCTCCTTCTGACGATACTCTCCCTAAGAGAAGGAGAGTTGTAGTGAAGAAAGCTCAGGGCAACAATGCAGCTGGGACCTCATCGGGGCCCAAGAGAGCCCTCAATAAGGGAAAATGACTTGCTAGTGGGCCCCTGGGTCCATTGAAGGTGAAGCCCTTACACACCGCAATAGCAACCATCCAGTGCTGATTTCACTAGAAAAGGTGGTGAGCTAGCTGACAAGTTCAAGAAGATAGAGGTCTATGATCAACCCAAACAATCAGCTGGTCCCATATTTTGGAGTAATTTCCATGCTGATTACTATGAGCATGTGTATTTAAAGATGAGGAATCCTGTCATTGAAAGTCAGTGGGTTGATATCACCTATCTCTAATCCAAAAGATGTCAAGCCTATCAAGAGGTTCTAGAAGCCTCGGAGTTGCATGGACTGAAAGATCTAGTCTCCTTCTAGTGGGACTGGAACATTGAGGTCATCACTCAATTCTACTCTACTCTATATTTTTTCTCGTGATGACAGTGACAGGATGGTATGGATGACACATAGAGCATAGTACAATGTCACTTATGAGGAGTTTGCAAGAATTCTTTACCTGGAAGATTCTTTGGAGAATGACATCATTATCCACAATCTGAAGCCTCTAGAGAAAGATCAGCTTGACTTTCTCTATGATACAAAGATGCCATTCAAGTCTCCAACTACGAAGTTCTTGAAGCCCTTCTTTGCTGTTCGCAACAGGATCCTGAGGAGGACCATAGCTCCCAAAGAGGGAGATGAAGCGATCATTCAACGCACCCTCAGGAAATTGATGAAGGTGATTAGCAGGAAAAGGACCTTCAATGTCTTTGAGTACATGTATAATGACATTGTCAATATCTCTATCACTCATAACAAGTCCTATGGCTATGCACCTTATATCATGTATATGATTGAGAAGGTGACAGGACTGGAATTTGTGAATGGCGTGCCTCATACCAGACTTAGGCCCCAGAAGCCTACCATATACAATGTTCCTTCTACTTCTAGATAACCCAGAGAGGAACGAAGATCCAAGAGGACTCAAGAGGGAACAAGATCTGAGGCTACTGCGCTTGCTCCTCCACCTCCTAGAGAGTCATCCAGGGGAGTGCTAAAGATGCTATCATCCATCTTTGCATCCTATCACAATGTGGAAATCAAGCAGCACAACGAGAGTCTGGCCAGGAAGAAGCATCAAAGATATGTAAAGGGCAACATAAAAGCCATATGTGACAAGCTAGAGATGGAGCCAGTGGGGTCACTTCAGATTTCAGAGGACTCAGAAGAAGATTTTACTGAAATGCCTCCTCTAACTGAGAAAGAGTTGGCCTCATTTGGACTGGCTGGTACCTCTGCTCCTCCTCCTCCTCCTCAAGCACCTGAAGATGAAGAAGAAGATGAAGAGAGGACTGAGAGTGAGAGAGGTAGGGACGATGAGTGATTCCACTAAATTTTTCCCTTTTTGGTGCCTTGATGCCAAAGGGGGAGAGATTGAGACTAGTTGTCTAGGATAAGACATTAAGGACTTGTGATCATTTTTTCCCTTTTTTGTCCCTTTTTGGTGTTTTCAAACTATACTATTGTAATTTATTTTGGATGTGTTTAATTTACTTAATGTGTGACGCTAAGTTAATGTTAATGTGATGTTTGTTGCTATAACTGTCAAATGCTTTTGTATTGCTCATCACATCTTTTGATCACACACTTGTTAGGCACCCCACCATAAAGAGTGCATATATGTGAGAAGTATTTCGTTACTCACTTATTATTCTCATATATGCACACTTTATGAAAATTGACTTTTTTACTCTTAATTGTGATATCTCAATTGGTTGTCATCAATCACCAAAAAGGGGAGCTTGAAAGTGCATCTAGGCAATACCTTGTGGGTTTTGGACGATTGATAACAAGCAAATGAGATCCTAATGAATTTTTTGAGATGACTGCAGGTCAAGCAAAATGAGATAGTTTGGTGCACTCAAAAAGGTGAAAAATTAAGTGGTGTACATAAGAGAGAAGCCCAACTGTCAATTGAAGCGCAAAGTAGATTTAAATGTATAGGATGTGTGTGAGAGACACATCCCAAGATCTCAAGTCTTTGTGTAGGGGTAAGGGATTAAAAACACCTAAAAACTTACTGAGCACCGGACTACTCCGTTCATGGACCGGACTAGTCCGTTTAACTCTCTGTTGTCCAAGTACACTATGCACCGGACTAGTCCGATCGTGGACCAGACTTATCCGTTAACCTTTCTGGAATCCAATAACACAGTGCACCAGACTAGTCCGATCATGGACCAGACTAGTCCATTAATGTCTCTGTAAATCTTTTCCAGTGCACTCCGGACAAGTTCGTTCACAACACAGGATTAGTCTGTTGAACTCTCTGGAGTCCAACTACACATAGCACCGCACAAGTCCATTCTTGTATCGGACTAGTCTGTTCAACTCTCTGGAGTTGTATTACACATGGCACCGGACAAGTCCGGACATCCACCGGACTAGTCCGGTATACCTCACACAATTAGGGTTTCTAGTGTGCTTTTCCACGCTCACTTTTACACAGCAGACCGGACAAGTCCGGTACCAGTACGGACTAGTCTAGTCATCGGGATTTCTAACGGTAACTTTTTGGAAACCCTATAAATAGGATATCCACGCCCAACAATGATAACTTTCGATTCCTATTGTCAAAATCATAAACCCTTGCGCCGCCACATGTCCCAAGAGCCAAAAAACACATCTCCCCACACATCTAATGTCCAAAAAGGTGAAAACCAATTGAACACTTAAATTTGGGATTGGGAGATCGTCGTCTACACGTTGTTGAGCTCTTGGTGTTTGATCTCTTTACACTCGTGCTCTTTCTTGTAATATTTTTGAGTGTATTTTGATCATTTCCTCATTGTAATTCTTGTGGGAGCCCTCAACACGTGAGGTTGCCCCATAAACTCAGTGATTGCCCGTGATAGTGGAATCAAGTCGCCCTTGTGTGGTGACTTGACGAAGGAAAGGGTTTGAAGAGACGAGGCTCTGTGTGGGCTTGCTCAATGAGGAGTAGATCTCTTTGGTGAGATCGAACCTCGATAAAAATCAGTGTCTCGCGTGCTTCTTTACTTTTGCATCTTGATTAGGGAACATAGTTGATCAATATCGTAACTTGAATTGCAAATTGTTTTTTTTCACGTATAACTTCACAACATCGATTGTAAATTCAAGTAATCTTATCTGTTGTTCACATTTCCCCTGCTTAAAAGAATTTAAATCTTGTATCCATACTCAATCAAATCGGCATACACCAGGCACACCGGACTAGTCCACCCACACAACCGGACAAGTCCAGTCAATCAAGTTTTTGACCGTTTGATTAAGTGTGCAAGAAATTTTCAAAGCCTATTCACCCCCCTCTAGGCCACATTCAAGGGGGCATGCTGCACGTTCTTCAGTTGCACGGTCTTTCCCGAAGTGAACTTCAGACTGACCGTACCAACACCATGAACAGAAGCACGTGAGCCGTTTCCCATCAAGACGGAGGCACCGTGGATAGTCTGATAAGGAGAAAACATGGATATATCATCACAAACATGAATATTAGCCCCTGTATCAATCCACCATTTAGTAGGTTGACATGCTGTTAAAATAGTATATGTATTACCGTACCCCGTTGCTCCGGCATCGCTAATGACCATGTTTGCAGATTTTTGCGTATTTTTCTTGCCCTTTCTATGTGTGCACTTTTTGGCAAAATGCCCAACCTTGCCACAGAAAAAGCATTCAACCTCAGCCATGTTTATCTTCTTCTCCTTTCTTTTGATGTTGGTGGTGTGTACAACCTTATTATTCCCTTTCTTTGGTCCAACATGATACGTGACATTAGCACTGGACTATCCTTCATGCACCTTGGACGCACCATCTTTTGCTCGAGCTTTATCCTCCACGTCAAGAGAAGCCAACAAATTCTCAATGGAAATGTTATGTCTCTTATGTTTTAGAGACGTTGCAAATCCCCTCCATGATGGAGGTAATTTGGCAATAATGCCCCCAGCCACAAACCGATCAAGCAAATTTAGTCCAAGTTGTTGGAGCTTTCCGACAATGAGTTGTATTTCATGAGCCTGCTCAACCGCTTAACAGTTGTATGCCATCTTAAAATCATGATAGCGCTCCATGACATACAACTCGTGTCCAGCATCCGACGCACCGTACTTGTGTTCAATGGCCTCCCAGAGCTCTTTTGCGCTCTTAAGAGTCATATAAATATTGCATTGATTGTTGGACACACACTCAAAATGAAACCCACTACCATGACATTAGCCTTATCAAACTCAACCTATTTTTCAGCAGTCATGGGTCGATCTACAAGATTTAGAACATAAGATATGTCCATAGCAGTGAGCCACAAGTCAATTTTTGTAGCCCATCTCTTAAATTTTGAACCAACAAACTTCTCAGGTTTCATCGCATCAGCAAAACTATTACTCATCTTAAAGTGCCTATCAAGTTTTTGGATTGTTAGAAAACAATGCACTTTAGAGATAAAATTAATTTCTAAAATTACAACAGTACGCATGAAAGATAGTCCACAGAACATGAACAACAACATGCAAATAAAGCATATTATATATATCATATTCATGTGTAGAAAACACATCTTTACCTACAATGTTGACGCTTCCAACTTGAGAAATGATGAGTGGAGTGTGTGAAGAAGACTGTAGAGGAAGCAGATCTTCAATCGAGCAGTCGCACAAACGCTACCCAAAAACCTGATTTGCCCCAACCCGTGCAGATTCTTCACAAGGATGTGGTTTTGGAGACACTGATCTCCCGCACGTCGGTGACACGCCGACGAGAGGGATGGACTAGCCTGTAGTAGACGCTCAACCTAGTGGACTAGTGAGTCTGTTTACCTCTATATTCAAGAATGAAAGTTCTCATTCTTTATATATAGTGATAGTGTATAGTAATAGAAGAAATTAAGTATGTAGTAAACCAACACAATTAAGCTCTAGTAACTGAATGCAAAAAACTTCAGTATTTACAGCATAATTAAATTGCATCCATTACTACATACCATTATACTCCAGAAACTGACACATAAAGTGCCACGAATTGCAGCAAATTAAAGTCATATTAGTGTCAGTATTATCAAAAAGAGAGACAACAGAATTACTGCATCAGTCGTCAAATCACAAGTCAAAGTCACGCGTTAACTCACGCGAATATACGTGAATACACAGATACGTGTGCACGTGCTTGTGATTTGTTTATGGCTCTAGCCATCCTTCTCTCACATATTCCACACATAGAAAATAGCTTCCCTTATAAACAAGTGCTACTCTCCTAAAATAGTCAATGTGGAATAAATGCCTCCTTTACACCTTTAGAATTTTGTAAGCGCATTTAGGAATCTCTTGTGAGTTTTGGATGATTTATGACAAGCAAATGAGATCCTAACCCATTTGTTGAGATGATCACAGGTTTTAAGTTGAAAATAGGCAAAGTGCCAAAAAGAAAGGAGAATGAGGAGCAATGTGGACAAGAGCTCAAGGAACAAGAGTAGTAGATCATTGTGTGTGGAATGTGTTAAGGAAACACACCCCAAGAGCTCAAACACAAATAAACACACACATTGCATCAATTTATACAAGACCGGACTAGTCTGACTGACACCGGACTAGTCCGATATCTCTCTGCACAAGATCGGACAAGTCCGCTGTCACCACGGACTAGTATGATATCTCTCTAACTAGAATCGAACTAGTCCTCCCCAGTGTGGACTAGTCCTCAAAACACTTCACAAGCTACACAAAATCGGACAAGTCCGATCACACAACAGACTAGTCCGATATCATTCTGATCTAAATTGGACAAGTCTGATATTGGCATGGACTAGTCCGAAAACCTTCTGACCCAAATCGGACAAATCCTCCAAGTGCGGACTTGTCACCCAATTCACTTAGGGTTTCATTGTCCAGATAAGTTCGATGTCTATCGAACTAGTCCGAAGATTTCTAGAAGCGAAATCGGACATGTCCGCTCCTAGCCGGACTAGTCCGATATTTCGGGACACTTAGGGTTTGCTACACACAGCACAGCGGACTAGTCCGGTGTCCACCACAGACTATTCCGATCTTTCTAAACCCTAACGGTCACTTTTAGAAACCCCATATAAATAGAGGTGCACGGCCCAACTTTAATCTCTCTCGACCCCCTGCGCCATCACACCTCCCAAGAGCCTCGAAAACACATCTCTCCATGAAATCAAAAGCCAAAAGGATCAATCCTTTGATGATACACTTCGGAACATTGGAGTGACACGTTTCATCACTCTTGAGTTGTTGGTTTGATTCCCTAACACACTCCTGTGATTTTTATTGTAATCTTTTGAGTGTGTTCTTGGTGGAGTTGTCATTATAATCTAGGGGAGCCCTCAACGTGTGAGAAGGCCCCTTGAATTTGGTTATTTACCCTTTGTGATAAGAGAAGAGGATTGGCCTTCATGGCGATCCGGCGAGGGTAGGGTTGGAGAAGACCCGGTCCTTTTGTGGACTCCTCAACGTGGATGTAGGTTGCCTCTGTGGGAGCCGAACCACGGGATAAATTGCTTGTGTTCTTGCTTTGTGTTCATCGTTCTTATTCTTCATATCAATCTAGGGTTTCAATCAATCTCACTTACTTTACGTTGAAACACAAATATAAGCTTAACTTGTGATATACCCTAGTTCATAATCTTGCAACACTTCTATTAACTGTATATTTCCGCTGCATACATCGTAGAATCAAATTAATCGATCAAACTTAATTAACCTAGTCGGTACCCACCAGACTAGTCCGCACTAGACCGGACTAGTCCGATATCTCAAGTTTTGATCTGGTTGTTAAGTGTTGCAGGTTCTGACAAATTTCAAAAAGGCCTATTCACCCCCCCCCTAGGCCACATTCAATTGGTATCAAAGCGAGTTCTTCAAGAAAGAGACTAATCGCTCGAATAGATCATGTCGGACATGAAGGACGTACACAAGAGCAACAACCAAGAGAAGGTTGATGATGACAAGAATCAGAAAGTTGAAATGCTCCTCAAGCCATTCAATACTTCGAGGATGACGATGAGGAGACGCTTGAACTAAAGGCGCTCCTAAGAAAGAAGACTCTTTCCAAAGGGAAAGTGAAAGTCGGAGATGAAAAGAAGAACAAGAAGGGGAGTTGTCACACCGACTACTCCCGATATCCTATCAACTATGGTCGTCTTGATTCCAGCAATAATCATTAATTATCTATCCCTCTAGGAAAAGCCCCACACTTCGATGAAAGTGATTACTCAATGTGGAGGCAGAATATGAAAATGCATCTAATCTCTCTCAATCCAAGTTTATGGCATATTGTGTGCACAGGAATAGTGTATGATCGAAGAGCACGTGAAAATCTACCAGAGGGGGGTGAATGGTAGATTTAAAAATCTTACGCAGCGGAAACAATTAAACCCCAACCCCTTCAGCAGAAATACGATCTGTTAAATAAATCGTGTATGAGACTAATCTAAACATGTTTCACCATGACAAAAGTGATAGATATAAGAGAGAATAAAGTCACGAAGACAACACAACAAGAATCACTCAAATCCGTCGAGAAAAACTCAAGTTATGATCGAAAGATCAAACAAAGGTCAATCTGCCCTACCCGAGAAAAAACAGTTTTGGAACGCTGCACAGAAACTCATGTAGATCATAGACAACAAATACAATGACTGTGAAATGTTTACAGATGATAGATAATCAAGTTGTGAAGACAACCCAAAAAGAATCACGTCAATTGGATCTGTAAAACTCAAGTTATGATAAAACCACCGACGAAAGGTAGTGCTGTCGAGAAACTCGACGAGTAAAACTTGTTTGGAATAAGTCGGACGAACAAGGCACAAAAGTTCCTTCAAACTACGAATTTTATTCAATAGAACACAAGAGGAACAGCCTCAAAGTCGTGCACCACGAGCTCTGGGCTCCCTTGCTTATATAACCAGCTCGAAAGCCAACTCAACTCAAATCAGAAACCTAATCCTATTCTGTTCACGAATCGTAACTTTCCATAACTTCTTAGGACTCTTCTATATGCAGATAGAAGAAATCTTAAGACTTCCAAACACCTTAGGAACGTATCCCACATTCCTAAACAACTCAAATTCGTGACCCACACGAAATCCTATTATAACCAACTCAAATCTTTCCATATTTGAGTCAAACCCGACTCAGCCGCAGCCTGAGTCCATAACCTAGTCGGTTGGACCTTTCTGACCAACTCTTTACGTCCACATCTCTTCATCACGTCTCGGAACCATGTAGCCACGTCCATGCACTCCTTGCACACGTGCAAACATCTTCCAATGACATCCACGATACCTTCACATGCATTGTTCTTGATTCAATCATGCTGCGCAACCTCCTGATCAGCTCAACCACAATTCCTCCTGAATTTGGTGGTTAGAACCTCATCTCCTCCCTGAGACTAGTCCAATGGATCCCATCACCAGCCATGTCTTGAACTCAAGCAACACCTGCACATGAATAAACAACCAATCCATACGAGCCCAAGTCCTCGACTTGACTCAAGTTAGTTCCGAACACAACACCTTACGTGAGAACCTCACATAAGCATGTTGCAAAACCACAGTAACACAATATCATCTATGTCAACCAAAAACGCACCAAAGATTTAGAAAATGAATACTAAGCAACCTTTCCAGAGATGTAAAGCAAGTACAAAATATTGCAAATGAAAAACAGAAGCATTGCGGTCAAGTTCCGGACCTTGCCAGAGCAACCTGGACCTTGAGCTGGAGCTAACAAAAGCTAGTAGAACCTAGCGCTGGAACTTACAAAAACTAGTCGAAACTAGTAAACCCAAAAGCTGGAGCTAGAAAAATCAACTTGGAGCTTAGCAAAAACACGCCGGAGCTAAAGACAAAACTCATCGGAGCTAACCAAAACTAGTCGGATCTTAATTAAAATGTGTTTTGGTGAAAAACTTTTATCGTCAAAGCAAGTGTATTCACTACAAGCCAATGTATTCACACACATAGGTCTTACAGATAGATATCCCGGACGATGACGAAGAGCTCACACCAAGCCAAGAGCAGGCAATTCATCAAAATGCTCATGCCGTGGCAGTTATTACCTCTTCTCTAAGTCGGGACGAGTTCACCAAGGTGGATGGACTCGAGATTGCAAAGGAGATCTAGGACACATTACAAACTGCACATGAAGGTGATCGTCATGTGCGTGAAGCGAAGATCAAAATGATCGAGGGCGAATTGGGAAGATTTGCAATCGAAGAAGATGAGTCACCTCAAGATATGTACAACAGACTTAAGACGCTCGTCAACAAGGTTCGATCTAACGGAAGCAAGTAGTGGAACAACCACGAGGTCGTGAAGCTCATCCTTAGAGATTTCATGCATCGCAACGTCACCTTATGCTCCATGATTAGAGAAAGCCCCAGATACAAGAGAATGACTCCGGATGAGCTACTTGGGGAAATCATCAATTTCGAGATGATGGAGAAGCAAGCGAAACATGTCAAGGAAATTGCCGACCTTAACTCGTCAAAGAAGAAAGGGGTTGCCTTTGAAGTCCACCCTCAAGCCCTTATCTAAAGAATCACGAGAAGCTAAATTAGAGGAAGACAGTGACGATGAGAGCAGTGATTTGGATGAAGATGACATGATACTATTCATGATGAAATTCAAGAAAATGATGAAGAAGAGACAAGGCGCCAAATCAAGTGAAGGAAAATACAAGGAAAGAACAAAGCCAAAGTTGAGGCGGGCATGCTATAATTGTGGTGAGTATAGTCACTTTATAGTTGATTGCCCATATGAAGAGAACAAGAAGAAGACTAAAGAAACCAAGCCTCAACCCAAGAAATTCTTCAAGAAGAAGAAACAAGTCGAACAAGCGGACATAGGAAAGGAGTGGGACTCGAATGATGAGTCCTCATCATCAGAAGAAGTAGATATGGCTAGCATAGCCATCGAGAAGACATCCAAGAAGTCTACACTTTTCCCCACACTCGGCGCATGGAAGGGGAACGACATTTGCCTCATGGCAAAGGAAGGTAAATGCAAGGTAACAACAAAACCCTCCTCCATGCATTCCTATTCTAGTGATAGTGACATTGCTAGTGATAATGAAGACATGCTTATTGGATTAGATAAGAAAACAACCACTAAAATGAAATTTTTACTTGGTCGACTTGTTGAGAAGGATTGGTTAATACACCGTCAAGAATACATGATTGTCTCCCAAAAGGAGGAATATGTCGAACTTGACAAACTTCTAGAGCTTGAAAAGGAGCAAAGCAAGTCACTAGAGGTTGAGTTAGCTTCAAGCAAGGAAGCTTGCTTGGAGTTAAATGACTCAAATGCTGCAATCAAGGAAGAACTTGCTAACCTAATCAAAGTTAACAAGATCCTTGAAGTGCAAGTTGAGTCACTCAAGCAAGGTGACCCTTCATCCTCTTCAAGTTCACCTTCTCAACCCATTAAGACTGAAGTTGCTTCCACTTGTACATGTGGTAAGGTTGACACCAGTTTGAAAGACAAGCCAACCTCTACCAAGGACAAGCATCCTGCACAAAATGGCATATTTGACAAGGAGAAGATCAAATATGCACATAGTGCATATTTGGTCACAATACCTCCAAATGTCAAATATGGCATTGGTTACTCTCATGGTGGAAAGCAACATGCTACAAGCCATAAGAATAACATGGAAAGCATTGCCTTTGTAAAGGGAAGACCCTCCCAAACTGGAAAGTCCAAGATTAAACACACTTGAACACCGGACTAGTCCGGTCAGGGTCCGGACAAGTCCAGTACTCCGAACAAGTCCGACCTCCCAGACTAGTCCTATGTATAAACAACAAAAGTTACTATTTAGAACTTTCGATGCATCTTATGTCTTAATGATAAGTAATTGTGGAAAGGTTTATGCTCATTATGTTGGGCCACGCCATGAGAACACCAAATGTCATGTGTGGGTGCCCAAATCCCTTGTGACTAACCTAAGAGGACCCAAGCAAGCTTGGGTACCTAAAACCAAGGCATAATTTGTTTTTGCAGGCCTATTCCTCCGGTGGATCCAAATGGGTGCTAGACAGTGGCTGCACAAACCATATGACCAGAGAAAGAAGGATGTTCGTTGAATATGAAGCAAATGAGGATCCAAGCGAGGGCATCTACTTCGGAGACAATAGTCAAGGAAAGGTGCTCAGTACCGGTAAAATTTTCCATATCACCACAACACACTCTTTCTCACGTATTACATGTATATTCCTTAGATTATAACCTGTTGTCCATATCTCAATTATATGACAAAGGTTATAATTGCT
This sequence comes from Tuctoria greenei, assembly GCA_036927565.1. Classification (NCBI taxonomy): domain Eukaryota; kingdom Viridiplantae; phylum Streptophyta; class Magnoliopsida; order Poales; family Poaceae; genus Tuctoria; species Tuctoria greenei. The sequence goes on from JAYESD010000005.1 coordinate 122,392,776, forward strand.
TGTTCACTAACAAGGGTGTGACTGTCTCTATGAGGAGTGGTGGTTCCATTGCATTCAAGGGTATGTTAAAGGGAAAACTTTATCTTGTTGACTTCAACAAGGATAAAGCTGAACTTGACACATGCTTGATTGCAAAGATCAACATGGGTTGGCTGTGGCATAGACGGCTAGCGCATGCTGGTATGAGGAACCTTCAAAAACTCCTCAAGGGCGATCACATCTGAGGTTTGAAGGATGTTGTTTTTGAGAAAGACAGGCCTTGTACCGCGTGCCAAGCTGGGAAGCAAGTTGGAGCACCTCACCCCGCCAAGAACATCATGACTACAACAAGACCGCTCGAGCTACTTCATATGGACTTATTTGGTCCAATTGCCTACATAAGCATCGGTGGTAACAAATATGGTTTACTAGTTGTTGATGATTTTTCTTACTTCACATGGGTTTTCCTTTTGCATGACAACTCAGAAATACAAGGAATACTGAAGAAGTTCTTCAAGGGAGCTCAAAATGAATTCTGATTGACAATCAAGAACATTCGAAGTGACAACGGCACAGAGTTCAAGAACACACAAGTGGAGGAGTACCTAGATGAAGAAGGCATAAAGCACGAGTTTTCAGCTCCGTACTCCCCTCAACAAAATGGAGTTGCCAAAAGAAAGAACCGAACTCTCATAGAGATGGTGAGAACAATGCTCGATGAATACAAGACCTCGGACTGATTTTGGGCGGAAGCGATTAACACCGCTTGCCACACCATAAATCAACTTTATCTTCATCGACTACTCAAGAAGACATCCTATGAGCTACTTACTAGTAACAAGCCTAATATTTCATATTTTTGAGTTTCCGGCTTCCCATGCTATATTTTAAACAAGAAGCCTAGGACTTCAAAATTTGCTTCGAAGTCCGATGAAGGTTTCTTGCTTGGTTATGATTCGAACACTTACGCCTATCGTGTTTTCAACAAGACCTTCAGACTTGTTGAAGTAGCACGTGACATGGTGTTCGATGAAACTAATGGCTCCCAAAAGGAGCAAGTTGATCCATGTGTGCTAGATAAAGAAGAAGCTCCTTGCCAAGCATTGAGAGGAATGGCGTTAGGCGAAGTTCAACCACAAGAGCCACCTCTACATATCCATGAGGATAATGAACCACAAGAGGAGACCAATGATCAAGGGGGTGCTTCCATACAAGATCAACCTCAAGAAAGTGAAGATGATCAACAAGTCAATGAAGGCAATCATTTAGGGGGAGAAGAAGATGATCATGAAGATTCAAGACAGCAAGTACCACACCCAAGAGTACACCAATGCGTCCAAAGGGATCACCCAATCGACAACATCATCAGCGACATCCAAAAGGGAGTAACTACTAGATCTCACATAGCTAATTTTTGTGAGCATTACTCGTTTGTGTCCTTTCTGGAACCACGTAGGGTTGAGGATGCATTGAAGGATCCGGATTGTGTAGTGGCCATGCAAGAAGAACTCAACAATTTCAAGAGAAACGAGGTGTGGGAACTAGTCGAAAGAACCAAATCCAATGTCGTCGGCACCAAATGGGTCTTCCGCAACAAACAAGATGAACACGGGTTGGCGACAAGGAACAAGGCACGACTTGTGGCCAAAGGGTATTCACAAGTCAAAGGTTTGGGTTTTGATGAAACCTTTACTCCCGTAGCTAGATTTGAATATGTTAGAATATTACTTGCATATGCTACTCACCATGATTTCAAGCTCTATCAAATGGATGTGAAAAGCGCCTTCCTCAACGGACCAATCAAGGAGGAGGTGTATGTGGAGCAACCCCCCCCCCCCCCCCCCCCCCCCGGGTTTGAAGACGAAGAGTTCCCCGACCACGTATTTAAATTGCGTAAGGCTCTCTACGGCCTCAAACAAGATTCTAGAGCTTGGTATGAATGTCTTAGAGATTTCTTAATTGAAAATGGCTTTAAGATTGGCAAAATAGATTATACATTGTTTACAAAGAATTTTGACAATGATCTATTTGTCATCAAATTTATGTTGATGATATAATCTTTGGTTCAACTAACCAATCTTTTTGTGAGGAGTTTAGTAAAATTATGACAGATAGGTTTGAGATGTCTATGATGGGAGAGCTAAAGTACTTCTTGGGATTCCAAGTGAGGCAACAAAAGGAAGGGACGTTCATAAGCTAAACGAAGTACACTCAAGACATACTAAAGAAGTTTGGAATGGACAAGGCGAAGCCCATAAAGACTCCCATGGCAACGAATGGCCACTTGTATCTCAATGAAGATGGACCTAGCATCGACCAAAGGTATATCGCTCCATGATTCGATCTCTACTCTATTTATGTGCATCTAGGCCAGATATTATGTTGAGTGTATGTTTGTGTGCAAGATTTCAAGCCAATCCTAAGGAGTGTCACTTGACAGCCATAAAAAGGATGTTGAGATATTTAGTTCATACACCCAACCTTGGTCTTTGGTATCCAAAAGGCTCCAAATTCAATCTCATTGGTTACTCCAATGCAGATTATGCCGGATGCAAGGTAGATGGAAAAAGTACTTCTGGTACATGCCAATTCCTAGGTAGATCCCTAGTTTCTTGGTCCTCCCAGAAACAAAACTCCATTGCCTCATCCACAGCTGAAGCGGAGTATGTTGCAGCCGGCAGTTGTTGTGCACAACTCCTTTGGATGCGACAAACTCTTAGGGATTACGATTACAATATGAACCGTATTCCACTCCTTTGTGACAATGAGAGTGCCATTAAAATTGCCCATAATCCTGTTGAGCACTCTAGAACCAAACACATAGACATCCAACATCACTTCTTGAGATACCAATCCATGAAAGGAGATATAGCCATTTCCCATGTCAACACCGAAAAACAATTGGCCGACATATTCACCAAGCCACTTGATGAAAAACGCTTTTGTGAGCTCCGAAATGAACTAAACATCCTTGATGCTCGAAATGTGGCTTGAAATTTTGCATACCTGTATGATTTCTTCAAAATATGTTGATTGTATTGTGAAAATCATCTCTCTCAATTTTCTCCGAAAAACTATGTCAATTACTAGATCTTGGTGAATTATGGTCATTGCTTGATTGTTGTATGCTTACTGATCATATTCATCAAGATTAGTTGATTTGATTTGCCTCCCTATTTTCTAAATATGTACCTTAAAATATATATGAATGGGCTAAGAAGTTCTTGTCTGGTGACCACGGACTAGTTCGTGGTTACCCGGACTAGTCCGCCCATGCAGACTAGTCCGCAGAGCGCCGGTTAGGCCGGACTAGTCCGGTAGACCACAGACTAGTCTGATATAGCATATGGAAAAGTTTGGACTAGTCCGGTCATTTTCGGACTTGTCTGTTTTTCGTGTCCATAACACTAGCCGCCGCTAAACCCTAATTCCCTCACCCTCACAACTTGCCTCAAGCTTCTCTCTCTTCGTCCTCGAGGTCCAAAGGCGATTCCTTGTTTTCTCCACCAAAAAGCTCCACTTTTGGGCGAAAATCAAGCTTCCTCGCTCGAAGCTTGAAGTTCGCGGACTTGTCCGGCCTTCAACTCCATCCTCTTCGAGATTCAAGCGATTTCTTCGGTAATTTTCTCCCAAACCCTAGAAATCCCTATTTTCTTCATTGTTGATCGAATAGCCTAGCCTCTTTCACCTAATACTAGTGTCCTTGATGTATTACATTGCTGTTAGGCTAATTTTGCATTGAGAAAGTCCATTTGTCTCATAAGTTAGGTTTTTGAGGATGAATACCGGACTAGTCCGGTCCATGCACGGACAAGTCCGGTCACCCTGGACTAGTCTGTGCCTGTACACCGGACAAGTCCGATTTTTCTGAACTCAACCCTAACTTTTTAATTCCTCAATGTAAATTCTCTTGTCATCCATTCAATTCCTTGTCATCCATTCTTATCCATACCTTGTACAATTCATTCTCAGGACATGTCGAGCTCTCACGATGAAGCTTCAGACTTCGAAGCCGAGATGGCCCAAGAAGCCCCGCTTCGGTCCTTGAGGGACCAAAGCAAGAAGCGACCTTCCGAGCCAGCCCCCTCTCCTCCTCAGTCTCAAAAGAGGGTGGCTCGACGCAAGGTGCCTGCTTCCAGGGCTATCGCTAGTGGTGGCCCTAGCTCGGCGAGTGCCCGCATAGCCAAGGGCAAGGGCAAGGGGATCGCAATGGGCCCGATTGGCCCTCTGAAGATGTCAGCCCCGAAGAAAGGGGCTCAGGATCCTGTAGAAGACAAGTTCAATGGGAAGTGCAGTGACTCGGCTGCAAAATTCAGAAATGTTGATTGGTATGGCCGCCCGAAGCAAGCTGTAGATGGAAGATTTTGGAGTAACTTCCATGCAGACTTCTACAAGTCTATATATCTCCAAATGAAGATGCCTGTAGTGCGCAGACAGTGGATTGATTGGGCACATTTTGAGAAGAAGGGTTGCTCACCATTTGTTGAAGTGGTGGAAGTAATTGAGAGGCATGGCCTGAAGGATCTCTTTGCCTTTCGGAACAACTGGAATGATGAGGTCATAGCGCAGTTCTTTGCGACTTGCCATTTCTCCAGCGATGATGAAGAGAGTGTTACTTGGATGAATCAAGGATCCAAGTACAGTATAACCTATGAAGTCTTTGCAAGCCTGCTACACCTTGACACCTCAAGCAATGACTGCTTAATCATCCACAACCTAGGTGTCATCGAGAAGGACAGGATGAAGTTCCTCTATGAGCCCAACTCCAAGTTCAACCCCCCTTCTACCAAGAACATGAAGCCATTCTTTGTGGTGTTGAACAGAGTTTTGAGGAAGACAATTGCCCCCAAGGATGGGGATGCTGGGAGTGTGCAGGGCTACCTCCGGATCCTGATGAGGGTCATCAGCAAGGACCGCAAAGTTTGATGTGGTTGACTATATTTGGAACGATATGGTCAACATCTCTTGCACACCCAACAGGTCATGTGGCTATGCTCCGTATCTTATGTTCGTGATTGAGAAAGTCATCGGGATAGAGTTTGTCAAAGATGTGGAGCACCTTCCTTTGAGGCCCCAGGTGCCCCAAAAGCCAACCACTCAAGCTGCTCCCTCCCCTGATTCTGCTGCAGAGGCTCCGGTGAGAGCAAGTGGAAATGTCGGGGCTTCCCCTGCCACTAGGGCAGCTCCTCAAAAAGGGGTTGCGAGTGGCATCCTGAAGTATCTTGCGGCCATCTTCGAACCTTGCCGCAAGACTGAGATTAGAAGTCACAAGCTCAATCAAAAGAAAAAAGCTGATATGAGATAGGTGAAGGCAAATATCAAGCAGCTAAGTCAAAAGCTGGAGATTGACCCCATTGGATCTCCAGTAATTTCTGAGGACTCCGACACTGACATCACCGAGCTCGGGCCCTTGACCCCATCCGAGCTTGCCTACTTTGGCATTGGGGGCTCGATCGGCTCCGCACCTCCTCCTCCTCCTCATCAGCCCGAAGATGAAGATGAAGACGATGAGAGGACCGACAGCGAGGCGTGAAGACTTTAGGTCCCTCCTCTCCTTCTTTTTGGTGTCTTGATGCCAAAGGGGGAGAGATTGAGGGGGAGTCTTAGGTCTTAGGTCTTACGCTGTAGGATGCGAGGAGAGAGCTTCATTTATGCTTTTTATCTATTTTCTGGTTTGTAAACTGTTTAATATGCTATTTTGTTACTTAATGGTCCTGTAAAGAAATACTGTGAACTACTCGTGAATTAATCTATGAAATATGTGTTTTTGCTCCTAGAATGACATATAAGCTTGTTGTTGGTATGTTAATGTCAATTATGTCATTCTCTTCATGATTATTGTTTCAATGCACTTAGTTATGCATCCCACCATAAAGAATGCACATATGGATCGTGTATTCATTGCTTAATGTGTTTTGAACACATATGTGCATACTTTATAAAAATCTCAACTTTTTATTGTATTTTGTGAAATCTCAGTTGGTTGTCATCAATCACCAAAAAGGGGGAGATTGAAAGTGCATCTAGGAATCTCTTGTGAGTTTTGGATGATTTATGACAAGAAATTGAGATCCTAACCACTTTGTTGAGATGAGCACAAGTTTTAAGTTGACAATAAGCAAAGTGCCAAAAAGAAGGGAGAATGAGGAGCAATGTGGAGAAGAGCTCAAGGAACAAGAGTAGTAGATCATTATGTGTGGAGTGTGTTAAGGAAACACACACCAAGGGCTCAAACACAAATAAACACACACATTGCTGCAATTTATACAGGACCGGACTAGTCTGACTGACACCGGACTAGTCTGATATCTCTCTGCACAAGATCGGACAAGTCCGATATCGCCACGGACTAGTCCGATATCTCTCTGACTAGAATCGGACTAGTCCTCCCCAGTGCAGACTAGTCCTCAAAACACTTCACAAGCTGCAAAAAATCGGACAAGTCCGATCACACAATGGACTAGTTCGATATCATTCTGATCTAAATTGGACAAGCCCGATATTGGCACGGACTAGTCCGAAAACCCTCTAACCCAAATCGGACAAGTCCTCCAAGTGCGGACTTGTCACCCAATTCACTTAGGGTTTCACTGTCCGGATAAGTCCGATGTCTATCGGACTAGTCCGAAGATTTCCGGAAGCGAAATCAGACAAGTCCACTCCTAACCGGACTAGTCCGATATATCGGGACACTTAGGGTTTGCTACACACAGCACACCGGACTAGTTCGGTGTCCACTACGGACTAGTCCGGTCTTTCTAAACCCTAATAGTCACTTTTAGAAACTCCATATAAATAGAGGTGCACGACCCAACTTTAATCTCTCTCAACCCCTGCGCCATCACACCTCCCAAGAGCCTCAAAAACACATCTCTTCATGAAATCAAAAGCAAGAAGGATCAATCCTTTGAGGATACACTTCAGACCATTGGAGAAACACGTTTCATCACTCTTGAGCTCTTGGTTTGATTTCCTAACACACTCCTGTAATTTTTATTGTAATCTTTTGAGTGTGTTCTTGGTGGAGTTGTCATTGTAATCTAGGGGATCCCTCAACGTGTGAGAAGGCCCCTTGAATTCGGTTATTTACCCTTTGTCATAAGAGAAGAGGATTGGCCTTCGTGGTGATCCGACGAGGGTAGGGTTGGAGAAGACCCGGTCCTCTTGTGGACTCCTTAACGTGGATGTAGGTTGCCTCTGTGGAAGCCGAACCATGGGATAAATTGCTTGTGTTCTTGCTTTGCGTTCATCGTTCTTATTCTTCATATCAATCTAGGGTTTCAATCAATCTCACTTACTTTATGTTGAAACATCAAATATAAGCTTAACTTGTGATATATATATACCTTAGTTCATAATCTTGCAACACTTCTATTAACTGTATATTTCCGCTGCATACATCGTAGAATCAAATTAATCGATGAAACTTAATTAACCTAGTCGGCACCTACCAGACTAGTCCGCACTAGACCGGACTAATATGATGTCTCGAGTTTTGATCTGGTTGTTAAGAGTTGCAGGTTCCGACAAATTTCAAAAGAGCCTATTCAAACCCCCCCTCCTCCCTCTAGGCCACATTCAAATGTAATAGAGAATAGTTGGACCAGGCCCAAATATTCCAACAAAAATGTGCAGAAAGCAAGATAAGAGATCATGTCGAGCTAGCTGATGACCTCCCTCATGAAGGGAAAGGTGAAAGAGATGTTCTTAAAGGTAAACAGTACATATCAACTTTTATCCAAGAATGGCTGATCTCTGTTAAAGATGACCATGAAGAAACGTAAGAGACACAGGACGTGAAGGAGTCATAATAAACCATATGCTGAGATCGGCAGTGACCATTTTTAACCCAAGTTGAATTGGAACGTTGATCAAAAGCTAGTGCCATAAAACTAAGCCTACAACCTACATTAGCAACTGTCACTGTGGTCTGTGGACGTTTCTAGTAATTAGTGGGCAAGCAGAATGCTCTCCATTTCTTATCTCAGAATCGACAGGAATGAGCAGCATGTTACTTACTAGGAAAGAACAACAGCTAACTAAGACCTAGCTATCACTGTAATTAAATTTTCTCCGTAGCTTTAACTCAATACAGCGCACTGACAGCGACTGGCGAATCGGGTGCCAAGCAGACGCGGTTAACAGGCAGAGATCCTTCCACCCGAGCTACAGCACGCGTCCGGCGTCTAGGGGCAGAGGCGGGGAGGGGCGACGCAACATGTGGAGGGGGCGGCGGAGAAGGGCGGCGGCGTACCTCGACTCGTCGGATCCTTCTCGGTTGATGGTGGCAGCATGACGGCGGCGCGACGCGGGGCGGGCACGGAGCGGAGCGGAGGCGGCGGTGGCGATTAGATCGGCAGCGGGGGCGCGCATGTGGGTGCAAAATGAAAATGAAGAGGCGCGCGGCTAGTAAATAACCCTACCTCCAATAGACAACGGTAATATGATAACCGTCTTCAATTAAGGGCTTATTGACAACGGTAATTTTTAGCGGTCGTCTATTATGACTCGGATGGGCCCGGTTTTGGTCCCCATTGACGACGGGCCTTAACTGACGACGGTAGACCGTCATATTTAAGTAATTAACGACGGTACTAGGTCAACCGTCGCCAATTACTTGCTAATTGACGCCGGCAGGATTTAACCGTCGTCAATTATTTAAAAGATGACGGCCCCGTTGTCTATTACTTCTGCCGTCGTCTATTATCGCGATTCATGTAGTGTCACCAACAGGAGCAACACAGGCTCGGACGCTCAACGCTCGACACTTGTGGCAGTTGGAAATTGGAAGTGTGGAGCAACGCAGCACGGCGGTAAGCAGAAGAACCGCCAAGTGCGAATGGCAAATATGCAATTTTTGTTGTATAACGCTAACTCCCATGGAATAGCTACATGGAGACCAAAATTTAAAATGGGCACTAAAATGTCACTTTAGGCTACTCCAACAAGGAACCCCAAAACCAAAGCTCCATTTCATCATTTGACTCTTTGTATAGTGAATCTCACATGCCCTGTATATTCTCTTCTCCAACAACAAACCTAAAACCAAACCTAATTCAGCAGTTTCTTCTACCCGCCTTCCTCCGGAAAACTCCTCCCAAAATCGCAACCATCACGTTCACCTCTCTCGCCACCCTTAAGCCCCTTGAAGCCGCTCAACCTTCACTCCCGTCGACTTCAGCCCTTCGAAGCCGCTCGACCTTGTGGACGGCATGCATGTAGGTCCGCACACGGGGAGTAGGTGGTGCAGCGCAGGATGTCATGGCACATGCGTGGCATGGAGGATGAGGTGCGGCAGGGGAACTTTGACTCACTTCCCCGACGAGTCCAAGGCGCTGCTGCTTGCCATTGCAGTGAGCGTCAATTGCAAGGCGCGAGGGTAGCACAACACAGGGGCGCAACACGTAGTGCGGGATGGCATGGAGCGCAGTGAGGAGCAATGGTGTGGGGAGGATGGAGAGTGGCGAGGGGTGGCGGCACGACGAGGATGGGGTGGGACCAGGGGCGGCGGCGCGGGGAGGATGGGACACAAGGAGGAGCAGGACGGGGAGAGCCTCGGGGGGCGACACAGAGAGAGGAGGAAGAATGAGAATAGTGTAGAGCGCTGCATTCGGGGACTCCTGTTTTTGGACTATGTACGAGGTGCAGCCTCGAATAGGCCTTGCATATGGGTCTTTTGTTGCAGGAATTTTTATTAGGGTTAGCCTTATCAATAGACTACCCAAACGTGAGACTCATTTTTGGTGCCACATGCAATGATACCTATATATGGGTGTCCTTCTCTTTCTCCCCACCTGCAACAATAACTATATGTGTTTTAAGTAGCCCATTGGTTATTGGAGATGGCTCATTCTGGGTCTGCTCACCTGGGTCATTATGTGACCCAAATCAACAAAATAGGTACCAATTATGCATATTATTGTTGGAGTCTGTCTAAGACCACCCGTAGTCGATTAGGTTGGCAATTTCAACTACCAGTTTTGGTACCCATCAGGTGTGTGGGAATTTTCACCATGTGGGTGCGACCTCCACTCGATTCGATGTGTTGAGGTTGTGGATTTTACTTTTCACACCCACCAATGCCCGTCAGGTACTCGAATCTATAATTGGGTCCATCTCTCATAACTATAATGGGCAGAAAAAACTCAGCCCATCCGCACCCTTAACCCTGATACCCCGACTCCCCGATCCCCCCCCCCCCCCGGTGCTCGACACAAGCCACTGTAGTCGCCCCCAGACCCTAATGCCCACCTTTGATGCTGAGCTTGGTCGTGCGTGGGTGCCCCCCCCCCCCCCCCCCTCCCCCCCCTGTCCTATCCTTTCCTCACCGTTGGTGTCCAAATCGTGACCACGGCCCATGGAATCCCATAACCCTAGCCACCCGCCGCATCCGCCGTTGCATCCCGTTCTGGTCGTCGACCCTGTTGTGAGACTTTGGTTGCTTTGCCTTCCCCCATCCTCCGGCATCCATGTGTGTGCTTTGTGCTACCATGCTTATTTTTATTACAGGATTGCTCACATACCAATTGTTCAAACCAAAGGACTGACACTCGCGTGAACGAAGAGATAAATGCGTACAAACATGAGGATAAATTATTGAAGACAGGCAAATAGTTGCAGGCACGTGTTATTTTGGACTCTCACACTCCACTAATGAGTTACATGGAAGTTTATATAGGCCCGGGCCAGCCGAGCTCAAAACTCAAGATACTAACACTAGTAAAACATGTCATCTGAACCGATTCATAACTGTTGTTTGTGTTGCCGCGCAAAATTGATCCGGCCAGCAGCACGATAACTATCGTACTTTTACAACAATGAGCGACTAGTTTCGGCAGAAACTAGCAAGGATTTGCTTGCTTTCTTGGGGGAGAGCTGACCGTTTTTCAGCGCAAAACGAGAAAGATGAACTATGGACTATGTTGCAGGAGAAGTAGTTGAAAAGTAATGCAAGCAAAAATATGAGTGAATAAAAATGTCGATTGTCCCTTCAATCGGCCATCACACTAAGCACATATAGTGTGCATTGGTCTCTGTGTACAAGAAGAAACTAATCCTGATTGCTGTACCTAGCCTAATCATATATAGAATAAAATCTTACATCCATGATTGCAATATCTATTTAATCAAGTGCTGCCCTATACTAAATGAGTAGCCATGTGCAGCTTCTATGGAGTATGCAATAAAATATTCCGTCCATTATGCTAATCACTAGATAATCCAGTCTTGCTTGACGCTGCATTCTTTTCACCTTGTCATCTATCTTTGGCTCCCATATTCACTTGCTTGATGCATATGGCAATAAATTCTTCCATATTTATGAGCATATGGAGATTGCTACCCATTAAAAAGGAAGTATTAGCAGAGCAGCCTAACCAATAAATATGAAAATTCGGCCATACAAGTAAATCTTACGACTGGTCAAATTTCGCTGCTAACACATGCCCTCTTTTCAGTACAATTGCATTTACCAAAAATACTTTGAAGACCAACATCTCCCTTTAGGTCGATACATGCAGTCATATCAGCCATGATAGTCTTACGAACGATACTCTGACATATCGGCCATATCATCTTTACTTTATTTAAAGCTCTGCCAGACAATAGGTTAGTATCTCTTCAAATACTTTCTGTTAAGCGTTTTGGGAAGTGTCTCAACGTGCAACGTTTCAACAAAATATGAGTTCCCAGGCACAATATCGACAATTTTGTAAGGGCCCTCCCAACTCGGCAACTTTTTGCCGAATTTATTATCCTTAGACCAAACAAGCATAATCATTTTCCACACTAATTCTTCTATTCTAGACGATTTTCCTTCACTTTTTTTATACGCTCTAGTCATCCTCACACTACAGGAATCTCGATCAATTACGTCGGCTCAATTACGTCGGCTCGACGTAAGTTACTTACTTATGTTGGTTTTCTCTTAATTACGTCAGTTATAGGCCGATGAAGTAGTTTGGATGTAATTAAGGTAACTCACGTCGGCCTCTGAAGTAAGTTAGTAACTTTCGTCGGTATCCCGTAACCGACTTAAGTAAGTTACCGGAATGGGCCGTGGGTTGGGCCGAAGAACATACGTCGGCCTCGTCTCGGCCAACGAAAGTTACTAGCCTAACTTACGTCGGTTTCTATCGACCGACGTAAAGGTGAACTTCCGTCGGCCCCATAACTTACGTCGGCTACGGGCCATGGCCGACGTCAGTATCCATTTATTGTCGTCGGTCGTTTTACTTACATCGACTGTGGGACCGCAGCCAACGTAATTTATTTAACTTACGTGGGTTATCAAGTCCCGACGTAATTTACGCAACTTACGTCGGCTGGCGCACGTAAGTTGCACTAGCCGACGCAATTGTTCGCGCTTCATGTATTGTCAACATATCTTTCTCAATCTCGCTAAAAACTTTTAGCCTTTCTTCTGAGACATCATCTATTCTATCAATGCTCAAACTACTCTAATAGCTTGCAAGTTCACTTCTACAGACAGCACTGCTTCCTGTCCATACACTAACTCACATGGTGTTAACTTAGTTGCGCCATGCTTAGATATCGTATGAGCCCATAAAGCCTCTTAAAGCACCTCATGCCATCTATTTTTGAATGCTCTTCTACCTTTTTCTTTACAGGCCTAATCAATGTTTTGTTGCTAGATTCGACCTGTCCATTAGGTTGAGCATAATAAGGTGACAAATTAAACAAACTTAATTCTAAAAGATTCAGCAAACTCACAAAACTAATGAGACATAAAAGAACCGCCATGATCAGTACTTGATGTTTGAGGAATACCAAACCTATGAATAATATGTTCTAAAACAAAACAGATAACTTCCTTGTGAGTCATATTTTCAAAGGAACCACTTCTGCCCATTCAGTGAAACAATCTGTAGCAACTAGAATGAAGCGATGACCTTTAGAAGATGCAGGATTAACCTGAGCAATAAAATCTAAATCCCATCCTCTAAACAGCCAAGGTTAACAATAGGATGCAACATAGTTGCAGGAGCTAACTATGCATCTCCAAACATTTGACATGCCTCGCACCCTCTATAGTAATGAAAACAATTGTCGAGCATCGTCCACTACAGGAAAAGCGATCATTTGCGACGGCTATATTTATTTGCGACGGCCAGCCGTCGCAAATAGAATAAATTGCGACGGCCCGCCTCTGGCCGTCGCAAATAACATGGCCGTCGCAAATAACAGCTTATTTGCGACGACTAGCCCCAGTGTCGTCGCAAATAACAACTTATTTGCGACGGCTAACCCTAGTACCGTCGCAACTAACGCAGCCGTCACAAATAAGTGTTTATTTGCGACGGCTGCAAAAAGGGCCGTCGCAAGTAACATTAATTGCGACGGCCATATGGTCGGGCCGTCACAATTTAGCGGGCTGTCGGAAATAAGGGCATTTATCCCGACCCGACCCTTCGTTCTCGTCCACTCACAACTCATCACCAGACCCCGCCGCCTGCCCGCCGCGCGTCGTCGCCTGCCCGCCGTCGTCGCGCCGCCGCCGGCCCGCCGCCCTGCCGTCGCCGCCCCGCCGCCACCCCCGGTCCGTGGCGCCCCCGGCCTCGGCTCGCCGCGCCCCCGCCGCCCCAGCCCACCGCGCCCCCGGCGTCGCCGCCGCCGGCCCCGCCGCGCCCCCGCTGCGCCCCCGGCCCCCGACGCCTCCGGCTCCACTGAGGTCCGTGCTAATCCGTGCTAATCCATGTTACTCTTCTTTTTTCAGATCTAGCTAGCAATTTTGTTAACAGAGGTAGCAGCAATTAGCTATAGTAGCCTAGAATAGCTGGTATAGCATACGAAATTCACAAAAGATGTGCTGAAATTAATGTTGTGAAATGGAGCTTAGCCTATTAGGTCATGAATTCGATCGCACCTCGACCAACTATAAGTGTATTGGCCAGTACAGTATATCCCAATGAGTTTGGCGCTAGAATGATTTCATATTACAGGGTTGAATTTGCACATGCATTTGCTGTTACCAAATTTGCACACGATAATTCCTACTTTTTAGGGTGAATCCTAAAGATTATGAGTACTAATCAACAATTAAGCTCAAAAAACGCGTACCCTGGCCGGGCGATCATGAGTAGTGTCGACCAGAGCGATAAGTGGGACGATTCGGATAAACATGTCGATCTCCTGCTCCGCATCGCGGAGCTCTTCGGCCATCCGGACGCCGAGGAGCAGGCGAGGGAGGAAACCGCCGCAGTCCTGGCATGCCTTGACGAGCGCGTAGCAGCGCCGCATCGCGCCCCCGAGCTGTTCGAGCGGCCGCCGCGTGGCCTCCCGCCGCATAATCTCGGAGAGCTCCAGGTCCCGCAGCAGGCCGCCGACAAGCTCCACGTGTTGCGCCAGCCGCCGGCACGCGTCCCGGTGGCGTCGTGCCGCCAGCGCGGCCTGCACGACCATGGACACCAGACCGATAGCGTCCACGCCCACCAGCTGCGCCACGTTCGACGCCTGACCGAGCGAGCTCCACAGGCCGCTCGAGCTGTCCCCAAGGGTCACCATGGCGCAGCGCCTCTCCACTCCAACTAGGAGGTTGGTCGCCGCCATTGACGGCAGCATTTATCAATTGACGGGGGAGTGAGAACGACGACTTTGATTAAGTGTTGCTTTTGTGTGGACATCACTTGTTGGCTTCTGTCTGCCAGGTTTCTTCTGTTGGGTGATGCTTAAATGGGCCGGCCTGCTTTTCCCATAAGCTCAGTAAGGGTTGACACTGTGGGGGCGCAACGGTGGCGATCTGGGTTATTGAAAACAGATCGGTTTGGGTTGGGCTCAAAAGTAGGTGTGGGTTGGGTTGTTTAGTTTTGTATGTTAATTTTACAGGCTGGGTTGGGCCGGGTTGATTGATACATAAAAAATGGATTGGGTTTGGGTTTAGTCCAGATCTTGGCCGGGTTGAGTTAGAGAATTAGATCCTAATTTGATACTAATTGTCATGCTTTGGTAAATATGTTTATTATGTAGGTTACTAGAATTAATAATTTTTTCTCTTGTTCTTTTGATTGCGTTAGTGTTTAGTATTAATAATTTTTTTTCTATTCCATTTAGTGTATGTTTGGACTTTAGTGCATTCATATAATGTTTTTGAGTGACTACTTAATATATATAAATAATGGGGTTTTGGGCTGGCTCGGACCAACTCGGAAGGGCACGACATGCAATAAGTGTGGTCGTGCCGTGTAGACCACAGTAGTCAAGGCGACATGGAAGCGAACGGGTTGGCAAGGACGTCAATGACCCGCGATTGCGTGGACGGTGGAAATGGATATGGAATTGTCATCTAAGACCAACTTTCCTCTCACTCTTTCTCTAGTTTTTTCCTCTCTCTCTTAAATGATCTGGAAATGAAAATGAGCAACGTAACCTATAGCAATGTATTACCCGTTTCGGATCGGCACGTCTCACATGCCATTGGCATGTGAGATGTGCAGGTTTGGAATTGTCCCTTTTTGGACAGCCTCAGAGTGACCGAGGGGGCGTGGCTTGTGACGAGACACGGGTCCGGATTTGGACGAGATTTCGGTGGCGTAACCCTGTTGTTCTCTGCTGCACCATTTTTGGGCGTGCAGTGGAGAACAGTGGGGTTATGCTGCTGAAATTTCGTTCGAATCCGGATCACGCGTCTCGTGATGAGCACGCTCCGCTCGGTCACTCTTGGGTGGGTTTAAGATCTCTCTGCCTAGGTTGTAGGGCCGTGACATAACACAACAATACATTAATGACAATTTCTTTCACGTTAAACTGCAGAGCCAAACATGCGTGAAGACCGCAGTTGGATGTATACTGGCTGGAAGAGCAGAACTGGTGGTCACTCTGATGAGTGGTTTATCAAGTTAGATCAATTTTTGGATCGAGCATTTTCGTTGTCAACGGAAGATATGGTGCGGTGCCCATGTACAAAATGCCGGAACACCAAGTTATTGAGAAGATTAGAGCTTTCGTTTCACTTATGTCGAAACGGTTTCACTCCACATTATGAAGTGTGGACCTTTCACGGCGAGACTAATTCTCGAGTCATAGCCGAAGTGGATGAGGATGATGATATAACAGAGGTTGATAGGATGGATGAGATGCTAGAAGCTCTGGAAGCGGAGGATCCTCTTACAAATGAGGCATAGAAGTTCTTCGAGGAGCTGAAGAAATCACAAGAGCCGTTGCATGAACACACGGTTGTGACCGTACTTGCTTTCTTGACCAGATTTATGGCAATTAAGTCCAAGTACTTTTTTCCATCAAGTGCTATAATGATCTCATGAAATTGATCTGCGATATCCTTCCACAACCTCACAAAGCGCCACCAGATATGTATCAGTCAAAGATCAAGATATCTGGTCTCGGTATGAAGTATGAGAAAATCGATGTGTGCCCAGACAACTGCATGCTATTCTGGAAAGAGCACACCAATGAGAAGATGTGCTTGAAATGTGGTAAATCGAGATATGTCAAAGTTGTTAATGATGATGGCGATAATGTGATGACAGATGTCGCACATAAGCAGCTTTGTTACTTGCCTGTGACACCTCGGTTGAAGCGGATGTTTCTCTCAAAAAGAACCGCAAGACACATGAGATGGCACAAAGAAGGTAAACGTGAGAACAAAGAATTCTTGACGCATCCGTCCGACGGTGATGCATGGAAGGCGCTAGACCGTTTCGATCCAGACTTTTCTCGTGATGCGAGGAATGTTCGCATTGGATTAGCGACAGACGGATTCTCACCGTTTAGTACGAACGCCACGCCATACTCATGTTGGCCTGTCTTTGTCATTCCGTACAACCTGCCACCTGCTTTTTGTACGAAGAACGAGTTCATGTTTCTCAGCCTCATTGTACCTGGACCTGATCATCCCGGGTCACATCTCAACGTGATGTTAAAACCGCTGATCGAAGAATTAAAAGTCTTGTGGATAGGAGTCAAAGCGTACGACAGTTACAAGAAGAAGAAATTCAACCTTTGAGCTGCTTATTTGTGGTCCGTCCATGATTTGCTGGCACACGGCATGTTTTCTGGATGGAGCACTCACGGTCGTCTGACGTGTCCGATATGTGCTTCAGACACGGATTGCTTTCGACTAACTCATGGAGGCAAAATATCTTACTTCGATTGTCACAGACGTTGGCTGCCCTCGAATCATATATTTAGGCAGCAGAGGCATGTCTTTCGAAAGAACACTCTTGTTACTAAAGGACCCCTGAAGCATCTCAACGGGTCAGAAATTTCTGATATGTTGGACAAACTGGTGCCTGATGAAGGTCGTCCTGGATATTTCGTAGGTTATGGAGAGGAACAAAATTGGACTCACATATGTGGACTTTGGGAGCTACAATATGTGAAGTCGTTGATTCTAATGCACAACATTGATGTCATGCATCAGGAGCGTAATATGAGCGAAAGTATAATAAGCACTTGCATGGATATGCCTGGCAAAACGAAAGACAACTATAAAGCTAGACTAGATTTGGCAGACATTTGTCACCGTCCAACTCTTGAAATCTCTGAAAGTGTTGGAAAGCCACGTGCTTCTTTTTATCTTCGATCGAAAGAAAAGAAAGAAGTTATGAAATGGATGAAAACTTTGAAATTCCCAGATGGTTACGCAGCTAGCCTGAAACGAGCTGTAAATGTTAACACAGGAAACCTCACTGGGTTGAAGAGTCATGATTATCACATTATAATGGAAAGACTCCTACCTGTTATGTTCGGAGGCTATCTAGATGATGCGGTGTGGAAGGTTTTAGCCGAGCTCAGCTATTTCTATAGACAGCTTTGTGCTAAAGAAATCAAGATCGGGATGATGGATAAGTTAGAGAAGGAGATACCCATACTTTTATGTAAGATGGAAAAAAATTTTCCACCGGGTTTCTTCAATCCAATGCAACATCTGCTTATCCATCTTCCATTTGAAGCTAAAGTTGGCGGTCCTGTGCAATATAGGTGGATGTATCACATTGAAAGAGCGCTACAATATCTGAAACCAATGGTTGGCAACAGGGCAAGGGTGGAAGGGTGCATCGCTGAAGCATATGCTCTTAAGGAAGTAGGATACTTTTCAAGTGTCCACTTTGCGGAAGAAAACGATATCAATACTTTGGCGATGCGGTACAATGTGGACGAAACATCCCCTCTAAGCGACCTTTCCATTTTTCAAACGAGAGGCGACACCGTTGGTAGCTACACGACCTACGTGTTATCCGAACATGAAAGGACCGTAGCTTTACTCTACATGTACGCAAATATAGAAGGCATGCAAGAATACTTCGAGTAAGTGTTTCTCCTAGTTTACGCTAATCGATATATTTTGCTACACATGTACTCTAAAAGATGTTTGTTCATGTTCAGCGAGTTCCACAGACAATATTGGCCACATAGGCATCAACCTACGGCCAAACAAGTAGAAGCGATGCGAAAGGAAGGAATAAATGAGGAGCCGAGTTTTCTATCCTGGTTTCGAGAATATGTAATATTCTCTCTTCTTCTATGTATTATAAAGTACTATTATTAAAGAAGTATTATTTTAACTCACGATCATTTATGACAGTGTCGGACTCACAATGTTTATGAAGATTTGCGGCAGCTATCTTATGGATTGGTGAATGTTAGAAGCTATGGTCGATATGACGTAAATGGCTTCCGATTCCGTACAACTCATTTTGAAGCTCATCGTCCTCTCGCGGCAACATCAAATTCCGGTGTTGTGACAAGAGCAATGGACACTCAAGGGAATTTAACCGATTATTATGGGATCATTAACAAAATCCTTGAATTTACTTTTACCGGAAATAAGACCCTTCGAGTTGTCTTCTTTAACTGTGACTGGTTTGATCGTACTCATGGAACTCGAGAAAACCAATTTGGAATGGTGGAAGTGAAACATAAGGACCGACTACGAGTTTACGATACATTTGTTCTTGCGTATCAAGTTGAACAAGTGTATTATCTATCTTATCCATGCATGAAGCTCAGTGCTTGGTGGGTGGTATATAAGGTGAATCCTCGTGAGCGGCTATATACTCCTGGGGATGATGGTTACCATGATAGCGAAGACGTTGAAGAAGTGTACCAAGAAGAAGAGTTGTCAGACACTTTTATCGTCGAGCTTGGTGCAGGACTCGATCAATTAGTTGGAGATGTTGAAGACGTTGAAGATGTAGAGGCAGATGATACGCGAAAAAGAAAATTAGAACAGGCCACGGTGGAAGATCGTTGGGCTGGTTTAAGGAGTAGGGCACAGGCACATGACAATGATGTTGATGAATTTTGAAAGTGACTACAAGTAATGTTTTATTGAAGATAGTAACATGAAATTTATATATTTTATTTGCATTTTTACTAATTATCTAATTACAACAGGATGGCGTCAAAGAAGGGTAAGAAGGTGCCGCCGACGAGGGGGTTCTACCCCTCTAGACCTGAGGACGCTTTCGTTGGTGCCTCGTCGACTGGCAGCAGACGCTCTCAGCTATTGGGGCACGTTCAGACCAGCTCTAGAGCTTCGTCAGAGGTAAATGTCACTCGTTTTTGACAAATTCTTTAAATTCAATTTCACATTAAACTTACTTATGAATCATTTGAATGTTGTAGTCCTCACAGGCTGACTCAGAGGCTGCGGTGCCTTCGGTGAGCCAGCCCTCGGCGTGCCAGCCCTCAGCGTGCCAGCCCTCGGCCAGCCAGCCCTCGGCGAGCCAGCCCTCAGCCAGCCAGCCCCCGGCTGGCGATGAGTTTGTTCCTGAGGCCTTTGACTCGGCTGGTGAGGAGCCGTCTGGGTCACCTGACGTGGTGCCCCAGCAGACGCGGAGGACGAGAAGGACTCACTTTGTCAGTCCTCCCGCGGTCCCTTCACAGAGGATCGTGATTCTTCCAGTCGGAGGCAGGTAATAAAAATTATAGTGTTCAATTTTAGTTTCTTTTGATTACTTAAGTAATGAATGAATAAATATCTTGCAGGGCTTGGAACGACACGTCTTTCATCGATGAGAGACACCACAGACCGGTGAACGGTGTCCTCGGGTCCATAGTGCGTTTGCACTATCCCGGGGTCATCGACGGGGTGCCTGCTCTTTCGTGGGAGGACTACACACGCGTCCATCACCAAGAGCATGGCAACCTTCAGGAGGCCGTATGGGCCGATTTTATGGTAAGTATGTTAAAAAAGTTTCTAAGTTTTAACTCTTAAACTCTTTTAGTGAACATCTCTTCAATATATTCTTTATCGCAGGCAAGATATACTTTAGAGGACCCGAACGACCATCACCAGTTTGAGGATGTGAGGCGAGTGTTTGACTACAACGCTGCCAAGGCGCTTCGACAAGCTTTGTCGAACACCCGCGTTCAACTTGTTAATGAGCACTTGAAGTCGAACCAGCAGCCCGTGCTACACTTCCGGCAAGCGAGCGAGATGCACCTAACGGAGGAGGAGTACACGCAGGTACGTGGAGTGTAGTAAGTATTTTTTTTTTATAATTTCCTCGATGGTATTTTTAACGACTTCCAACTATGTGCAGGGCCACGTGAGTTGGTTGCAGGGTCAGATCGATGCATTTCGGGCCCTTTGTCGCTACTGGGCTAGCGATGAGTTTAAAGCTAAGTCTGAGAAGGGTCGAGACTGCAGAGGGGTCGAGGGGAAGAGCAGGCACGGGCAAGATAACCACTTGCATTTAGCTAAACGCATGGTAAGTGTGTGTAACTTATGTTTATATATTAATAATATATTGTTCGTACTAACACGTATTGACAGGAGCGCAAGATGGGGGTGCCGCCCACCCCTGCTGAGGTCTGGAAGAGAGGTCACAGGGACCCTTCTCAGCCGACGGGGTGCAGTCAGGCTGCAGCCAAGCGGTTGGTAAGTTTAGAAATCATTCATATTAAATATAACTATATAGATTATTGAACTTACACGGTTTTCTTGTTTTGCAGGCTAAGTACGGGGAGGAGGCTAGGAAGATACATAGCAAGGATTTCGATTGGGAACATCAACCGATCGATCCTCAAGCCGCGTATGCAACCGGTGGTGGAAAAGCACACGGAAGGTGAGTTTACAAGTCATTTTATCGTTTTCAATTCAAAGTATTCAAGATATTTCAATTTCATATTACTGACTCTCTTTTTTATAGGCTCACCATATTCGACGGAGTTGTCAACTCAAGGGCGGGGAGACCTGCGAGAGGCAGCTCCACGCAGGCTTCTTCGGTGGGCACGACTAGTCGTCGCGCCTCGCAGAGGGACATTGAGATGCAGTCCCTCTTCAGGCGACAGGAGGAGTCGGAACGCCAAACGATCATGATAGAGGCCACGATCCAAAGCCAGACAGCAGCATTGGCGCAGATGCGGGAAGCAATGGAAGTAACAAAATAAAAACTAAAGTTCTCATTAATTCAGCGTAAATAACTTACTAATAGATAGCATTTAATGTTTGCAATGACAGGCCATGGCTCGGGCGCAAGGTCTGGGAATCCAGCTACCGGTACTACCACCGGTCCTTCTAGGCGATCCTTCTTCAGCGGGTCAGGTAAGTTTCTATGTAATCCTTCTTCTCCAGCGTAATAAGATTGAGATAGATGAAAGAGAGAGATAGTTAGATAGAAGAAAATGACTGAGATAGAAGAAAGAGAGAGATAGAAGAAAGAGAGACAGAAGAAAGAGTGAAAGATAGTTAGATAGAGTAGGAGGGGAATGAAGAGAGAGAGTAAGATTTAGATGGAGATAGAGAGAGGGGAAGATAGAGGGAGGGAGATTTAGATGGAGATAGAGGGAGGAAGATAGAGGGAAAAGGATAGCAATAGAGAGATAGAGTGAGAGAGAAAGATAGAGTGAGAGAGAAAGAGAGAAATGAAAAGAGAGGAAGAGAGGGGGAATAGATGAAAGAGAGAGATAGTTAGATAGAAGAAAACGATTGAGATAGAAGAAAGAGAGAGATAGAAGAAAGAGAGACAGAAGAAAGAGTGAAAGATAGTTAGATAGAGTAGGAGGGGAATGAAGAGAGAGAGAGTAAGATGTAGATGGAGACAGAGAGAGGGGAAGATAGAGGGAGGGAGATGTAGATGGAGATAGAGGGAGGAAGATAGAGGGAAAAGGATAGCAATAGAGAGATAGAGTGAGAGAGAAAGATAGAGTGAGAGAGAAAGAGAGAAATGAAAAGAGAGAGGAAGAGAGGGGGAATAGATGAAAGAGAGAGATAGTTAGATAGAAGAAAATGATTGAGATAGAAGAAAGAGAGACAGAAGAAAGAGTGAAAGATAGTTAGATAGAGTAGGAGGGGAATGAAGAAAGAGAGTAAGATGTAGATGGAGATAGAGAGAGGGGAAGATAGAGGGAGGGAGATGTAGATGGAGATAGAGGGAGGAAGATAGAGGGAAAAGGATAGCAATAGAGAGATAGAGTGAGAGAGAAAGATAGAGTGAGAGACAAAGAGATAAATGAAAAGAGAGAGGAAGGGAGGGGGATCTAGATGAATATAGAGGGAGAGGAAGGGAGGGAGAGAGATGTTGATGCTTTTATATCCTAACTCTAAGTTTCATTAATTGCAGGGATCCGCGACGGCTGCACAAACGCTGCCGCCGTCGCTACCGCCGCCTGGAATGAGGCGCGACGACGACTTCGACTTCGGACGTGGCTACGAAGGTGGCTACGGAGGTCAGATGGGCGAGTGATCCCTTTTATTTGCTTCGTTGATGACGATGTGAGATGTATCGGAACTTATTAGTTTGTGATTGTGATGATGTTTGTGTATACTGTGATTGTGTGTATATACTGTGTATTGTATCTGTTCTGTGATTCTGGCCATCGAGCCGGGTAGTATTTTCTATTTTAAAAAAAATAAAAAACCTTTTTTGCGACGACTTTTTATACAGTACCGTCGCAAATAAGGATCCAGGCCGTCGTAATTAAACCCCTGTTATTTGCGACAACCAGTCTGTCGCAAATAAGCTTTAATTGCGATAGCCAGGCTGTCGCAAATAGAAGCATGGGTCCCGGAGGATGACACGTGGGCCCTATCCACTGAACTTATTTGCGACGGCCTAGCCGTCGCAATTAGAGGCCCTTAATTATGACAGCCTGACTGTCGCAAATAAGCTTTAATTGCGACGGCCAGGCCATCGCAAACTATGAGGCGGGGCCCACCGGCCCGCGGCAATAACTTGCGACGGCCTCTTCTAGCCGTTGCAATTAAGCTTATTTGTGACGGTGGCCGTCGCAAATAAGCTTAATTGCGACGACTTATTTGCGAGGGCCGAAAACCGTCGCAAATAAGGAAAGCCGTCGCAAATAGCTTATTTGCGATGGCATTTGGCTTATTTGCGACGGCCCTGGCCGTTGCAAATCGTTGGGATTCCTGTAGTGGTCGGCCAGTAGAAACCCACTCGATTTAGTAACCATTGCATCTTATGGGCCGACTGATGTGTACCACATATATCCCCTCATGTACTTCTCCCATAGCTACCTTAGACTGAACAGAACCCAAACACTTCAACAATAACCCAGCTATTGTTCGGGCGGCATAACTCATCATTTCAAGAAAGTATATTTTAAAGCTTGCCGCCGAAATTTCCATTCTCTATTTTGATTTGGGTCTCTTAAATAATTAGCTATAGGATTCCTCCGGTCACTTATTTCAGATTTCTTTTCTAATTCTGTTGTTTGTGACTTTGGTACCAAATTATCCCGGTCCTGTCCTATCTGATGGTGAACACGTTGTACAAAATCATCTCTCGTCCTACTCTCCACTTGATGCAAAACACAATGCCCAACAACCAAACTAGGACTATGAAAAATCAGACTTAGTTTTTTACAACAGCTAACATCGGCTTATCTAATATGAAAAATTTACCCTTGCTAACATTGCAATCAGATGTCTGTTATCACTACGTAAGAAAGGCTCATCCGAGACGTGCCCTAACAAAGAAGGGAGACGAACAAATTGTACATCACCGTCGTCGCGTCTCGCATTATGTTGTCATCAGAGACTTGCTTATGGTGTGTCGCCGTTCATCCTAAGTGCGAGACACGCTTAAAAGAAGCATGTCTCCTTTCTTTGTGTCATAACAGACGTTCTCTATGTGGTCATTGAATATGCGGGTGTGGCGTGCGTCGCCCATCAGCATACATGCGTGACAAGCCCTAACAAAGCGTGTCGCATATATAATGACTGATCTGAGACGTTCTATATCGTAGCGCGTCACAAATTTGTGTACTGATCTTAGACGAGCTTTATGGAAGCTTGTCTCCTTTATGTAGGTTATCCGAGACGGTCTCTACTACAGCACGTCGTGGATTGTCTACAGGCAGGGTATCCTATTAGGTGCCCCCGACCCCTGATCATCCTGATTGTCGGCTGCATCCTGGAGCTAGCCAGGATTTGACAGCCGTATTACCAGTGTCAGCAACATACTGTTCATATATTAACATATTATTCATGAACATATGTATAGACAAAAAGGTCACACGTTAAATTATATTGACCAATCAAATATTAAGAAAGTGTCAATCGTGGTTATCAAGTATACTAATTACACAATAAAGATTGTTCATCCTGATTACAATGTAACTAATTACACACATCATAACTGTCATCATCTAATCCTGTTGGAGAACCGAACTTACTTGTAGCACAGGTAGTTGGTGAGCATCTGCAAAGCATCAGCAAAGAAATTGTTCTCATGGTAAGGGATATGGAAGTGAGCTGGTGTGCTTGTACCTTGAAAAAAAACAAATAATTTACATTCCCCTGATGCATTTATGGCCTAAAACCAAAAACTCGTTAGAGAAATACCAATTATCGCATAGGTACCTTGATTCTAGCATGGCTGCAGAGGTATAAATCAAACTCATTGGGATGGCAAATGCTATTGTCGACCACAGTTCCTGCAGTTTTAAGGGTTTGCGAATCAGAATTCATTATATACTTTGATAGTCAAAACGAATACATTACTTCTGCATTGGACATAAACAAGAAAGATGAATATATACCGTAATGAAAATTCTCCTTTTGGAATAATGACTTCATTAACGATGAGCCTTCATTGGACATCCTCAAATTCAATAAAATCACCGGAATGCATGCTCTGAGGGCAGGGTCGAGGCAACGGCTTGCTCCGAGGACAGGGTACGCGGTGGCGTGCTCTGGGACGAGTCGGCGGAGGCACCGGAGTGGTGGTTCCTCAACTCTCTAATGACAGCAGGTCGGCGTGCTTCGGGGACAGGGAGAACACTTCCACTTATGTGAAGGTGGCGGCGTGCTCACACCAATTACTGAGGTCGGAATCGAGGCGGTGGTGTGCTCCGGAAATAGGGGACGAGGCAGCGTGCTTCAACGTGCTCAAATCTCTGATGACGAAGGTTGGGGTTGACAGCGGGGTGGGGGTCGATGATGGCAGTGCGATAATGATGAAGAGCGAGTTCAGAAAGAGGGACAGCGGCGGCGTGCTCCGGGGACAAGAGACGAGTTGGCGTGCTCTAGCATGCTCAACTCTCTAATGACGCCAAGGTCAGGGTTGACGGCGGTAGCGCGCCGTTGACGATGATGGGACGGTGGCGGCGTGCTCAGGAGCTGCAGTTTCTAGGTCGAGAGAGCGCGCGAGGGATAAAAATTTTCGCCAAATGTTGGGAGAGAGTGCGCGATGGATAAAAATAGCAAAACTCAGAGATGTGCCTTTATAACACCCGTCTCTCATATCAACGTCCTTTGGTTGAGAGAGTGCGAGAAAATTTTCACCAAAATAGAGCACACGAGGTTTAAAATAAAACTTGGAGACACACATATATAACACACGTCTCGCATTATCATCTTTCGCATCAGGGCATTTTCCCGCATGCAAAAGATGAGGCGCGGTGTGCTGAAGCAAGGAACATCCTTCGCATGCAGGTATGTACCTCTAGCAACTGTGCGCAATGACTTATATGATCATTGCACCGCGCTCAGCTTTCTGAGGTAGGATAAAAGATCTTTGGCATAAATCAGAGACGAGCCCATGTAAGACGCGTCTCTCCAAATGTAAGGTGTGTCTTGCATTATTTTGTGGCCCTGGACACGCTGGAGTGTCCTGGATGTGCCACGGTGTGCTGAAGCCAGGAACAACATCTAGGACATTCTAGAGTGTCCAACTGGCAACAGTGTTTAATGTCTTATACAAGAGTTGCAACGTGCTCAGCTTTCTGAGGTGGGACAAAAGTTCTTTGGCACAAATCGAAGACGGGCCTGAGTGCGGCGCGTCTCCCTTTTGCCGGATCTCGGATATCTCAGACGCACCTTTCTGAAGTGCGTCTCTAATCCACTCTGTATCCGTTGCTGGGACTAACAAATGCAATGACATTGCAATTAATGGATTAATTGGAATTCAGGGACAAACAAATGCAATGAAATTGCAATCCATAGATAATATGCAACTCAATGAATTCCATAGTTCATACATTATGTGCCCTCTAAACTAATTTTGAATCTAATTGTACCATCCAGCTTGCTCTCGAACACGTCTTTTATATTCCCCCTGGATCCTGAAAATATTGACATTCTTCAAATTAACAAATGTCAAAGGAGGAATGAATGACCTACGTTGTCACTAACACAAAGTGTCTAACCTTGATAAGTAATTATAGCAATCATTTTCAACATCGGGCGCATTTGGCTGATACAACAAATGTTGAACGTCAAGTAGTATAGTTTTGATTGTAAAACCAGTGCACCACCCCTACAAAATATCAATTTAAGAAAAATAAGAAACCAGTTCAAATAAGTTCAGCAACAATTACTAATTACATGAGCAAAATAGGTCTATCTTACAGTCGCTTGATCAAGAATCCCAATGCAGAGTGCTCCTGAGCGATGGATATTTGGGTGGAAGAAACCACTTGGAAAGGCGCATCTTGGAGGCACCAATAGATAGTCCTCTAAAATTAAGATTTTCAAGGGGTAGTAACCACCTTTCCAGTCAGTCTACAAAGGAAGTTCATTCATAGGAGGACGATGGTTAAACTCATATTGTGCTTGTTCTTCATGACTTACCCCTTCTTAAATGGGAACGGTGCACTGTCACTTCAATAAATCTCCCGATTCAGGCTTCACAGAGAAACCCTATGTAGAGAAATTGAAAATACCAAAAACAAACAATACGGAAAAACAAAACTAAAGTTAAGTTCATCAGGCCATTGCAGATCTACATATATACAACCATGCGACCGGTGTGCCATATATACATACATGGGGATGGTTCTTGCGCCATGCCAAGCGCTTCTACTTCAGTCGGCTAAGCGCCAAGCCGATACCAGCCATGGATAGTGACAACGATGAGGATGGCGACGATGACGACAACGGCGATAGCGAATAGAGGATGCAGTCGAACTGGAGTTGGTTGATTAGTAAAGGAGCACCAGATGCGAAGAAAAGATGAGGGAGATAAATGTGAGATGCACTATAACAAAGAGAAACGCGTGTTGAGTTAAAGAGCATCTTCCATTGTCGAAGAGATGAAGAGACGAGGGAGATAAATGTGAGATGCACTATAACAAAGAGAGACGTGTGTTACTCTAAAGCGCGTCTTCCATTGTAGAAAGAGAGACGCGCAGCATGAGGTCTATGAAGAACTTAATTTCGGCGGCGTGGTGCAGAGACGCGTGCGACGTCTGTGCGCGACCTTTCATTTCCACAAGGCAGTATCGATGCATACCATCGTTCCATCAATGCGCGGGAAACGAACCGCTCCATCGTGGACTCTGTGCGGACCTTATTTATGAAGTGCCATCACTCGTGAGTTCTCCACAAGCGTGTTGCTCACTTTGAAACCCCTTCTTTTCCTTGTATTCTACGCGCTGACGACCCACCACCACCATGGCCGACCTTCCGCCGCCAAGCCCTCCAAGGGAGCCACCGTGCAAAAAATTGTGCTACAGCTCCCTGAGAGGATCACCACCGAGCAGTGCCTCCTTATGGTGCAAGAGGCCTACAACAATACATCTCGCGCCATGAGTACCTTGGTCTTGGTATCCTTCCCCAGTTTATTGAAATGGGTACCATCGTCCTGTGCTGGAAGTTGTTGAAGAGCCGGTGGGTGATCCGGTGGTGCCCGCAGTTACGGCCTCCGTGCCGGAGGTGGTTGAAGCTCCGACTTCCGTGTCGAAAGTAGTATAAGTACTGGCGCCTAAGCCGACAGTGGTGGGGGCTCCAGACGAAACTCCAATGTCCGCCCCGGAGGCGATTATTCCGAAGGCGCACATGTCCGAGCCAGAACGCCTAGAGGAGTCAGTGGTGGGCCCTCCACCTGCAGAGTCGTCGGTTGAAGATCCAAAAGGGGGACCATCAGCGTCAGCCCCAAAGGTTGATGTTCCCACAGCAGGACCCTCGTCGGTTGTAGCAGAAGCAGAAGAGCTTTCGGGGGGTGTCCCTAGTGCCGCAGGAGCGCGGGGGACCACGCTTGTGGCGTGGGACCCAATTTTTATACTGGAAGACCCCTTGGAGCCAACGGAGATGGCCCCAGCAGGTCCGGAGCCTATTCCCTTGGCGTTGTCTATGGACAATGCCTGCTTGAGTCTCCGTCAAATCCAGCTCGCCTTCTACTATGATAGCAAGGCTCTCGAAGAACAGCGCCAGACCTTGAGGCGTTGGCGCAACAGACATCAATTCAAGACCTAGCTGGCATAGACAAGGCTTGCTGACCAACGGGAATGGGTCGAGAAGGAGAAGGCCCGGATGGAATACTGGGGCACGCTGCTTGAGCAGAGGGAGGCCTCCATTAGGGCCCTCGACGCTAAGTCTCGGTAGATTCTCGAGCACGCCAAGAAAAACAGTGAGGTTGTTGATGATTGTCACGACAACCTCAACACGCTGAACGAGATTCTCCTGAATCGTCGAGCGGTCCTCAATGAGAGGGAAGAGAAGCTCCTCGAAATGCAGGAGGATATTTTGAAAAGAGAGGGGGAGCTCACCCAGAAACTGACTCTAGGGGAGCAGAACTTGACAAACCGCACCAAAAAATTTGATCAGCGGTGCAAGCAGGAGGACGAGAAACACTGGAAGCTGGGGCAGGAGCTCTCTAAAAGAGAAGCTGATGTTGCCACCAGAGAGGGGAAAGTGAGAGGCAGGGATAAGGACCTGGCTGAACAGCGGAACCGCATCCACCTCCGGGAGATGGAGCTCGCTGACCGCGAAAAGCAAGTGGCTGAAAGCATTCAGCAACCCGCCAAAAGGTCGAGCGTATCGCCCAGGAGAGTTCAGAGCTTGCGGCGGCCAGAAGGTCACTGGAGGAGCTGCAAAGCTCGAGGGAAACTAAGTCCCATTAGGTGTGGGATTTTTTGGGGCATGCCGACAGAGCCTTGGTGCCACTTGGCATCAGTCCGATACGTCCGGAGAACCCAGTGCTGGAGGTAGACCAAGTGCCGGTGGCGCTTAGTTCTACTGGCAGCAAACTCGATGCGATGGGTGACATCATCGTCGACCAACTGGATACGGAAGGGAACTCGCTGGCCAAGAAAGTCGTCGAATATGTTCTGGCATGTTACAAGAGCCGAGACTCCCAACTCTCTCTAGATCTGGTCTTCGAAGGACCCATTGTCGAAGAAGAGGATGCCACCAAGGCTAGCATCCAAGAAGCTGCTGAGAAGGTTGCCTCGTTTTTCCACAGAACTTAGAGCCTCCAATAGCTAGGACCTTCCTCTTTTGCCTTTTACTGTAATCCTCATTTTGTAATCCAATACTTCTGATGAATGAAATCCACTCTTCAAATAAATAAATTCCATTTTATGCTTGTCTTCAACATTGCCCTTTATCTTATTGGCCCCCTGGTAGATGTACACAATTTGATTGCGAACATGTACCAAAAGGTTGACAATGTCTTGATGACATGAACGTATCAAACTTGTAGCTCGAACGCTTAGCATTTAGTTCCGAACTTTACTTCCGACATCTCCAGGGACCCTTCGTGACGTCGACGGCAGGCCCCCTGGGAGGTGTCGGAGCTTTATAGGTCGAACGGCGCCCAATGTCAACACATGAAACATAGACGGCGGGCCGCCTCGGGGTGATTTCACCATTTTAGTTTGAATTGTCATTATGCTTCACGTCGACAGCTGGCCCCCATGGGAGTTGTCGAAGCTTGGTAGCTCCGAGGATACCCACTTTCAACGTTAGAAACGTCAACGGTGGGCCCCCTTGGGGGATGTCAAAGCTTAGTAGTTCCGGCATCGTCCAACATCGTCATGAGTTTTCATTTTTCTTGCTTATCAAAGACAAGAAAAAATAGTAAAAGTCATCTTCTCGTCCATAACTCTTTTGCGACTTACTATTCTTATTTGAATTTTAGATCCGAAGGAACTCGATATGATAACAAGTACATTGATGTAATCTTTTCATATCCGAATGCCTTTAGGACTCACCCTACTAAGGCTTGTCAGAATGTAGGTAGAGTGGCGTACTTAGGGTGGTGGACCAGGCTAAGTCGGTAGCGCACTCCGGACTTGTGTTAGCTTTGGCGTTCGGACGAGTAGACCATCTAGCAATGCTAAGGTCTGAAAAAACCCACAATATAACTTGTACAACATATGAGTAACATGGACTAAAGGTCAAAAAGAATTGCAAAACTTCGTTATAGACAAGAAGGAGAAGAATAAATAGAAGAAAACGAGCCCGTACAAAATTAATGCACGTCGAATCTGCTTTCACACAACAATGTCTTTCATTATGTGTCTGAATTACAGGGTAGACAAGGACACACTTAGGGTGCGGAACCAAGCCAAGTGTGCTATACATCTTGTTCTAACCCAAGGTAGGTAATCCACACTATCAGTATAGAGACCGAGTTAAATGTTGCTTAAAATGTCCGGACCCTCCTGAAGTGGTCCGGATGTTCTCCCAGAGGATCTACCCGACTATGTGTATAGACTATATAACTTACATTGCGTGTAATTACAGACTCACCTCCATGTAACTAAGCATAAAACTTACAGAGGTGCTAAATATTCCAAGGATTGGGAAGCAGGGTCCCATCCTCTGTAGCCAAGCGAACGCACCCGGGACGGGAAGCTTTGATCACCCAGAAGGGACCTTCCCAGCTGGGGGAGAGTTTGTTCATCCTTTCACGAGTTAGTATTCTCTGCAGCACCAGATCACCTTCCTTGAGCTATCGGTTGCGCACATGCCTTTGATGATAGCGTTGAAGTGCCTGGCGATAACATGCATTCCGAACAACTGCTTGGCACCTTCCCTCGTTGACGAGGTCAAGGTCTTCACACCGGAGCCGGTCCTATGTGGCTTCAGTGAAGGTCCGGACCCGGAGCGACCCCATGGTGATCTCTGGAGGAAGGATCGCTTCAGCTCCATACACCAGGAAGAAGGGGGTCTCACCAGTTGACTGTCTAGGTATTGTCTTGCTTGCCCAAAGTGCGGACGGAAGCTCTTCAATCCAGTTGGCTTCGTGTTTCTTCAAGCACTCATATGTGCGCGTCTTGTGTCCTTTCAATATTTTTGTATTTGCTATCTCGGCTTGGCAATTACACACCGAGTGAGCTACTAATGTGTAGGTGACTTGAATGTCGAGGTCTTCAAAATGCTCTTGGAATGTTGCACTTGTGAATTGGGTTCCGTTGTTAGTGATGACTCTATTCGGAACTCCAAATCTGCAGACTATGGACATCAAGAATTTGATAGCAGACTGCTTGTTGATTGTCACAACTGGAGTAGCTTCCAACCACTTGGTGAAAGTGTCGATGGCGACATACAGATACCTTTAAACTCCGACAGCTTTTGGGAAAGGTCCCAAAACGTCCATACCCAACATAGCGAATGGCCATGTAGGAGGTATCATTTGCAGTGACTGAGCCGGAGTGTGAATTTTTTTCGCGTGGAGCTTGCACACTTTTTCACCAACTCGACTGCATCCTGGAGTGCTATAGGCCAGTAGAAACCATGCCGAAAGGCTTTACCGACCAGCGTACAGGAAGACGTGTGGTTCCCACACTCTCCTCCACGGATCACCGCGAGGAGCTCACGGCCTTCTTCCCTTGCAATACACCACATTAGGACGTTGTTGGCACTGCGCCAGTAGAGATCCCCATCTACCAACTTGTATCTTTTAGCCAACCTGACGATCCGGTCAGCGGATGCACCGTCTTCAGGAAGGACATTGTCTTTCAAGCAGCTCCAGATCTCCGAGATCCATGCATCGGAGCTAACTTGAGCTTCTGAGTCTTACGTGATGTTTTGCTCGGAGCTTCCTGCAGCACCTACAACCCTTGGTGGACGCCATGGTAACAGGGCCACCGGGACTGCCAACTTCGAGGTGTTGGTCTCGCCCCCATCACTCAGTTCAGCAGGCTAAGAGGTTGGTCTTGAAAATCTCTGGACAAAAACTTCATCAGAATCCAGAGCTCCGGTTGAAGCCTTCGTCGAGAGTTCGACAGCTCCAGCATTGTTGAGACGCTGGATATGACAGAGGTCCAGGACATGGGAGTCTTTCTGGAGCTTCTGGACTTCAAACGAGATAAGCAGCGAGTTGAGGTTTGTTATAGCTGCATTCACCTTTGACTTGCTTGATGATGAGCTGCGAGTCACCCTTCACTAGCATTTGCTTGACGCCATATGAAAGTGCCACCTTGAGCCCGTAAATGAGATCTTCATACCCCGCCATGTTGTTGGTCGCCTTGAAATCAAGGTGCACCATATATTTAACCTTTTCCCCAGTCGGAGCAAGGAAAAGTATTCCAGCTCTGGCCTCCTACTTTTGCATGGAGCCGTCAAAGTAGAGGGCCCAGTGAGGCTCAGAGAAGACCTAGACTTTGGGTTTCGGCTTCTGCTCACTAGGGTCCCCAGGATTTTATGGAGAAGGTGTCCACTCCGCCATGAAATCAGCCAAGGCTTGACTCTTGATAGCTTGTCGCGGCAAAAATTCGAGATCGAATTCTGCTAGCTCCGGTACCCACTTGGCGATGTTCCCAGTAGAGTTGGGATTGTGCTGTATGGCACGCAGTGG
The DNA here is from genome assembly GCA_036927565.1 of Tuctoria greenei. Lineage (NCBI taxonomy): Eukaryota > Viridiplantae > Streptophyta > Magnoliopsida > Poales > Poaceae > Tuctoria > Tuctoria greenei. Next base: position 122,425,724 of record JAYESD010000005.1, read on the forward strand.
ATAGGAGGTTACCACTGACATCTTGTGGGCTTGGAAATAGTGATGAAGCTTTCTTGAGGCAATAAGAATTGCGTAGAGCAGCTTATGCACCTCAAATTGATCTTGGTGTCATGAAGTACTTCAGTGATGAAGTACACAGGGCGTTGGTTAGCTCGGACCCTCCTGGAGCGGTATGTAGCTTCTTCTTCATCAACCTGGACCCTCCCGGAGGGGTCCAGACCTTCCTGTTGATCTTCTCAGACCCTCCCGGAGGGGTCCGGAACTTCTTCTTGTTCAATCTGAACTCTCCTTGAGGGGTCCGGATCTTCTTGATCAGCCCTGTGAACTCCCTCAGATATGAGAGGTTGATCCTCTAGCATTTTGTCTTGAAGATTCGTGCCTGGGGGCAGGGATCTAGACTCGCCTTGAGGTAGCTTCGGACCCTCCCGGAGGGGTCTGGGCTCATGAACTGGAGATGGCTCCGGTCTTTCCGCGACCAGGACCATGCTGACAATCTCCATAGTTGCAGAAATGTAAAGCTGTAGAGGCTCACCATGGTTCGGAGCTACCAAGATTGATAGTGCAGTGAGGAGCTACTTGAGCTCTTGGAACGCCTTTTCTGCTTCTTCAGACCAATGGAAAGGCCCGATCTTCCTCAATAGCGTGAAGAAGGGAAGTGCCCGCTCCGCCAGTCTTGAGATGAACCGGCTGAGTGCAGCTAGACATCCAGTTAGTTTCTAGACATCCTTGAGGCGGGCTAGGGGCCGCATATCTTCTATAGCCTTGATCTTTGCCAGGTTTGTCTCAATTCCTAGGTGACTCACCAAGAATCCGAAGAGCTTCCCAAAGCTAACCCTGAAGACACATTTGTCCGGGTTCAGCTTGGTGCGCGTCACACGCAGCTTGTTGAAGACGGCTTGTAGGTTGTCAAGGAGTGACTCCTTGTTCTTGACTTTCATGATGATGTCATCGACGTACACCTCCACCAAGTCCCTGATGAGCTCTTCAAATGTTTTGTGCATGGCTTGCACAAAAGTTGAAGCAGCATTTTTGAGACCGAATGGCATGGCAGTGTAACAATACAATCCATCTACTGTTATGAAGGCAATATGCTCTTCATATTCCCTAGACATTTGTATTTGATGGTATTTAAAATATGCATCTAGGAAACACAGTAGCTCACACCTGGAGGTGGAGTCCACTATCTGATCTATTCTAGGTAGTGGAAATGGATCCTTTGGACATGCCTTATTCAAGGTAGTGTAGTCGATACACATATGAAGCTTCCCGCCAGTCTTGGGTACAACGACTCGATTTGCCAGCCATTTTGGATGATGAACGTCCCGGATGAAACCAGCTTCAAGTAGCTTCTTGATTTCCTGTCAGATGAAGTTTTGTTGCTTGACAGATTGCTTCCGGGGCTTTGGGTGTACTGGTCATGCGTCAGGATAAATCTTCAGGCTGTGCTCAATCACCTCCCTAGGGATCCCAGACATTTGTGATGGTTGCTAGGCAAACACGTCAACATTAGCCCGGAGGAAAGTGATGAGCGCGAGTTTCTATTTATTGTCTAGACCTCCCGATATACGAGTGGTCTGGACAGCATCGAAACCAATTTGGATGACTTTGATGGGAACGTCGGTGTCGCCGCTTGGCTGCACACGTGGTGCAGAGGTTGAGCCTCGATGACGAGTGCTCGGAGGTTGAGCAGCTAGCTCTTTGCCGGAGGTTCCCTCCTGCACTGTAGCAAGCGCGTGTAGTTCTTCCAGCGCAGTGACTCCTGCAGTGCGATCTCCGCAGATCTGGAGAATGCTCGAAGGTGTCGGCATCTTCAACACCAGATAGCTGTAGTGAGCTGAGTCCATGAACCTATACAAGGCAGACCTATCTAGGATGACGTTGAAGGGCAAGTTGATGTGTGTGACGTCAAAGACCAGCTTCTCGGTCCTATACTTCTCTCGAGTTCCAAAGGTCACTAGGAGTGTAATGGATCCAAGAGGGCTGATGGCCCCCGGACCTACCCCAAACAATGGACGTGAGGGGCGAAGGTCCTAGAGTCAGAGCTGGATCTTCATGAATGCCTCGTAGCTTAGGAGGTTGAGCGCCGATCCTCCATCCACCAAGACATGGTAGAGCTGGACGTTGTTGATGGTTGGAGACACCATCTATGGCAGTTGGCCAGCCCCGATCATTTTCCAGGGGCATTCCCTAGCATCGAAGGTGATGGGAGTGTCCAAGCACTTCTGATGCGGTTCTGCCTTGGCGGTAGGAGCTGTGACAGCCATCTCTCACCACATAGTCTTAAGGACACTACGAGAAGTGATATCCCAGGACCCTCCATATATGGTGCTGAGGTTCTTCCGACGCTCGTTGTCGGGGACATCAAAATCATCGTCGGCTGTGTTGTATACAGCCTTCATTACCTTCTTGGGGTCCTGGAAGCCTAGCTCCGTATCAGCCAAAGCTTCGTTGACCTTTTGTTTTCCTTCCCGCTGATGGAAAGGAGCTTCTTCTTGGCGCTTGTTGTAGCGCTCGACAAGTTTCTAGACCTCCCGACAGTCGTCCAGACTGTGTTTGTCTGTTTTGTGGATCGGACACCACATCCTTGGACCGTCGCCGTCTTCTGACAAAGGTCGGGGTCGCTCTTTGGGGCGTGGCCCCCGGCCACCTGGAGCTGCAGCAGCTGCAGCAGTAGGTGTGCCTGCCGACGACTTCTTCTTGCCGTTGGACTTTTCCTTCTTTTTTCCACTACCGGGGGTAGTGGCTTCAACTTTGGAGGACTTTTTGTTAGCCTCCAGAGCTGGCTTGGAGTGCATTTTCTGGCCCTCTGCAACTCGGGCGCACTTTTCAGCCAGGCTGAAGAGCTCTGTGACGCTGGTGACTTCTTTCATCGCCAGCTTCTCTAACATCTTCTTGTCTCTGACACCCTGTCTCAATGCCACAATGATAGAAGCATTGGAGATGGAAGGGATGGTATTTTGTACCTAATAAAATCGTTCGATGAAGGATTGCAGCGATTCTCCCGACTTCTGCTAGACAGCAAAAAGGTCCAGTTCTGTGCCGGGTCATGTGTAGGAACTCCTGAAGATGGCAGTGAACTGTTGGCATAGCTCCGCCCAACTGTTGACGGAGTTAGGCGGTAGACTCATGAACCAGGACTTGGTCGTCCCATTCAGAGCCACTGGAAAGTAGTTGGCCATCACCGCATCATTGCCACCTGCCGCGAGAATGGCAGTGGAGTATATCTTAAGGAACTCGGTGGGGTTGACAGTCCCGTCGAATGTTTCCGGCAGATGAGGCCAAAACTTCTGAGACCAGCGGACCATGCGCAGGTGCATGGCCAGGGCTGAACAGCTGCCCCCTACTCCCATGGGAGGAGGGTTTTCCCGAGCCTCCCGCCTTTCGCGAGCACGTTCGATGTGGACGCGACTGTCTTGCTGTCCGTACCGTCGTTCGAGTTCCGACCGAAGATCGTGCGTCGAAAGTCTCGACACGGTGTGGGTGCGACGCGCCTTGAAAGGCATCCACATCACCTGCGAAGACACATAACGTCTCTAGTGCTGTGGACCATGTCTTCCAGACAAGATCCAATGTTGAGATGGTGCCTGCCCCGAAGGGGGAGGACCTTGGTTGCTGAGTCCATCGGCTACAGCTACAACCAGATGTTCCACATCAACAAGCCACTGCTCCATGGCACCCTGAGGTGCGCCTGGCGGCGATGGGTGTTGGATAAGAGTACACACAGCAATTAGCGCGTTCTCTGGGTTGTTGTGCGTCGATGCAGTGACTGACTCCAAGACTCCATCCTGTTGTACGACATTGTTAGCCAGAGTAGATGGTGGTGGTGGTGGTACGATGACCGCCAGGACAACAACACCTGTTGGCTGTTGCACGTTGGAGGGATTCCCCTTCCTGGCATGCCAAATGTCGAAGTGTGTGATCGACACTTCCCCCGGTACTACTAGATCGTAGCCCGCGGAGGTTCTTGATCGGTTGGGGCGCCCGTGAGATTTGGACAAGACAGTGACACGAGAGATTTTACGTGGTTCGGGCCGCCTGAGCGTAACACCCTACTCCACGAGATGTGTGTTGTATGTATGAATGTATGGCGCTTGTGAGCGTGTGAGCTTGCTTCTCATGTATCGTGCAGCGCAACCCTTTTATAGTCTAAGGACTGGCCATTACATCAACCTGGCACAACATGTGGCCCTGGCGGTAGTTAATTGCCTAATACACGATCTGTGAATATTAAGTACAATTAACAGCGCGATAATGCACCTTAATGGCGGTGTTACCGTTGTTAAGAGTCCCCCGATCGTGTGTCATCTAGGTTTAACTGTCCCTTGAATGTCCGCGCTATTGGAGATCCGCCAGTCTCTTCGTTGTCGTCTTAGGTCTGGAGGCTTAACACGTGGCAGCTCCGGAGCTTCCCCTCGTGGGGAGGCAGGCCCGGAGCCAATATACACGTGGCAGCACCGGAGCTTCCCTCTGCTGTGGTTTAGGTATGTGGTCATTGGACACGTGGCAAGACCGGAGCTTCCCGACTGGGGGAGTTAGCCGCGACCTCGCGTTACACGTGGCAGTGCCGGAGCTACCAAAACGAGGAAGGCGGGTCCGGTGTTGTATAACAAGTGTACCCTTTGGAGGTCTTCAACTCAGATGGGTGGAACTCCTTGGTGTTTCTTGCGGTATCATAGGGTGCCCGGTACGCAGGGTACCGAGAAGCCCACTTTTGAAGAAAGCAAAAATTGCAAAATGGTGAATTTTATAAAAAGTTACAATAGAAATTCAAACTCCAATGAATTATGCTAGTTAATAAATGAGGTTCAAAATAGTGACTTACTGAAACATTAAACATTCCTTGAAATGTAAAGTATGGTTTTTGAGAAAAAACTTGCAAGGAAAGAATTCCCAAGTCAACTCATAAATCAAAGACCAACCTGAATTTGCATTTGTATATAATAGATGGTGTTCAAGTTAGCTCATGAAGCAAATAGAGAGGGAAAGTAAATTTGATCCAGTGCACATTTGAGAAGAGTAATAAACAAAAACTGTAAAGGAAAATTCATCTTCAAATTCAAAAGTCATACTCAAATCTGATGCACATTTAAGATTTACCTAAATATTGAAATATATTGCTGCAAGTATAAGTTAAACATTTGAAATAACTTAATTAAGTTGAAAAGGTGAACTCAAATCTGAAATTTGAATTACACCCTCAATTTGGTCAAAGCCCTTATTTGAAATCATAATTTGATTGCTCAATTTTCAATTATGCAACCTTCAAATGTTCAGCCTTTTAGGAACTTATTTAATGGTGAATTTAATACTAACATAAGAGAAATTTAAATTTCAAATTCAAAATACTCCAACACAGAGTTTGAAATCACCAAGGGATTCCTTATATTTTAATTAGCAATACTACCAGTTTTTGTTAATTTAGGAGCTCTTTTGTTATTTATTTTGCCGGATTCATTTGGTGAGAGTGTGACATGTGGGACCCACCTAGCAGAGAGTCAAGCAAGTTACCGACTTCCCTGTTCAACGTGAGTGCGCCACGGCGCTGCTCACCACTCCACCTCGATAGAAATCGCCCATGGAGAAAAACAGCGGTGTTTCAAGCCCTTATCGCTCCTTCATTGGTCTTTCTGCACACAAAGGAATAGATAGGTGCACTGCCGTGCACGTTTCCACTCATCCTCCTCTGTTCGGTTCCTTTGCTCCAGTGCTCACAACATCGCCGCCTTACTGCTCGACGCCGGCCGCCATCCCAGCTACTCCTCGATGAACTATGCTGCCCTAGAGCTGTGCCGTGGTCTCCCCTCCCTGAGAGCCACAGGGTCGCCCTTCTCCTTCCTCAAGCTGCCCAGTGGCCGCACCTCGACATTGCGCCACCGCCCGGCATTCTTTCACGAGTTCTCAAGCAGCTGAGCCAGGGGACAGCAACGCCAAGACTTCCTGTACCTCTCTGGCTCGTGCCAAATCCACTTCCTCCTTCATCTTGCTGCACCGAAATGATTTCTTCTTCCCCGCGTAAAGTCCCCGCACAGCCTCGGGTCCTCGTCGCGCGGCCAACTCCCAGCGCCTCCAACTCAACCAAGCTCCATAAGGTTTGCATAACCTTCCTCAGAGTCCCTATATTCTCGCTTAATCCTGTCATGGTCTATACTTGACGGATTTGATGTTTTCCCATAGGCGTTCATCTAAACCATGGCCAAGCTCTCTGAAAATTCTCCTACCATCGATGGTTCGTCCTTTCGTTTCAACCATGGAAAATACATTCTCTAACAATCCTTCCGGAAAAACCAATAAAAAATGATCTAGAAATAACTCGTGAATTCCAGATCTTTTAGCCGCCTTTGGTTTCACCTTTGCTGCAACCGTTGCTCCCCTCTGTCCAACCATTTATACCTCGATTGAGATAGCTTTTGAGGTTTCTCATGTCCCACAAATCTATAGAGCTTTGTCCCGATGTGTTTCATGCAGTTTTCTGGGAGATCGAGCTCACCAGCTCACATTGCCGCCGCCACCGCCGTCGTGGGCGGGTTTCCAGCCTTCTTCAGGTCAATCCGGCCGCACCACCGCGTAGAACGCCCCAAACTACACCATGGCAGAAGGTTTTAGCAGGATTGGAGGCCAGGGAAGGGAGCCGGCGAGGGGCGCCGCCATACAGCGTCGCCCTTGTGGCGGCGCTCGAGGTTCAAGACGATCCTGGCGGGTGGGCCCGCCAACCATTGGCTTTTCGGTTTAATAAAATTCCAGAATAATGTATACAAATTCTAAAAATCATATTGATTCATAGAAAAAATTTTAAAATGCAAAAAAATTATATGCACTCCTTATGACCTCTACATTGTAGTGAACCAAATTATGTGACATTAGCAGTACTCTAGATTTCAATAAAAATCAGATAATTGTAAATATGGAAACATTCTTATGCTTAATCAGGACCTCATAAAAATCTGAAAATATTCTAGTAACCTCTTAGTATAATGCAGTATATCCAGAAAAAGTTTCACTTCCATTTGATCCAATTATAATCATAAATTAATTGATCATCCTTGTATGCGTTTTCAACCTTAATTGATATTGAACAATTAATTCTTGAGAGTCCTTCATTAGAAATTCATCAAAATTTGCCAAAACTTATTCCATATACCCAGTAACTAAATTCGATTTGTACATTTTTTGATCTTATTTCATTAGAAAATCTGTTAGAATCCTTATGTTCAATCGAATGTCCTAATAATCTTCTCTCCATCAATCACATTAACTTTGATTGGATCTATCACCTCAATTTCTGAGACCAGCAGTGACTTTCATGAACTCCCATTTACGTCTTGATTTTCCTTGCCTTTATAGGACCTCGAATTAGTAGTTGCTAAAATCGTACTTGTTCTATGTATCCTAAGAAGCCATAGAAAACCTTTCTCATTCAAATTTGATTTTGTGAACTCATTTCAACTTGAATTTGGAGTACAACATATACTCTTAATTCTCTAACCAGTAGTTGAACTCTTTGAATTTATATTCATTCCTCATTCAAGGGCTAAATTACATGTTATTATGTATATGTGCATTTCATATCGCTAGATCATGTGATGACGAAGCTGGACAGGGAGCGCAACTTGGAGGAGAAGAACTAGCATGGACCCCACAACAAGAACAAGATTTGCCCAAACACCGCACGAGAGCAAGATTTGCTCAAGCGGAATTAGAGACACGTAAAGGAGGAAAACAATGAGAAGCTTCGCATAGAAGATCAAGCACTGCCTTATTGACATTTACACTGGTCGCAACCTAAGGCAAGTCTCGGATTGTATTTAAGTTGTTAATATGTTTTGCTTTTATAATCTATATGATGGTAATTATGCATTAAGTCTAGGGATGTATGATATTCCACATGCATGACCCAAGAATACCTGGAGTTTGGGTAGTACAGGACATTACATAACTGTTAATATCATGCTTAATATGAAATCATGATTAAGTGGTATGGCTCGAGCAGACGAGATTCTACTCGTGAACAGTATAAATGAAATCAATTGGGGAGAAACTGGAGACCGGGTAGGAATATTAGGACGCTCAAGAATGTGGTTATGTGGGCATAGTTCCTGCTTGTGTCAATTGAGAACCGTATCGTGTGCGGCTCCGTTGGACAAGATTGAATTCTAACCGGATGCATACTGACTCTAGTGGAACAAGCAAATCGATGTCACTTGTTAACCTGGGTGTCGTGGTGATCCCCACTTTTCTAGGCCGGTAGCCGACAATGTATAGTAGTGACCACTGTGGCGATCCTGTATGTGGGCCATGCTTTTGGTTCGGTGGGACCGCTTCGCTATTTGGGTGTCTTGTAAATGGTTGTCACTTATGGAATCATGAAGGAGGACCGTATGTCTCTTCTGGACGAGTGTATGTGACGTGCAAACCGGGTGTTTTATGAATCACCTTCGCTTGCGGAAGGGAGCATACTTGTTTACTACACTGTGACGTAGTAACAACTGGAACTGGATGGAACCCGTTGGATGGTTAAGCAACTTGGTTGAGGTAGCTGATTGCATAACTAAAGTTATGATTCTAAGCAATTAACTTGCTAAGGCTTGTGTAACCTTGGCCCTGCAACATCGTGGATGAAGCGTTTCTTATTTGATTGTGGAATTCATGATGTTGTGCCCAAGGATGGCACATGCTATTATATACTTGAGACAAGGATCTACTAATAGTAAACATTTACTTTCTACAGTTTAAATTCAAGTCCTAAATTCACATCATGTAGAGTTTCATGTTCTTAGGAGAGATGGGTAAGTCATGCTTAGCCTTGTGCTCACGGTTGCAATTATATATGTTTTGCAGGTATATAGCTATGACGGGATTATAGGCAGTACCCTTTGTGGGTATGTTGCCTAATGGAAGTCCTGGATGCCACTGCTGTCTTTTGTGATGGAAGAGTGGAGTATTCGTGGGCTTGTATGATCGAAGGGGGGCTGAATGGTAGATTTAACCTTTTTCAGCGGAAGCAGTGAAAACCCCTTGGAAAAAATGATATATTAAAGAAATCGTATGTGAGACTAATCTAAACGTGTTTTACTGTGAAAAAAGTGATAGATATCATAGAGAATCAAGTCACAAATACGACACAACAAGAATCACGAAAATCTATCGAGAGAAACTCAAGTTAAGATCGAAAGATCGAACAAAGGTCAATCTGTCCTATCCGAGAAAAACAGTTCTGGAACACTGCAAAGAAACTATTGTAGATCAGAAACCACAAATCTAATGACTGTTAAATTTTCATAGATGATAGAAAATTAATTTGTTAAGACAAACCAAAAAGAATCACGTCAATCAGATATGTAAAACTCGAGTTATGATAAAACCACCGAAGAGAGGTAGTGCTATGCAGAAAACTCGACGAGAAAAACATGTCTGGAACAAGTCAGACGAACAAGGCACAAAAGTTCTTTTAAACTACGATCTTTATTCAATAGAACACAAGTGGAACAGCCCCAAAGTCATCTCCACCAAGCTCTGGCCTCCCTTGCTTATATAACCAGCCCTTAGGCCAACCTAGACTCAACTAGGACTCTAATCCTACTCAATTCACGAATCAAAACTTTCCATAACTGCTCAAGACTCTTCTATAGACAGATAGAAGCAATCTTAAGACTTCCAAATACCTTAAGAACGTATCACACATTCCTAAAACAACTCAAATTCGTGACCCACACGAAATCCTATCATAACCTACTCGATACTTTCCATACCGAACCATAACCGACTCCGTCGCAGCCGAAGTCATCTACCGATTCGATCCGATCCTTTCAACCAGATCTTTCCTTCCTTAGCCCATCTTCGGAACTATGTTGCCACATCATGCACCGCAGGCATATGTGCGAACACCTTCCTTCGATGTCCAGTAACCTTCATATGCACTGCCCTTGATTCAATCATCCTACGCGACCTCTTGACCCGCTCAAGCACAATTCCTCCAAAAATTAGTTGTTGGAACCTCATCTCCTCCCTGAGACTAGTCCAAAGGATCTTGTCACCAGCCACGACTTGAACTCAAGCAACACCTGCACATGAACAAACAACCAATCTGTACGAGCCAAAGTCCGCGACTTGACTCAAATTAGTTCCGAACACAACACCTTACGTGAGCACCTCACATAAGCATGTTACAAAACCACAGTAAAACGATATCAGCCATATCAATCAAAACGCACCAAAAACTTAGCAAATGAATATTAAGCAATCTTTCCAACAATGTAAAGCAAGTTCGAAACATTTCACAGTAAAAGCAGGAACATTGCGATCAAGCTTCGAACCTTGCCAAAACTAACCAGAGCTTGAGGTGGAGCTTACCAAAGCTTGTAGAACCTAGCGCCAGAGCTTTTCAAAGCTAGTACAACCTAGCGCCAGAGCTAGAAAAACGTTTCGGAGCAAACCAACATTAGTCAGACCTAGCAAAACATATCAAAGCTTAACAAAGACATGCCGGAGCTACCCAAAAACATGTTGGACCTTGACAAAGCAAGTCGGACCTATTGTCGGACCTTGCAGAAGCTCGAAGCTAGAGTCGGACCTTGCTAAAAAGGGTGTTTTGCCAGAATTTTAGAACTTATATCATCAAAGCCAATGTATTCAGTACAAGTCAATGTATTTAGCACACATAGATCTCACAATCACCCCTTGATGAATGCATTGGCAACACCACCTAATATCCGAACATTGGCTTATTTACATAAAAAGTTTTGAAAACAATTTCTTCCCCTGAGAAGAATCGTGCCAAAACAATTGTGAAAATGTGCAATGTGTAATCAATTTCTCCCCCTTGCATAGTTATCTTTAAAAATTCACATATTATCTATTATATCCCCCCCTTTGACAATGTATTCAACAAGGTTCAAAAGAGAAATTTCAAATGTTATGAGCATATTATAACATATACATATAAACAAATCTCATCCAGGTCATACTATCAAGTAACTTACACTATCACATCAATGAGATACATCAAGAAGTGTAAGCCATGCGAGAGATCAAGTGTAATTTTTAATTTAAGCAAGTCATGATCTCACAAACTTAACTATTTCAAGACCTGAAAGCATGTCATTGTTGCTGCATTTTACTATTTTCAAAGCACAAATTTAGATAATATGATATTTGCAAGAGATTATATGTGCATCTGCCTTATTCTAACCAAGCCAAGCCTATGTTATTTGACAATCAAAAGCTTCAGGACATGGTTTTAGTCATACACAACTTCTTCCAAGTTCATATCTAAGTGCAATGATAAGTCATCTCAAAAGAAGAAGTGCGATGCATGCATATTCTCTTGATCTTTTCTCAATTTATATTTGACCATAAAAACTCAACATGTGAGTTGATTACTTGATTAATTCTTTATGATTAAAAGTACTTCTGAGAATGCAACAAGTTCAAAACAGTAAGAAAGTTCGACCATGACCAAATTTGGTGTATGTAATTATTCCAGTTACTAGACATGAAAAAAACTACAAAATGTATATCACGAGTAATGTAGTAAGAACTTTCAGGACGTAAAAGGAATCACAAGGTCTTATATGTATGAAATACTATGCTCATATTATTTTAATTCTAGATTCACACATAGACTTCTCAAGTTTCAAAACTCCCCCTCAATGTAAGCCATGAGGATGCATAACCCCTATTTCACTACGAATGAAACAAAAACGAGTGAAATCCAAAGGTTGTGTAAAAATGTCAGCCAATTGTTGTTCGGTATCTACATGGTGAAGCACAATGTTTCCTTTTTTAACATTATCACAGAGAAAGTGATACCTAATGTCAATGTGCTTAGTTCTAGAATGTTGCACGGGGTTTTTAGCAATGCAAATGGCACTAGTATTATCACAAAATAGTGGAACACTATCTAGATTAACCGCATAGTCCTCAAGTGTTTGAACAATCCAAAGTGTTTGTGACCAAGCACTAGCAGCAGCTACATATTCAGATTCAGCAGTGGATTGTGCAACTGAGTGTTATTTTTTAGAGGAGCAAGCAACAAGAGAATTACTAAGAAAATGAAAAGTACCAGAAGTACTTTTCATATCAATCCTACAACCTCCGAAATCAGCATCGGGAAAAGCTCTCAAAGAAACGATTGAGGAAGACGGAAGAAAAATGTCAAATTCTTGATTTCCATGTAAGTACCTGAGTATACGTTTGACGGCTTGACGATGTGATGCTCGTGGGGAGGCTTGAAACCGTGCACAAAGACTTACGCTGAATTGTATATCCGGTCTTGATGCCGTGAGGTACAAAAGTGATCCGATCATGCTTCTATATTCTTTTTGATCCACGGGTTCACCATCTTCATCAAGGTCAAGTGTTGTTGCTGTTCCGATTGATGTCCGAAGAGGCTTGCTTTTGTCCATGTTGAAGCGCCTTAGGAGGTCTTTTGCATACTTCGTTTGATGCACAAAGGTACCCTCCTTGGTTTGCTTGATTTGTAGCCCCAAAAAGTACGTGAGTTCTCCCATCATACTCATCTCAAATTATGAACTCATCATAGCTAAAAACTTGGACACAAGATCATGAGAAGCACATCCAAAGATAATATCATCCACATACAGTTGAACAAATAATGAGTCATTGCCATGCTTAAGCACAAAAAGTGTTTTATCAACCTTGCCCATGGTAAACCCCTTTTCAAGTAAGAATGTTTTAACCTATCATACCATGCTCTAGGGGCTTGTTTGAGACCGTATAATGCTTTGGACAGTTTGTAAACATGATTAGGAAAATCTGGATTTCCAAAACCAGGTGGTTTTTTGACATAAACCTCCCCATCTATGTAGACATTAATAAATGCACTTTTAACATCCATTTGATATAGCTTAAAACCTTTAGATGAGGCAAAAACTAACAAAATTCTTATGGTTTCTAATCTAGCAACTGGAGCAAAAATTTCATCAAAATCTAGACCTTCAACTTGAGTGAATACTTGAGCAACCAGCCTAGCCTTATTCCTAATCACAACCCCATCCTTACTTTGTTTATTTTTAAACACCAATTTAGTTCCAATTAAAGTGTGACCTTGAGGTGGAGGTACAAGTTTCCAAACATTATTTCTTTCAAAATTTTCTAACTCTTCTTGCATGGCAATAATCCAAGACTCATTAGTGAGTGTGTGTGATATATCGTTGGGTTCAAAAGAAGCAACAAAAGTAGAATGAGCACGAGAGTTTGGATCGCAAATCCTGGACCGTGTGACTCGTTCGTGCAAGCTTCCTATAATTTGATGTGGAGGATGACTTTTGAGAACCCGGAGGGGAGTGGGCACTTCACAAGCTTCTTCTTCTTCATGTTCATCACAAATCGATGAGCTTGTGACTTGAGGAGGATCTGGACCGGCAATGGTGGTCGTCGGTGTTGGCTGTGAATCAAAATCAGCAGCTAGGACAATGTCATTAGCTGCTGAATTTTTGGGCAGCAGCACCACTTCTTTCTCATCTTAAATGAAAATAATCTCCCCCTACGGATATGGATCCGAACCTGCAATGCTTGAGCTAGTACCTGTGCTAGCTTCATCAAAAGACACTTCACAAGTTTCCACAATTTTGTTAGTGTCAAGTAAAAGCACATGATAGCCTCTAGTATGAGATGGATAACCAAGAAATGTGCCATCAATGGATCTAGGTTCAAATTTATCAAGATTAACATGTTTCTTAACAAAGCATTTTCAACCAAGGACCCAAAAGTGTGTAACACTAGGCCTATGTCCAAACCGGAGCTCATATGGTGTCTTACCTAGCTTCGCACGCAAGAAAACACGATTTGAGACATGACAAGCGGTTGCAATCGCATCAGCCCAAAATTTCCTAGGAGTTTGCTATTCATCAAGCATAGTCCTAGCCATCTCAACTAAGGTTCTGTTCTTTATTTCTACAACACCGTTTTGTTGAGGTACATATGGTGAAGAAAATTGATGATCTATTCCATTTTCAGCACAAAAGTGATCAAAAGATTGATTTTTAATCGGTTCTGTTGTCACTTCTAATTGCTTTTAAAGATCCTGGGTGATCAATTGATAATCTAAGAAATAAAGTTCTAAAGTTACTAAAGGCTTTATTCTTAGATGCCATAAAGTAAACCCAAGAGTATCTAGAATAATCATCAACAATCATAAGAACATACCATTTACCTCCGAAGGATTGAACACGTGAAGGTCCTACGATGTCAAGGTGCAAAAGTTGACCCGGTTCAGTTGTCATAATTATTGTGAGAGGAGTATGTGAACCTGCAACCATCTTAACATGTCTACAAGAAGAGCACACAATATCTTTGTCCCCTTTAAGCTTAGGCAGCCCACATATGCAATCAAGAGCACTAACACGCGTGAGATGATCAAAGCCTACGTGACCAAGTCTACGATGCCAAAAATATAAGTCCTTTGAATCATTAGCAACTAGACACCTATGCTTACAGGAAGCCATATCAAAATAAGCTTTGAAAACTCTTCCAAACCGTGACATGTTAAAAATAAGCTCACTGTTTAAATTTACAACTGTGCTGCAATTTTTAGTGAAAATAATTTCCAGATTTTCATCTAGCAGTTGTGAAACATAAAGCAAGTTGTATTTCAAATTTTTAACAAGTGCCACATCCTTCAAAGTGTAGTGATAATTTACCCTAACCGAACCCTTAACAATTATAGGAGTTGAAGAATTACTGGCAAAAGTAACATTCTCTACACGTGACATAGAAGAGAGGGAGAAGAACCATTCTTTGTTACCGGTCATGTGGCCTGAGCAACCTGAATCCACAATCCAAATGTTCTCCTTCGTCAAGTGTGTAACCTACATAGAAGCACAATACGTCGATGAGTCAATACTCGGGTTAGTCAATAAGCATTTGGGAATCCAGTACTAAGCCACGCGACATCCAGTAGGAACAACATGCAAAAACTGTAACAAAACAACAGGTTTATTAGTCAAGAGTTGAGGTTTTCTGTTCTTAACCGCTGATTTAAAAGTTGTTACGCGTTTAGCACGAAAACCAGTAGATCCAGAGGTGAACGCAGAAGTTCCAAGGGAAAAGGCAGAAGCTCCGGGTGCAAAAACTGAAGTTCCGGAGGGAACAATAGAAGGTCCGGGAGCTATCGGAACTACCGGAGCTGCCTTTTCAGAGTTTTTACCAGAAGGTCCGGATGCTTTGCAAATTTCTGTCTCATAAAAGCAGGTTGCATATTTCTAATTTTCTGTTTAGCAAGCATGGCGGATTTATCATTAAAGTTATGAGATTTAGCAGACATTTTATCCTTTTTAATTTTTTTAGCTAGTCTATAACAGAAATCTATGACATGACCATCTTTATCACAGTAAGTACAATGAAATTTAATTTTGTAATCATGTTTAGATGAGCATCCAACATTAGAAACAGAATTAAAAAGCACTCCTGCAGATTTAAAAATCACATCCTTTTGTTTAGGGACAGTTTTGATTAAACCTCTTCCAAATGTTTTTACAATGTGTGGTGGATGTGTTTTAGAATAAGCATTGGAATCAAAACCTAAAACAGTTTTATCATTGCAAGGTTTAGAAGAATTCAACAGCAAGTCTAGATTCTTATTCCCATTACTAAACCGCTCTGGTGTCCTATTCATGTTATCAAGCCTTTTAGACAAGTCTAGTCAGTTTTCACATGAAGCTTTACCCTTCAGTTTGCGGTTAGAACAATTTTTAACTTCATGTGTTTGTAAAGCATTGTTCAGAATGGAAATTTCATTCATTGCATCTTTTAGTTTCTTATCAAGATTATCACATTTAGAACAATGCAAATCATCTATAGAACAATAAGCATTTTTTAAGTGTTTAACATTAACATCAGACAACTTTGTGTTCTTTTCAATTTCTTCATCAAGTCTATCTAGAGTGGAGGAGTGTGCACTTCTTTAATGTGGACAATTGTTCAAAGATTAAGTCACATGAGGGACATGAATCATCACTAGGAATCAAGGTTTTCAAATGGTTGATTTCATATACTAGTGATTCAATTTTAGCAGCATTATCACTATGTATTTTGTCCTTTTTCTTGACAATAATAGTTGCACGAGAAATTGCATCACACATTTCATCACATGTAGAACATACCTCATCGTCGTCACTGTTGTGTTCTGCATCCTCCTGACTTGATCTTGATCTTGTTTTGCCTGTCACAAAGCATAAGTTGGCCAGATCGTCATCATCTTCATAACTTCCAAAGTCTACATCACTTGAACTGAGCTTATAAAGTGCGGTGATGAAGCTGTTTATCATCTTGCGTCCTATGGTACTCTTCTTTTTCTTGTTGGAGTTTCCAGAGATGGTCTTGACCTTGTCCTGCTTCTCCTCACGGGTAGTAGGACCTGAAATATTAGGGCATTCTATACGGAAGTGTCCCGTCTTACCACATTCAAAGCAGCGCTGTGGTCTGGAGCTTCCTCTCCTTCTAGCTCTCACATTTTGCAATGCTTTTGAGAATATAGTAGAGATGAGTGCTAATTCTTCTTCTGGAAGTTCCTCAATCTACTCCAGGGTTAGTGAGGACAACAAAGCAAGAGTATTGCAAGATGATGATTGACCGGAGCTAGGCTATCATGTTGTGAGACAAATTCAATAGACTTATTTGGATTCTTACGTGATATGATGTCAATTTCATGAGTTTTTAGTTTAGAGTAAAGCACATCTAATGTAAGAGAACTCATGACAATTGATTCACGAATAGATGTAACTTTTATCTCCCAGATTGACATGTCTAATGCACTAAGAAGTTGCCTAGCATTCTCAACATCAGAAAAGTTAACATTGACACTATGCAGATTGTTGAGAATTTTATTGAAGCGAGCAAAAAGTTCATCGATTGACTCACCGGGTTGCATCTCGAAACGCATGTATTCCTTTTTTAACATATCTTGTCTCACCTCCTTGATCGTGTTGGATCCTTCGTGATAGTCACAAAGCGCTCTCCACACATTGTACGCGGATCGGAGGCGTACAACGCGGTCGAAGTCGCTCCGAGTGAGTCCTTGGATGATCAAGTTTTGGGCTTTGTTGTTGTTGTCGACGCCCCGTAGGTTCATAGCTGTAACTTGATCGTTTGGTGGCACTTCATAAGGTTTGTATACCTTTTCCATATGCCGAAGCCTTGCGCCTGGATAAGAGCTTCCATGCGTGCTTTCCAAACCTAAAAATCAATGCCAAGAAACACACAAGGTTTCACGGAGTACTTCTTCATTAGGATTAGTCAAAAACACGTGAAAATCACAAAAATTAGAGAACCGTGGCTCTGATACCAATTGTAGGATCGAAGAGCACGAGAAAAGCTAACAGAGAGGGGGGGGGTGAATTGTAGATTTAAACTTTTTCAGTGGAAGCAATAAAAGCCCCTCGGCAGAAAAACGATCTATTAAAGAAATCGTGTGTGAGACTAATATAAACGTGCTTTACCATGAAAAAAGTGATAGATATCATAGAGAATCAATTCAAAAATACGACACAACAAGAATCACGAAAATCTGTCGAGAGAAACTCAAGTTACGATCGAAAGATCGAACAAAGGTCAATCTGTCCTATCCGAGAAGAACAGTTCTGGAACACTGCAAAGAAACATGTGTAGATCAGAAACAACAAATCCAATGACCGTGAAATTTTCTCAGATGATAGAAAATTAAGTTTTGAAGATAACCCAAAAATAATCACGTCAATCGGACATGTAAAACTCGAGTTATCATAAAACCACAGAAGAGAGGTAGTGCTGTGCAGAAAACTCGACGAGAAAAACTTGTGTGTAACAAGTCGGACGAACAAGGCACAAAAGTTCCTTTAAACTACGATCTTTATTCATAGAACACAAGAGGAACAGCCCCAAAGTCGTCTCCACCAAGATCTGGCCTTCCTTGCTTATATAACCAGCCCTTAGGCCAACCCAAACTCAACTAGGACTCTAATCCTACTCAATTCACGAATCGAAACTTTCCATAACTGCTCAAGACTCTTTTATACGCAGATAGAAGCAATCTTAAGACTTCCAAACACCTTAGGAACGTATCCTACATTCCTAAAACAACTCAAATTCGTGACCCACACGAAATCTTGTCATAACCTACTCGATACTTTTCATACCGAGCCATAGTCGACTCCGCCACAGCCAAAGTCATCAACCGATACGATCCGATCCTTCCAACCAGATATTTCCTTCCTTAGCCCATCTTCGCAACCATGTTGCCACGTCATGCACCGCATTCATACGTGTGAACACCTTCCTTCGACGTCCAATAACTTTCATATGCACTGCCCTTGATTCAATCATCTTGCGCGACCTCTTGACCCGTTCAACCACAATTCGTTCTGAATTTGGTTGTTGGAACCTCATCTCCTCCCTGAGACTAGTCCAAAGGATCCTATCACCATCCATGACTTGAACTCAAGCAACACCTGCACATGAACAAACAACCAATCTGTACGAGCTCAAGTCCGCATCTTGACTCAAATTAGTTCCAAACACAACACCTTACGTGAGCACCTCACATAAGCATGTTACAAAACCACAGTAAAACGATATAAGCCATATCAATCAAAACGCACCAAAAACTTAGCAAATGAATACAAAGCAATATTTCCAACAATGTAAAGCAAGTTCGAAACATTTCACAGTAAAAGTAGGAACATTGCGATCAAGCTCCGGACCTTGCCAAAGCTAACCGGAGCTTGAGCCGGAGCTTACCAAAGCTAGTAGAACCTAGCGTCGGAGCTTTCCAAAGCTAGTACAACCTAGCACCGGAGCTAGAAAAACATGTCGAAGCTAAACAAATTAAGTCAGACCTAGCAAAATATATCGAAGCTTAACGAAGACATGTCAGGGCTACCCAAAAACATGTTGGACCTTGACAAAGCAAGTCAGACCTTGTAGAAGCTCGGAGCTAGAGTCAGACCTTGCTTAAAAGGGTGTTTTGGCATAATTTTAGAACTTGTATCATCAAAACCAATGTATTCAGTACAGGCCAATGTATTCAGCACATAGGGCTGGATACGACCGCTACTGCTGTAGTGTAGGTTTGAGAGAGTACTATGAAGACTTCCGCTGATGTAAGCTCTTTTGTATAGAACTCTGAAAATTATATAAGATGCTCACTTATGTTACAAGTTCTTTGTTCTTTTCTGTGTTGTGGTATTGGGTGTTGCATTGCTCGACACCACCCAATGTGATTCCTGATTTGTCTAGACCATGGTCCTCACAAGCACCTCATCAGTCGAGGTACGCTCCTAATCTTCTTTGTCTACTTGATCATATATTAGAATTCTAGACGATTGTACTTTGCTCTGTTTGACTATTGATTAGTGCTAAGTTGATTAGATTAAGTACCCGATTAGACAATGCCTAGTGAATTAGTGGACCCTAAAGCTTGACAATGGCATCAAGAGCTAGGCAAGTGAATGGCTAATCTGGTTAAAATTTTGAATAAGCTAATTCTACAGCATTAAGAAGGAGAGGAAACGAATTAAGTTGTATTTTTGAAATCGACTAAGAAAGAATTAAGAACTCGGAGAACCAGATTTGAATTTAATTAAGAAATCAAAGAAGCGGCGGATCCACTTATCTCGGGCTCGCCGACTACTGTACTTCGGGACCCCCACCGATTTTTGCGTTAGGAGAGGGAGACAGTGTCACCATCCTCCAACACCTCCAACAAGGATGCCTTGAGGGCAAGCTTCGGCTCACCAGATCTGCTGCGCTAAGGAACACCGCACGATATTTTCATCGAGTTCGCGCACCAGTGAGGAAAACAGCGACGGCGTCGACCTGTAAGCCTACCAAGTAGGGTAGCCGAAACTCTAGAAGTTCGAACCCAAACCCTAAGTGGCCCCACATATGTTGATGGCCAGAGCTATGGCAAGACTACTCGTGCATGCTCGCACGTCAGTGGCCTACGTTTGCGCCGAATCTCAGCGCATCTCTAGCGAGCCTCGGGCTCACCGCCCCCTCTGACTCGTGTGGCACAGTGGGCTGAAGAGGGAGAGAGTGGGAAGGAGGAAATGACTTAGGGTTTTGAAACCACATCGCGATGTTTTATACACCCGATCCTTCAGCTCGACCATCCAATGGGGATCAATGACCGAGATTAAGTGGTGTTGCACCATTCCGATCAATCTAAGCCATTGAATCCGCATCCAACGACATGCGTGGCTGCACCGCACCGAGTTGGCTTCGGGCCAGGCTGCACACATAGCGGGCTGACCGTGCCTTTTGTTTTTCTCTCCGGACCAAGTAGTGGGCCTATGGGCCGAAAGTAACAAGAGCCCGCTAAAAGCGCACATACTATCTTCTAGTTGTGGGTCGTGCACATTTATTTGCCATTTTTATGATTAATTTAGTTTTGGGCCTTAGCACCGGAAGCCCAAAAACTGAGAGTAGCGTGGCTAGCTCGCGCTGTGGGTTGAGCCATTCCTTTTAGGGCCCGCAATTTTCTTTCATTTTTTCCTTTTTTCAGAATTAAGGCTTTGGGGCCAATTTAGACTATGGGCTTTTCCAATTTTCCGTGGAATTTTGGAATTTTTTTTAGTATTTGGGCTTGGGCCAGAGACTGAGTAAGGGCCTTTCCATTTTCTGATAGAATTTTAGGGGTTTTTAACCTTGGGCTCAAACTAGAATATGGGCCCTTTTCAGTTTTGGCCTTTTGCTAAAAATATTATTGGGTCCCAAGAAATTAATTATGTGGACACGAAAATAGTTAATTATTTTTGTAATACATTAATAATTATTTGATGACGTTTATCTTGTATTTATGATTTAGTATCAGATTAAGTATTTTCCTTGTCCACTTATTTAATTTAATTAATCATGATGTTGAACTATTAGTGATTAAGCATGCTCATTAAGAATTAAGCTAAGTTTCCACTGTTAATTAAGTAATGGTAGATTTATTGAGTAAACAAAGCAAAAAAAAAATTTCCCTAATTTTGAGATTATTAGTGACAGTAATTATATTGAGTAACCAACACGAAAGATAGAATTTATACGTTTAAGTTCTTAAGATCATTTGTTTAAGTACATTAAAATTTTGTTGAGTAACCAACATGAAAGATAAATTTTTCATGCTTTAACTTATTTTGAATGTTATGTTTGTTAAGTAACCAACGCAAAAGGCAAAATATGATATCTCTGATTATTTAAGTTCATAGAAAATTCCGTCGAGTAACCAACGTGAAAGGCAAAATTTGCTATGCTTTTAGTTTTGTATTTTGTTAAGTAACCAACGAGAAAGATAATATGACTTTTGAGTTCATTTATGTTCATGCATTTACGTATGTTTATTTATGTCGTATTATGAAGGTTCCTCTATTTTGACTTGAGTACTGAGATTCATCTCGCCAGATGACTGCCTTAGCAAGAGCAATTACATATCTTGGCAAAATAACACTATGTAAGAAACCCAAATAGGAGACAAAGATTGGCAACACGCTCAAAGGCGATGTCTCCAGTAATGTTAAGTGAGATGAGCCCGCTTCAGTGAGGATCTAACATGGCTCGGCTGAAAGTACAAGGAGACGCATTAAAACAAAGCCCGTCTCAGTTAAATTGGTATTCGAGACAGGCTATCCTCTCTGAAAAGCGGGAGATGCGCATAAAACACAGCGCGTCTCCTATGACCGACGTCTCTCTCCCCTGCTAAAACAGAGACGCGCTCTAATGGAAAGCGCATCTTTGATTCCACACGTCACCTTTAGCTTTGTGATTTTCTCCATTTTGCTTTGATTCACTGTTGATATCACACATCACTGAACTCATAGCATATTCTCACTTGATACCCGAATATAATCAAATCCTTCCTTATGATACCTGAGGAACACGATGAACACACCACACATTCATTCATTCACACAGTTGAAGAACACACAAGATAATATTCAATCACATAGATAAACAAAGATAGAATTCATTCATTAACGATATTTACAAAACAGAAGCTACTAAAAACAACAAAGAAAAACTAAATCCTACTCCTCCTCCTACTCCTACTCCTCCTCCTCCTCCTCTTCCTCTGGCGGCAACTCCACCGCCGGTGCAACAGGAGCCTGGGCCGGCTGCATCGACTGCATCGGCGGTGCAAACCTGTGAACGAGGTTGTTCTCACCTCCACCAGTTTTGCGCGGCCCTCGGGGCCAAGCACCTGAGCCATCATCTCGAACAAAATGTCGAGACGATCGACCACCCCCGTGATGGCGAAGAGGTAGTGGCCGATGGTATCCATTCAAGTAAACTGGGGAAGGGTACCCAGACCCAAGGAACTCATGGCACGAGATGTATTATTGTACGCCTCTTGCGCCATAAGGAGGCGCTGCTCGGTGTTGAACCTCTCGGGGGAGCTACAATATAGTTTCTTGCACGGTGGCTCCCTCGGAGGGCTTGGCGACGGAAGGTCGGCCATGCTGGTGGTGGGTCATCGGGGCGGAGAAGATGAAGAAAAGAAGAGGATTCAAAGTGAGCGACGCGCTTGTGGAGAACTCACTGGTGATGGCGCGTCTTAAATAAGGTTCGTGCGGAGTCGTCGAGGGAACGGTTGGTTTCCCACGCATTGATAGAACGATGGGGCTGCCTCGGGGAAACGAAAGGTTGCGCACAGACATCGCACACGTCTCTGCACCACGCCGCCGAAATTAAGCTCTCCGCAGACCACGTGCCGCGCGTCTCTCTTTCGACTATGGAAGATACGCTTTAGATTAACGCTCGTCTCTCTCTGTTATAGCGTGCCTCACATTTATCTCCCTCGTCTCTTCGACAATGGAAGACACTCTTTAACTTAACGTGTGTCTCGCATTTATCTCCCTCATCTCTTCTTCACCTCCGGTGCTCCTTTATTACTAATCGACCAGTGGTCCTTTACTAATCAACCAACTCCAATGTGACATCCTCCGCTATTCGCCATCGCCGTTGTCGTCATCGTTGCCATCCTCGTCGTCGTCATTGTCGCCGTCCTCGATCGTCGTCATTGCCGTCCTCCTCGTTGTCGTCACTGTTCATGGCTGGTATCAGCTTGGCGCGTAGCCGAACGAAGGAGGAGCGCTTGGCGTGGCGCAAGAATCATCCCCATGTATGTACATATGGCATACTGGTTGCATGGTTATATATATGTAGATCTGCAATGGACTGATGAACTTAACTCTAGTTTTGTTTTTCCGTCTGCATAGGGTTTTCTACGAAGCCTTAATCGGCAGATTTATTGAAGTGGCAGTGCATCATCCCCGGTAAAGAAGGGGTAAGTCATGAAGAACAAGCACAATATGAGTTTAACCATCGTCCTCCTATTAATGATTTTCCTTCATAGACTGACTGAGAAAGTGGTTACTACCCCCTGACAATCTCCATCTCAGAGGACTATCCATTGGTGCCTCCAAGATGCGCCTTTCCAAGTGGTTTCTTCCACCCAAATGTCCATCGCTCACAAGCACTCTGCATTGGGATTCATGATCAAGAGACTGTAAGATAGACCTATTTTGCTCATGTAATTAGTAATTATTGCCGAACTTATTTGAACTGGTTTCTTATGTTGCTTAAATTGATATTTCATAGGGGTGGTTCACTGGTTTTACAATCAAAACTATACTACTTGAAGTTCAGCGTTTGCTGCATCAGCCAAATGCGCCCGATGTTGAAAATGATTGCTATAATCTACTTATCATGGTTAGACACTTTGTGTTAGTAACCAATGTAGGTTATTCATTCCTTCTTCAACATTTGTTAATTTAAAGAATGTCAATATTTTTAGTATCCAGGGTAATATAAGAGACGTGTTCGGGAGCAAGCTGGACGGTACAGTTTAGATTGATCGATGGGAGCTTTAGGAATAAGTTTAGATTCGAAATTAGTTTAGAGGGCACGCAATGTATGAACTATGAAATTCTTTGAGTTGCAAATTATCTCTGAATTGCAATGTCATTGCATTTGTTTATCCCTGAATTCCAATTAATCTGTGAATTGCAATGTCATTGCGTTTGTTTATCCCTACCACGGTTCACGATGTTGCGCGAGCGGCAATGTGAAGAGTGCATGAGAGACGAACTTTAGAAAGGTGCGTCTCAGATACCAGAGATCCGGCAAAAGGGAGACGGGCCTTACACAAGCTCGTCTCCGATTTGTTCCGAAGAGCTTTTGTCCCACCTTGTAAATCTGAGCACGTTGCGACGATTGTATAATGCATTGCGCACAGTTGCCAGTTGGAAACGTTGGAATGTTCTGGATGTTGTTTTGGTTTCAGCACACCGTGGCGCATCTAGGGCAGTCCAGCGTTTCCGGGGCTACAAAATAATGCGAGACATGCCTTTCAGTGGCTCGTCTTCGATTTACACCGAAGATCTTTTGTCCCACCTCGAAAATCTGAGCACAATGCAACGATCATATAAGGCATTGCGCACAGTTTGCAGTTGGACAAGTCTGCATGCGACAACTGTTGTTCGTGGAACAATAGCTGTCGCATGCGGTTTCCCCTACGGCCAAAACAAAATGCGAGACGCGCCTTATGTTGAGCGCTTCTCCGATTCATGCTAAAAATTTTTGTCCCTCCTTGGAAAGCTGTGCACGTTGCAACGATCATATAAGGCATTTCACACAGTGCCACTTGGACATGCCCGGATGCCAAAGATTTTGTTCCGGGCTCAAGCACACCGTGGCGCATCTTTGACATACTACACGCCCGTTCAACCACAAAATAATGTGAGACGTGTGTTATATATGCCTGTCTCCAATTTTTGAACTAATTTTAGCTCTTGCACGGTCTCTGGCAAAAAATTTTGCGCAAAATACTCGTGCTGTCTTGACCAAAGGGAGATGCTGATATAAGAGACGGGTGTTATAGAGGCTCATCTCCAAGTTTTGCTATTTTTATCTCTCGCGCGCTCTCTCCCAACACTTGGCAAAAATTTTTAGCTCTCGCGTGCTCTCTCGACCTAGAAACCCCAACTCTTGAGCACACCGCAGCCGTCCCTCTTCCTCAACTCGCTCTTCATTATTGTTGCACTGCTGTCGTCGATCCCGATCTTCGTCAACAGAGAGTTGAGCACTCTCGAACACGTCACCTCATCCCCTATCCTCGGAGCACGCCACCGCCTCGACCCCAACCTCAGTAATCGGTATGAGAACCCCGCCGCCTTTACATAAGTGTAAATGTTCTCCCTATCCCAGAGCTCGTCGGCCTGCTGTCATCAGAGAGTTGAGGAACCGCCGCTCCGGTGCCTCTGCCAGCTTGTCTTGGAGCATGACGTCGCCTCTTCCTCTGTCCCTGGACCACGCCACCGCCTCGACCCTTCCCCCAGAGTGTGCATTTTAGTGATTTTATTTAATTTGAGGATGTCCAATGAAGGCTCATCGTTAACAAAGTCATTGATCCAAAGGGAGAATTTTCATTACGGTATACATTCATCTTCCTTGTTTATGTCCAATACAAAAGTAATGTATTTGTTTTGACTATCAATTTATATAATGAATTCTGATTCGCAAACCCTTGAAACTATAGGAACGGTGGTTGACACTAGCATTTGCTATCCTAGTGAGTTTGATTTCTACCTGGAATCAAGGTACCTTTGCTGGAATCAGGCATAAAGGCATCAGTGGAATGTAAATTGTTTGTTTTTCAGGAGACAAGCACACCAGCTCACTACCATGTCCTTTACCATGACAACAATTTCTCTGCTGATGTTTTGCAAATGCTCACCAACTGCCTGTGCTACAAGTACGCTCGGTTCTCAATTCACTAACAATTATTTGCTACCTTATGTGACTGGTTAAGCGAATGTGACTGCAATTTGATAAGGTTTTATTTGATTTCATTGATTTTATTAAATTTGAGGATGTCTCAGTCAGAGCATTAGAGGCTATGAAGGATCATCGTTAATGAAGTCATTGATCGGGAGAATTTTCACTATAGTATACAGGATTAGATTATGACAGTTATGATGTGTATAATTAGTTACATTGTAATCAGGATGAACAGTCTTTGTTGTATAATTAGTATACTTGATAACCACGATTGACACTTTGTTAATATTTGATTGGTCAATATAATTTAATGTATGATCTTTTTTGCTTTACATATGTTCATGAACAGTATGAACAATATGTTGCTGACACTCGTAATACGACTGCCAAATCCTGGCTAGCTCTAGGATGCAGGCGGCAATCGGGATAATCAGGGGTGGGGAGCTATAGCAGAGAGCGTCTCGGATAACCTATGTAAAGGAGACAAGCTTCCATAAAGTCCATCTCAGATAAGCCAATAAATCTGTGACGTGCTACAATATAGAACATCTCGAATCAGCCAATATATCTATGACGCGCTTCAGAAGGGCCTGTCACGCATGTATGATGATGGACGACGCATGCCATAGGCATCTCAAATGACTCCGGAAAGACGTCTGATATGACACAAAGAAAGGAGGCGCACTTCTTTTAAGCTTTTCTCGCATCTAATCTGATCGGCGACGCGCCTTGCGACCTGTCTCTGATGACAACATAATGCGAGACGCGACGACGGTGATGCACAGATTGTTCGTCTCCCTTCTTCTTTCAGGTGCGTCTCGTATAAGCCTTTCTTACGTAGTGTAAGTTGGAAATTGATTTGGCAATCTCCGGAATACATTTGGCACTTACAAGCCCGCATCATAATGAGCCTATTTTTCCCATTATGCATGATGGAGGAACTGAGGTGGATTTCACCGTCAGGAAGAAAGCTTATGATAAGGACTACTGTTGGTACAACATCGCTCGTACCAAGTGGTCATTTTCAAGTAAGAAGTGCTTAATTGTGATTAAGGGCTCGATGACTGAGGGTGCTCAGGGAGGAATTCCCAAATGCAATACTTCTTTTGAGTACCTCCTTAAGATAGAGAGACAGTTTACTGGCTCCTATAAATCTACATCAAACTCTCTTGTGAAGAAGTTTGTCACTTAGAAACACAGTGGAGGTGATGTGCGCATGCACATTCTTAGGATGACGGACATTGCTCCTAAGCTTATGTTAATGCACATGAGGTTGAAAGATGATTTTCTAGTAAATCTCATCTTCCCTCACTTCCAAAAAAATTTGAGTTGTTTGTCATTAATTATAATTCTCAGCTAAATCAGTTGGATCTTGAAACATTTATTGCTATATGCATTCAAGAAGAGGAGCGCCTCAAGACCCATCATGTTGATGACTTTGTCAACTAAGAGAAAGGCAAAGATAAGGGCCAGAAGGAGTTCTTTAATTCTCATAAGTCATCTTTTGATGTTCGTGGTGCTCCTTATAACGATAAGAGTAAGATTAAGGGTAAGTTCCAACTGCAGCATCCTCCCCAAAAGTATGTGAAAGTGGGTGAAAATCAATATTTTGTAAACATGAAGGACACCATCAGAAGGACTATTTGGGTTTTCTTTAATGGTGTTGTAAGAAAGGTAAGTCTTATTTTATAAGTTAATGGATCCTTGTTATAGATTCATTTTCAACTACTCGTTGGATTGACTAAGATGCAATCTTGCTCATTTTGTAACAAGGATTAAGTTTGAGTAGGAATCTAAGAAGAGGGGAAAGGGCTATTGGAGTCGCTGATGGTCATGAAGCTAAGTTGAAGTCATTTATGACTTCCCATTTTAGAGATAGTTTTGTCTTAGGCTTTATTATGTACCCCTCGATGAAGGAAAATTGATTTATATACTCATATTTAGATAATAAATGTCTTATTAAGTATTATGATAAATTTTCAATATTATTAAGTATTATCTTCATATGTTACATTTATTATCTATGAATTTTATTTTGTAAGAGATATTCAAATTTCCTGACACAACAACTTAGAATTGTTACAAGCACGAAAGAATCGATCCCGAAACATATTCAAAACTATGACATTGTCTTTTAGGCCATATTTGAAGGGGGAGAATTGAACATTAGTTCTCCATCAATTCTCTTTTCGCCATTAGATCTTTCGAATTCACAAAAATAAATTGAACATTTATGAAAGACGTTAACTTAGTCTCCATAGTTGTTATGATTCGTTCATAACACGGATGACTATCCAATAGTGATCTTTCCAAAGAATAGAATGGATTTTAGTATTAACGTGGTAAGATCTGATTGTAGACGGAAGTGCTATGATTGCAATATCGTGTGGCCATATTCCTCAACCTTTTAGAGTAGTTTCTATGAAAAATGGCGTAATGATCTAGAAGTCTCACTAAAATGGTGTATGAGAATTAAGTATGTAAAGTTATTAGACCTTGTTGATTTACGTGCTAAATCGAGATTCTAGTAAGTTAGCATGTAAGACACCATTTGTGAAATGTGCTCAGGACGTAAGCCCTACTTTATCTATTCATAAGTATGAGGTTGTTCTGCTGAGGCTAATGAAATCCAAATGTTGGTAAGCTAGACTGTAAAACGATAAGTTGTCATTTTTATTTATGTTTTCCTGATCATTATACTAAGTTGTAGTTGTAAGACATGTCACCTTTAAGGGATGTCATGTTCTGGGGGAGCATGGTAGGACGAGAGATTGTACAATCTCTTGCCACTAGCCGCTATTGGATCACCAGTATCTATAGATAACGATTCAACATATGGTGTTAGTTCTTCATCAGTAATAGAAAGTGAGATGGGCCTAGTCTTTCAAGCCTACTAAGTTTGTTACCACCAATGATGAAGAGCGACAATAGCCACAATCTAAAGATAATGTGCAAATTTTGATATCCATATGAGTGAAGAAGTTCAAATGTAAGGTTATCCCACCCCATTTTCAAATACACTTAGAAGACCTTGATCATATGAATGGTGTAAATTCATACAGGATGAAATGAGGCCCAAGAACGCCAACAAGATCTAAGATTTAGTAAGAATTTCTAAAGGAACCAAAAACAGTAGGCTTTAGTGGGTCTACAAGATTGAGCGTGACTCCTAAAGGAAAATCAAGTTTAAGATCAGAACTGTGGTGAATATATTCACTAACTAAGGATTCTTCTGAATCGTTAAGTCAATCATAGCGCATGATGACTTAGTCTTGCATCGGTTGGATGTAAAACGACGTTGCTCAACTAGGATCTGTACGAGGACGTATGCATGACATAATTGTAGAGTTTTGTCATTATGAGTAAGTAACTCTTGAGATAACACTTAGTTATGTAGGATCTAAGAGCATGTGAAAAGCTATCAGAGGGGGGTGAATGGTATATTAAAACTTTTTCAGCGGAAACAATGAAAACCCCTCATCAGAAAATGAATATATTAAGAAAGCGTGTGTGCAAGTGATCTAAACGTGTTTAACCATGACAAAAGTAGTATACATTATAGTGTAGGATCGAAGAGCACGTGAAAATCCACCAGAGGGGGGGGGGGGTGAATGGTAGATTTAAAAATCTTACGCAGCGGAAACAATTAAACCCCAAACCCTTTCGGCAGAAAAACGATCTGTTGAAGAAATCGTATGTGAGACTAATTTAAACGTGTTTCACCGTGACAAAAAGAGATAGATATCAGAGAGAATCAAATCACGAAGACAACACAAAAAGAATAACTCAAATCCGTCGAGAAAAACTCAAGTTATGATCGAAAGATCAAACAATGGTCATTCTGCCCTACCCGAGAAAAAACAGTTCTGGAATGCTGCAAAGAAACTCGTGTAGATCATAGACCACAAATCCAATGACCGTGAAATTTTGACAGATGATATATAATCAAGTTGTGAAGACAACCCAAAAAGAATCACGTCAATTGGATCTGTAAAACTCAAGTTATGATAAAACCACCGACGAAAGGTAGTGCTGTCCAGAAACACGACGAATAAAACTTGTCTGGAACAAGTCGGACGAACAAGGCACAAAAGTTTCTTCAAAATATGAATTTTATTCAATAGAACACAAGAGGAACAGCCCCAAAGTCGTGCACCACGAGCTCTGGGCTCCCTTGGTTATATAACCAGCCCTTAGGCCAACCCAATATCAACTAGGACTCGAATCCTACTCAGATCACGAATCGTAACTTTCCATAACTGCTCAAGATTCTTCTATACGCAGATAGAAGCAATCTTAAGACTTCCAAACACCTTCGGAACGTATCCCACATTCCTAAACAACTCAAATTCGTGTCCCGCATGAAATCCTATCATAACCAACTCAAATCTTTCCATATTTGAGTCAAACCCGACTCAGCCGTAGCCTGAGTCCATAACCTAGTCGGTTGGACTTTTCCGACCAATTCTTTACGTCCACATCTCTTCATCACGCCTCGGAACCATGTATCCACATCCATGCACTCCTTGCACACGTGTAAACATCTTCCAATGACGTCCACGATACCTTCATATGCATTGTTCTTGATTCAATCATGCTGCGCAACCTCCTGATTAGCTCAACCACAATTCCTCCTGAATTTGGTTGTTGGAACCTCATCTCCTCCCTGAGACTAGTCCAATGGATCCTGTCACCAGCCATGTCTTGAACTCAAGCAACACCTGCACATGAATAAACAACCAATCCATACGAGTCCAAGTCCTCGACTTGACTCAAGTTAGTTCCGAACACAACACCTTACGTGAGAGCCTCACTTAAGCATGTTGCAAAGCATAGCAAAACGATATCAGCCATATCATCCAAAACGCACCAAAAACTTAGTAAAAGAATACTAAGCAAACTTTCCAACAATGTAAAGCAAGTACGAAGCATTGCAAATGAAAAGCAGAAGCACTACGGTCAAGTTCCGGACCTTGCCAGAGCAACCCGGACGTTGAGCCGGAGCTAACAAAAGCTAGTAGAACCTAGCGCCGGAGCTTACCAAAACTAGTACAACCAAGCTCCCGCCGGAGCTTACAAAACTAGCAGGACCTAGCGCCGGAGCTAACCAGAACTAGTCGGAACTAGTAATCCCAAAAGCCGGAGCTAGAAAAAACAACTCGGAGCTTAGCAAAAACATTCCGGAGCTATCAAAGACATGTCGGAGCTAAAGACAAAACTCATCGGAGCTGACCAAAGCTAGTCGGACCTAGCATCGAACGGAACCGGAGCTACCCAAAACAAACCGGACCTACCGTCGGACCTTGCTGTAGCTCAGAGCTAGAGTCAGACCTTGATAAAAAGGTGTTTTGGTGATATTTAAAACTTTTATCATCAAAGCCAAGTGTATTCACTACAAGCCAATGTATTCAACACACATATGTCTCACAATCTCCCTTTTGATGAATGCATTGGCAACACCATTTAAAATCCGAACATTGGCTTATTCACATAAAAATTTTGAAGGCAATTTCTCCCCCTTTGTAAATCAAAAGTAAGATGAGAAGAAAAATTATCCCATATTACCTCTACCCCTTTATTATCTCTCCTTATGCACATATTCTCCTTCTCTTCATGCTTATCTATCCCCCTTTGACAGTGCATTCAGCAAGTCATGAGCATATAAACAAATTATCTCTCCCTCTTTAGTTTTTATGAGCATATTATAACATATACATATAAACAAAGCTCATCCAAGTCATACTATCAAGTACCTTACATTATCACATCAATGAAATACATAAAGTAGTGTAAGCCATGCTAGAGATCAAATGTAATTTTCAATTTAAGCAAGTCATGATCTCACAAACTTAAATATTTCAAAACCTAAAAGCATGACATTAATTGCTGCATTTTATTATTTTTCAAAGCATAAATTTAGATCATATGATATTTGCAAGAGATTATATGCGCATCTGCCTTATTCTAACCAACCAAGCCAAGCCTATGTCTCTTGAGAATCAGAAGCTTAAGGACATGGTTTTAGTCATACACAACTTCTTCCAAGTTCATATCTAAGTGCAATAATAAGCCATCTCAAAAGAAGAAGTGCGATGCATGCATATTCTCTTGATCTTTTCTCAATTTATATTTGTTCATAAAAACTCAACATTTGAGTTGATTACTTGATTAATTCTTAATGATTAAAAGCACTTGTGAACATGTAACAAGTTCAAAACAGCAAGAAAGTTTGACCATGACCAGTTTTAGTGTAAGTAATTATTCCAATTACTAGACATGGCAAAAACTACAAAATGTATAACACGAGTAATGTAGTAAGAACTTTCAGCATGTAAAAGGAATCACAAAGTCATATATGTATGAAATACTATGCTCATATTATTTTAATTTCAGATTCACACATAGACTTTCAAGTTTCAAAAACTCCCCCTCAATTTAAGCCATGAGGATGCATAACCCCTATTTCACTATGAATGTAACAAAAACGAGTGAAATCCAAAGGTTTTGTAAAAATGTCAGCCAATTGTTGTTCGGTATCTACATGGTGAAGCACAATGTTTCCCTTTTCAACGTTATCTCGGAGAAAGTGATACCTAATATCAATGTGCTTAGTTCTAGAATGTTGCACGGGGTTTTTAGCAATGCAAATGGTACTAGTGTTATCACAGAACAGTGGAACACTATCTCGATCAACCCCATAGTCCTTAAGTGTTTGAACAATCCAAAGAGTTTGTGAGCAAGCACTAGCAGCAGCTACATATTCAGATTCGGCTGTGGATTGTGCAACTGAATTTTGTTTTCTAGAGGGCCAAGCAACAAGAGAATTACCAAGAAAATGACAAGCACCAGAAGTACTTTTCCTATCAATCCTACAACCCCCAAAATCAGCATCCGAAAAAGCTTTCAAAGTAACGGTTGAGGAAGAAGGAAGAAAAATGCCAAATTCTTGGGTTCCATGTAAGTACCTGAGAATCCTTTTGACGGCTTGACGATGTGAAACACGTGGGGAAGCTTGAAACCGTGCACAAAGACATACGCTGAATTGTATGTCCGGTCTTAATGCCGTGAGGTACAAAAGTGATCCTATCATGCTTCTATATTCTTTTTGATCCACGGGTTCACCATCTTCATCAAGTTCAAGTGTTGTTGCTGTTCCCATTGGTGTCCGAAGAGGCTTGCTTTTGTCCATGTTGAAGTGCCTTAGGAGGTCTTTGGTATACTTCGTTTGATGCACAAAGGTACCCTCCTTGGTTTGCTTGATTTGTAGCCCCAAAAAGTAAGTGAGTTCACCCATCATACTCATTTCAAATTCGGAACTCATCATTGCTGAAAACTTGGACACAAGATCATGAGAAGCATAACCAAAGATAATATCATCCACATACACTTGAACGAATAATGAGTCATTGCCATGCTTAAGCACAAAAAGAGTTTTATCAACCTTGCCCATGGTAAACCCCTTTTCAAGTAAGAATGTTTTTAACCTATCATACCATGCTCTAGGGGCTTGTTTGAGACCTTATAAGGCTTTGGACAGTTTGTAAACATGATTAGGAAAATCTGGATTTTCAAAACCCGGTGGTTGTTTGACATAAACCTCCTCATCTATGTAGCCATTAAGAAAAGCACTTTTAACATCCATTTGATATAGCTTAAAACCTTTAGATGCTGCAAAAGCTAACAAAATTCTTATGGCTTCTAATCTAGCGACAGGAGCAAAAGTTTCATCAAAATCTAGACCTTCAACTTGAGTGAAACCTTGAGCAACCAACCTAGCCTTATTCCTAACCAAAACCCCATCCTCACTTTGTTTATTTTTATATACTTATTTAGTTCCAATTAAAGTGTGACCTTGAGGTGGAGGTACAAGTTTCCAAACATTATTTCTTTCAAAATTTTCTAACTCTTCTTGCATAGCAATAATCCAAGATTCATTAGTGAGTGCGTGTGATATATCTTTGGGTTCAAAAGAAGCAACAAAAGCAGAATGAGCATAAGAGTTTGGATCGCAAAACCTGGACCGTGTGACTCGTTCGTGCAAGCTTCCAATCATCTGTTGTGGGGGATGATCTTTGTAAAACCGTAGGGGAACAGATGTCTCACAAGCTTCTTCTTCATTAGGTTCATTGTAGATTGATGAGCTTGTGACTTGTGGATGATCAGGACCAGCATAGGTGATAGCCGGAGCTTGTTCAATGTCCGGAGCTGGACACGTGTCAACTTCGGAACTACTAGGCAGTATCACCGGCTCTTCTCCGTCTTCGAAAATACCCTCCGCCTGAGGATACGGATCTGGTCCTGCAACACCGGAGCTAGTACCTGGGCTAGCTTCATCAGAAGACACTTCACAAGTCTCCACAATTTTGTTAGTGTCAAGTAATAGCACACGGTAGCCTCTAGTATGAGATGGATAACCAAGAAACATGCCATC
This sequence comes from Tuctoria greenei, assembly GCA_036927565.1. Taxonomy (NCBI): domain Eukaryota; kingdom Viridiplantae; phylum Streptophyta; class Magnoliopsida; order Poales; family Poaceae; genus Tuctoria; species Tuctoria greenei. Next base: position 122,459,910 of record JAYESD010000005.1, read on the forward strand.
AATGGATCTAGGTTCAAATTTATCAAGATTACCATGTTTCTTAATAAAGAATTTGCAACCAAAGACCCAAAAGTGTGTAACACTAGGCCTATGTCCAAACCGGAGCTCATATGGTGTTTTACCTAGCTTAGCACGCAAGAAAACACGATTTGAGACATAACAAGCGGTTGCTAATGCATCAGCCCAAAATTTCCTAGGAGTTTGATATTCATCAAGCATAGTCCTAGCCATCTCAACTAAGGTTCTATTCTTTCTTTCTACAACACCATTTTGTTGAGGTACATATGGTGAAGAGAATTGATGATCTATTCTATTTTCAGCACAAAAGTGATCAAAAGATTGATTTTTAAATTCAGTTCCGTTATCACTTCTAATTTCTTTTAATGATCCTGGGTGATCAATTGATAATCTAAGAAATAAAGTTCTAAAGTGACAAAAAACTTCATTCTTAGATGCCATAAAGTAAACCCAAGAGTATCTAGAATAATCATCAACAATAACAAGAACATACCATTTACCTCCGAAGGATTGAACACGTGAAGGTCCTACGGTGTCAAGATGCAAAAGTTGACATGGTTCAGTTGTCATGATCACTGTGAGAGGAGTATGTGAACCTGCAACCATCTTATCATGTCTAGAAGAAGAGCACACAATTTTTTTGTCCCCTTTAAGCTTAGGCAGCCCACGTATGCGATCAAGAGTGCTAACACGCGTTAGGTGATCAAAGCCTACGTGACCAAGTCTACGATGCCAAAAATATAAGTCATTTGAATCATTAGCAACTAGACACCTATGCTTAGAGGAAGACATATCAAAATCAGCTTTAAAAACTCTTCCAAACCGAGACATGTTAAAAATAAGCTCACTATTTGAACCTACAACTTTGCAGCAGTTTTTATTGAAAATAATTTCTAGATTTTCATCTAGCAATTGTGCAACAGAAAGCAAGTTGTATTTCAAATTTCTGACAAGTGCCACGTCCTTCAAACTGTAGTGATCATTTACTCTAATCGAACCCTTAGCAATTATAGGAGTTGAAGAATTATCGGCAAAAGTAACATTCTCTACACGTGACACAAAAGAGAGGGAGGAGAACCATTCTTTGTTACTGACAATGTGGCGTGAGCAACCTGAATCCACAATCCAAAAATTCTCCTTCCTCAAACGTGTAACCTACATAGAAGTACAATACATCGATGACTCAATACTGGGGTTAGTCAAAAGGCATTTAGGAATCCAGTACTGAGTCACGCGACGTGCAGTAGGAAAAACACGCGAAAGCTGAGACAAAACAGCAGGTTTATGAGTCAAAGTTTGAGATTTTTTATTCTTAACTACTGACCTATAAGGTGTTACTTGTGTAGCACAAAAATCAGTAGCTCCGGAGGCAACAACAGAAGGTTCGGAGGTAAACTTTGAATGTGTTTGACTCAAAACAGCAGGTTGTACATTCGGTTCAATGTGTGCAACAAATTTTGCATGAAAGTTATGAGATCTAGCAACCATTCTTTCCCTTTTATGTTGATTAGCTAGTCTATAACAAAAATCTATGACATGACCATCTCTACCACAGAAGGTACAATGAAATTTAACTTTGTGTTCATGTCTAGATGAGCATGCAATATTTTTATTTGAAACCGAATGAAGCAACACTCCTGTAGATTTGAAAACCACTCCTTTTTGTTTAGGAACTGTTTGAATCAAACCACTTCCTAATGAATTTACAATTTTAGGTGGATGTGCCTTAGCATGAGCATGAGAATCAAAACCTAAACCAGTTTTATCATTGCATGACTTGGAAGAATTCAGCAGCAAGTGTAGGTTCTTATTCCCATTACAAAACCGATCTAATGTCCTATGCATGTCATCAAGTTTATTGGACAGATCAAGGCAATTTTCACATGAAGTTTTTCCTTTTAGTTCAATAAAGAAATTTCATTCATAGCATTCTGTAGTTTCTTATCAAGATCATCACAAGTAGAACAATGCAAATCAATTGTAGAACAGCTAGCATCTTTCAAGTTTTTATTATTAAGTGTAGCAAGCTCTTTGTTCTTTTCAATTTTTAACTCAAGTTTATCAAGTGTGGAGGTGTGTGCACTTCTTAATGAGGACAATTGTTCATATATTAAATCACATGAGGAACATGCATCATCACTAGGACTCAAAGTTTTTAAACAGTTGATTTTAGATTCTAGTGATTCAATTTTAGCAGCACTATCCCTAAGCTTTTTGTCCTTTTTCTTAACAATAATAGTGGCACGAGAAATAGCATCACACATTTCTTCACAAGTAGGACATACCTCTTCATTGTCGCTGTTGTGTTCTGCCTCCTCCATACTTGATCTTGACTTGCCCGCCATAAAGCACAAGTTTGCCAAATCATCTTCATCACTTCCAATGTCCACGTCACTTGAACTGAACTCTTGAAGCACGGTGATGAAACTGTTGATCATCTTGCATCCTATGGTACCTTTCTTCTTCTTGTTGGAATTTCCAAAGGAGGTCCGGACCTTGCTTTGTTTTTCTTCCCAGGTGGTCGGACCTGAAAGGTTAGGGCATTCTGTACGAAAGTGTCCTGTTTTACCACATTCAAAACAGCGTTGAGGTTCCGGAGCTTCCTCTCCTTCTAGTTCTCACATTTTGCAATGCTTTTGAGAATCTAGTAGAGATGAGTGCCAACTCCTCTTCTGGAAATTCTTCGATCTGCTCTAGGGTTAGTGAGGACAACAAAGCAAGAGTATTGCAAGATGATGATTGGCCGGAGCTAGACATATCACGTTGTGAAACAAATGCAATAGACTTATTTGGGTTCTTACGTGCTAGGATGTCAATTTCATCAGTTTTTAGTTTAGAATAGAGTACAGCTAATGTAAGAGAACTCATGACAGTAGATTCACGAATAGATGTGACTTTCATCTCCCAAATTGACATATCTAATGCACTTAGCAATTGCCTAGCATTTTCAGCATCTGAAAAATTAACATTGACACTTCGCAAGTTGCTGAGAATTTTATTAAAGCGAGCAAAAAGGTCATCAATAGACTCACCGGGTTGCATCTCGAAGCGCATGTATTCCTTTTTGAACATGTCTTGCCTTACCTCTTTGATCGTGTTGGATCCTTCGTGGTAGTCACAAAGTGCTTTCCACACATCGTATGCAGATCGGAGGTGTGCAACACGGTCAAAGTCGCTTTGAGTTAATCCTTGTATGATCATGTTCCGAGCCTTGTTGTTGTTGTCGACATCTCTCAGATTTGTAGCTGTAACTTGATCATTTGATGGCACTTCGTAAGGCTTGTATACCTTCTCCCATATTGCAAAGCCTTGTGCCTGGATGAAAGCCTCCATGCGTGCCTTCCAAACCTGGAAATCAATACCAGCAAACACACAAGGTTTGGTGGAGTACTTCTCCATGATGATTAATCAAAACACGTGCAAATCTCAAAGATTAGAGCACCGTGGCTCTGATACCAATTGTAGGATCGAAGAGCACGTGAAAAGCTACCAGAGGGGGGGTGAATGGTAGATTTAAAAATCTTACGCAGCGGAAACAATTAAACCCCAAACCCTTTTCAGCAGAAAAATGATCTGTTGAAGAAATCGTATGTGAGACTAATCTAAACGTGTTTCACCGTGACAAAAAGTGATAGATATCAGATAGAATCAAATCACGAAGACAAAACAAAAAGAATCACTCAAATCCGTCGAGAAAAACTCAAGTTATGATCGAAAGATCAAACAATGGTCAATCTGCCCTACCCGATAAAAAACAGTTCTGGAACTCTGCAAAGAAACTCGTGTAGATCATAGACCACAAATCCAATGACCGTGAAATTTTGACAGATGATAGATAATCAAGTTGTGAAGACAACCCAAAAAGAATCACGTCAATTGGATCTGTAAAACTCGAGTTATGATAAAACCACCGATGAAAGGTAGTACTGTCCAGAAACTCGACGAATAAAACTTATCTGGAACAAGTCGGACGAACAAGACACAAAAGTTCCTTCAAACTATGAATTTTATTCAATAGAACACAAGAGGAACAGCCCCAAAGTCGTGCACCACGAGCTCTGGGCTCTCTTGGTTATATAACCAGCCCTTAGGCCAACCCAATATCAACTAGGACTCGAATCCTACTCAGATCACGAATCGTAACTTTCCATAACTGCTCAAGATTCTTCTATACGCAGATAGAAGCAATCTTAAGACTTCCAAACACCTTCGGAACGTATCCCACATTCCTAAACAACTCAAATTCATGTCCCACACGAGATCCTATCATAACCAACTCAAATCTTTCCATATTTGAGTCAAACCCGACTCAGCCGCAGCCTGAGTCCATAACCTAGTCGGTTGGACCTTTCCGACCAATTCTTTACGTCCACATCTCTTCATCACGCCTCGGAACCATGTAGCCACGTCCATGCACTCCTTGCACATGTGCAAACATCTTCCAATGACGTCCTCGATACCTTCATATGCATTGTTCTTGATTCAATCATGCTGCGCAACCTCCTGATCAGCTCAACCACAATTCCTCCTGAATTTGGTTGTTGGAACCTCATCTCCTCCCTGAGACTAGTCCAATGGATCCTGTCACCAGCTATGTCTTGAACTCAAGCAACACCTGCACATGAATAAACAACCAATCCATACGAGCCCAAGTCCTCGACTTGACTCAAGTTAGTTCCGAACACAACACCTTACGTGAGAGCCTCACATAAGCATGTTGCAAAGCATAGCAAAACGATATCAGCCATATCATCCAAAACACACCAAAAACTTAGTAAAAGAATACTAAGCAAACTTTCCAACAATGTAAAGCAAGTACGAAGCATTGCAAATGAAAAGCAGAAGCACTACGGTCAAGTTCCGGACCTTGCCAGAGCAACCCGGACCTTGAGCCGGAGCTAACAAAAGCTAGTAGAACCTAGCGCCGGAGCTTACCAAAACTAGTACAACCAAGCTCCCACCGGAGCTTACAAAACTAGCAGGACCTAGCACCGGAGCTAACCAGAACTAGTTGGAACTAGTAATCCCAAAAGCCGGAGCTAGAAAAATCAACTCGGAGCTTAGCAAAAACATTCCGGAGCTATCAAAGACATGTCGGAGCTAAAGACAAAACTCATCGGAGCTGACCAAAGCTAGTCGGACCTAGCATCGAACGGAACCGGAGCTACCCAAAACAAGCCGGACCTACCGTCGGACCTTGCTGTAGCTCAGAGCTAGAGTCGGACCTTGATAAAAAGGTGTTTTGGTGATATTTAAAACTTTTATCATCAAAGCCAAGTGTATTCACTACAAGCCAATGTATTCAGCACACATAGGTCTCACATATAGAGAATCAAGTCATTAATACACTACAATAGGAATAAAAAAACCGTCAAGAAAAACTCAAGTTATGATCGAAAGATCGATCAAAGGTCAAACTGTTCTACCCGAGTAAAAATAGATCTGCAACACTGCAAAGAAACTTGTGTAGATCAGAAAACACAAATCCAATGACCGTTAAATTTTTACATATGATATATAATCAAGTTTTGAAGACAACCCCAAAAAGAATCCTATCAATCGGATCTGTAAAACTCGAGTTATGCTAAAAAAACGCTGACACAACATAGTGTTGTGTAGAAACTCGACGAGAAAAACTTGTCTGAAAAAAGTCAGACAAACAAAGAACAAAAGCTCCTCTAAACTATAAATTTATTGATAAAAACATAATCGGAACATCCCAAAGTCATCTCTCATGAGCTCTGGCCTCCCATGCTTATATAACCAGCCCTAAGGCCAATCGAAATAACCTAGGACTCTAATCCTACTGAGTTTCAAATGAAACTTTCTATAACTGTTCAAGACTCTTCCATACGCAGATAGAAGCAATCTGAAGACTTCCAAACACCTTAGGAACGTATCTTAAATTCCTAAAACAACTCAACTTCGTGACCCGCGTTAAATCTAACCAAAACAAACTGTAAACCTTCCAAAAATGAACCATAACCACCTCAGTCGTAGCCTGAGGCATAATCCAGTCGGTGGGCCTTTCCGACAAATTCATTACGTCCACTTATCTTCATCAGGCCTTGGGACCATGTTTCCACGTATATGCACTCCTTGCACATGTGCAAACACCTTCCAACAACATCCACGATACCTTCATATGCATTGTTCTTGACCCAAACATGTTGTGTGACCTCCCGATCAACTCAACCACAATTCCTCCTGAACTTGGTTGTTGAACCTCATCTTCTCCCTAAGACTAGTTCAATGGATCCCGTCACCATCCATGTCTTGACCTCAAGCAACAACTGCACATGAATAAACAGTCATCCTTTGCGAGCCCAAGTCCTCGACTTGACTCTCGTTAGTTCAAAAACACAACACCTTACGTGAGCATCTCACATAAGCATCTTGCAACCCATATCAAAACATTAACCACAATAAACAACCATAACACTTAAAAAACTTAGTAAAATAATACTAAGCAAACTCCCCATAAGCCAAAAAACAAGTTTGAAATACTGCAAGTTAAAAGCAGACCATTGCGATCTTGCACCGGACCTTGCCAAAGCTAACCGGACCTTGCGCTGGACCTAGCCAAGGCTAACTGTACCTTGCGAAAGTTAACCAAACCTTGCGCCAAACCTAGCCAAAGTTTGTCAGACCTATTGTCGAACCTTGTCGGAGCTATCTAAAACATGTAGGACCTATTGTCTAACCTTGCCGAAGCTACCCAAAACATGCCGCACCTATTATCGGACCTTGCCGGAGCTCGGACCTAGAGTTGGACCTTGTTGAAAGGGTGTTTTGGCAATATTCAAAACTTTTATCATAATAGCCAATGTATTCAGCACAAATAGGTCTCACAATCTCCCCCTTGATCAATGCATTGACAACACAAGTTAGAATCCGAACATTGGCTTATTCACAAGAAAAGTTTTGAAAACACTTTTCTCCCCCTTTTGAAAATAAAAAATCAAATGAGAATATTTCCCCCCTTGATAATGTGTTCAACAAGGTTCAAAAGAGAAATTTCAATTGTTAAGAGCATATTATAACATATACATATCAAACAAAGCTCATCCAAATCATACTATCAAGTAACTTACACTATCACATCAATGAGATACATAAAGTAGTGTAAGCCATGCTAGAGATCAAGTGTAATTTTCAATTTAAGCAAGTCATGATCTCACAAACTTAACTATTTCAAAACTTGAAAGCATGACACATGTTGCTGCATTTTTAATATATCATTATCATTTAAAGCACAAATTCATATCATATGATATTTGCAAGAGATTATATGACACATCAGCCTTATGCTAACCAACCAAGCCAAGCCTATTCATTTGATAATCAGAAGCTTAAGGACATGGTTTTAGTCATACACAACATCTTCCAAGTTCATATCTAAGTGCAATGATAAACCATCTCCAAAGAAGAAGAGCGATGCGTGCATATTCTCTTGATCTTGTCTCATTTTTCTATTTGATCATAAAAACCCAACATGTGAGTTGATTACTTGATTAATTCTTCATGATTAAAAGCACTTGTGAGCATGCAACAAATTCAAAATAGCAAGAAAGTTCGATCATGACCAGATTTAGTGTAAGTAGTTATTCCGATTATTAGACATGGAAAAAACTACAAAATGTATAACACAAGTAATTTAGTACGAACTTTCAACATGTAAAAGGAATCACAGAGTCATATATATATATGATATAGTATGCTCATATTATTTCAAGTTTAGATTCACACATAGACTTCCCAAGTTTCAAAACTCCCCCAAATTTAAGCCATGAGGATGCATAACCCCTATTTCACTACGAATGTAACAAAAACGAGTGAAATCCAAAGGTTTTGTGAAAATGTCAGCCAATTGTTGTTCGGTATCGACATGGTGAAGCACAAGGTTTCCTTTTTCAATATTATCACGGAGAAAGTGATACCTAATGTCAATGTGCTTTGTTCTGGAATGTTGCACGCGGTTTTTAGCAATGCAAATGGCACTAGTGTTATCACAAAACAACGGAACACTATCTAAATCAACCTCATAGTTCTTAAGAGTTTGAACAATCCAAAGAATTTGTGAGCAAGCGCTAGTAGCAATGACATATTCAGATTCGGTTGTGGATTTTGCAACTAAACTTTATTTTCTAAAGGACCAAACAATAAGTGAATTACCAAGAAAATGACATGCACCCGAAGTTATTTTCCTTTCAATTCTACAACCCCAAAAATCAGCATCCAAAAGGCTTTCAAAGTAACAGTTGAGGAAGAAGGAAGAAAAATACCAAATTCTTGAGTTCCATGTAAGTACCTGAGAGTTCTTTTAATGGCTTGACGATGTGAAGCACGTGGGAAGCTTGAAACCGTGCACAAATACATACACTGAAATGTATGTCTGATCTTGTTGCCGTGAGGTACAAAGTGATCCAATCATACTTCTATATTCTTTTTGATTGACCGGGTCACCATCTTCATCAAGTTCAAGTGTTGTCGTTGTTCCCAATGGTGTCCGAAGAGGCTTTCTTTTGTCCATGTTGAAGCGCTTAAGAAGGTCTCTTGTATACTTCGTTTGATGCATGTGAGACATATGTGTGCTGAATACATTGACTATGGCGATAAAAGTTTTGAATATCACCAAAACACCTTTTTCAACATGGTCCGACTCTGGGTCCGAGGTACAACAAGGTCTGACAATAGGTCCAACTTGTTTTGGGTAGCTCCGACAATGTCCGATATAAGGTCCGACTTACTTTGGCTAGGTCCGATTTCTTTATCTAGGTCCGACTTATTTTGGCTAGTTCCGACATGTTCCAGCACTAGGTCCGACTAAGCTTTAATATGCTCTGGTGCTAGGTACGACTAGTTTTGGTTAGCTCCGGCGCTAGTTCCTGCTAGCTTTGGTAAGCTCCCGTTCAAGATTCAGTTAGCTTTGGCAAGGTTCGATGCTTGATCGTAGTGTTTCTGCTTTTATTTTGCAATGTTCCGAACTTGCTTTACACTTATAGAAAGGTTGCTTAGTATTCTCTTACTAAGTTTTTGGTGTGTTTTGGTGGTTAAGTCTAATATCATTTTGCTATGGTTTGCAACATGCTTATGTGAAGTGCTCACGTAAGATGTTGTAGTTTCAGAACTAATGAGAGTCAAGTCGAGGACTTGTGCTCGGAAGTATTGGTTGTTTGTTCATGTGCAGGTGTTGCTTGAGTTCAATACATGGTTGGTGACGGGATCCATTGAACTAGTCTTAGGGAGAAGATGAGGTTCAACAACCAAGTTCGGGAGGAATTGTGTTTGAGTTGATCAGGAGGTTACGCAACATGTTTGAATCAAGAACAATGCATATGAAAGTATCGTGGACATCGTTGGAAGATGTTTGCACGTATGCAAGGAGTGATGGACTTGGCTACATGGTTCTGAGGCGTGATGAAGAGACGTGGACGTAAAGAATTGGTCGGAAAGGTCCAACCGACTAGGTTATGGACTCAAGCTGCGGCTGAGTCGGGTTTGACTCAAATATGGAAAGATTTGAGTTGGTTATGATAGGATTTCATGTGGGTCACGAATTTGAGTTGTTTTAGGAATGTGGGATACGTTCCTAAGGTGTTTGTAAGTCTTAAGATTGCTTCTATCTACGTATAGAAGAGTCCTAAGCAGTTATGGAAAGTTTTGATTCGTGATTTGAGTAGGATTAGAGTCCTAGTTGAGATTGGGTTGGCCTAAGGGCTGGTTATATAAGCAAGAGAGGCCAGAGCTCATGGGAGACGACATTGGGGCTGCTGCTCTTATGGTTTTATCAATAAAATTCATAGTTTTAAGGAACTTTTGTGCCTTGTTCGTCCGACTTGTTCCAGACAAGTTATTCTCGTCGAGTTTTCTGCACATCACTACCTTTCTTCGGTGGTTTTATCATAACTCAAGTTTTACAGATCCAATTGATGTGATTTTTTCTGGTTTGTCTTCAAAACTTGATTATCTATCATCTGTCAAAATTTCACGGTCATTGGATTTGTGGTTTCTGATCTACACGAGTTTCTTTGCAGCATTTCAGAATTGTTTTTCTTGGATAAGATAGATTGACCTTTGTTCGATCTTTCGATCGTAACTTGAGTTTATCTCGACGGATTTGAGTAATTATTGTTGTGTTGTCTTTGTGACTTGATTCTATCTGATATCTATCACTTTTGTCATGGTGAAACACATTTAGATTAGTCTCACACACGATTTCTTCAACAGATCATTTTTCTGCTGAGGGGTTTTCATTGCTTCCGCTGAAAAAGTTTTAAATCTACCATTCACCCCCCTCTAGTAGCTTTTCACGTGCTCTTCGATCCTACAATTGGTATCAGAGCCAAAGTGCTCTAACCATTGTGATTTGCACGTGTTTTTGACTAATCATCATGGAGAAATACTCCGCCAAACCTTGTGTGTTTGCTGGTATTGTTATTTAGGATTGGAAGACACGCATGGAGGCTTTCATCCAGACGCAAGGCTTTGTAATATGGGAGAAGGTGTACAAGACTTATGAAGTGCCATCAAATGATCAAGTTACAACTACAAATCTGAGAGATGTCGACAACAACAACAAGGCTCGAAACTTGATCATACAAGGATTAACTCAAAGCGACTTCGACCGTGTTGCACACCTCCGATCTGCATACGATGTGTGGAAAGCACTTTGTGACTACCATGAAGGATCCAACATGATCAAGGAGGTAATGCAAGACATGTTAAAGAAAGAATACATGCGCTTCGAGATGCAACCCGGTGAGTCTATTGATGACCTTTCTGCTCGCTTTAATAAAATTCTCAGCAACTTGCGTAGTGTTAATGTTAATTTTTTCAGATGCTGGAAATGCTAGGCAATTGTTAAGTGCATTAGATATGTCAATTTGGGAGATGAAAGTCACATCTATTCGTGAATCTACTGTCATGAGTACACTTATATTATATGTTCTTTATTCTGAATTGAAAACTCATGAAATTGACATAATTTCACGTAAGAACCCCAACAAGTCTCTTGCATTTGTTTCTCAACGTGATATGCCTAGCTCCGACCAATATTTATCTTGTGGTACACTTGCTTTGTTTTCCTCTCTAACCCTTGAACAGATTGAGGAGTTTCCAGAGGTGGAGCTAGTACTTCTCTCTACTAGGTTCTCAAAAGCATTGCAAAATGTGAGAACTAGAAAGAGAGGAAGCTTCGGACCTCAACGATGTTTCGAATGTGGTAAGACAGAACATTTTCGTTCAGATTGCCCTAATCTTTCAGATCCTACTTTCCGAGATGAAAATCAAACAAGGACGAAGAACTCCTCGGCAAAAGATACAAAGAAAAAGAATGGTTTTACAGGACGTCAATTGGTGAGCAGTTTTATCTCCGCACTTCAAGAACTTGGCTCAGGTGATGTGGACATTGGAGGTGACAATGATGAAGATGATTTTGCAAACTTGCGCTTCATGACGGGCAAGTCAAGATCAAATATGGAGGAGGTTGAACACAACAGCGACAATGAAGAGGTATGTCCTACTTGCGAAGAAATGTGTGACGCTATTTCTAGTGCCACTATTATAGATAAGAAAAAGGACAAAAAACTTAGGGATAGTGCTGCTAAAATTGAATCACTAGAATCTAAAATCAACCTTTAAAAACATTGATTCCTAGTGATGATGCTTGTCCCTCATATGAATTAATATATGAACAATTGTCCTCATTAAGAAGTGCGCACATCTCCACACTTGATAAACTTGAGTTAGAAATTGAAAAGAACAAAGAGCTTGCTGCACTTAATGATAAAAACATGAAAGATGCTCACTATTCTACAATTGATTTGCATTGTTCCACTTTTGATGATCTTGATAAGAAACTACAAGATGCTATGAATGAAATTTCTATATTGAACAATGCTTTACATTCTCATGAAGTTAAATATTGTTACAATTGCAAATTAAAAGGAAAAACTTCATGTGAAAATTGCATTGATCTGTCCAATAAATTGATGACATGCATAGGACATTAGATCGGTTTTTTAATGGGAATAAGAACCTAAATTTGCTGCTGAATTCTTCCAAGTCTTGCAATGATAAACTGGTTTAGGTTTTGATTCTCATGCTCATGCTAAGGCACATCCACCTAAAATTGTAAAGTCATTAGGAAGTGGTTTGATTCAAACAGTTCCTAAACAAAAAGAAGTGATTTTCAAATCTGCAGGAGTGTTGTCTCATTCGGTTTCAAATAAAATGTTGCTTGCTCATTTAGACATGAACACAAAGTTAAATTTTATTGTACCTACTGTGGTAGAGATGGTCATGTTATAGATTTTTGTTATAGACTAGCTAAAAAACAGAAAAAAGGAAAGAATGATTGCTAGATGTCATAACTTTCATGCAAAATTTGATGCACTTGCTAAATCGAATGATAGGAACATGCAATCTGATATAATGAGTCGAAAACATGCAAAGTTTGCTCCCAAACCTACTGTTTTTCGTGCTACATATGTAACACCTCGTAGGTCAGTAGTTGGGTACAAAAATCCTCAATCTTTGGCTCATAAACCTTCTGTTTTGTCTCAGCTTTCGCGTGTTATTCCTGCTGGACGTCGTGTGACTCAGTACTAGATTCCTATGCCTTTTGACTAACCCCAGTATTAAGTCAGCGACATATTGTTCTTCTATGTAGTTTACATTCTTGAGGAAGTATAACATTTGTATTGTGGATTCAGGTTGCTCACGCCACATGACCGGTAACAAAGAATGGTTCGCCCTCCTCTCTTTTGTGTCACGTGTAGAGAATGTTACTTTTGCCAATAATTCTTCAACTCCTATAATTGTTAAGGGTTCGGTTAGAGTAAATGTTCACTACACTTTGAAGGATGTGGCACTTGTTAAAAATTTGAGATACAACTTGCTTTCTGTTTCACAACTGCTAGATGAAAATCTGGAAATTATTTTCACTAAAAATTGCTGCAAGTTGTAAATTCAAATAGTGAGCTTATTTTTAACATGTCTCGGTTTGGAAGAGATTTTAAAGCTGATTTTGATATGTCTTCCTCTAAGCATAGGTGTCTAGTTGCTAATGATTCAAAGGACTTATATTTTTGGCATCGTAGACTTGGTCACGTAGGCTTTGATCATCTAACGCGTGTTAGTGCTCTTGATCGCATACGTGGGTTGCCTAAGCTTAAAGGGGACAAAGAAATGGTTTGCTCTTCTTATAGACATGCTAAGGTGGTTGCAGGTTCACATACTTCTCTCACAATGATCATGACAACTGAACCGGGTCAACTTTTGCACCTTGACACCGTAGGACCTTCACGTGTTCAATCCTTCAGAGGTAAATGGTATGTTCTTGTGATTGTTGATGATTATTCTAGATACTCTTAGGTTTACTTTAAGGCATCTAAGAATGAAGATTTTAGTAACTTTAGAACTTTATTTTTCAGATTATCAATTGATCACCCAGGATCTTTAAAAGTGATTAGAAGTGATAACGGAACCAAATTTAAAAATCAATCTTTTGATCACTTTTGTGCTGAAAATGGAATAGATCATCAATTTTCTTCACCATATGTACCTCAACAAAACGGTGTTGTAGAAAGAAAGAATAGAACCTTAGTTGAGATGGCTAGGACTATGCTTGATGAATATCAAACTCCTACGAAATTTTGGGCTGATGCGATTGCAACTGCTTGTTATATCTCAAATCGTGTTTTCTTGCGCGTTAAGCAAGGTAAAAAACCATATGAGCTCCGGTTTGGACATAGGCCTAGTGTTACACACTTTCGGGTCTTTGGTTGCAAATGCTTTGTTAAGAAACATGGTAATCTTGATAAATTTGAACCTAGATTTGTTGATGGCATGTTTCTTGGTTATCCATCTCATACTAGAGGCTATCGTGTGCTTTTACTTGACACTAACAAAATTGTGGAGTCTTGTGAGGTGTCTTTTGATGAAGCTAGCCCAGGTACTAGCTCAAACATTGCAGGTCCAGATCCAAATCCGCAGGGGGAGGGCATTTTTGTTGAAGATGAGGAAGAGGTGGAGCTACTGCCCAAAAATTCAGCAGCTAATGATATTGTTCCAGCTCCTGATTTTGATTCACAGCCAGCACCGACGACCACCATTGCTGGTCCAGATCCTCCTCAAGTCACAAGGTCATCGATTTGTGATGAACATGAAGAAGAATAAAAAGCTTGTGAAGTGTCCACTCTCCCCCGGGTTCTCAAAATTCATCCCCCACAACAAATTATTGGAAGCTTGCACAAACGAGTCACATGGTCCATGTTTTGTGATCCAAACTCTCATGCTCATTCTGCTTTTGTTGCTTCTTTTGAATCCAAAGATATATCACACGCACTCACTAATGAATCTTGGATTATTGCCATGCAAGAAGAGTTAGAAAATTTTAAAAGAAATAATGTTTGGAAACTTGTACCTCCACCTCAAGGTCACACTTTAATTGGAACTAAATGGGTGTTTAAAAACAAACAAAGTGGGGATGGGGTTGTGGATAGGAATAAGGCTAGGTTGGTTGCTCAAGGTTTCACTCAAGTTGAAGGTCTAGATTTTGATGAAACTTTTGCTCCTGTTGCTAGATTTGAAGTCATAAAAAATTTGTTAGATTTTGCTGCATCTAAAGGTTTTAAGATTTATCAATTGTATGTTCAAAGTGCTTTTCTTAATGGCTACATAGATGAGGAGGTTTATGTCAAACAACCATCGGCTTTTGAAAAATCAGATTTTCCTAATCATGTTTACAAACTGTCCAAAGCCTTGTATTATCTCAAACAAGCCCCTAGAGCATGGTATGATAGGTTAAAAACATTCTTACTTGAAAAGGGGTTTACCATGGGCAAAGTTGTTAAAACTTTTTTTTTGTGCTTAAGCATGGCAATGACTCATTATTCGTTCAAGTGTATGTGGATGATATTATCTTTGGTTGTGCATCTCATGATCTTGTGTCCAAGTTTTCAGCTATGATAAGTTCAGAATTTGCGATGAGTATGATGGGAGAACTCACATACTTTTTGGGGCTGCAAATCAAGCAAACCAAGGAGGGTACCTTTGTGCATCAAATGAAGTATACAAAAGACCTCCTAAGGCGCTTCAACATGGACAAAAGCAAGCCTCTTCGAACACCAATGGGAACAGCGACAATACTTGACTTGATGAAGATGGTGAACCCGTAGATCAAAAAGAATATATGTCGGTGGTTTTGATCTGGCAGACTCCCGACACTACTAAAGTGTTTGCGGAGTTTGAAGTTCGGTGTTCGCGCGCGGAGATTCAAGAAGGTGAAATGTAAAATGACACAGGAGATACGAATATTTACGTGGTTCTGGCCGCCTGAGCATAATACCCTACTCCACAGGGTGTGTTGGTGTTGTATTGGATGTTTGAACTCAACTCAGGTGACGTGAGTTGAGAGTGCGCGATCCGATCAGAGCAGGTCAGATCCTTCCGATCCGTCCCTCCTTATGTATCATCGGCATGTCCTTTTATAGTATAAGGACAGGCTGTTACAAGTTGGTCTGGCCCGACATGTGGCCTCGGCGGTTACTAATATTGATACGCATTCGATGCGCTTAATTACCCTTAATGATCGAGTTACGGGCTTTGACAGCACCGTTACTGGTAATGATAGTCGTCCGATCGTGTGTCATTAACATAGTATTAATGACACTTAATCAGGTCTTGAAGTCCTTGATTCCCTTTTGAAGATCCGGAGCCGTTGTGGAGTCTACCGGAGGTTTAAGGATGAAGATCCGATGGTAGGACATGTGGCAGCTCCGGAGCATACTGTGAGGAACAGATAGGTCCGGTGCCACCAGACACGTGTCAGTTCCGGAGCTTCCCTCGGTCTGGGGGTGCCGTTATGGTACATAGCCCGGAGCTTCCCCCTGGTGGGCGGTAGCTCCGGTTCGATGGTATATGTGGCGACCCTGGTACTAACCATTTTGGGGAAGTGGGTCCATTTATGTCTGACATGTGGGCCTCCGAAGGTCTTCCAATTAAGTAGATGACATTCCCTTGAGATCTTTGCAATCTCAAGGGGTATACGGTACCCAGGGTACCGACAGTGGCCCCCTGGGCCCACCTCTGGGGAAGACCTCTTGGGCGAAGTCATTCTGCCGGAGGTGGGTCCATCCTTCGACTTTTAAGCCGAGTCTTCAAAGGTCTTCAGATGTGCCGTTGGCGATAGTTTTGGAGTTAAATCCTCGCCGCGTGGCATATCCCGGGTGCGGCAAATGAGATCTTTGGTGTGCGGATCTCACGCAATTGAAGGTCGTCGGTTCCCGATACGAAAATCGTATCGGTTCCGCGCGCCTTGTCAGGCTGCCGCCTTCAGGCTTCCCGCCTTTCATGATGACAACCGTTCGCCTGTGTAAGAACCTCGACTTGATTGTCGGGGTGGTCCCGAGCCCTCTTGTAATTTGCAGGGTGAAATTTTTGAATAGTATCTTCGGCTTCCTTGCGGTTTCCATCCAAGCGTTGCGGGGGCTTACTTAAGAAGGAAAGCGCGCACCGTCTGGGGTTCCTTATGCCTCTCATCTAAACTTGCGCTCGAACTCCCAAACTTGTGCTTGCTTTTCCTCCCTTGCCTTGCTGTGCTGCGATGGAGTTGGGTCTCCGCGAGAGCCGCTTGAAGACCGAAGGTGACCTAAAGAAGGTCCGGACCCTCATGGGGTGGTCCTCGGACTTCTTCAACCGCCTGGTCCGCGTCGGTGGGGAGCTCCCGTTCGAGAAGGAGCACGCCGGCGAGATGGTGTACTTCTCTGCGTACGCCATGGTGGGGTTTGTCGGTGGTTTTGATCTGGCAGATCTCCCGATACTACCAAAGTGTTTGCGGAGTTTGAAGTTCGGTGTGGGTGCACGGAGATTCAAGAAGGTGAAATGTAAAATGACACAGGAGACACGAAGATTTACGTGGTTCGGGCCGCCTGAGCGTAATACCCTACTCCACGGGGTGTGTTGGTGTCGTATTGGATGTTTGAACTCAACTCAGGTGACGTGAGTTGAGAGTGCGCGATCCGATCAGAGCAGGTCAGATCCTTCCGATCCGTCTCTCCCTATGTATCGTCGCCCTATCCTTTTATAGTATAAGGACAGGCCGTTACAAGTGGGCCTGGCCCGACATGTGGCCCTGGCAGTTACTAATATTGATACACATTTGACTGAGTTACGGGCTTTGACAGCACCGTTACTAGTAATTAAAGTCATCCGATCGTGTGTCATTAACATAGTATTAATGACACTTAATCGGGTCTTGAAGTCCTTGATTCCCTTTTGATGATCCGGAGCCGTTGTGGAGTCTACCAGAGGTTTAAGGCTGAAGATCCGATGGTAGGACACGTGGCAACTCCGGAGCATACTGTGGGGAACAGATAGGTTTGGTGCCACGATACACATGTCAGTTCTGGAGCTTCCCTCGGTTTGGGGTTAGGTCTGGGGGTGCCGTTATGGTACATAGCCCGGAGCTTCCCCCTGGTGGGCGGTAGCTCCGGTTCGATGATACACGTGGCGACTCTGGGACTAACCATGTTGGAGAAGCGGTTCCGTTTATGTCTGACATGTGGGCCTCCGAAGGTCTTCAAATCAAGTAGATGACATTCCCTTGAGATCTTTGCAATCTCAAGGGGTATACGGTACCCAGGGTACCGGCAGTGGCCCCCTGGGCCCACCTCTGGGGAAGACCTCTTGGGCGAAGTCATTCCGCCGGAGGTGGGTCCATCCTTCGACTTTTGAGACGAGTCTTCAAAGGTCTTAAGATGTTCCATTGGCGATAGGTTTGGAGTTAAATCCTCGTCGCATGGCATATCCCGGGTGCGGCAAATGAGAGCCATGGCGTGCGGATCTCACGCAATTGAAGGTCGTCGGTTCCCGATATGAAAATCGTATCGGTTCCGCGCGCCTTGTCAGGCCGCCACCTTCGAGCTTCCCGCCTTTCATGATGACAACCGTTTGCTTGGGTAAGAACCTCGACTTGATCGTCAGGGTGGTCCCGGGCCCTCTTGTCATCGACATGATGAAATTTTTGAATAGTATATTCGGTTTCCTTGCGGTTTCCATCCAAGCGTTGCGGGGGCTTACTTAAGAAGGAAAGCGTGCAACGTCTGGGGTTCTTTACGCCTCTCACCTAAACTTGCGCTCGAACTCCAAAACTTGTGCTTGCTTTTCCTCCCTTGCCTCGCTTTGCTGCGATGGAGTTGGTTCTCCGCAAGAGCCGCTTGAAGACCGAAGGTGACCTGAAGAAGGTCCGGGCCCTCATGGGGTGGTCCTCGGACTTCTTCAACGGCCTGGTCCGCGCCGGTGGGGAGCTCCCGTTCGAGAAGGAGCACGCCGGCGAGATGGTGTACTTCTCTACGTACGCCATGGTGGGGTTGATCCCGCCTTTTTCCTTCTTTTTCTTGATGCTGCTAGAATTCTATGGTCTACAGCTGTACCACCTTGGCCTCCACTCCATTCTTCTAGTGTATGTCTTCGTCCACTTCTATGAAATGTGGGTGGGCATCCCCCCCTGCATTGAGCTTTTCCAGACCTTCTTCACCGTCCATACCACCGGAAGGAGTAATAAGTACCTTGGCTTCTACTACTTCATGAAGCGCAAGAAGTGCCCATTCAAGTACCTCCAGTCGTTTCCCTCTGGAAAGTGGGATGATTGGAAGAAGGACTGGATAGTCATCCGGGTGGAGGAGCACGAGAAGCTAGAGCTGCCCGAAGGCCTCCCCAACATCGACACTGTAGTCTGGAGTGAAGCTCCGGTGCCGTCAGATGCCTTCAACCCTGCTCTGACTAGGATCCGCCAGTGTGTGGAGGGAGGATTAACTCCTCAGGCGGTATTTTGCAATTTCCTGGTCAACAGGTGGGCACCGCTAAAGAGGAGAGAAAAACTCGCTTGGGCCCTCAACAGTGTGATGGACGACGACCGGGTCGAGACCGGGCTGAAGTCCAACATGGAGGGGGCGACCTTGGAGTTTCATCTCAAGAAGTTCTAGCACGACATCGACGTCGCGGGTGATGACTTGACTCCGCCACCAGCTTTCCTCCCTATGAACGTGGAAGTAGAGTTCAGCAAGGAGCTCTGGCGGATGATGCCTGTGCTTTACGACCTTGGTGTCGTCGAGAGAAGATCGATCTCCAGGGTGGTGATCCCTGGGGCTTCTGAAGGTGGCTCCGACCCTGCCCCGAGGCCAAGGACCGAAGTCATCAGACGAACCCTCGAGCCGGAAGAGGAAACTGAAGCTGCGGCGGCTCCGGCGCCATCTGTTGTGGTCATGGAACTTGACTCATCCCCCGAGACTCCCGTGGTAGCGCCGGACCACGGGAGAGAAGATGCGCCAGCGGCACCTGCCCCGGAGGTTGAAGCCTCGGGTCTTGCTGCTGAGATGATGGAAGCTTTGGCCGTTGAGCCAGAGGAAGCAGTGATTCCGGCCCCAGAGCCGGAAATTGTTGAAGCCCCAGCGGTTGAGCCAGATATTGAGGAAGTCCCAGCGGTTGAGCCGGCTACCTCCGAAGCTCCAGCCTCAGAGCCGGTTGCCACTGAAGCTCTGACTGCAGAGCCAGTTGCAGTTGAAGACCTTCCGACGCCTGAGCCGGTTGAGGTTGAAGCTCCGGCCTCAGGGCCGGTTGTTTTTGACCTTCCGGCGCCAGAGCCAGTCATTGTGGAGGCATCAGCACTCGAACCCATGATGGTCGAGGTGCCAACGCCTGAGCCACCAGCGGAGGAGGAGCCCAGGGCGGAGCCGGAAGTAGCCTCTGCTCCTGAAGTGATGACAGCGGAGGTGCCTGCTGTGGAGCCGGGGTGCCCTAATGAAGTCACTGGCCCCCTGCCTGAGGGGGCAAATGAAGATCTGGCGGTGGGCCTTCGGAACCACTTCCGGAGGTCGGAACTCCTTCTGCGGGACCCTCCTCGGTGGCGACTGAGGCTATCCCGGAGGACGGCCCTAGTGCCGTGGAGGCTCAGGGGACCACTCTTGTGGAGTGGGACCCAATTTTTATAAGCGAGAACTCGCTGGAACCAGCGAAAGAGACCCCAGCAGGTCCGGACCCTATTCCCCCGTCGTTGTCCATTGACAACGCTTGCTCCAGTCTGCGTCAAGTCCAGCTGGCGTTCTACCACGACAGCATGGCTCTTGAAGAGGAGCGCCAAACCCTTAGGCGGTGGCATAATCGACTCTACTTCGAGACCAAGCTGGCGCAGTCGAGGCTGGCAGGCGACAAAGAGTGGATCAAACAGGAGAAGGTCCGCCTGGAATACTGGGGCAAATTATTGGATGATAGGGAGAGCTTGACTCGTGCCCTCGACGCTCAATCCCGGACCATTTATGAGCAGACCAAGGAAGCTAATAGTGCGGCTGATGATCGCCAAGAAAGGCTTGAAGCCATTAACACTACTCTCATCAAGCGCTGGGAGGCTCTTGAAGAGAGGGAGAAGAGGCTCGAAGACGAAGAGCAAAAAATCCTAGAGCTGCAGGATGACATCTTGAAGAGGGAGGAGGAGCTCGCCGAAAAGGTGGCTCTGGCTGACAAGGGCCTCGAGGACCGCGCCAAGAAATTGGAGGAGCGTTGCGTCGAGGAGGAGGAAAAGGCCTGGGTGCGAGGGCAGGAACTCTACAAGCAAGAGTGTGCCATCGCTGCCAGGGAGAAGAAAGTTAGGGGCCGAGAGAAGGACCTGGTCGACCGCCGGAAAAGGATCTACCTCCAGGAGGAGGAGCTCGGAAAACTCGAGAAGCAGGTTGCTGAAAAGATTCAGCCAAATGCCAAAGAGGTTGAGCGCCTTGCTCGTGAGAATTCTGAACTGGCGGCGGCCAAAAGATCCTTGGAGGAACTAAAGGGCTTGAGGATTGCGGACTCCCTACAGATTTGGGAGTTCCTGAGCAAAGCCAACGACGCGCTGACACCAATGGGCTTCAGTCCCGTGCGTCTGGATGATCCGGAGCCGGAGCCGGACCTGGCGTTGCAGGCGTTGAGCTCGGCGGGTAACAAACTCTCCAAGGTGGGTGACGTTATTGCGGACCAATTGGAAGTTGAGGGGCAGTCCCTAGCAAAGAACGTTGCAGAGTATGTGCTGACGTGCTACACCAGCCGGGATCTCCAATTTCCTCTGGACCCGGTGCTTGAAGGTCCCGTCGAAGGAGAAGGTGAAGCCACCCGAGCCAACGTGTCGGAAGTTGCTCAGAAAGTCGCCCAGTTCTTCCATAGGGTCTAGGACCATCTCTGTAGCTCCCACTTGTATTCTCTCTTTTTCTTCCCCAAATTTGTAATCCCTTGTCTCCAGATGAATGAAATCCAAATTTTTGCGAATTTCATTTTTTGTATTCAACACTTTTGTCTTCACTTGGCCCCCTGGTAGATGTACAAAATTTGATTGTGAACATGTACCAAGAGGATATTGTATTTTGTTGAAGACTTGTTTGCTTCGAACTTGTAGAATGTAGGTCCGAAGTCTTCGATAGTGAAGGCCCCCTAAGGTTGTCGGAGCTTAGAAGCTCTGGCATTGACTACCGTTGGAGCTTAGTAGCTCCGAGAATAGTCCCTATCAACGCGTAGAGCATCGATAGTTATCCCTCTGGGGTGTCAGGGCTTAGTAGCTCCGGCAGTGACCTTTGCCAACACGTAGCTTGTCGGCAGCAGACTCCGCTTGTGGGGTCTTCTCACCATCTTTTATTTTGCGTCTACGGCTTGCCCCTCTAGCTTTACCGGAGCTTGGTTGCTCTGGTGATGCTCGCTTTCAATGTTTAACATTGATTACAAGCCACCTAGGGGGAGTCAGAGCTTTGTTAGCTCCGACTTTTCTCCATCAACGTGGATTCTTTATTTTTCCTGCACACTGAAGCCAAGAAAAATAGTAAAATTCGCTCCTTGCCTATAACTTCGTCACGGCTTACGATTCCCAAGAAAGTTTTAGGTCAAACACAATTCTGAATACAACCGAATGCATTGCCTTCTTTCTTCCAGATCCAATTGTACTTGGACCCGCCTTACTTCGGCCTGCCGAGGTGTAGGTAGAGTGGCGTACTTAGGGTGCTTGACCAGGCTAAGTCGATAGCACACTCCGACCCTAGATTGGCTTGGCGGCATTCAGGCTAGTGGGCCATGAACAACATTTGAATCCAAAAGAATTGACAATACATCTCGAATTGTACATGAACTGGTCGAACTAAAATTTCTTAAGAATTGCACAAATTTGTTACAGACAAGAAAGAGAAAAATAAAAAATATTGAGCATGTACAAAATAAATGCACGTGGAGTCTGTTTCACATGAAGATGTCTTTCATTATAGGTCCGGGGTACAGGGGAAACAAGTACACTCTTAGGGTGCGGAACCAGGCTAAGCGTGCTTCGTTTCTCGTTTGACCAAGGGTAGCTAGCCACACTTTTAGTCCTGAGACTGTGACAAGTGTTGCATGAACTTTGCGGACCTTCCGAGAAAGGTCCGGCTGTTCTCCCGGAGGAACTACCCGACTCTGTACAATGACTCTATAACATACACCTCAAGTTACTGCAGACTCACCTCTGTGATATTAAGTGTAGAACTTACGGAGGTGCTCAATGTTCCAAGGATTTGGGAGAGGTGTCCCATCCTCGGTAGCCAAGCGAACGCTTCCGGGACGGGATACTTTAATCACTCGGAAGGGTCCCTCCCAGCTGGGGGAGAGTTTGTTTAACCCTTCTCTGGATTGTAACACCAGATCGCCTTCCTCGAGCCGTCGGTTGTGTACATGATGCCGATGATAGCGCCGAAGGGCTTGGCAGTATCGGGCATTCTGAACAACTGCTTGGCACCTTCCCTCCTCAAGGAGGTCTAGGTCTTCACGCCGGAGCTGGTCCTGCGTGGCTTCATCTAAGGTCTGGACCCGGAGTGACCCCAAGGTGATTTCCGGAGGAAGGATTGCTTCAGCTCCGTACACCAGGAAGAAGGGTGTCTCTCCAGTTGACCGGTTTGGAGTTGTCCTGTTGGCCCATAAGGTGGGCGAAAGCTCTTCAATCCAGTTGGCTCCATGTTTTTTCAAGCGCTCATAGGTGCGCGTTTTGAGTCCTTTCATGATTTCAGCATTTGCTCTCTCGGCCTGGCCAGTGCTTGCCGGGTGAGCTACAGAGGCGTAGCAAACATGAATGCCGAGGTCTTTGCAATATCCTTGAAATGCAGAGCTTGTGAATTGGGTCCCGTTATCAGTAATGATTTTGTTTGGGACTCCAAATCTGCATACAATGGACTGCAAAAAGTTTATAGCAGATTGCTTGTTTATTGTCACAACTGGAGTTGCTTCCGGCCACTTGGTGAACTTGTCAATGGCGACATACAGGAACTTGTAACCTCCGACGGCTCTTGGGAAAGGTCCCAAGATGTCCATCCCCCACACGGCGAAGGGCCATGTAGGAGGTATCATTTGTAGAGGCTGAGCCAGTGTGTGAATTTGCTTTGCATGAAATTGGCATGCTTTGCATTTCTTCACCAGCTCAGTTGCATCCTGGAGTGCTGTAGGCCAGTAGAAGCCATGCCGGAAGGCTTTACCGACCAATGTGCGGGAAGACGCGTGGTTCCCACACTCGCCTCCATGGATTTCTGCGAGGAGCTCGCAGCCTTCTTCCCTTGTGATGCACCGCATTAGGACGCCGTTGGCACTGCGCCGGTAGAGATCCCATTCTACCAACGTGTATCTTTTAGCCAATCTGACTATCCAGTCAGCGGATACATCATCGTCAGGAAGGATATTGTCTTTCAAGTAGCTACGGATCTCCGAGATCCATGCATTGGAGCTAACTTGAGCATTCGAGTCTTGCGTGCTGGGTTGCTCGGAGCTTTCGGCAGCACCTACGACCCTTGATGGCTGCCATGGTAACAGGGCCATCAGGACCGTCAGCTTCGTGATGCTGATCTCGCCCCCTTCGCTCAGTTCGGCAGGTTGAGCTGTGGGTTTTGACAACCTCCGGACAAAAGTTTCGTCAGGAGCTGGAGCTCCGGTTGACGCTTTCGTCGAGAGTTCGTCAGCTTCAGCATTCTGGACACGCTAGACATGGTGGAGGTCTAGGACTTCGAAGTCCTTCTGAAGCCTCTGGACTTCAAGGAGGTAAGCAGCTAGCTGGAGATTGTTGCAGGAGCATTCACCCTTCACTTGTTTAATGATGAGCTATGAATCTCCCTTGAACAGCAGCTGCTTGACACCGTATGACAGTGCCACCTTTAGTCCGTAGATGAGTGCTTCGTACTCCGCCATGTTGTTGGTCGCCTTGAAGTCAAGGTGTACCATGTATTTTACCTTCTCCCCGGTTGGTGCGAGGAGAAGGACTCCAGCTCCGGCCCCCTGCTTTTTCATGGAGCCGTCGAAGTAGAGGGTCCAGTGAGGCTCGGTGAAAACCGGAGCCTTGTGTTCTGGCTTCTGCTCACTGGGGCCCCCAGGGTTTGATGGAGAGTCCATTCTGCCACGAAATCCGCCAATGCTTGACTCTTGATTGCTTGCCTTGGAATGAATTCGAGATCGAATTCGACCAATTCCGCTGCCCACTTTGCAATATTCCCAGTTGAATTGGGATTATGCAAGATTGCTCGAAGTGGGTAAGAAGTCACCACTGAAATCTTGTGAGCTTGGAAGTAATGGCGAAGCTTCCTGGAGGCGATAAGAACTGTATAGAGCAGCTTATGCACCTCTAAGTATCGAGTCTTGGCGTCATGAAGTACTTCACTGATGAAGTACACTGGGCGCTGGATGGTCCGGACCCTCCCAGAGGGGCCCAGAGCTTCCTCTTTATTGACCCGGATCCTCCCGGAGGGATCCAGACCTTCTTCGGGGACCTCTGTGTCCTTGCTGGAGGGACACAGAGCTTTTTCAGAAGCGACCTGGACCCTCCCGAAGCGGTCTGGGTCTTCTGAAGTAACTTCTTATGGACTCAAGTCTGGGAACTGGGACCCAGACTCGCTTTCAGGAACCTCCAGACCCTCCCGGAGGGGTCTGGATTCCTGAGTATGGGATAGTTTTGGTCTCTCTGCAACCAGGACCATACTGACGACTTCGTCAGTTGCTGAAATGTAAAGCAGCAAAGGCTCACTAGGGTTCGGAGCTACCAGAGTTGGTAGGGTGGTGAGGAACTGTTTTAGCTCCTGGAACGCCTTTTCTGCTTCTTCAGACCATTGGAATGGTCTGTACTTCCTCAATAACTTGAAGAAGGGAAGTGCCCATTCCGCCAGTCTTGAAATGAACCGGCTGAGGGCTGCTAGACATCCAGTCAGCTTTTGGACATCCTTGATGCGGGCTGGTGGCCGCATGTCCTCAATGTCTTTGATCTTCGCCGGATTAGCTTCTATGCCCCAGTGACTTACCAGGAAACCAAGAAGTTTTCCGGAGCTAACCCCGAAGACACACTTGTTTGGGTTTAGCTTTGTGCGGGTGACCCGCAGCTTGTCGAAGACAGCCTGCAAGGTGTCAAGGAATGACTCCTTGTTCTTGACCTTGACCATGATGTCATCGACGTACACTTCCACTATGTCTCTAATGAGTTCTTCAAAAGTTTTGTACATAGCTCGTACAAAGGTTGAAGCTGCATTCTTGAGACCAAATGGCATGGTTGTATAACAGTACAATCCATCTACTATGATGAAAGAGGTATGCTCTTCATCTTCCGTAGACATTCTGATTTGATGATACCCAGAATATGCGTCTAGGAAACACAGTAATTCACACCCGGAGGTGGAATCCACTATCTGATCTATTCTAGGTAGTGGGAATGGATCTTTTGGACATGCCTTATTTAGTGTTGTGTAGTCAATACACATCCGAAGCTTCCCACCGGCCTTGGGCACAATGACTGGGTTTGCCAGCCATTTTGGATGGAAGACTTCTCGGATTAATCCAGCTTCGAGCAACTTCTTCACTTCTTGTCGAATGAAGTTATGTCGCTCCACGGATTGCTTCCGAGGCTTCTGATGCATGGGCCGGGCGTCAGGGTAGATCTTCAGATTGTGCTCAATCACTTCCCTGGGGATCCCAGGCATTTGTGACAGTTGGCAGGCAAACACGTCGACATTATCCCGGAGGAAAGCGATGAGCGCGAGTTCCTATTTGTCATTCAGTCCCCCCGATATACGGGTGGTCTAAGCGGCATCGGAACCGATTTGGACGACTTTGACGGGAATGTCGGTGTCGCCGCTTGGCTGCACACGAGGTGCAGAAGTCAAGCCTCGCTGACGAATTCTCGGGGGTTTTGGAGCTTGCTCCTGCCTGGAGTCCTCCTCTTGCGCCGTAGTAAGCGCGTGAAGTTCTTCCAGAGCAGTTACGCCGGCAGTGCGATCTCCGCGGATCCAGAGAACGCCTACTGGTGTTGGCATCTTTAACACCAAGTAGCCATAATGAGCAGCTGTCATGAATTTGTACAAGGCAGGCCTGCCCAAGATGGCGTTGAAAGGTAAGTTGATTTGAGCAACGTCAAAGACCAACTTCTCAGTGCGATACTTCTCCCGGGTCCCGAAGGTAACGGGGAGAGTAATAGCACCGAGTCGGATAATGGCTCCCGGACCTACTCTGGAGAAAGGTCAGGAGGGATGAAGATCCGAAGGTCGGAGCTGAAGCTTGGTAAAAGCTTCAAAGCTTATGAGGTTCAGCCCCGAACCTCCATCTACCATAACATGGTGGAGCTGAATGTTATTGATGGTAGGAGATACCATCAAAGGTAACTGGCCTGCTCCAACAATGCTTCGAGGGCAGTCCGAAGCATCAAAAGTGATGGCCGTGTCCATCCACTTCCGATGAGGCTCCGCCCTGGCTGTAGGAGCTACAGCGGCCATGTCCCGACGCATTTCTTGAGGACGCGACGGGAGGTGATGTCCCATGATCCACCAAAAATGGTGTTCATGGTCTTTCGACACTCGTTGTCAGAGACGTCAGAATCGTCGACGGAGTGTAGACGGCCTTCAGGACCTTTTTAGGATCCTGAAAACCTAACTCCTCTTCAGCCGGAGCTTCGTCAACTTTTTGTTTTCCTTCCCTCTGTCGGAAAGGAACTTCTTCCCGGCGCTTGTTGTAGCGCTCGGCAAGGTTTTGGACCCCCCGGCAGTCTTCCGAACTGTGGCTGTCCGTCTTATGAATTGGACACCACACCTTTGGTTTGCCACCATCTTCAGAAGACGGTCGAGGCCGCTTCTCGTGGCGTGGCCCCCGGCCACCCGGAGCTGCAGCAGCTGCAGCATTAGATGCGCCGGCCGTTGGCTTCTTCTTGCCGTTGGTCTTTTTCTTCTTCTTGCCACTCCCGGAGGTAGTGGCTTCGCCTTTGGAGGATTTCTTGTGATCCTCCGGAGGTGGTTTGGAGTGCATTTCACAGCCCTCCGCAGCTCTGGCACATTTGTCAGCCAAGCTGAAGAGTTCCATGACACTGGTGATCTCCTTGATCGCCAGTTTCTCCAACATCTTCTTATCCCGTACGCCCTGTCTAAATGCCACAATAATAGAAGCGCTAGAGATAGAAGGGATAGTGTTTCGTACCTAAGAGAATCTCTGGATGAATGATCGCAGGGATTCTCCCCCTTTTTGCACGACTGCAAAAAGGTCCAGTTCAGTGCCTGGTCGGGTGTATGAACTCCCGAAGTTGACGGTGAACTGCCGGCACAACTCCTCCCAACTATTGATGGAGTTGGGTGGAAGGCTCATAAACCAGGACCGGGCGGTCCCAGTTAAAGCCACTGGAAAATAGTTGGCCATTACGGCCTCATTTCCTCCAGCTGCCAGGATAGCAGTGGAGTAAATCTGAAGAAATTCGACGGGATTAACGGTCCCGTCAAACTTCTCCGGCAGGTGAGGCCGGAATTTCTGTGGCCACCTGACCATACGCAGATGCATGGCCAGGGCCGAACAGCCTCCTCCTATTCCTTCAGGAGCAAGAATGTCCTGAGCTTCTCGTCTTTCACGAGCACGCTCGATATGGACTCGGCCGTCTTGTTGATGGTATCGACGATCAAGCTCCGCCCGGAGGTCATGAGTTGAAAGCCTTGATACCGTGTGAGTGTGTTGCGCCCCGGAGGGCAACGACGTCACTTGCTGTGACGCAGCACGTCTCCTGTTGTTGGAAACGTGCGGACCAAGTCTGCCAGACAAGGTCTGTCGCTGCGACAGGGCCCGTCTTGAAGGAGGAGGACCCTGGTTACTGATGCGGTCGGCTGCTGCTGCAACCAAGTGTTCCACATCGGCCCTCCACTGCTCCATTGCATCCCGGGATGCATCCGGAGGTGGTGGGCGCTGAAGGAGAGCACATGCTGCATGGAGCGCATGTTTCGGGTTGTCATGATTAGCCGACGCAGTGATTGACGCCGGTGCACCATAGCGCTGCCCAGCTTGATTTGCTGGTGGAGGCGGCGGCGATGGAAGTGTGACTCCTACTGGAACTGAGGTTCTTGCTAGTGGCTGCATATTGGAGGGATTGCCCCAGCAGCTTGAACAGCAGGATGACCATTGGATGATTCAGCAGCTGAGTTCACCATTCTTGAAATCTCAGGCGTCCCCCTACCTGGCGCGCCAACTGTCGGTGGTTTTGATCCGGCAGATCTCCCAACACTACTAAAGTGTTTGCGGAGTTTGAAGTTCGGTGTGGGCGCACGAAGATTCAAGAAGGTGAAATGTAAAATGACACAGGAGACAAAAAGATTTACGTGGTTCGGGCCGCCTGAGCATAATACCCTACTCCACGTGGTGTGTTGGTGTTGTATTGGATGTTTGAACTCAACTCAGGTGACGTGAGTTGAGAGTGCGCGATCCGATCAGAGCAGGTCAGATCCTTCCGATCCGTCTCTCCCTATGTATCGTCAGCCTGTCCTTTTATAGTATAAGGACAGGCCGTTACAAGTTGGCCTGGCCCGACATGTGGCCCCGGCGGTTACTAATATTGATACACATTTGATGCGCTTAATTACCCTTAATGACTGAGTTACAGGTCTTCAAATCAAGTAGATGACATTCCCTTGAGATCTTTGCAATATCAAGGGGTATACGGTACCCAGGGTACCAACAATATAGAAGCATGATTGGATAACTTTTGTACCTCACGGCATCAAGACCGGACATACAATTCAGCATATGTCTTTGTGAACAGTTTCAAGCCTCCCCACGTGCTTCACATCGTCAAGCCGTCAAAAGGATTCCCAACTACTTACATGGAACTCAAGAATTTGACATTTTTCTTCCTTCTTCCTCAACCATTACTTTGAAAGCTTTTTCGGATGCTGATTTTGGGGATTGTAGGATTGATAGGAAAAGTACTTCCGGTGCTTGTTATTTTCTTGGTAATTCACTTGTTGCTTGGTCCTCTAGAAAAAAAAACTCAGTTGCACAATCCACGGCTGTATCTATATATGTAGCTGCTACTAGTGCTTGCTCACAAATTCTTTAGATTGTTCAAACACTTAAGGACTATGGGGTTAATCTACATAGTGTTCCACTGTTTTGTGATAACACTAGTGCCATTTGCATTGCTAAAAACCAAGTGCAACATTCTAGAACTAAGCACATTAACATTAGGTATCACTTTCTCCATGATAATATTGAAAAAGGAAACATTGTGCTTCACCATGTAGATACCGAACAATAATTGGCTGACATTTTTAGAAAACCTTTGGATTTTACTCGTTTTTGTTTCATTCGTAGTGAAATAAGGGTTATGCATCCTCATGGCTTAAATTGAGGTGGGAGTTTTGAAACTTGGGAAGTCTATGTGTGAATCTGAGCTTAAAATAATATGAGCATAGTATTTCATACATATATGACTTTGTGATTCCTTTTAAATGCTGAAAGTTCTTACTACATTACTTATGTTATACATTTTGTAGTTTTTGCCATGTCTAGTAATTGGAATAATTACTTACGCTAAATCTGGTCATGATCGAACTTTCTTGCCGTTTGAACTTGTTGCATGCTCATAAGTGCTTTTAATAATGTAAAATTAATCAATCAACTATTCACATGTTGAGCTTTTATGATCAAATAAAAATGAGAAAAGATCAAGAGAATATGCATGCATCACACTTCTTCTTTTGAGATTGCTTATCGTTGCACTTAGATATGAACTTGGAAGAAGTTGTGTATGACTAAAACCATGTCCTTAAGCTTCTGATTGTCAAATGACATAGGCTTGTCTTGGTTGGTTAGAATAAGGCAGATGCGCATATAATCTCTTGCAAATATCATATGATCTAAATTTGTGCTTTGAAAAATAATAAAATGCAGCAAAAAGTGTCATGCTTTCAGGTTTTGAAATAGTTAAGTTTGTGAGATCATGACTTGCTTAAATTGAAAATTACATTTGATCTCTAGCATGGCTTACACTACTTTATGTATCTCATTGATGTGATAGTGTATGTTACTTGATAGTATGACTTGGATGAGCATTGTTTTATATGTATATGTTATAATATGCTCATAACAATTAAAATTTTTCTTTTCAACCTTGCTGAATAAATTGTCAATAGGGGAGAGATAATATGGTGAATTTTTAAAGATAAGTATGCAAGGGAGAGAAATTGATTACACATTGCACATATTCACAATTGTTTTTGGCACGATTCTACTCAGGGGGAGAATTTCTTTTTCTCATTTTATTTTGTTTTACAAAGGGGGAGAAATTGTTTTCAAAACTTTTAATGTGAATAAGCCAATGTTCGGATCTTAAGTGGTGTTGCCAATGCATTCATCAAGGGGGAGATTGTGAGACCTATGTGTGTTGAATACATTGGCTTGTAGTGAATACATTTGCTTTGATGATAAAAGTTCTGAAATTCTGCTAAAACACCTTTTTAGCAAGGTCCGACTCTAGCTCCGAGCTTCTGCAAGGTCCGACAATAGGTCCGACTTCTTTGTCTTGGTCCTACTAGTTTTGGTTAGCTCCGGCGCTAGGTCCTGCTAGCTTTGGTAAGTTCCGGTTCAAGATTCGGTTAGCTTTGGCAAGGTTCGGTGCTTGATCGCAGTGTTTCTAATTTTATCTTGCAATGTTTCAAACTTGCTTTACACTTATGGAAAGGTTGCTTAGTATTCTTTACTAAATTTTTGGTGTGTTTTGGTGGTTAAGGCTGATATCATTTTGCTATGGTTTGCAACATGCTTATGTGAAGTGCTCACGTAAGATGTTGTAGTTTGAGAACTAACAAGAGTCAAGTTGAGGACTTGTGCTCGGAAGTATTAGTTGTTTGTTCATGTGCAGGTGTTGCTTGAGTTCAAGACATGGCTGGTGATGGTATCCATTGAACTAGTCTTAGGGAGAAGATGAGGTTCAAGAACCAAGTTCGGGAGGAATTGTGGTTGAGTTGATCAGGAGGTTACGCAACATGTTTGAATCAAGAACAATTCATATGAAAGTATCGTGGACGTCGTTGGAAGATGTTTGCACGTATGAAAGGAGTGCATGGACATGTCTTCATGGTTCCGAGGCGTGATGAAGAGACGTGGATGTAGAGAATTGGTCGGAAAGGTCCAACCGACTACGTTATGGACTCAAGCTGCGGCTGATTCGGGTTTGACTCAAATATGGAAAGATTTGAGTTGGTTATGAAAGGATTTCGTGTGGGTCACGAATTTGAGTTGTTTTAGGAATGTGGGATACGTTTCTAAGGTGTTTGGAAGTCTTAAGATTGCTTCTATCTGCGTATAGAAGAGTCCTAAGCAGTTATGGAAAGTTTCGATTCATGATTTGAGTAGGATTAGAGTCCTAGTTGAGATTGGGTTGGCCTAAGGGCTGGTTATATAAGCAAGAGAGGCCAGAGCTCGTGGGAGACGACTTTGGGGCTTCTCCTCTTATGGTTTTATCAATAAAATTCATAGTTTGAAGGCACTTTTGTGCCTTGTTCGTCTGACTTGCTCCAGACAAGTTTTTCTCGTCGAGTTTTCTGCACAACACTACCTTTCTTCGGTGGTTTTATCATAACTCGAGTTATACAGATCCAATTGACGTGATTATTTTTGGTTTGTCTTCACAACTTGATTATCTATCATCTGTAAAAATTTCACGGTCATTGGATTTGTTGTTTCTGATCTACACAAGCTTCTTTGCAGCATTTCAGAACTGTTTTTCTCGGGTAGGACAGATTGACCTTTGTTCGATCTTTCGATCGTAACTTGACTTTCTCTCGACGGATTTCAGTAATTCTTGTTGTGTTGTCTTCGTGACTTGAATCTCTCTGATATCTATCACTTTTGTCAGGGTGAAACCCATTTAGATTAGTCCCACACACGATTTCTTTAACAGATCATTTTTCTGCCGAGGGGTTTTCATTGCTTCCGCTAAAAAGGTTTTAAATCTACCATTCACCCCCCTCTGATAGATTTTCACATGCTCTTCGATCCTACAATCATCATGGAGAAATACTCCGCAAAACCTTGTGTTTTTAGTGGTACTGATTTTCAGATTTGGAAGGCACGTATGGAAGCTTTCATC
This sequence comes from Tuctoria greenei, assembly GCA_036927565.1. Taxonomy (NCBI): domain Eukaryota; kingdom Viridiplantae; phylum Streptophyta; class Magnoliopsida; order Poales; family Poaceae; genus Tuctoria; species Tuctoria greenei. The sequence goes on from JAYESD010000005.1 coordinate 122,492,326, forward strand.
CAGGCACGAGACTTTGCAATACGGGAAAAGGTGTACAATCCTTACGGCGTGCCATAAAATGATCAAGTCACGGCTACAAACATGAGAGATGTCAACAACAACAACAACAAGTCTCACAACCTGATCTTACAAGGATTAACTCAAAGTGACTTCGATCGTGTTGCTCACCTCCGATCTACATATGATGTGTAGAAAGCACTCTGCGACTACCACGAAGGATCCAAAACGATCAAGGAGGTAAGGCGAGACATGTTCAAAAAGGAGTACATGCGCTTTGAGATGCAACTAGGTGAGTCCATCGACGACTCTCTTTGCTCGCTTTAATAAAATTCTCAGCAACTTGGGTAACGTCAATGTTAATTTTTTAGATGCTGAGAATGCTAGGCAATTACTAAGTGCATTAGAGATGTCAATTTGTGAGACACATCTATTCGTGAATCTACTGTCATGAGTACACTTACTTTAGATGTTCTAAATTCTAAATTGAAAACTCATGAAATTGACATAATCTCACGTAATAACCCCAACAAGTCTCTTGCATTTGTTTCTCAACGTGACATGCCTAGCACCGACCAATCTTCTTCTTGTAGAACACTTGCTTTTTTGTTCTCTCTAACCCTTGAACAGATTGAAGAGTTTCTAGAGGAAGAACTTGCACTCATCTCTACTCAGTTCTCAAAAGTATTGTAAAAAGTGAGAACTAGAAGGAGAGGAAGTGCCAGACCTCAACGATGCTTCAAATGTGGTAAGACAGGACATTTTCGCACAGATTGCCCTAACCTTTCATGTTCTACTTCCCATGATGAAAAGCAAACAAGGACAAAACACTCCTCTGCAAACAACAACACGAAAAAGAAGGGTTTTACAGGACGGCAATTGGTGAATAGTTTTATCTCCGCATTTGAAGAACTTGGCTCGAGCGATGTGGACATTGGAAGTGACAAAGATGAAGATGATTTGGCAAACTTGTGTTTCATGGCGGGCAAGTCAAGATCAAGTATGGAGGAGGCAGACAACAACAGCGATGATGAAGAGGTATGTCCTACTTGTGAAGAAATGTGTGATGTTATTTCTCATGCCACTGTTATAGTTAAGAAAAAGGACAAAAAGATTAGGGACAATGCTGTTAAAATTGAGTCACTAGAATCTGAAATTAATCATTTGAAATTTTTGATGCCTAATGATGATTCTTATTCCTCATGTTATTTAATATATGTACAATTGTCCTCTCTAAGAAGTTCACAAACCTCCACACTTGATAAACTTGAACTTGAAATTAAAAAGAACAGAAAGCTTGTTGCACTTAATGATAAAAACATGAAAGATGCTTGCTGTTCTACAATTGATTTGCATTGTTCTACTTGTGATGATCTTGATAAGAAACTACAAGATGCTATGAATGAAATTTCTATATTGAACAATTCTTTACATTCTCATAAAGTTAAATATTGTTCCAATTGCAAGTTAAAAGGAAAATATTCATGTGAAAATTGGCTTGATATGACAAACAAACTTGATGACATGCATAAGACATTAGATTGGTTTTCTAATGCAAATAAGAACCTAAACTTACTGCTGAATTCCTCTAAATCTTGTAATTATAAAACTGGTTTAGGTTTTGATTCTCATGCTCATGCTAAGGCACATCCACCTAAAATTGTAAAATCACTTGGAAGTGGTTTGATTCAAAAAGTTCCTAAACAAAAAGACATGGTTTTCAAATCTGCAGGAGTGTTGTCTCATTCGGTTTCAAATAAAAATGTTGCTTGCTCATCTAGACATGAACACAAAGTTAAATTTCATTTACCTACTGTGGTGGAGATGTTCATGTCATAGATTTTTGTTATAGACTAGCTAAACAACAGAAAAAAGGAAAGAATGATTGCTAGATCTCATAACTTTCATGCAAAATTTGTCGCACATGCTAAACCAAATGATAGGAACATACAACCTAATGTAATGAGTCAAAAACATGCAAAGTTTGCTCCCAAACCTTCTGTTTTTTGTGCTACATAAGTAACACCTCGTAGGTCAGTAGTTGGGTACAAAAAGCATCAAGCTTTGGCTCATAAACCTGTTGTTTTATCTCAGCTTTCACGTGTTATTCCTGCCAGACATCGTGTGACTCAGTACTGGATTCCTAAAAGCCTTTTGACTAACCCCAATATTGTGTCATCGATGTATTGTGCTTCTATGTAGGTTACACACTAGAGGAAGAAAACATTTAGATTGTGGATTCAGGTTGCTCACGCCACATGACCGGTAACAAAGAATGGTTCTCCTCCCTCTCTTTTGTGTCACGTGTAGAGAATGTTACCTTTGCCGATAACTATTCAGCTCCTACAATTGCTAAGGGTTCAGTTACAGCAAATAATCACTACACTTCGAAGGATATGTCACTTGTTAAAAATTTGAAATACAACTTGCTTTCCGATTCACAATTGGTAGATGAAAATCTCAAAATTATTTTTAGTAAAAATTGCTGCAAAGTTGTAGATTCAAATAGTGAGCTTATTTTTAACATGTCTCGATTTGCAAGAGTTTTTAAAGCAGATTTTGTTATGTCTTCCTCTAAGCATAGGTGTCTAGTTGCTAATGATTCAAAGGACTTATATTTTTAGCATCATAGACTTGGTCATGTAGGCTTTGATCATCTAACGTGTGTCAGTGCTTTTGATCGCATACGTGGGTTGCCTAAGCTTAAAGGGGACAAATAAATTGTGTACTATTCTTGTAGACATGCTAAGATGGTTGCAGGTTCACATGCTCCTTTCACAATGACCACGACAAGTGAACCGGGACAACTTTTGCACCTTGACACCGTAGGTCCTTCACATATTCAATCTTTTGGAGGTAAATGGTATGTTCACGTGATTGTTTTGCACAACAATTATACTTGCGAGCCCAAGTCCTCAAGTTGACTCTCGTTAGTTCAAAAACACAACACCATACATGAGCACCTCAAGCATGTTGCAAACCATATCAAAACATTAACCACCATAAACAGCTATAACACTTCAAAAACTTAGTAAAAGAATACTAAACAAACCTACCATAAGCCAAAAAACAAGTTTGAAACACTGCAAGTTAAAAGTAGAACCATTGCGATCTTGCACCGAACCATGCCAAAGCTAACCGGACCTTGCGCTGGACCTAGCCAAAGCTAACCGGACCTTGTGAAAGTCAACCGGACCTTGCGCCGGACCTAGCCAAAGTTTATCGGACTCTACCGGAGCTATCCAAAACATGCTGGACATATTGTCTGACCTTGCCGAAGCTACCCAAAACATGTCGGACCTTGCGGAGCTCAGACCTAGATTTGGACATTGTTGAAAGGGTGTTTTGGCAATATTCAAAACTTTTATCGTAATAGCCAATGTATTCAGCACACATAGGTCTCACAAGTTAAATCCATTTATGGATTTAAGTAAGCATTCAGAAAAATATATTAAAAGTGATGAGATTATTAGGAAGTTTGGGTTTTCAAGAAGAATGAGAAAGACATTTGCATGTGTGTTAAGTTACAATATGTAGATGATACGTTGCTTGTGAGTAATAATACCAATCTAATATAAGAAATTAATAGATTTGTCCTTCCACTTCATATGAAGGATCTAGGTGAAGAATACTACATGCTACGAATCATAAATTCACCAAGATCGTAGTAAGGGGGTATTCGTTTTATCTCAGAAGGAATAAATATCGTACATGAGAATTATGACGTGTTTACGAGTAAAACTTCGCTTGCTTAGACAGTCAGGGATGATAAGTTTGAATTTTGCATTTTTCAGGAACCAATAATAGGTCGACCATATGAGTTCGGTTCCAAATGCTTCTACTGTCGGAAGTTTAATGTATGCTCACCTAAGTATTTACTATGACTTGATATTCGTAACTAGGATACTTAGATGATATTAGGTCAGACAAGTGATGGATCACTGGAAAGGCATTTAAGAATGTGCGATGCACATAAGGCCTCATGTTAATGTATAGTAAGGAAAACTCACTTGAGGTAGTGAGCTATTCAGTTTTGTTTTTGCGAGTTGTGTGGATTCTAAGAATTCCATGTCAGTTTTTAAAACTATGTTCACAAATGGAGTTATCTCATAGAAAAGCTTCAAACAAATCGTCTCTGCATCATCCACAATGCGTGTTAAGTTATTGTTACATGTTATGAGGCCATCGAGCAGGTGATATGTTCTTGCCTGGTTTTTGGAGTGGTCGACAACACGAACTACTTAAGTAATACTACGGCAATAAGGTCGTAGTATCATACTATAACAACAAGAATTCAAGTGGAACTGCCAAATACATCGACATTAAGTTTTGTGTTGTGAAAGTTGAAGTCCAGGACCACACCATTAGTATCGAGCATATAAGAATCAAGCAAGTGCTTGCAGTACTATTCAGGAAAGGTTTTACGCCCAATGTGTTCAGTGAACATGTAGCATGCATGGGCTTAAGGCAAAGCCAGTGAATTGTCCTGGACACTAAGGGGCCAACTGAAAGTAAGGTTATTTCTAAATATGAGATGTATAGTGGTCATCGAGTCAAGTAGAGCGTAAATAGTTGTTTTGATGCGTCGTGACCTTTATGTCAAAGCATGAAGGAATAGACACGAAGTTCAGTAATTAAGTAAGTCAATATGCTTATAGTTCGGTGATAAAGGGGAAGAATGTTACAGTTGATCCCGTGGCTGATATGGGCGGGCCCATACGAAGTCCATTTTCCCCTCCTGTACCCTGATTGGGGGCACCAACCAACCAACGGTTGGTGGCCCCTCTCACGCCGTGCACATATAAGGTGGGGTTGGTTACACGGGCATGGTGACCGAAAACCAACCACCAATGACACACTCTCAGGCGATTAGATCCGCATGCATGGAAGGTGAGGGAAAGGCTGCCACTCCATTGCCCACACAATGGTCGTCTCTGGGGTGACATTACAGGAGCTGACACCCCTACCTGACTCACCTTCAACCTCACCGACACCATCGCCTGTGCAACCTTGCCTTCACTGAGCACCAAGGCCATGAACACTTCATCCAATCAAGGTATGCTCCTAATCCCCCTTATCTACTTGATCATGTATTAGAATTCTAGATGATTACTTTGCTCTGTTTGACTCTTGATTAGTGCTAATTTGATTATATTAAGTACCCAATTAGACAATGCCTAGTCAATTAGTGAACACTGAAGCTTAACTCAATAACAACCGGCCCTGAGGTCGGAGCTTCAACCTCAACCGGCTCAGGCGCCGGAAGGTCTTCAACTGCAACCGGCTCTGCAGTCGGAGCTTTAGTGGCAACCGGCTCTGAGGCCGGAGCTTCGGAGGTAGCCGGCTCAACCGCCGGGACTTCCTCAATATTCGCCTCAACCGTCGGGGCTTGAACAATTTCCGGCTCTGGGCTGGAATCACTGCTTCCTCTGGCTCAATGGCCGAAGCTTCCATCATCTCAGCAGCAAGACCCGGGGCTTCAACCTCCGGGGCAGGTGCCGCTGGCGCATCTTCTCTCCCGTGGTCTGGCGCTACCACGGGAGTCTCAGGGGATGAGTCAAGGTCCATGACCACGACAGCTGGCGCCGGAGCTGCGCAGCTTTAGCCACCACTTGGGGCAGCACCGGGACAGGAGTAGAAGCCTCCGCCCTCACAGCTTTAGCTGCTGTGGCTGAGGGTGGAGCCTCACTCCTCTTCTTAGGGACGCTGCAGACGATGGATGAAAAACTTAAAAAACAGTTACTACAACAAAACAACTATCTAAGGTAAAGATTAAAAATTACCTCGGAAGGCTTCCGCACCAGCTTGCACGGAATCTTTTTCCCAGGCGTTCTGGACTGACCATGGCCACCGCCGGCGTGGTAGCTCCGAAAGGCCCCCCAGAACTTGTTGCAGCCGCGGGCATTTCCTTAGTCGAGGTCCCCCTCGACCGGGAAGGACCTTCGGACCCAGAGGCCTCAACTGGCCCTGGTGCTGGTGTCACATGCCCGGAGCTAGCACCCCGGGAAGACAATGCTGCAAGTGCAGTCGCTGCAGTTGTAGAAGACCTCCCACTCCGGGAAGAAGGAGCTGTTGCAGAGGATGCAGGCCTGACGGACCTTCCATCGGCATGCTTCAGTTTCCTCTTCCGGCTCGAGGGTTCGTCCGCCGACTCCTTGCCCTTGCCGACGACTTTGGTCCTTCGCTTCGGGGCAGGGTCGGAGCCACCTTCAGAAGCCCCAGGGATCACCACCCTGGAGATCGATCTTCTCTCGACAGTACCAAGGTCGTCAAGCACCGGCATCGTCCGCCAGAGCACCCTGCTGAACTCTACTTCCACGTTCAGAGGGAGGAAAGCTTGTGGCGGGGTCAAGTCATCACCCGTGACGTCGATGCCGTGCTGGAACTTCTTGAGATGAAACTCCAAGGTCGCCCCCTCCATGTTGGACTTCAGCCCGGTCTCGACCCGGTCGTCGTCCATCACACTGTTGAGGGCCCAAGCGAGTTTTTCTCTCCTCTTTAGCGGTGCCCACCTGTTGACCAGGAAATTGCAAAATGCCACCTGAGGAGTTAATCCTCCCTCCACACACTGGCGGATCCTGGTCAGAGTAGGGTTGAAGGCATCCGACAGCACCGGAGCTTCACTCCAGACTGCAGTGTCGATGTTGGGGAGGCCTTCGGGTAGCTCCAGCTTCTCGTGCTCCTCCACTCGGATGACTATCCAGTCCTTCTTCCAATCATCCCACTTTCCAGAGGTAAATGACCGGAGGTACTTGAATGGGCACTTCTTGCGCTTCACAAAGTAGTAGAAGCCAAGGTACTCATTACTCCTTCCGGTGGTATGGACGGTGAAGAAAGTCCGGAAAAGCTCAATGCAGGGGGGATGCCCACCCACATTTCACAGAAGTGGACGAAGACAGACACTAGAAGAATGGAGTGGGGGCCAAGGTGGTACAGCTGCAGACCATAGAAGTCTAGCAGCATCAAGAAAAGGGAGGAAAAAGGCGGGATCAACCCCACCATGGCATATGCAGAGAAGTACACCATCTCGCCGGCGTGCTCCTTCTCGAACGGGAGCTCCCCACCGGCGCAGACCAGGTGGTTGAATAAGTCCGAGGACCACCCCATGAGGGTCCGGACCTTCTTCAGGTCACCTTCGTTTTTCAAGCGGCTCTCGCGGAGACCCAACTCCATCGCAGCACAGCGAGGCAAGGGAGGAAAAGCAAGCACAAGTTTGGGAGTTCGAGCGCAAGTTTAGATGAGAGGTGTAAAGAACCCCAGACGGTGCGCGCTTTCCTTCTTAAGTAAGCCCCCGCAACGCTTGGATGGAAACCGCAAGGAAGCCAAAGATACTATTCAAAAATTTCACCCTACCGATGACAAGAGGGCCCAGGACCACCCCGACGATCAAGTCGCGGTTCTTACCTAGGCGAACGGTTGTCATGATGAAAGGCGAGAAGCCCGAAGGTAGCGGCCTGACAAGGCGCACGGAACCGATATGATTTTCGTATCGGGAACTGGCGACCTTCAATTGCGTGAGATCCGCACGCCAAAGATCTCATTTGACGCACCCAGGATATGCCACGCGGTGAGGATTTAACTTCAAAACTATCGCCAATGGCACATCTGAAGACCTTTGAAGACTCGGCTCAAAAGTCGAAGGATGGACCCACCTCTGGCGGAATGACTTCGCCCAAGAGGTCTTCCCCAGAGGTGGGCCCAGGGGGCCACTGTCGGTACCCTGGGTACTTTATACCCCTTGAGATTGCAAAGATCTCAAGGGAATGTCATCTACTTTATTTGAAGACCTTCAGAGGCCCACATGTCAGACATAAACGAACCCGCTTCCCCAACATGGTTAGTCCCATGGTCGCCACGTGTACCATCGAACCGGAGCTACCGCCCACCACGGGAAAGCTCCAGGCTATGTACCATAACAGCACCCCCGCACCTAACCCCAGACCGAGGGAAGCTCCATAACTGACACGTGTGTGCTGGCACCAGACCTATATGTTCCCCACAGTATGCTCCGTAGCTGCCACGTGTCCTACCGTCGGATCTTCAGCCTTAAACCTCCGGTAGACTCCACAACGGCTCCAGATCTTCAAAAGGGAATCAAGGACTTCAAGACCCAATTAAGTGTCATTAATACTATGTTAATGACACACGATCGGACGAATTTAATTACCAGTAACGATGCTGTCAAAGCCCGTAACTCGGTCATTAAGGGTAATTAAGCGCATCAAATGTGTATCAATATTAGTAACCGCCGGGGCCACATGTCAGGCCAGGCCAACTTATAACGGCATGCCCTTATACTATAAAAGGACAAGCCGATGATACATAGGGAGAGACGGATCGGAAGGACTGACCTGCTCTGATCGGATCGCGCACTCTCAACTCACGTCACCTGAGTTGAGTTCAAACATCCAATACAACACCAACACACTCTGTGGAGTAGGTTATTACGCTCAGGCGGCCCGAACCACGTAATCTTCGTGTCTCATGTGTCATTTTACATTTCACCTTCTTGAATCTCCGCGCGCCCACACCAAACTTCAAACTCCGCAAACACTTTAGTAGTGTTGGGAGATCTGCCGGATCAAAACCACCGACAGAGTCCTTTCAGGATTTCAGCATTTGCTCTCTCGGCCTGGCCATTACTTGCCGGGTGAGCTACGGGGGCGTAGCAAACTTGAATGCCGAGGTCTTCGCAATATACTTGAAATGCAGAGCTTGTGAATTGGGTCCTGTTATCAGTAATGATTTTGTTTGGGACTCGAAATCTGCATACAATGGACTGCAAAAAGTTGATAGCAGATTGCTTGTTTATTGTCACAACTGGAGTTGCTTCCGGCCACTTGGTGAACTTGTCAATGGTGACATACAGGAACTTGTAACCTCCGACGACTCTTGGGAAAGGTCCCAAGATGTCCATCCCCCACACGGCGAAGGGCCATGTAGGAGGTATCATTTGTAGAGGCTGAGCCGGTGTGTGAATTTGCTTTGCATGAAATTGGCATGCTTCGCATTTCTTCACCAGCTCAGTTGCATCCTGGAGTGCTCTAGGCCAGTAGAAGCCATGCCGGAAGGCTTTACCGACCAACGTGCGGGAAGACGCGTGGCTCCCACACTCGCCTCCATGGATTTCTGCGTGGAGCTCGCAGCCTTCTTCCCTTGTGATGCACCGCATTAGGACGCCGTTGGCACCGTGCCGGTAGAGATCCCCTTCTACTAACGTGTATCTTTTAGCCAATCTGACTATCTGGTCAGCGGATACATCATCGTCAGGAAGGATATTGTCTTTCAAGTAGCTCCGGATCTTCGAGATCCATGCATTGGAGCTAACTTGAGCATTCAAGTATTGCGTGCTGGGTTGCTCGGAGCTTCCGGCAGCACCTACGACCCTTGATGGCTGCCATGGTAACAGGGCCATCGGGACCGTCAGCTTCGGGATGCTGATCTCGCCCCCTTCGCTCAGTTCGGCAGGCTGAGCTGTGGGTTTTGACAACCTCCGGACAAAAGTTCCGTCAGGAGCCGGAGCTCCGGTTGACGCTTTCGTCGAGAGTTCATCGGCTTCAGCATTGTGGACACGCTGGACATGGTGGAGGTCTAGGACTTCGAAGTCCTTCTGAAGCCTCTGGACTTCAAGGAGGTAAGCAGCTAGCTGGAGATTGTTGCAGGAGCATTCCCCCTTCACTTGTTTAATGATGAGCTGTGAATCTCCTTTGACCAGCAGCTGCTTGACACCGTATGACAGTGCCACCTTTAGTCCGTAGATGAGTGCTTCGTACTCCGCCATGTTGTTGGTCGCCTTGAAGTCAAGGTGTACCATGTATTTTTACCTTCTCCCCAGTTGGTGCGAGGAGAAGGACTCCAGCTCCAGCCCCCTGCTTTTGCATGGAGCCATCGAAGTAGAGGGTCCAGTGAGGCTCGGTGAAGACCGGAGCCTTGTGTTCCGGCTTCTGCTCATTATGGCCCCCAGGGTTTGATGGAGAGGGAGTCCATTCTGCCACGAAATCCGCCAATGATTGACTCTTGATTGCTTGCCTTGGAATGAATTCGAGATCGAATTTGGCCAATTCCGCTGCCCACTTTGCAATATTCCCAGTTGAATTGGGATTATGCAAGATTGCTCGAAGTGGGTAAGAAGTCACCACTGAAATCTTGTGAGCTTGGAAGTAATGGAGAAGCTTCCTGGAGGCGATAAGAACTGCATAGAGCAGCTTATGCACCTCTAAGTATCGAGTCTTGGCGTCATGAAGTACTTCACTGATGAAGTACACTGGGCGTTGGATGGTCAGGACCCTCCCGGAGGGGCCCAGAGCTTCCTCTTCATTTACACGAATCCTCCCGGAGGGATCCAGACCTTCTTCGGGGACCTCCGGGTACTTGCTGGAGGGACACGGAGCTTTTTCAGAAGCGTCATGGACCCTCTCGGAGGGGTCTGGGTCTTCTGAAGTAACTTCTTGTGGACTCAAGTCTGGGAACTGGGACCCAGACTCGCTTTCAGGAACCTCCGGACCCTCCCGGAGGGGTCTAGATTCCTAACTATGGGATAGTTCTGGTCTCTCCGCAACCAGGACCATACTGACGACTTCGTCAGTTGCTGAAATGTAAAGCAGCAAAGGCTCACCAGGGTTCGGAGCTACCAGGGTCGGTAGGGTGGTGAGGAACTGTTTTAGCTCCTGGAACGCCTTTTCTGCTTCTTCAGACCATTGGAATGGTACAGACTTCCTCAATAACTTGAAGAAGGGAAGTGCCCGTTCCGCCAGTCTTGAAATGAACCAGCTGAGGGCTTCTTGACATCTAGTCAGCTTTTGGATATCCTTGATGCGGGCTGGTGGCCGCATGTCTTCAACGGCTTTCATCTTCGCCGGATTAGCTTCTATGCCCCGGTGACTTACCAGGAAACCAAGAAGTTTTCCAGAGCTAACCCCGACGACACACTTGTCTGGGTTTAGCTTTGTACGGGTGACCCGCAGCTTGTCGAAGACAGCCTGCAAGGTGTCAAGGAATGACTCCTTGTTCTTGACCTTGACCACGATGTCATCGACGTACACTTCCACCTTGTCTAATGAGTTCTTCAAAAGTTTTGTACATAGCTCGTACAAAGGTTGAAGCTGCATTCTTGAGACCAAATGGCATGGCTGTATAACAGTACAATCCATATATTGTGATGAAAGAGGTATGCTCTTCATCTTCCCTAGACATTCTGATTTGATGATACCTAGAATATGTGTCTAGGAAACACAGTAATTCACACTCGGAGGTGGAATCCACTATTTGATCTATTCTAGGTAGTGGGAATGGATCTTTTGGACATGCCTTATTTAGTGTTGTGTAGTCAATACACATCCGAAGCTTCCCACCAGCCTTGGGCACAACGACTGGGTTTGCCAGCCATTTTGGATAGAAGACTTCTCGGATGAATCCAGCTTCGAGCAACTTCTTCACTTCTTGTCGAATGAAGTTCTGTCGCTCCACGGATTGCTTCCGAGGCTTCTGATGCACGGGCTGGGCGTCAGGGTAGATCTTCATATTGTGCTCAATCACTTCCCTGGGGATCTTAGGCATTTGTGACGGTTGCCAGGCAAACACGTCGACATTAGCCCAGAGGAAAGCGATGAGCGCGAGTTCCTATTTGTCATTCAGTCCCCCGATATACGGGTGGTCTGAGCGGCATCGGAACCGATTTGGATGACTTTGACGGGAATGTCGGTGTCGCCGCTTGGCTGCACATGAGGTGCAGAAGTCGAGCCTCGCTGACGAATGCTCGGGGGTTTTGGAGCTTGCTCCTGCCTGGAGTCCTCCTCTTGCGCCGTAGTAAGCGCATGAAGTTCTTCCAGAGCAGTTAGTCCGGCAGTGCGATCTCTGCGGATCCGGAGAACACCTACTGGTGTTGGTATCTTTAACACCAAGTAACCATAATGAGCAGTTGCCATGAATTTGTACAAGGCAGGCCTGCCCAAGATGGCATTGAAAGGTAAGTTGATCTGAGCAACGTCAAAGACCAACTTCTCAGTGCGATACTTCTCCCGGGTCCCGAAGGTAACGGGGAGAGTAATAGCACCGAGTGGGGTAATGGCTCCCAGACCTACTCCGGAGAATGGTCGGGAGGGATGAAGATTCGAAGGTCAGAGTTGAAGCTTGGTAAAAGCTTCGAAGCTTATGAGGTTCAGCCCCGAACCTCCATCTACCATAACATGGTGGAGCTGAATGTTATTGATGGTAGGAGATACCATCAAAGGTAACTGGCCTGCTCCAACCATGCTTCGAGGGCAGTCCGAAGCATCAAAAGTGATGGCCATGTCCATCCACTTCCGATGAGGCTCCACCCTGGCTGTAGGAGCTACAACGGCCATGTCCCGACGCATTTCTTGAGGACGCGGAGGTGATGTCCCATGATCCACCAAAAATGGTGTTCATGGTGTTCCGACACTCGTTGTCAGAGACGTCAGAATCGTCATCGACAGAGGTGTAGACGACCTTCAGGACCTTTTTAGGATTCTTAAAACCTAACTCCCCTTCAGCCGGAGCTTTGTCAACTTTTTGTTTTCCTTCCCTCTGTCAGAAAGGAACTTCTTCCCGGCGCTTGTTGTAGCGCTCGGCAAGGTTTTGGACCTCCCGACAGTCTTCCAAACTGTGGTTGTCCGTCTTATGAATTGGACACCACACCTTGGGTTTGCCATCATCTTCAGAAGACGGTCGAGACCGCTTCTCAGGGCGTGGCCCCGGGCCACCCGGAGCTGCAGCAGCTGCAGCATTAGATGCGCTGGCCGACGGCTTCTTCTTGCCGTTGGTCTTTTTCTTCTTCTTGCCACTCCCGGAGGTAGTGGCTTCGCCTTTGGAGGATTTCTTGTGATCCTCCGGAGGTGGTTTGGAGTGCATTTCACGGCCCTCTGCAGCTCTGGCACATTTGTCAGCCAAGCTGAAGAGTTCCGTGACACTGGTGATCTCCTTGATCGCCAGTTTCTCCAACATCTTCTTATCCCGTACGCCCTGTCTAAATGCCACAATAACAGAAGCGCTATAGATAGAAGGGATAGTGTTTCGTACCTGAGAGAATCTCTGGATGAATGATCACAGGGATTCTCCCCCTTTTTGCACGACTGCAAAAAGGTCCAGTTCGGTGCCTGGTCGGGTGTATGAACTCCCGAAGTTGGCGGTGAACTGCCGGCACAACTCCTCCCAACTGTTGATGGAGTTGGGTGGAAGGCTCATAAACCAGGACTGGGCGGTCGCAGTTAAAGCCACTGAAAAATAGTTGGCCATTACGACCTCATTTCCTCCAGCTGTCAGGATAGCAGTGGAGTAAATCTGAAGAAATTCTACGGGATTAACGGTCCCGTCAAACTTCTCCTGCAGGTGAGGCCAGCATTTCTGTGGCCACCTGACCATACGCAGATGCATGGCCAGGGCCGAACAGCCTCCTCCTATTCCTTCAGGAGCAGGAATGTCCTGAGCTTCTCGTCTTTCACGAGCACGCTCGATATGGAATCGGCCGTCTTGTTGACAGTATCGGCGATCAAGCTCCACCCGGAGGTCATGAGTTGAAAGCCTTGATACCGTGTGAGTGCGTCGCGCCCCGGAGAGCAACGATGTCAGTTGCTGTGACGTAGCACGTCTCCTGTTGTTGGAAACGTGCGGACCAAGTCTGCCAGACAAGGTCCGTCGCTGCAATGCGGCCAGTCCTGAAGGAGGAGGACCCTGGTTACTGATGCGGTCGGCTGCTGCTGCAACCAAGTGTTCCACATCGGCCCTCTGCTCCATTGCATCCCGGGATGCATCCGGAGGTGGTGGGCGCTGAAGGAGAGCACGTGCTGCATGGAGCGCGTGTTCCGGGTTGTCATGATTAGCCGACGAAGTGATTGACGCTGGTGCACCATCGCGCTGCCCAGCTTGATTTGCTGGTGGAGGCGGCGGTGGTGGAAGTGTGACTCCTGCTGGAACTGAGGTTCCTGCTGGTGGCTGCATATTGGAGGGATTGCCCCCAGCAGCTTGAACAGCGGGATGACCATTGGATGATTCAGCAGCTGAGTTCACCATTCTTGAAATCTCAGGCGCCCCCTACCTGGCGCACCAACTATCGGTGGTTTTGATCCGGCAGATCTCCCGACACTACTAAAGTGTTTGCGGAGTTTGAAGTTCGATGTGGGCGCGCAGAGATTCAAGAAGGTGAAATGTAAAATGACACAGGAGACACGAAGATTTACGTGGTTCGGGCCGCCTGAGCATAATACCCTACTCCACGGGATGTGTTGGTGTTGTATTGGATGTTTGAACTCAACTCAGGTGACGTGAGTTGAGAGTGCGCGATCCGATCAGAGCAGGTCAGATCCTTCCGATACGTCCCTCCCTATGTATCATCGGCCTGTCCTTTTATAGTATAAGGACAGACCGTTACAAGTTGGCCTGGCCCGACATGTGGCCCCGGCGGTTACTAATATTGATACACATTTGATTCACTTAATTACCCTTAATGACCGAGTTACGGGCTTTGACAGCACCTTTACTGGTAATTAAAGTCGTCCGATCGTGTGTCATTAACATAGTATTAATGACACTTAATCGGGTCTTGAAGTCCTTGATTCCCTTTTGAAGATTCGGAGCCGTTGTGGAGTCTACCGGAGGTTTAAGGCTGAAGATCCGATGATAGGACACGTGGCAGCTCCAGAGCATACTGTGGGGAACAGATAGGTCCGGTGCCACCAGACACGTGTCAGTTTCGGAGCTTCCCTCGGTCTGGGGTTAGGTCCGGGGGTGCCGTTATGGTACATAGCCCGGAGCTTCCCCCTGGTGGGCGGTAGCTCCGGTTCGATGGTACACGTGGCGACCCTGGGACTAACCATGTTGGGGAAGCGGGTCCATTTATGTCTGACATGTGGGCCTCCGAAGGTCTTCAAATCAAGTAGATGACATTCCCTTGAGATCTTTGCAATCTCAAGGGGTATACGGTACCTAGGGTACCGACAGTGGCCCCCTGGGCCCACCTCTGGGGAAGACCTCTTGGGCGAAGTCATTCCGCCGGAGGTGGGTCCATCCTTCGACTTTTGAGACGAGTCTTCAAAGGTCTTCAGATGTGCCGTTGGCGATAGTTTTGGAGTTAAATCCTCGCCGCGTGGCCTATCTCGGGTGCGGCAAATGAGATCTTTGGCGTGCGGATCTCTCGCAATTGAAGGTCGCCGGTTCCCGATACGAAAATCGTATCGGTTCCGCGCGCCTTGTCAGGCCGCCGCCTTAGAGCTTCCCGCCTTTCATGATGACAACCGTTTGCTTGGGTAAGAACCTTGACTTGATCGTCGGGGTGGTCTCGGGCCCTCTTGTCATCGACAGGGTGAAATATTTGAATTGTATCTTCGGCTTCCTTGCGGTTTCCATCCAAGCGTTGTGGAGGCTTACTTAAGAAGGAAAGCGTGCAACGTCTGAGGTTCTTTACACCTCTCATCTAAACTTGCACTCGAACTCCCAAACTTGTGTTTGCTTTTCCTCCCTTGCCTCGCTTTGCTGCGATGGAGTTGGTTCTCCGCGAGAGCCGCTTGAAGACCGAAGGTGACCTGAAGAAGGTCCGGGCCCTCATGGGGTGGTCCTCGGACTTCTTCAACCGCCTGGTCCGCGCCGGTGGGGAGCTCCCGTTCGAGAAGGAGCACGCTGGCGAGATGGTGTACTTCTCTGCGTACGCCATGGTGGGGTTGATCCCGCCTTTTTCCTCCTTTTTCTTGATGCTGCTAGACTTCTATGGTCTACAGCTGTACCACCTTGGCCTCCACTCCATTCTTCTAGTGTCTGTCTTCGTCCACTTCTGTGAAATGTGGGTGGACATCCCCCCTGCATTGAGCTTTTCCAGACCTTCTTCACCGTCCATACCACCGGAAGGAGTAATGAGTACCTTGGCTTCTACTACTTCATGAAGCGCAAGAAGTGCCCATTCAAGTACCTCCGGTCGTTTCCCTCTGGAAAGTGGGATGATTGGAAGAAGGACTGGATTGTCATCCAGGTGGAGGAGCACGAGAAGCTGGAGCTGCCCGAAGGCCTCCCCAACATCGACACTGCAGTCTGGAGTGAAGCTCCGGTGCTGTCGGATGCCTTCAACCCTGCTCTGACCAGGATCCGCCAGTGTGTGGAGGGAGGATTAACTCCTCAGGCGGTATTTTGCAATTTCCTGGTCAACAGGTGGGAACCGCTGAAGAGGAGAGAAAAACTCGATTGGGCCCTCAACAGTGTGATGGACGACGACCGTGTCGAGACTGGGCTGAAGTCCAACATGGAGGGGGCGACCTTGGAGTTTCATCTCAAGAAGTTCCAGCACGGCATCGACGTCGCGGGTGATGACTTGACCCCGCCACCAGCTTTCCTCCCTCTCAACGTGGAAGTAGAGTTCAGCAGGGAGCTCTGGCGGACGATGCCGGTGCTTTACGACCTTGGTGTCGTCGAGAGAAGATCGATCTCTAGGGTGGTGATCCCTGGGGCTTCTGAAGGTGGCTTCGACCCTGCCCCGAAGCCAAGGACCAAAGTCGTCGGACGAACCCTCGAGCCGGAAGAGGAAACTGAAGCATGCCGACGGAAGGTCCGTCAGGCCTGCATCCTCTGCAGCAGCTCCTTCTCCCCGGAGGGGGAGGTCTTCTACATCTGCGGCGACTGCACTTGCAGCAGTGTCTTCCCGGGGTGCTAGCTCCGGGCATGTGACTCCAGCACCAGGGCCAGTTGAGGCCTCTGGGTCCATAGGTCCTTCCTGGTCGAGGGGGACCTCGACTAAGGAAATGCCCGCGGCTGCAACAAGTTCCGGGGGGCCTTTCGGAGCTACCACGCTAGTGGCGGCCATGGTCAGTCCAGAATGCCCGGGAAAAAGATTTCGTGCAAGCTGGTGCGGAAGCCTTCCGAGGTAATTTTTAATCTTTACCTCAGACAGTTGTTTTGTTGTAGTAACTGTTTTTTAAGTTTTTCATCCATCGTCTGCAGCGTCCCTAAGAAGAGGAGTGAGGATCCACCCTCAGCCACAGCAGCTAAATCTTTGAGGGCGGAGGCTTCTACTCCTGTCCCGGTGCCGCCCCAAGTGGTGGCTGAAGCTGTGGCAGCTCCGGCGCCAGCTGTCGTGGTCATGGACCTTGACTCATCCCCCGAGACTCCCGTGGTAGCACCGGACCACGGGAGAGAAGATGCGCCAGCGGCACCTGCCCCGGAGGTTGAAGCCTCGGGTCTTGCTGCTGAGATGATGGAAGCTTCGGCCGTTGAGCCAGAGGAAGCAGTTATTCCGGCCCAGAGCCGGAAATTGTTCAAGCCCCGGCGGTTGAGCCGGATGTTGAGGAAGTCCCGGCGGTTGAGCCGGCTACCTCCGAAGCTCCAGCCTCAGAGCCGGTTGCCACTGAAGCTCTGACTGCAGAGCCAGTTGCAGTTGAAGACCTTCCGGCGGCTGAGCCGGTTGAGGTTGAAGCTCCGGCCTCAGGGCCGGTTGTTGTTGACCTTCCGGCGCCCGATCCAGTCGTTTTGGAGGCATCAGCACTCGAACCCATGATGGTCGAGGTGCCAACGCCTGAGCCACCAGCGGAGGAGGAGCCCAGGGCGGAGCCGGAAGTAGCCTCTGCTCCTGAAGTGATGACAGTGGAGGTGCCTGCTGCGGAGATGGGGTGCCCTAATGAAGTCACTGGCCCCCTGCCTGAGGGGGCAAATGAAGATCTGGCGGTAGGGCCTTCGGAACCACTTCCGGAGGACGGAACTTCTTCTGTGGGACCCTCCTCGGTAGCGACTGAGGCTATCCCGGAGGACGGCCCTAGTGCCGTGGAGGCTCAGGGGACCACTCTTGTGGAGTGGGACCCAATTTTTATAAGCGAGAAACCACTGGAACCAGCGGAGGAGACCCCAGCAGGTCCGGACCCTATTCCCCTATCGTTGTCCATTGACAACGCTTGCTCCAGTCTACATCAAGTCCAACTGGCGTTCTACCACAACAGCAAGGCTCTTGAAGAGGAGCGCCAAACCCTTAGGCGGTGGCATAACCGGCTCTACTTCGAGACCAAGCTGGCGCAGTCGAGGCTGGCAGACGACAAAGAGTGGATCAAACAGGAGAAGGTCTTCCTGGAATACTGGGGCAAATTATTGGACGATAGGGAGAGCTTGACTCGTGCCCTCGACGCTCATTCTCAGGCCATTTATGAGCAGACCAAGGCAGCTAATAGTGCGGCTGATGATCGCCAAGAAAGGCTTGAAGCCATTAACACTACTCTCATCAAGCGCTGGGAGGCTCTTGAAGAGAGGGAGAAGAGGCTTGAAGACGAAGAGCAAAAACTCCTAGAGCTGCAGGATGACGTCTTGAAGAGGGAGGAGGAGCTCGCCGAAAAGGTGGCTCTGGCTGACAAGGGCCTTGAGGAACGCGCCAAGAAATTAGAGGAGCGTTGCGTCGAGGAGGAGGAAAAGGCTTGGGTGCGAGGGCATGAACTCTACAAGCAAGAGTGTGCCATTGCTGCCAGGGAGAAGAAAGTTAGGGGCCGGGAGAAGGACCTGGTCGACCGCCGGAACAAGATCTACCTCCAGGAGGAGGAGCTCGGAAAACTCGAGAAGCAGGTTGCTGAAAAGATTCACCAAAATGCCAAAGAGGTTGAGCGCCTTGCTCGTGAGAATTCTGAACTGGCGGCGGCCAAAAGATCCTTGGAGGAACTAGAGGGCTTGAGGACTGCGGACTCCCTACAGGTTTGGGAGTTCCTGAGCAAAGCCAACGACACGCTAACACCAATGGGCTTCAGTCCCGTGCGTCTGGATGATCCGAAGCCGGAGCCGGACCTGGCGTTGCAGGCGTTGAGCTCGGCGGGTAACAAACTCTCCAAGGTGGGTGACGCTATTGCGGACCAATTGGAAGTTGAGGGGCAGTCCCTGGCGAAGAACATTGCAGAGTATGTGCTGACGTGCTACACCAGCCGGGATCTCCAATTTCCTCTGGACCCAGTGCTTGAAGGTCCCGTCAAAGGAGAAGGTGAAGCCACCCGAGCCAACGTGTCGGAGGTTGCTCAGAAAGTCGCCCAGTTCTTCCATAGGGTCTAGGACCATCTCTGTAGCTCCCACTTGTATTCTCTCTTTTTCTTCCCCAATTTTGTAATCCCTTGTCTCCAGATGAATGAAATCCAAATTTTTGCGAATTTCATTTTTTGTCTTCAACACTTTTGTCTTCACTTGTCCCCCTGGTAGATGTACACAATTTGATTGTGAACATGTGCCAAGAGGATATTGTATTTTGTTGAAGACTTGTTTGCTTCGAACTTGTAGAATGTAGGTCCGAAGTATTCGATAGTGAAGGCCCCCTGAGGTTGTCGGAGCTTAGAAGCTCTGGCATTGACTACCGTTGGAGCTTAGTAGCTGAGGGAATAGTCCCTATCAACGCGTAGAGCATCGATAGTTATCCCTCTGGGGTGTTAGGGCTTAGTAGCTCCGGCAGTGACCTTTGCCAACACGTAGCTTGTCGGTAGCAGACTTCGCTTGTGAGGTCTTCTCACCATCTTTTATTTTGCGTCTACGGCTGGCCCCCCTAGCTTTACCGGAGCTTGGTTGCTCCGGTGATGCTCGTTTTCAATGTTTAACATCGATTACAAGCCACCTAGGGGGAGTCGGAGCTTTGTTAGCTCCGACTTTTCTCCATCAATGTGGATTCTTTATTTTTCCTGCACACTGAAGCCAAGAAAAATAGTAAAATTCGCTCCTTGCCTATAACTTCATCACGGCTTACGATTCCCAAGAAAGTTTTAGGTCAAACACAATTGTGAATACAACCGAATGCATTGCCTTCTTTCTTCCAGATCCAATTGTACTTGGACCCGCCTTACTTCGGCCTGTCGAGGTGTAGGTAGAGTGGCGTACATAGGGTGCTTGACCAGGCTAAGTCGATAGCACACTCCACCCCTAGATTGGCTTGGCGGCATTCAGGCGAGTGGGCCATGAACAACACTTGAATCCAAAAGAATTGACAATACAACTCGAATTGTACATGAACTGGTCGAACTAAAATTTCTTAAGAATTGCACAACTTTGTTATAGACAAGAAAGAGAAAAATAAAAAATGTTGAGCATGTACAAAATAAATGCACGTGGAGTCTGTTTCACATGAAGATGTCTTTCATTATAGGTCCGTGGTAGGGGGGAAACAAGTACACTCTTAGGGTGCGGAACCAGGCTAAGCGTGCTTCGTTTCTTGTTTGACCAAGGGTAGCTAGCCACACTTTTAGTCCTGAGACAGTGACAAGTGTTGCATGAACTTTGCGGACCTTCCGGGAAAGGTCCGGCTGTTCTCCCGGAGGAACTACCCGACTCTGTACAATGACTCTATAACATACACCTCAAGTTACTACAGACTCACCTCTGTGATACTAAGTGTAGAACTTACGGAGGTGCTCAATGTTCCAAGGATTTGGGAGAGGTGTCCCATCCTCGGTAGCCAAGCGAACGCTTCCGGGACGGGATACTTTAATCACTCGGAAGGGTCCCTCCCAGCTGGGGGAGAGTTTGTTTAACCCTTCTCTAGATTGTATTCTCCGTAACACCAAATCGCCTTCCTCGAGCCGTCGGTTGTGTACATGCCGCTGATGATAGCGCCGAAGGGCTTGGCAGTATCGGGCATTCTGAACAGCTGCTTGGCACCTTCCCTCCTCAAGGAGGTCTAGGTCTTCACGCCGGAGCTGGTCCTGCGTGGCTTCGTCGAAGGTCCGGACCCGGAGTGACCCCAAGGTGATTTTCGGAGGAAGGATTGCTTCAGCTCCGTACACCAGGAAGAAGGGTGTCTCTCCAGTTGACCGGTCTGGAGTTGTCCTGTTGGCCCATAAGGTGGGCGAAAGCTCTTCAATCCAGTTGGCTCCATGTTTTTTCAAGCGCTCATAGGTGCGCGTTTTGAGTCCTTTTAGGATTTCAGCATTTGCTCTCTCGGCCTGACCATTGCTTGCCGGGTGAGCTACAGAGGCGTAGCAAACTTGAATGCCGAGGTCTTTGCAATATCCTTGAAATGCAGAGCTTGTGAATTGGGTCCCGTTATCAGTAATGATTTTGTTTGGGACTCCAAATCTGCATACAATGGATTGCAAAAAGTTGATAGCAGATTGCTTGTTTATTGTCACAACTGGAGTTGCTTCCGACCACTTGCTGATCTTGTCAATGGCGACATACAGGAACTTGTAACCTCCGATGGCTCTTCGGAAAGGTCCCAAGATGTCCATCCCCCACACGGCGAAGGGCCATGTAGGAGGTATCATTTGTAGAGGCTGAGCCGGTGTGTGAATTTGCTTTGCATGAAATTGGCATGCTTCGCATTTCTTCACCAGCTCAGTTGCATCCTGGAGTGCTGTAGGCCAGTAGAAGCCATGCCGGAAGGCTTTACCGACCAACGTGCGGGAAGACGCGTGGCTCCCACACTCGCCTCCATGGATTTCTGCGTGGAGCTCGCAGCCTTCTTCCCTTGTGATGCACCGCATTAGGACGCCGTTGGCACCGTGCCGGTAGAGATCCCCTTCTACTAACGTGTATCTTTTAGCCAATCTGACTATCTGGTCAGCGGATACATCATCGTCAGGAAGGATATTGTCTTTCAAGTAGCTCCGGATCTTCGAGATCCATGCATTGGAGCTAACTTGAGCATTCAAGTATTGCGTGCTGGGTTGCTCGGAGCTTCCGGCAGCACCTACGACCCTTGATGGCTGCCATGGTAACAGGGCCATCGGGACCGTCAGCTTCGGGATGCTGATCTCGCCCCCTTCGCTCAGTTCGGCAGGCTGAGCTGTGGGTTTTGACAACCTCCGAACAAAAGTTTCGTCAGGAGCCGGAGCTCCGGTTGACGCTTTCGTCGAGAGTTCGTCGGCTTCAGCGTTGTGGACACGCTAGACATGGTGGAGGTCTAGGACTTCGAAATCCTTCTGAAGCCTCTGGACTTCAAGGAGGTAAGCAGCTAGCTGAAGATTGTTGCAGGAGCATTCACCCTTCACTTGTTTAATGATGAGCTATGAATCTCCCTTGAACAGCAGCTGCTTGACACCGTATGATAGTGCCACCTTTAGTCCGTAGATGAGTGCTTCGTACTCCGCCATGTTGTTGGTCGCCTTGAAGTCAAGGTGTACCATGTATTTTACCTTCTCCCCGGTTGGTGCGAGGAGAAGGACTCCAGCTCCGGCCCCCTGCTTTTTCATGGAGCCGTCGAAGTAGAGGGTCCAGTGAGGCTCGGTGAAGACCGGAGCCTTGTGTTTCGGCTTCTGCTCACTGGGGCCCCCAAGGTTTGATGGAGAGTCCATTCTGCCTTGAAATCCGCCAATGCTTGACTCTTGATTGCTTGCCTTGGAATGAATTCGAGATCGAATTCGGCCAATTCTGCTGCCCAGTTTGCAATATTCCCAGTTGAATTGGGATTATGCAAGATTGCTCGAAGTGGGTAAGAAGTCACCACTGAAATCTTGTGAGCTTGGAAGTAATGGAGAAGCTTCCTGGAGGCGATAAGAACTGCATAGAGCAGCTTATGCACCTCTAAGTATCGAGTCTTGGCGTCATGAAGTACTTCACTGATGAAGTACACTGGGCACTGGATGGTCCGGACCCTCCCAGAGGGGCCCAGAGCTTCCTCTTCATTGACCCGGATCCTCCCGGAGGGATCCATACCTTCTTCGGGGACCTCCGGGTCCTTGCTGGAGGGACCCGGAGCTTTTTCAGAAGCGACCTGGACCCTCCCGAAGCGGTCTGGGTCTTCTGAAGTAACTTCTTGTGGACTCAAGTCTGGGAACTGGGACCCAGACTCGCTTTCAGGAACCTCCGGACCCTCCCGGAGGGGTCTAGATTCCTGAGTATGGGATAGTTCTGGTCTCTCCGCAACCAGGACCATACTGACGACTTCGTCAGTTGCTGAAATGTAAAGCAGCAAAGGCTCACCAGGGTTCGGAGCTACCAGAGTTGGTAGGGTGGTGAGGAACTGTTTTAGCTCCTGGAACGCCTTTTCTACTTCTTCATACCATTGGAATGGTCCGGACTTCCTCAATAACTTGAAGAAGGGAAGTGCCCATTCCGTCAGTCTTGAAATAAACCGGCTGAGGGCTGCTAGACATCCAGTCAGCTTTTGGACATCCTTGATGCGGGCTGGTGGCCGCATGTCCTCAATGTCTTTGATCTTCGCCGGATTAGCTTCTATGCCCCGGTGACTTACCAGGAAACCAAGAAGTTTTCCGGAGCTAACCCCGAAGACACACTTGTCTGGGTTTAGCTTTGTGCGGGTGACCCGCAGCTTGTCGAAGACATCCTGCAAGGTGTCAAGGAATGACTCCTTGTTCTTGACCTTGACCACGATGTCATCGACGTACACTTCCAATATGTCTCTAATGAGTTCTTCAAAAGTTTTGTACATAGCTCGTACAAAGGTTGAAGCTACATTCTTGAGACCAAATGGCATGGCTGTATAACAGTACAATCCATCTACTGTGACAAAAGAGGTATGCTCTTCATCTTCCCTAGACATTCTGATTTGATGATACCCAGAATATGCGTCTAGGAAACACAGTAATTCACACCCGGAGGTGGAATCCACTATCTGATCTATCCTAGGTAGTGGGAATGGATCTTTTGGACATGCCTTTTTTAGTGTTGTGTAGTCAATACACATCCGAAGCTTCCCACCGGCCTTGGGCACAACGACTGGGTTTGCCAGCCATTTTGGATGGAAGACTTCTCGGATGAATCCAACTTCGAGCAACTTCTTCACTTCTTGTCGAATGAAGTTCTGTCGCTCCACGGATTGCTTCCGAGGCTTCTGATGCACGGGCTAGGCGTTAGGGTAGATCTTCAGATTGTGCTCAATCACTTCCCTGGGGATCCCAGGCATTTGTGACGGTTGCCAGGCAAACACGTCGACATTATCCCGGAGGAAAGCGATGAGCGCGAGTTCCTATTTGTCATTCAGTCCCCCCGATATACGGGTGGTCTGAGCGGCATCGGAACCGATTTGGACGACTTTGACGGGAATGTCTGTGTCGCCGCTTGGCTGCACACGAGGTGCATAAGTCAAGCCTCGCTGACGAATGCTCGGGGGTTTTGGAGCTTGCTCCTGCCTGGAGTCCTCCTCTTGCGCCGTAGTAAGCGCATGAAGTTCTTCCAGAGCAGTTACACCGGCAGTGTGATCTCCGCGGATCCGGAGAACGCCTACTGGTGTTGGCATCTTTAACACCAAGTAGCCATAATGAGCAGCTGCCATGAATTTGTACAAGGCAGGCCTGCCTAAGATGGCATTGAAAGGTAAGTTGATCTGAGCAACATCAAAGACCAACTTCTCAGTGCGATACTTCTCCCGGGTCCCGAAGGTAACTAGGAGAGTAATAGCACCGAGTGGGGTAATGGCTCCCGGACCTACTCTGGAGAAAGGTCGGGAGGGATGAAGATCCAAAGGTCGGAGCTGAAGCTTGGTAAAAGCTTCAAGGCTTATGAGGTTCAGCCCCGAACCTCCATCTACCATAACATGGTGGAGCTGAATGTTATTGATGGTAGGAGATACCATCAAAGGTAACTGGCCTGCTCCAACCATGCTTCGAGGGCAGTCCGAAGCATCAAAAGTGATGGTCGTGTCCCCCCACTTCTGATGAGGCTCCGCCCTGACTGTAGGAGCTACAGCGGCCATGTCCCGACGCATTTCTTGAGGACGCGACGGGAGGTGATGTCCCATGATCCACCAAAAATGGTGTTCATGGTCTGCCGATGCTCGTTGTCAAATACGTCAGAATCGTCGTCGACGAAGGTGTAGACGGCCTTCAGGACCTTTTTAGGATCCTGAAAACCTAACTCCTCTTCAGCCGGAGCTTCGTCAACTTTTTGTTTTCCTTCCCTCTGTCGGAAAGGAACTTCTTCCCGGCGCTTGTTGTAGCACTCGGCAAGGTTTTGGACCTCCTGGCAGTCTTCCGAACTGTGGCTGTCCGTCTTATGAATTGGACACCACACCTTCAGTTTGCCACCATCTTCAGAATACGGTCGAGGCTGCTTCTCGTGGTGTGGCTCCCGGCCACCCGGAGCTGCAGCAGCTTCAGCATTAGATGCGCTGGCCGACGGCTTCTTCTTGTCGTTGGTCTTTTTCTTCTTCTTGCCACTCCCGGAGGTAGTGGCTTCGCCTTTGGAGGATTTCTTGTGATCCTCCGGAGGTGTCTTGGAGTGCATTTCACGGCCCTCCGCAGCTCTGGCACATTTGTCAGCCAAACTGAAGAGTTCCATGACACTTGTGATCTCCTTGATCGCTAGTTTCTCCAACATCTTCTTATCCCGTACGCCCTGTCTAAATGCCACAATAACAGAAGTGCTAGAGATAGAAGGGATAGTGTTTCGTACATGAGAGAATCTCTGGATGAATGATCGCAGGTATTCTCCCCCTTTTTGCACGACTGCAAAAAGGTTCAGTTCGGTGCCTGGTCGGGTGTATGAACTCCCGAAGTTGGCGGTGAACTGCCGGTACAACTCCTCCCAACTGTTGATGGAGTTGGGTGGAAGGCTCATAAACTAGGACCGGGCGGTCCCAGTTAAAGCCACTGGAAAATAGTTGGCCATTACGGCCTCATTTCCTCCAGCTACCAGGATAGCAGTGGAGTAAATCTGAAGAAATTCGACGGGATTAACGGTCCCGTCAAACTTCTCCGGCAGGTGAGGCCTGAATTTCTGTGGCCACCTGACCATACGCAGATGCATGGCCAGGGCCGAACAGCCTCCTCCTATTCCTTCAGGAGCAGGAATGTCATGAGCTTCTCGTCTTTCACGAGCATGCTCGATATGGACTCGGCCATCTTGTTGATGGTATCGGCGATCAAGCTCCGCCTGGAGGTCATGAGTTGAAAGCCTTGATACCGTGTGAGTGCGTCGTGCCCCGGATGGCAACGACGTCACTTGCTGTGACGCAGCACGTCTCCTGTTGTTGGAAACATGCGGACCAAGTCTGCCAGACAAGATCCGTCGCTGCGACGCGGCCCGTCCTGAAGGAGGAGGACCCTGGTTACTGATGCGGTCGGCTGCTGCTGCAACCAAGTGTTCCACATCGGCCCTCCACTGCTCCATTGCATCCCGGGATGCATCCGGAGGTGGTGGGCGCTGAAGGAGAGCACGTGCTGCATGGAGCGCATGTTCCGGGTTGTCATGATTAGCCGACGTAGTGATTCACGTCGGTGCACCATCGCGCTGCCCAGCTTGATTTGCTGGTTGAGGCGGCGGCGGTGGATGTGTGACTCCTGCTGGAACTGAGGTTCCTGCTGGTGGATGCATATTGGAGGGATTGCCCCCAGCAGCTTGAACAGCGGGATGACCAATGGATGATTCAGCAGCTGAGTTTACCATTCTTGAAATCTCAGGCGCCCCCCTACCTGGCGCGCCAACTGTCGGTGGTTTTGATCCGACAGATCTCCCGACACTACTAAAGTGTTTGCAGAGTTTGAAGTTCGATGTGGGTGCACAGAGATTCAAGAAGGTGAAATGTAAAATGACACAGGAGACACAAAGATTTACGTGGTTCGGGCCGCCTGAGCGTAATACCCTACTCCACGTGGTGTGTTGGTGTTGTATTGGATGTTTGAACTCAACTCAGGTGACGTGAGTTGAGAGTGTGCGATCCGATCAGAGCAGGTCAGATCCTCCCGATCCGTCTCTCCCTATGTATCGTTGGCCTGTCCTTTTATAGTATAAGGACAGGCCATTACAAGTTGGCCTAGCCCGACATGTGGCCCCGGCGGTTACTAATATTGATACACATTTGATGCGCTTAATTACCCTTAATGACTGAGTTATAGGCTTTGATAGAATCGTTACTGGTAATTAAAGTTGTTCGATCGTGTGTCATTAACATAGTATTAATGACACTTAATCGGGTCTTGAAATCCTTGATTACCTTTTGAAGATTCAGAGCCGTTGTGGAGTCTATCGGAGGTTTAAGGCTGAAGATCCGACGGTAGGACACATGGTAGCTCCGGAGCATATTGTGGGGAACAGATAGGTCCGGTGCCACTAGACACGTGTCAGTTTTGGAGCTTCCCTCGGTTTGAGGTTAGGTCCGGGGGTGCCGTTATGGTACATAGCCCAGAGCTTCCCCCTGGTGGGCGGTAGCTCCGGTTCGATGGTACACGTGGCGACCCTGGGACTAACCATGTTGCGGAAGCGGGTCCGTTTATGTCTGACATGTGGGCTCCGAAGGTCTTTAAATCAAGTAGATGACATTCCCTTGAGATCTTTGCAATCTCAAGGGGTATACGGTACCCAGGGTACCGATAATATAGAAGCATGATTGGATCACTTTTGTACCTCACAGCATCAAGACCGGACATACAATTCAGCATATGTCTTTGTGCACAGTTTCAAGCCTCCCCACGTGCTTCACATCGTCAAGCCGTCAAAAGGATTCTCAGCTACTTACATGGAACTCAAGAATTTGACATTTTTCTTCCTTCTTCCTCAACCATTACTTTGAAAGCTTTTTCGGATGCTGATTTTCGGGGTTGTAGGAATGATAGGAAAAGTACTTCCAGTGCTTGTTATTTTCTTGGTAATTCACTTGTTGCTTGGTCCTCTAGAAAACAAAACTCAGTTGCACAATCCAAGGCTGTATCTCAATATGTAGCTGCTACTAGTGCTTGCTCACAAATTCTTTAGATTGTTCAAACACTTAAGGACTATGGGGTTAATCTACATAGTGTTCCACTGTTTTGTGATAACACTAGTGCCATTTGCATTGCTAAAAACCAAGTGCAACATTCTAGAACTAAGCACATTAACATTAGGTATCACTTTCTCCATGATAATATTGAAAAAGGAAACATTGTGCTTCACCATGTAGATACCGAACAATAATTGGCTGACATTTTTAGAAAACCTTTGGATTTTACTCGTTTTTGTTTCATTCGTAGTGAAATAGGGGTTATGCATCCTCATGGCTTAAATTGAGGTGGGAGTTTTGAAACTTGGGAAGTCTATGTGTGAATCTGAACTTAAAATAATATGAGCATAGTATTTCATACATATATGACTTTGTGATTCCTTTTAAATGTTGAAAGTTCTTACTACATTACTTATGTTATACATTTTGTAGTTTTTGCCATGTCTAGTAATTGGAATAATTACTTACGCTAAATCTGGTCATGATCTAACTTTCTTGCTGTTTGAACTTGTTGCATGCTCACAAGTGCTTTTAATAATGTAAGATTAATCAATCAACTATTCACATGTTGAGCTTTTATGATCAAATAAAAATGAGAAAAGATCAAGAGAATATGCATGCATCACACTTCTTCTTTTGAGATTGCTTATCATTGCACTTAGATATGAACTTGGAAGAAGTTGTGTATGACTAAAACCATTTCCTTAAGCTTCTGATTATCAAATGACATAGGCTTGTCTTGGTTGGTTAGAATAAGGCAGATGCGCATATAATCTCTTGCAAATATCATATGATCTAAATTTGTGCTTTGAAAAATAATAAAATGCAGCAAAAAGTGTCATGCTTTCAGGTTTTGAAATAGTAAAGTTTGTGAGATCATGACTTGCTTAAATTGAAAATTACATTTGATCTCTAGCATGGCTTACACTACTTTATGTATCTCATTGATGTGATAGTGTATGTTACTTGATAGTATGACTTGGATGAGCATTGTTTTATATGTATATGTTATAATATGCTCATAACAATTAAAATTTTTCTTTTCAAACTTGCTGAATAAATTGTCAAAGGGGGAGAGATAATATGGTGAATTTTTAAAGATAAGTATGCAAGGGAGAGAAATTGATTACACATTGCACATATTCACAATTGTTTTTGGCACAATTCTACTCAGGGGGAGAATTTCTTTTTCTTATTTTATTTTTGTTTTACAAAGGGGGAGAAATTGTTTTCAAAACTTTTAATGTGAATAAGCCAATGTTCGGATCTTAAGTGGTGTTGCCAATGCATTCATCAAGGGGGAGATTGTGAGACCTATGTGTGTTGAATACATTGGCTTGTAGTGAATACATTTGCTTTGATGATAAAAGTTCTGAAATTCTGCTAAAACACCTTTTTAGCAAGGTCCGACTCTAGCTCCGAGCTTCTGCAAGGTCCGACAATAGGTCTGACTTCTTTGTCTTGGTCCTACTAGTTTTGGTTAGCTCCGGCGCTAGGTCCTGCTAGCTTTGGTAAGTTCCGGTTCAAGATCCGGTTAGCTTTGGCAAGGTTCGGTGCTTGATCGCAGTGTTTCTGATTTTATCTTGCAATGTTTCGAACTTGCTTTACACTTATGGAAAGGTTGCTTAGTATTCTTTTACTAAATTTTTTGTGTGTTTTGGTGGTTAAGGCTGATATCATTTTGCTATGATTTGCAACATGCTTATGTGAAGTGCTCACGTAAGATGTTGTAGTTTGAGAACTAACGAGAGTCAAGTTGAGGACTTGTGCTCGGAAGTATTAGTTGTTTGTTCATGTGCAGGTGTTGCTTGAGTTCAAGACATGGCTGGTGATGGTATCCATTGAACTAGTCTTAGGGAGAAGATGAGGTTCAAGAACCAAGTTCGGGAGGAATTGTGGTTGAGTTGATCAGGAGGTTACGCAACATGTTTGAATCAAGAACAATTCATATGAAAGTATCATGGACGTCGTTGGAAGATGTTTGCACATATGAAAGGAGTGCATGGACGTGTCTTCATGGTTCCAAGGCGTGATGAAGAGACGTGGATGTAAAGATTTGGTCGGAAAGGTCCAACCGACTACGTTATGGACTCAAGCTGTGGCTGAGTCGGGTTTGACTCAAATATGGAAAGATTTGAGTTGTTATGAAAGGATTTCGTGTGGGTCACGAATTTGAGTTGTTTTAGGAATGTGGGATACGTTTCTAAGGTGTTTGGAAGTCTTAAGATTGCTTCTATCTTCGTATAGAAGAGTCCTAAGCAGTTATGGAAAGTTTCGATTCATGATTTGAGTAGGATTAGAGTCCTAGTTGAGATTGGGTTGGCCTAAGGGCTGGTTATATAAGCAAGAGAGGCCAGAGCTCGTGGGAGACGACATTGAGGCTTCTCCTGTTATGGTTTTATCAATAAAATTCATAGTTTGAAGGCACTTTTGTTCCTTGTTCGTCTGACTTGCTCCAGACAAGTTTTTCTCGTCGAGTTTTCTGCACAACACTACCTTTCTTTGGTGGTTTTATCATAACTCGAGTTTTACAGATCCAATTGGCGTGATTATTTTTGTTTTGTCTTCACAACTTGATTATCTATCATCTATAGAAATTTCACGGTCATTGGATTTGTGGTTTCTGATCTACACGAGCTTCTTTGCAGCATTCCAGAACTGTGATGAAAGTCCATCTACTGTGATGTAAGAGGTATGCTCTTCATCTTCCCTAGACATTCTGATTTGATGATACCCAGAATATGCGTCTAGGAAATACAGTAATTCACACTCGGAGGTGGAATCCACTATCTGATCTATTCTAGGTAGTGGGAATGGATCTTTTGGACATGCCTTATTTAGTGTTGTGTAGTCAATACACATACGAAGCTTCCCACCGGCCTTGGGCACAACGACTGGGTTTGCCAGCCATTTTGGATAGAAGACTTCTCGGATGAATCCAGCTTCGAGCAACTTCTTCACTTCTTGTCGAATGAAGTTCTGTCGCTCCACGGATTGCTTCCGAGGCTTCTGATGCACGGGATGGTCGTCAGGGTAGATCTTCATATTGTGCTCAATCACTTCCCTGGGGATCTCAAGCATTTAGTCCTGCAGGCAAACACGTCGACATTAGCGCGGAGGAAAGCGATGAGCGCAAGTTCCTATTTGTCATTCAGTCCCCCCGATATATGGGTGGTCTGAGCGGCATCGGAACCGATTTGGACGACTTTGATGGGAATGTCGGTGTCACCGCTTGGCTGCACACGAGGTGCAGAAGTCGAGCCTCGCTGACGAATGCTCGGGGGTTTTGGAGCTTGCTCCTGCCTGGAGTCCTCCTCTTGCGCCGTACTAAGCGCATGAAGTTCTTCCAGAGCAGTTAGTCCGGCAGTGCGATCTCTGCGGATCCAGAGAACGCCTACTGGTGTTGGCATCTTTAACACCAAGTAACCATAATGAGCAGCTGCCATGAATTTGTACAAGGCAGGCCTGCCCAAGATGGCATTGAAAGGTAAGTTGATCTGAGCAACGTCAAAGACCAACTTCTCAGTGCGATACATCTCCCGGGTCCCGAAGGTAACGGGGAGAGTAATAGCACCGAGTGGGGTAATGGCTCCCGGACCTACTGCGGAGAACGGTCGGGAGGGATGAAGATTCGAAGGTCAGAGCTGAAGCTTGGTAAAAGCTTCGAAGCTTATGAGGTTCAGCCCCGAACCTCCATCTACGATAACATGGTGGAGCTGAATGTTATTGATGGTAGGAGATACCATCAAAGGTAACTGGCCTACTCCAACCATGCTTCGAGGGCAGTCCGAAGCATCAAAAGTGATGGCCATGTCCATCCACTTCCGACGAGGCTCCACCCTGGCTGTAGGAGCTACAACGGCCATGTCCCGACACATTTCTTGAGGACGTGACGGGAGGTGATGTCCCATGATCCACCAAAAATGGTGTTCATGGTCTTCCGACGCTCGTTGTCAGAGACATCAGAATCGTCGTCGACGGAGGTGTAGACGGACTTCAGGACCTTTTTAGGATTCTGAAAACCTAACTCCTCTTCAGCCGGAGCTTCGTCAACTTTTTGTTTTCCTTCCCTCTGTCAGAAAGGAACTTCTTCCCGACGCTTGTTGTAGCGCTCGACAAGGTTTCGGACCTCCCGGCAGTCTTCCAAACTGTGGTTGTCCGTCTTATGAATTGGACACCACACCTTGGGTTTTCCACCATCTTCAGAAGACGGTCGAGGCCGCTTCTCAGGGCGTGGCCCCGGGCCACCCGGAGCTGCAGCAGTTGCAGCATTAGATGCATCGACCGACGGCTTCTTCTTGCCGTTGGTCTTTTTCTTCTTCTTGCCACTCCTAGAGGTAGTGGCTTCTCCTTTGGAGGATTTCTTGTGATCCTCCGGAGGTGGTTTGGAGTGCATTTCACAGCCCTCTACAGCTCTGGCACATTTGTCAGGCAAGCTGAAGAGTTCCGTGACACTGGTGATCTCCTTGATCGCCAGTTTCTCCAACATATTCTTATCCTGTACGCCCTGTCTAAATGCCACAATAACAGAAGCGCTAGAGATAGAAGGGATAGTGTTTCGTACCTGAGAGAATCTCTGGATGAATGATCGCAGGGATTCTCCCCCTTTTTGCACGACTGCAAAAAGGTCCAGTTCGGTGCCTGGTCAGTGTATGAACTCCCGAAGTTGGCGGTGAACTGCCGGCACAACTCCTCCCAACTGTTGATGGAGTTGGGTGGAAGGCTCATAAACCAAGACCGGGCGGTCCCAGTTAAAGCCACTGGAAAATAGTTGGCCATTACGACCTCATTTCCTCCAGCTGCCAGGATAGCAGTGGAGTAAATCTGAAGAAATTCGACGGGATTAACAGTCCTGTCAAACTTCTCCGGCAGCCGGAATTTCTGTGGCCACCTGACCATACGCAGATGCATGGCCAGGGCCGAACAGCCTCCTCCTATTCCTTCAGGAGCAGGAATGTCCTGCGCTTCTCGTCTTTCACGAGCACGCTCGATATGGACTCGGCCGTCTTGTTGACGGTATCGGCGATCAAGCTCCGCCCGGAGGTCATGAGTTGAAAGCCTTGATACCGTGTGAGTGCGTCGCGCCCCGGAGGGCAATGATGTCAGTTGCTGTGACGCGGCACGTCTCCTGTTGTTGGAAACGTGCGGACCAAGTCTGCCAGACAAGGTCCGTCGCTGCAATGGGGCCCGTCCTGAAGGAGGAGGACCCTGGTTACTGATGCGGTCGGCTGCTGCTGCAACCAAGTGTTCCACATCGGCCCTCCACTGCTCCATTGCATCCCGGGATGCATCCAGAGGTGGTGGGCGCTGAAGGAGAGCACGTGTTGCATGGAGCGCATGTTCCGGGTTGTCATGATTAGCCGACGCAGTGATTGACGCTGGTGCACCATCGCGCTGCCCAGCTTGATTTGCTGGTGGAGGCGGCGGTGGTGGAAGTGTGACTCCTGCTGGAACTGAGGTTCCTGCTGGTGGCTGCATAATGGAGGGATTGCCCCCAGCAGCTTGAACAGCAGGATGACCATTGGATGATTCAGCAGCTGAGTTCACCATTCTTGAAATCTCAGGTGCCCCCTACCTGGCGCGCTAACTGTCGATGGTTTTGATCTGGCAGATCTCCCGACACTACTAATGTGTTTGCGGAGTTTGAAGTTCGGTGTGGGCGCACGGAGATTCAAGAAGGTGAAATGTAAAATGACACAGGAGACACGAAGATTTACGTGGTTTGGGCCGCCTGAGCGTAATACCCTACTCCACGTGGTGTGTTGGTGTTGTATTGGATGTTTGAACTCAACTCAGGTGACGTGAGTTGAGAGTGCGCGATCCGATCAGAGCAGGTCAGATCCTTCCGATCCGTCCCTCCCTATGTATCGCCGGCCTATCCTTTTATAGTATAAGGACAGACCATTACAAGTTGGCCTGGCCCGACATGTGGCCCCGGCGGTTACTAATATTGATACACATTTGATGCGCTTAATTACCCTTAATGACCGAGTTACGGGCTTTGACAGCACCATTACTGGTAATTAAAGTTATCCGATCGTGTGTCATTAACATAGTATTAATGACACTTAATCGGATCTTGAAATCCTTGATTCCCTTTTGAAGATCTGGTGCCGTTGTGGAGTCTACCGGAGGTTTAAGGCTGAAGATCCGACGGTAGGACACGTGGCAGCTCCGGAGCGTATTGTGGGGAATAGATAGGTCCGGTGCCACTAGACACGTGTCAGTTCCGGAGCTTCCCTCGGTTTGGGGTTAGGTCCGGGGGTGCCGTTATGGTACATAGCCCGGAGCTTTCCCCTGGTGGGCGGTAGCTCCGGTTCGATGGTACACGTGGCGACCCTGGGACTAACCATGTTGGGGAAGCGGGTCCGTTTATGTCTGACATGTGGGCCTCCGAAGGTCTTCAAATCAAGTAGATGACATTCCCTTGAGATCTTTGCAATCTCAAGGGGTATACGGTACCCAGGGTACCGACAATATAGAAGCATGATTGGATCACTTTTGTACCTTACGGCATCAAGACCGGACATACAATTCAGCATATGTCTTTGTGCACAGTCTCAAACCTCCCCACGTGCTTCACATCGTCAAGCCGTCAAAAGGATTCTCAGCTACTTACATGGAACTCAAGAATTTTACATTTTTCTTCCTTCTTCCTCAACCATTACTTTGAAAACTTTTTCGGATGCTGATTTTGGGGATTGTAGGATTGATAGGAAAAGTACTTTCGGTGCTTGTTATTTTCTCGATAATTCACTTGTTGCTTGGTCCTCTAGAAAAAAAAAAACTCAGTTGCACAATCCACGACTGTATCTTAATATGTAGCTGCTACTAGTGCTTGCTCACAAATTCTTTAGATTGTTCAAACACTTAAGGACTATGGGATTAATATACATAGTGTTCCACTGTTTTGTGATAACACTAGTGCCATTTGCATTGCTAAAAACCAAGTGCAACATTCTAAAACTAAGCACATTAACATTAGGTATCACTTTCTCCATGATAATATTGAAAAAGGAAACATTGTGCTTCACCATGTAGATACTGAACAATAATTGGCTGACATTTTTACAAAACCTTTGGATTTTACTCGTTTTTGTTTCATTCGTAGTGAAATAGGGGTTATGCATCCTCATGGCTTAAATTGAGGTGGGAGTTTTGAAACTTGGGAAGTCTATGTATGAATCTGAACTTAAAATAATATGAGCATAGTATTTCATACATATATGACTTTGTGATTCCTTTTAAATGTTGAAAGTTCTTACTACATTACTTATCTTATACATTTTGTAGTTTTTGCCATGTCTAGTAATTGGAATAATTACTTACGCTAAATCTGGTCTTGATCGAACTTTCTTGCTGTTTGAACTTGTTGCATGCTCACAAGTGCTTTTAATAATGAAAAATTAATCAATCAACTATTCACATGTTGAGCTTTTATGATCAAATAAAAATGAGAAAAGATCAAGAGAATATGCATGCATCACACTTCTTCTTTTGAGATTGCTTATCATTGCACTTAGATATGAACTTGGAAGAAGTTGTGTATGACTAAAACCATGTCCTTAAGCTTCTAATTTTCAAATGACATAGGCTTGTCTTGGTTGGTTAGAATAAGGCAGATGCGCATATAATCTCTTGCAAATATCATATAATCTAAATTTGTACTTTGAAAAAATAATAAAATGCAGCAAAAAGTGTCATTCTTTCAGGTTTTGAAATAGTTAAGTTTGTGAGATCATGACTTGCTTAAATTGAAAATTACATTTGATCTCTAGCATGGCTTACACTACTTTATGTATCTCTTTGATGTGATAGTGTATGTTACTTGATAGTATGACTTGGATGAGCATTGTTTTATATGTATATGTTATAATATGCTCATAACAATTAAAATTTTTCTTTTCAACCTTGCTGAATAAATTGTCAAAGGGGGAGAGATAATATGGTGAATTTTTAAAGATAAGTATGCAAGGGAGAGAAATTGATTACACATTGCACATATTCACAATTGTTTTTGGCACGATTCTACTCAGGGGGAGAATTTATTTTTCTCATTTTATTTTTGTTTTACAAAGGGGGAGAAATTGTTTTCAAAACTTTTAATGTGAATAAGACAATGTTCGGATCTTAAGTGGTGTTGCCAATGCATTCATCAAGGGGGAAATTGTGAGACCTATGTGTGCTGAATACATTGGCTTGTAGTGAATACATTTGCTTTGATGATAAAAGTTCTGAAATTCTGCTAAAACACCTTTTTAGCAAGGTCCGACTCTAGCTCCGAGCTTCTGCAAGGTCCGACAATAGGTCCGACTTCTTTTTCTTGGTCCTACTAGTTTTGGTTAGCTCCGACGCTAGGTACTGCTAGCTTTGGTATGTTCTGGTTTAAGATTTTGTTAGCTTTGGCAAGGTTCGGTGCTTGATCGCAGTGTTTCTTATTTTATCTTGCAATGTTTCGAACTTGCTTTACACTTATGGAAAGGTTGCTTAGTATTCTTTCACTAAATTTTTGGTGTGTTTTGGTGGTTAAGGCTGATATCATTTTGCTATAGTTTGCAACATGCTTATGTGAAGTGCTCACGTAAGATGTTATAGTTTGAGAACTAACGAGAGTCAAGTTGAGGACTTGTGCTCGGAACTATTAGTTGTTTGTTCATGTGCAGGTGTTGCTTGAGTTCAAGACATGGCTGGTGACGGTATCCATTGAACTAGTCTTAGGGAGAAGATGAGGTTCAAGAACTAAGTTCGGGAGGAATTGTGGTTGAGTTGATCAGGAGGTTACGCAACATGTTTGAATCAAGAACAATTCATATGAAAGTATCATGGACGTCATTGGAAGATGTTTGCACGTATGAAAGGAGTGCATGGACGTGTCTTCATGGTTCCGAGGCGTGATGAAGAGACGTGGATGTAAAGAATCGGTCGGAAAGGTCCAACCGACTAGGTTATGGA
Source organism: Tuctoria greenei (assembly GCA_036927565.1). Lineage (NCBI taxonomy): Eukaryota > Viridiplantae > Streptophyta > Magnoliopsida > Poales > Poaceae > Tuctoria > Tuctoria greenei. The sequence goes on from JAYESD010000005.1 coordinate 122,528,867, forward strand.
CTCAAGCTGCGGCTGAGTCGGGTTTGACTCAAATATGGAAAGATTTGAGTTGGTTATGAAAGGATTTCATGTGGGTCACGAATTTGAGTTGTTTTAGGAATGTGGGATACGTTTCTAAGGTGTTTGGAAGTCTTAAGATTGCTTCTATCTGCGTATAGAAGAGTCCTAAGCAGTTATGGAAAGTTTCGATAAATGATTTGAGTAGGATTAGAGTCCTAGTTGAGATTGGGTTGGCCTAAGGGCTGGTTATATAAGCAAGAGAGGCCAGAGCTTGTGGGAGACGACTTTGGGTCTTCTCCTCTTATGGTTTTATCAATAAAATTCATAGTTTGAAGGAACTTTTATGCCTTGTTCGTCTGACTTGCTCCATACAAGTTTTTCTCGTCGAGTTTTCTGCACAACACTACCTTTCTTCTGTGGTTTTATCATAACTCGAGTTTTACAGATCCAATTGACGTAATTATTTTTGGGTTGTCTTCATAACTTGATTATCTATCATCTATAAAAATTTCACTGTCATTGGATTTGTGGTTTCTGATCTACACGAGCTTCTTTGCAGCATTCCAGAACTGTTTTTCTCGGGTAGGACAGATTGACCTTTGTTCGATCTTTCGATCGTAACTTGACTTTCTCTCGACGGATTTCAGTAATTCTTGTTGTGTTGTCTTCGTGACTTGAATCTCTCTGATATCTATCACTTTTGTCAGGGTGAAACCCATTTAGATTAGT